>JAWZYV010014119.1:0-1200000 GCA_038373885.1 Cheiracanthium punctorium
GACTCTCAATTTTCTCACTTTTGTTCATTGAAGCTTTACTCGCGGATCCAGAACTGTTACTAGCAAATTATTGCCCTGTTGTGGTTAACGTGAATCTTAGAACACATGATTAAGCACGCATGAGGTACTCAAACGTGAGACACTCAAATTTCTAATGAACAAGCTGTATCATTTTGGAGCACTTCCTATTACCAATCCCCCCCCTTCCGAAAAAAATTGTAACGAGAATGATCGGCTCATGTCGGCAATTATAAAAGAACGATATCACTTTTGTGTATTAAACACGTAAAACAGTATGTCTCTTAAAATGTATTAATGTTGTCGAAATTCTCTTCAGATTCCCAACCTTTTCACTACCTTGACCAGAAATGTAGAGGGTAATTTATTCGTGGTAAAAATATGCATTAGTGTCGGGAATAAATAAATGTAATTTCTGCAAGACATAAAAATCTAAAAGCTCATGATATCGGATCTAAAAATTTCGGCGTCGAGGGGGATATATATCCATTGCTACGCCTCTAATTTCGACTTCCTTAATTTCATTTTATTAATAGACCAACAAATTTATTTTTTCATTTAAAAAAGAAAAAGAAAACAAGAAACAGTTAAAACACAAAAAAATAATCTTCACCCTTCAAAACGTCCCTGAAACATCTGCCCATTTAAAACTTTCATTGACACCCTCTGAAATCTCGGCTTAGACGATTACATAACCCAGATAATAAAAAACGATTTCCCTTCAATAGCCAAAACTCCAGAGTCAGACTGACAACTGCGGGATAAGCCAAAACGCTGAGACTTTCCACTTCATCCAAAACAGTTTTTACAATCGTAAAAAGGTGGCATGTCCCAGCTGACTGTGCCCCTGAGATGTTTAAATTTTTTATTTAAAAAGTAAGCAGAAATAGAAGAAGAAATCTGTTAAAAGTGCGAAAAGTTATTTTCGATCCCCAATACGTCCCTAGAATAATATAGACCCATTGAAAACTTAATTGACTCCTTTTGGAATCTCGGCAAGTAATTTAGCTCATGCACCCACTATTAGAAAAAAAGGTTTTTCTTCAAGATCATGTACACAGGGCCCTTGCTAAAGGGGGAGGTGGGGTAGGGGGAGTCTGCCCTCTAATACTCGCAAAATTCTGTTAAACTTGGCAAAATTAGACTCCTAATTGGCAAACTTGGTAAAAAAAATAAATTAATTAAATAACGAAAACCATAATTCATTTATGATACGCTTGACAAAATTACACAAACCCAGTTGGCAAAATTAAAAGTTGGTAATATAGTTGATAAAAAAATTAATAAGTTGGTAAAAACCGATATTTGACTTGGCAGTTTATCTCCCCTCCTTAAATAAAGCCTTAGCAATGGCTTCGTATGTACCCCTTTATATACCCTTATATTATTCAATATACCCCTATCATAATGTCTGACTAGCGACTCCTGGGCATGGGCGTCGGCACGAAATTTTCCGATGCAGGGGTGGGGGGAGGACAAAGATTGTTTCAACATATGGTTATCGTATTGGAAAAAAGCAGAGAAAAAACGGCATATAATAATCTAGGGGGGAGGCAAATGATCCCCTTGGCCTATGCTTCCGAAGCCCTTGCTCCTGGACAGCCCCTATGTCCGTGTGTGTGCTACATACAAAACATAAGTAAGGGTGGCTCTCACGCAACACTTATCTTACACCCTCCTCTCAGTCCGAAAAGCCGTTGATTCGGATCAGAAATCTTTAAGTTATTTGAACCGTTAGATCTTATACCGTATTTAAATATATTTACACCAATATGTTATAATTTGTAACGAAATGTTCCAATATTATTGCATATAGTTATGTAGCTATAACGGTATGAAAATATCGTTCTGTTCCTTTAACGTTATGGTCTCATACCGTATTTAAAACGTTATTCAGCGAAATGCTATATTCTATAACTAATTGATACTGTATCGTTATTAAATAGTTAGGTGAGTTTAACGTTATAAACTAAGCGTTAGCATGAGTAATCGAATGCATTCTGTTACTTTTTGTTCAGTTTCTGAGTATAACACAAAACGGAATAACGTTATAATAAGTATACCATTGAATAACGTTAATCTGAAACACGTTATTGCAATAACGTATTCATTTGCGTTCTGTAGATTTGTTACGGTACGATAATAAAATACAAAATGTAACGTAACTAATACTTAACGAAAATCAAGCAGTTATTTGTACATATAAAAATTGTATAACGAATTATTTTGTTACAAGGCCGAATAACGTTACAATTTTGTTACGTTAAGTTACGGATCCCTGCTCAAAAGCACTGTTTATGGTGATAAACTGAACTATTTGGCGGAACTGAAAGGTGCCATACCCCGACATGTCCGTAACATTTTACCTGCTACGCTAAGAACTGCTGTTCAGAATACCGTAACGCGATTCAAACTGCTTTCGGACAATGGCGAACGCCGCCGTATTGAACAGTCTTTGTAACACGTTTCAAAAATGATTACGAATCTTTTAAAGCGATGTCTTCATGTCTTATTTCGTTTATCAATATTGCAAACTGCAACATTTTCTCCCTGGTGGTGAATTTTTGAACGTTCCACGGGTAACACATTTCTATGACCACCTTTACATGATTACCAAATTTCATAAAATTTGGTTCAGTAGTTTTCCTTTTCTGACCGTTTTAAAGTGAAACTTCAAATATAATCACCTTGTATTTTAGGAAAACAAAACAATCTCCTTATAGTTGCAAAATGTTATATTTATTAGTCAATTTGAATGAAACATTTCTCGGGAATATGAGAAAATTAATAATAATAGTTGATTAGATATATTAAATGCTATACAGAAATATACAGGGCGTCTCAGAAAGATGGTAACACGCTTTAATACTTTATCTATTAGATAAAAGTGACAATGCAAATAGAAGAAATGTTCAAAGTCAGGTAGGAAAAAGACTATGTTCAGAAACAATGCCGCGCATTAATTTTTTTAAAATTCCACTTTTTAAATTTGTATGCTACTCCCGTACGAAAAATTCCACTATTAGTAAGTGTTCCCCATACACTAAAGTGGGGATGTACAAAATTACAGCCTTTCATCAGAAAATGTCTCCGAGATAGTTTTAAACGAAGATGATTAGGGGTTGTATTCGAAAATGAGTATTAACCTTCTATGCTAGAGTCCAAAAATTACTTTCTTTGGTAATTTCAGCACGAACCCTGTAATGTAATCATCCGACGTGATTTTTTCCTTTCGAGAGCCGTTGAAAAGTGGTTTAAGTCAGCATATGTTTATCTTTATATCTTCGTCACCTTTTACAATATTATTTTCACATTTTGTACGTCACCTCATTATTGTATGGGGCACATTTTATTAATTGTTTTTTTGTAAGGGGGTTTGTACACAAATTTAAAACGTGTAACTTTGCTGAGCTGCCAAGCATTACGGAATACAATTAATCACTTTTCGTAAACCGCAATTTTTAAAATAGTTACCTGGTCAGGCCTATAGCCTCCATAGTTTTCTACATTTTAAGAAGAAAATTGCCATTCACAAAAAACGGTTAATTATATTCCGTAATACTTGGCACCTATGAACTTTCTGAAAATTTGCGACAGCACTTTTTTTTTCACATAATACTTTTTCCTATCTTATATTGAACATTTTTTTTCAACTACATTGTCCTTTTATCGCCAATAAATAAAGAATTAAAGCGTATTACCACTTTTCTGGGACACCCTGTATATATAGAGCTGATGAAATTATCATAACAAAAATTTAATTCACTTTGTTGATGATCTTTCTTAATAGGATATGTCCATTTCATAACTTTTAAGCATGCATATCAACTTCGGTAAATTTACATTTTTATAGAATCTTTAGCAGTTTAAAATGTCTCTTTTACAATACGAATACCAAAGATATTCTTTTATTTTGTTGAAATTCATTAAAGTACAAAGAATGCTTCAGGCTACTTCTCTCTCGTAAGTTACAAAAACTTTTTGTTATCGTTGATGAACATCAACAGCTCCTTGAGAGAGGTCTGACACTTTGATCAAGAAACCCCACAACTTTCCAAGAAATAGACTGAATCAATGACGCTAATATAAGGAAATGTGGGTCCTAACAAATGCTAAAATAGTCATGTAATACAGAAATAAAAATAAAACTGTTTCAGCCTGTCTCAGTATTCTTAAATAATTAGAAAAAAACAAGTCATTAGAAACACAGTATACAAGTCAAAAATTCACATATTTACATATACCCGGGGTATAATAAATTATCTAGATTTACGGTAATTTATCTAAGATGTATGATAAATTATATAGATTTATGTAAACTGTCGTGAAATTTTAAGGTTAAAAATAACTTGTAATGGTACTTTAAGTAGGCGTCTGTTAGGTGTTTCACACCCAGTCTGTATTAAATCGGAAACAAAAAAAAAATATTCATTTTCAATCTGAGGTGAATATATACTACGTACTTTTTTAAATATTTATAAACAAAGCCTATGTTATATTTTAATCTAGTTTTTATTTATTTTTTAAGTTAGCATGTGTGTGTGTTAAGTTAGCACTTAACACATGCATTGGTTTATATGTCCTGGTTTTTCAAATCTATCATAAGATATGTTGGTTCGTTCGAAGTGAAAAATATTTGACTGTGTGGGAAAACATAAAGGTAAAGCTGCGGAAAAAAAAAAACGCCCACTTGCTCTTTAGTTGTCCGTCGTTCGTCGTACAGCCAAGTTATATGTGCCATTCGTTTGCAAATAACGTGTACTTTAATTTACTATTAATTTAATTTGCATAAGGGGTCGTCTTCATATTTAATTCTGCATCAGCTTCGTTTTTCTCAATAGCGATACTCTATTTCGACATTATCAAACAAAAGAAAACCTTCAAATTACCTAAATATTAATTTTCACCAATTTTCTACGATAATTTTCTACGAGATATTGCGAATTCTTTTTGAGCGAATTTAAGGCACCTTCTGCAAATTGAAAAACCCTATTTGTAGGTTCCGAACTTTTCGTCTTTCATTAATTTCGCTCGCGATGTTAAAAGAAATAAATGTTATTTATTGTGGAAATATAGTTTCTCTAGTCTGAAAGTTTTTTTTATACTGAGATTATCAGGGGTAGAAATTAGAATATTTAGTCAGTGGTCCAAATAAACCAAGACTCCAAATCTTCCTTCGTCCGTATACACGATTTAAAGAAAAAATGCAAAACGACAGATTTCGATTTCGAAAATCATTCTAGTTTTAAAATTGTTATTGAGTATTTAAAGGTTCTCTTAGACATGTGAAATGTTTCCAGGAGTGAGAATCTGTTCTCTGTTGTTCTGACTGCAAGCATGAAAAGTTACTGAACTACGGTCGAACAAGAAGAATGGTTGAATGATTTAAAGATTCAAAATTTATTGGGAATGAGAAAAATGATTGAAAATTTATTTGTTTGAATTTCATGTTAAAAAATGCAATTACTTTTTTTGCTGACCCAGTATTATCACAGTGTCTTCTATTTCACTTTCTTCATTTAATATTATTGTCTGCAATGCAATATTTTTATAAGACTTTTGGCGGTATTTTAGTTTATAATCCGATGAAAATGTAGACAGAAAATTGTGATTTTGAATGTGCGTTGAATGTTTGATAAAGTATGGGGATGTCAAAAGTCCTGATGTTTCGTATATTAAAAACGGTCAAATTCATGCCTGTAATGTTGAAGATGTTAGCTTTTCAGAAATAGGACATTCTACGGGAAGACGTACAACTACTGCATCTAATTCTACACATGATAAATATTTTATTTGGTGGCAAATATCAGCAGGCGCAACAATAGACGCTTTATAAAATCACCATCAAACTGTACTACTAACCTCCAATTTATTTGCTTGAAAATTTGCCATTTTTTAATACCGCCAACTTTTACTATTTTTGTGCAAAAGAAATCTAATTTAGGTTTATTTTACGCAATTTTCAAAAACATTGTCACTGAATAAATTTATATATTATCACTTAAAGCATGAAAATAACACATTTTATTTAATATAAACTACTGAACTCGCGCTTAAAAATTTGAAATTTTGCACAGTTTGGTTAGTGCGCTATTCATAATTTTTTTAATATTAATTTAATAATCCATAAATTCCAACATTGCAATAGTTAGAACATTTACAGCCCCCGGCACAGAAACCTTTTACTAACACTTACGCCGGTCTCCCTCTGAAGATGTCCGGTTGTAATTTTTCAATTTGTTTTATGGATTTTGTCGCACTTAATTTCTTTTTGACAATGGCTTGGGTTTATTTAAGACTTTTTTCATATTTGACTATATATATATATATACAGTAAAACCTCTTTGAGCGGCCATCTCACCGTGCAGAGAATATTTGGTCGCTCAGAGGCGGTAGCCGTTCTGAAGGGTTTTATTTACTATTATGAGGTAAATTGCTATAATGCGTAATATAAACAAGTCTGACACATATTCCTTATTTAAAATTAAATTTTTAACTTTCCTAAAGAGAAAATAGTACTTTATTTAAAGCTTTCTTACATTTTTTGAAAAAGGATTCAATTTGTGTCTGTTTTAAGTTTTTACTTTTCTCTGAAACAACCATTTTTTCAAGTTCGTATTTTACTTTAAAAGGGAGGTCTCTAACCGATTTTCTTGTTTGCAACCGTTTCTGAATTTTCGATAATTTCGTCGATTTTCCCTAAAGTCGCTTGTGTTAAAAGTTTAGCTTCCTCGCCATTACAAACATTGGGAAATTCCTCGTCAGGGACGGAATTATCGCCTGAAATGGACAAAAATTTATTTGTAGGACACCTGCAACGCCTGATTGTAAAGTTCCTTCCTCAGTTTCCATGGGTGTTGCAACAGGGTTTCCCCATCTTAAAGGTGTGGGGAGAATACGAAAGAGATAACAGATTCAATTCCAGTTATTCCTGGGCCTTATATTCGACAATAAACCTGACCTTGAGTTTTTCCGCTCAAAATTAATGCATGAAGTGAGTAGTTTCCCGAAAAATGAAATGGCGATCCCACTCGGTGGCCGTTTAAAGGGGTCGGGTGGCCGCTGATAGAGGTTATTTTAACATTAAGTCTATGAGCCGAAAAATCCGTGTCATGAAAAATTAACCGTTCCGAGGGGTGACCGCTATACAGGGTTGGCCGCTCGGAGAGGGTTCACTGTTTCTCATATTTAAGAGTGTGTACGTGCATACTCTCGAAAAAGTATTCGAGGGTAAATCAAAATACCTACGTCAGTTTCATAAATAAAATACGGTTCTTTATAAAAAGTTAATCATGCTGTATATAATAACAAGTTCTCGTAAGTCTTTTGATTTGCGTGTTTTTCGAAAAACTAATTAATTAATAACAAAATTAAAATAGGGAATGTAACTTTTGCTCGAATACTTTCTTGAGAGGGTGTAACTATTTGTATATTTTTTTATGTTCATGCACTGACTTTCTGGATTTTAAGAATATAATAATACTGTCCTTTTTTTAAAAGAAAATCGATTTCGTAATTTCTTTCTTTCTTTTAGGCATAATTTTTTTTTTTTTTGCTTGAACATAAACTATATAAAACCTAAAACTATTTATTTTCCTCATTTACGATTTTGAAAAAGCTTGCCCTTTTCTAATAATACTTATTTCAAAGTACACAAATGTATATCTTAATAAGAATTTGCTGGCTTTACTTTGTGAAAAATTTATTTCATTGTCTATGCTAATACAAAAATATTTTTTTGGATTCATAGCTAATCTAACCTTTAATTAATATTTATTAGCGATCTAACTCAAAATATTTTCAAGACATGTTTATGTTCATTCTTTGCTTTCTCTTCTCATAAGATTTGCAGCTGTGCTTGTTTTGTGTATATTGCATGAATACGCCTACCTTTGGTAATTTTACAATGTTTCACTTTTATATGAGATTTAGTTCATATTTTCTGTGACGCTTATGTACACAGTAAAAAAAAAATGTATAAAAATCCATAATATTTATAGCCTTGTTTTTGCGAGAAATTTTAACATGCATTGGTAAATTCCCTTTAAAAGAAGAAATTGTTCTGAATTTCTTGAGAAAATATTTTCCAGCAAAAATTTTAACCCAATTTTATAAATTGTTTTGATAAAGTAGATTCTAATGGCGCTTTTTGAGCTGGGATGATATAGTGGCAACCTAAGCACACTGAAGAATAACTGGATCACTAATCTATAATTAATGAGTACTCCAATAAAGCGGACCCGTTTCTTTTCAGTTCATATTCAAATATTTTTATACATCTGTGTCAGGAATCACGTGACTTCACTTGTATTTTTCACGAGGAAAAAGTTTTCCAATTCTATTTTAAAACTAAAAACACTGTCACACCAACCATTAATCACATTCAAGTGAGCTAAACAGCGTGTAGTGGCAGCAGACAACTACACGATAGAGCAAGTGTTTGATTTTAAGAACGGCAAAATAGAAACTGCTTATGAAAAAATTATGTTTCAGCAAACCGGAATATTTCCGTCAAGATTCGTCGAAAACGGAAAATGATAAACGGAGCGAAGATTTTCTGTTAAATTCTCTGCCAGTTCTTTTTTCGTTATTTGTTATCTCTGTTTACAGGTATCAAACATTGTTACTAAAGAATAGTAAGCATTACATAAAACTGTTGACTGAGCTGCCACAACTAATGATAACTAACACCGTAACAATCGACTTCCTCCTTTTAATTGACGCTAATAACCGCCGCTGGGATGTTCTGTATAGTGTTAGAAATCCCAACGGATAATGGCGCATAACTGAAAATCAGATAAGCAGACACAGATATCCTAAAACTACGCGAGAGCTAATAAAAAAATTGTTCTATAAGTAGTTTCGAATTATGGCAAAATCTGTTGAAATACATGGAATTTAAAAAAAAAACCTAAACTCTCCTCCACTCAAGACATCTCGTGTAGATTTGCCTTAACACAACATACAGTAAATCATCAAATTTGGATCGAATAATAAGCCTCTAAAAGTAACCCAACATAGCTATATTGCATATATTTAAGGAAATACAATTATATATGCTCTGATGTTAACCAGTGGCAAATTAAAGATCATAACTCGTGCTTTAGATAACAAATTTTTGTGCAACAAAATGCAAACTGACTATTTAACGGTGTATTTTGAAAGAATTATGTGATTTATGTGCATAAGTACAAATAAGCTAATCATGTCAAGCTCTTCGGATTTTTTTTGAATCCCTCTTTCTAAGCTATGCTATACAAAGTAACAGATTATTAATCTGTATCAGGTACAAAACTTCCAGAATAAATTCCTAAAACGCAAAAATTTAGCAGGATGTGACACTCTTCGGAAAGTTTTACTGTGCAGCTCCATGTTGAAGAGATTTTTTTCAGAAAGTTTCATAAAGGACATTTTTCTTTCATTCTTTACCGTATGCAGTGAATCCTGAATTTTTTCTAGTCACTGGCTCAATTAGTTTATTTTACTTTGTGTGCATAGTCAGTGATGGAGATTTCATTTCTTCGAACAACACGCTAACACACAGAACATTAATTTTATTCTAAAGCTTAGAGAAGCAAATTATCTGGAAAGTTCCTAATAATATTATGAGCCATTTTTATTTTACGAAAGAGATTCATAGAAGAGGCCACTGTCAACCTAAAACGTTCAGATAAGTTTCAACACAAACACGCAACTAGGGATCGACCGATACTAAATTTAAACCGATAATCGATACTTTTTTACAAGGGACTGTATACATATTATAATACCAAATTTAACATACCACAGCTACCAAAGTTTTTCCACCACTAATTTTTACATAGAAATTTATGCTTAAGAACAGGCCAAATTTCTAGTGCAAGCTGTTTAAAATTGTGGTGGAAAGATCCCGAAAGTTTCGGGCGAGTTAGCAGTTAAGTTGTCTAAACCACGTTTCCCATCACTTACATTTGGAGAAATTTTTCTCTGTGCCTACATTTTTCCGAATGTAAGAGACAGGAAATTAGGTTCCATGTAAAATTCAATTTTCTATGTTCATATGTATACAGCCCTTTGTAAAATAGTGTCGGGTATCGGCAACGCCTACATATAGAAAGCCTAAAACTCCTACGTCACCGACCTTTAACGTCATCTTTTGGACAACGTTTAAAAGTTTTATTTTCACAAAATAAAACTATTAAAAATTTCTGGTAAATACTACAAATATTAGAAAATATCTTAAATTAAACATTAAAATTAAAATACCTTTCTCGTACGAAATTATTCGTTCTGATCTATTTGCTTGTCATATTATCTAATTAGTCACAGTTAAAAACTGCCATTTGCCTTCAAATTGTATTAAAAAAATAAAAATAATTTTTTACAAGTAGGCCGAATCTTGACGTCAAACCTTGATGACGTAGGAGTTGTAAGGCTTTCTATATCTAGGAAGTGTTGTCAAAACCCAATGCACTCACGGTAATCTCACAAGTACATGGAAATAGTTAACAGGATGAACTAGGTGCCCGTAGTAACACAGATTAAGTTGTGCCATTCCGTTTCGATGATAGAGGCTTTCAATAAAGAAGCCGTCCTTTCATGAGCCTCGTCGGACATCTGCAGAAAAATCTCTATAAATTGAAAACTTATCCCTTAAACTTAAGACAACTGAACTATATTTGTGGTTGCTTAAGTTCAAACTGTGCATGATAATAATAGATTAAATCAAAGACAGGTTTTCAAAAATGTTTTAGCAGCTGTCAAATTATTATATATTATAGTGTCGATGAACATTGAAAAATAAACCTATGAATGCCAAACACATAAAATATGAGTTCTCGCAATTTATACCCTCAAAGAATATAGCTGTAGATTTAGAGATTCTGGCAACTCATTTCCAGATATATAAAATGAAAAAGTATTAATTATTCAGTAAAACTTTAATTGGTTGTAAATGTTACAAAGAATGCAATTTAAGTTTACAGAAGCAGTTCCACACATTTTTAACTATTATCGTTAATACTTGTAATACCACTAAGACACTTTTATACCAGCTATATAAGAGAAATGCACGTTGAGCATTCACAAAAACTTTTATTAATTATAAATGCTGCAAAGACTTCTTCTGCACACTCATTTCAAGGATAATCTGGGAAATATGTTCTAATTTTCAAAACTATTTGGAACACGTATTATGGAAAAGCTTTCATTTTTGAAACACGAAGGTGGAATATTTCTGTATTACTAGTTTTCTAGTATTACAGAACCTTAACATTAAAATCTCTATTAGACATGTTTGTAGCAAAATTAATAATTTCTAGGGCTCGACCGATACCCGATACTTTTTTACAAAGGGCTGTATACATATCAACATAGAATAATGAATTTTACATGGTACCTAATTTCCTGTCATTTACTTTCCGGAAAATTTTGACACAGGGAAAAATTTCTCTAAATTCAAGTGATGGAAAACGTGATCTATGTAACATAACTACCAATTTTCCTGAAACGTTCGGAAGTTTTCCGCCACAATTTTAAACAACTTACACTAGATCTTTGGCCTTATCTTAAGCATAAATTTCTATGTAAGAATTAGTGGTGGAAATCTTTGGCAGCTGTGATATGTTAAATTTTGTATTATAACATGTATACAGTCCCTTGTAAGAAAGTATATAATTGGTGAATGCTACAAATATTAGAAAATATCTTAAATTAAACATAATTAAAATACCTTTCTCGAACGAAATTATTCGTTCTGATCTAATTTCCTTGTCATATTATCTAATTAGTCACAGTTAAAAACTCCCATATGCCTTAAAATTTTATTTTTTAATCCCAATTTATTAAAATGTTGCTATTCATGAGTAAATTCAAAAGAAATTTTTAATAGTTTTATTTTGTGTAAAAAAAAACAAAAAAAAAACTTTTACAAGTAGGCCGAATGATGATGTCAAACCTTGATGACGTAGGAGTTGTAAGGCTTTTTATATCTAGGAAGAGTTGTCAAAACCCAATGAACTCACGTTAATCTCACAAGAACATGGAAACAGTTAACAGGATGAACTAGGTGCCCGTAGTAACATCGACTTAAGTTTTGCCATTCCACTGCGATAATAGAGGCTTCCAATAAAGAAGCCGTCCTTTCATGATCCAGGAATATTTTAAGCTTGAAAACTTCGCAGGTCGAAAACTTATCTCTTAAACTTAAGACAACTGAACTATATTTGTGGTTGCTTAAGTATAAACAGTACATGATAATAACAGATTAAATCAATCACAGGTTTAAAAAAAAATTTTTAGCAGCTGTCAAATTATTATATATTTTAGTGTCGATGAACATAGAAAAATAAACCTATGAATGCCAATCACATAAAATGTAAGTTCTCACAATCCATACCCTCAAAAAATACAACTGTAGATTTCCAGATTCTGGCAACTCAATCCCAGATATATAAAATAAAAAAATACTAATTATTCAGTAAAACTTTAATTGATTGTAAATGCTACAAAGAATGCAATTTAAGTTTACATCTGCAGTTCCACACATTTTTTAATATTCTCGTTAATACTTGTAATACCACTAAGACACTTTTATACCAGCTATATAAGAGAAATGCACGTTGAGCATTCACTAAAACTTTTATTAATTATAAATGCTGCAAAGACTTCTTCTGCACACTCATTTCAAGGATAATCTGGGAAATATGTTCTAATTTTCAAAACAATTTCGAACTCGTATTATGGAAAAGCTTTCATTTTTGAAACACGAAGGTGCAATATTGCTTTATTTCCAGTTTTCTATACCTTAACATTAAAATCTGTATTAGACATGTTTGTAGCAAAAACTTTAATTTCTAGGGATCGACCGATACCCGATACTTTTTTACAAAGGGCTGTATACATATCAACATAGAATAATGAATTTTACATGGAACCTAATTCCCTGTCACTTACATTCCGGAAAATTTTGACTCTGAGAAAAATTTCTCCAAATTCAAGTGATGGAAAACGTGATCAATGTAACATAACTACAAACTTTCCCGACACTTTCGGAAGTTTTCCGCCACAGTTTTAAACAACTTACACTAGAAATTTGGCCTTATCTTAAGAAATAATTTCTATGTAAGAATTAGTGGTGGAAATCTTTGGTAACTTTAATATGTTAAATTTTGTATTATAACATGTATACAGCCCCTTGTAAAAAAGTATCGGGTATCGGTTGAAATCTGGTATCGGTCGATCCCTACACGCAACCGTTCAGTATGTCTAAGAATTAGGATATTATGGCATAAAACATTTTTTTGCATGTGCGTGTGTGTTAAAGTGTAGAGTGTTCTGAAAAAAGACAATCGATATATACATCTAAATTTTTATTCGTATCTTTTCAGTCCTCAACGACAATACAACACTATACAAGACAAAATATACAAAATATTCAGAGATCATGCTACTGGTTTACATTCAAGAGGATGTAGTAAAAGCAAAACTTTCTATCCTCATCTTTTATAATATATTAAGTAGGTGCACAATTAAAATATCACATTTAGTAGGCACAGAAACCCACAATTATAGTTTCCCTGTTATTCTTCAACCATCTCGAGAAAATTACTATATATATATACACAGACATATCAATAATTTTTTCCGATTTTTACGTTGACACTAATTTTTTATACCACATTTTTTTTTCAATACTACATCGAAATTACACAATGGAGCATGCAAACAGGATACAAAATCAACTGAAAAATATGCTAGACATCTGGATATTTTTTCTTTTTTTTTCTTTTTTGTTTTTTGAGAGAGAGGAAAGGAGTTCAGGTCTTGAATGTGGCAGACGATTTACAAATATGTGTAGTGTTCTTAAATAAGCAGTTTTTAAGAGTCTATGTACGTTGACATCATATATATATATACATCACAAAAGCATCCTTCCGAAAAAGTAGAATTTGACATCTTTTCTCGGAGTCAAATGTAATTTTGACGGCCTGGAGTTTTGGAATAAACCTAAAAAAGAGAAAAAAAAGTTAGATATACGCAAATAAAAATTATTTCTTATTCAATGTAATTTAGAACTCCGGTGAACACCAATTCATGACTATAAACAAACTGATGCAATGTAATTTAGAATTAAATTGAATACCCATGTATGACTATAAAAATTTATGCAGTGCAATTTAAAACTCAGCTGAACACCCATATATGACTATAAACAAATTTATACAATGTAATTTAAAAGTCATTTGAAAACCAAGGAATGACTATAAACAAACTTATACAATGCAACTCAACACTCAGTTGAACACCAGTCTATAATTATAAGAAAACTTATGAAAGTTGGTTAATTTAATCTTAATAAATATCGCGTCAATAGATCAATAAATTTGTTTCAGCGTACTGTAAAAGAGCACAAAACTTTTCTCTACATAGATACGGTTATTCTAGCGGTCACGTCATACTTTTAAAAGTAATTTGTTAAATTTTTCATATTACACGTCTTAAAGTCTTAAGTAAAACTAAATTCAACTCTCTACAAAATCTTTTTCTGAACGTCTTCAAAATAAAGAAATATTCACATTATTAAACTGGCAGGGCTAAAATATAAAATCTAATGTATAAAAATGTACAAATATAAATGCTAAAAGCTTGAATCTAATAACGCGTTAACTTAAATGCAACAAAAGACAGAATGAGGGAAGAATTGATGTAAATTCAAACGAAGACTTTTTTTTCCCTAATGTACGTAGGGCGGAGTACGTAGTAGAGTAGTACGTACTAGAGTACGTAGGACAACACATATCTTTACAGAAAAGAAAATGAATTAAGGAAGAAATGAACATAAAAATGGAAAGACATCGCTTAATCTTTCAACTTAAGTCTGACAATCCAATATCGCTCCCAAGAGGAGGAGCCCACACCTCCTAGATACAGAAAGCCTTACAACTCCTACGCCACCAAGCTTTGACGTCATCATTTAACCTACATTTAAAAATTTTATTTTCACAAAATAAAGGTATTAAAACTTTCTGGTGAATTTACCCATGAATAGCAATATTTTAATAATTTGAGATAAAAAATATAATTCTACGACAAATGGCAGATTTTAACCATGACTATTTAGATAATATGATAAGGAAATAGATGAGACTGAATAATTTTGTATGAGAAATGTATTTTAATTTTAATGCTTAATGCGAGATATTTTCTAGAAATTTTTAAGAGTTTTATTTTGCGAAAATAAAACTTTTAAATGGAGGCCCTATGATGACGTCTAAGTTTGACGACGTAGGAGTTGTAAGGCTTTCTAGATGTGGGAGGCGTTGGTAGAGCTAGATAAGAGACAAGGTGGGAAATGCCAAAATTCTCTTCAGAGTCTCACAAGGGACAAGAAGCATTCGCAGCCAAGTTAATTCTATGCAGGTGTTTTTGGAGACAATCGTGGCCAGAAAATAGCCGTAACAGTGCCATTTATTTATCACGAGCAAACAAAGAATTTAAAAGCTTCAAATAATTGAGATTAGCCCTTTAAGCCCTGACCTACACAATTGAGTAGGTGATCTACAGCCTCTCAAAAAAATGTAAGCCATATTTCCTAAGTCGCGATTTCATACATAAAACCCTGTTTTTCGTAACATCTGAATCAGGTATAGAATAATAATTTCTCATATTTCTTGTGAGTTGTGTGTTATTCGATAAACTTAATGAGTTATTCGCAAAACTAAAATAAGAAATTTATTTTACACTCAAATACTTTTTTGAAGCAAAAATAATCTAGGTCTTAGAGGGCTAGAGTTTAAATTTGTTCCTGCATAGTTTTAATTTTCAATAACTGCAATTAAATTTATAGTTTTTAACTGATTCAAATTTATACTTATTCAGCCTTAACCATCCTTTGTATTAAAATTTCTATTACTTTACGTAAACAATTTTTTTCATAGAATCCGTACTTCAGTATTAATGCACATTCCAATCGTCATACTAAAATATTGGTTTTTTTTTGGGAGGGAGGGGGGCAATGAAACTTCATGTAGAGTGTAAACGAAACTTAAGAAATTGCAAGTATAATCTTTAATACGAAGTTTGCGTTCTTTAGCGTTAAAGAAATGTTTACGCTAGTTCCATAAAAATTTAAAGTTTTTCCATTATTCTCGAGTGAAAAATAAGTAGACACATAAAACAATTAAAGTTTTTTTTTGTTCTTCCTGTTTATCTAAGAGAATGAACATTGTTCTCTAATGCGCATCACTATCAAATCCGCTGAAACGTATAGTGATCAATATTGCACTCATCTTATGCGGTAAATGTATTCTACGAAAACATATACACGTTTCAAAATACAATCAAATCCAAATTGTATTTAAATTTAGAAAACATCTCACGTGAGGAGGTTATGTACACTTACGTTCACGTGCTTTAAAACATTCAGAAGTGTCCTCTTTCTTGCTTGTGCAAAGGACCACAGGTAATTAAGTTAAAGTGGGAGCTAAATTCAGGCCGATAAAAATAGGTTTGGGAGTTAATGCAAAAGATAAGATTACCTACTTGCTCTCATGATTAAATGAGCGTGTTTACCACGTAGGGTTCTGAGTAAAAATTAAACAAGCTTGCCTTACAATTACGAAGTGCAGGAGTTTTAAGAGAGAAATAAGTATGCCTAAATTAGAAAATGTAGCAATTTTTACGTAAATCTGTCTTAGGGGAAATTGCCGTTAAACAAAAATTGTGTAATTTAGCAAGAGATTAATATTTCCCAAGAAAATCAATTAGCTCAGCATAATTACAACTATTTAAAAGTATCCGTCCAAAGGAATTAAAATGGGAGAATGTTAGAGGTTATGTATTTAATTTACTTACATGCATTTATAATACATTTTTTAAAATTAAATTTCTAGCTAACATTTTCAGTGCGATTCATTCATACATAGTGATAATCACAAACTGCCCAATCATTCAAAGTTGTCAATTTTACAAAAGTGACACAAATGAGTTTTTCTTAAACTTATTACTATAGATTATTTCCTAGTAGGCATAAATATAACAAGCGAAATCTAGAATTACTCCAGCAATTGTTAAAATCAAAGTAATTTCTTGATAACAAGGAAATATCACACAAACCCCACTAAAAGTTTTACAATAATAAAGGTTTTTCTCTTCATTAAGTGCAAAATAGATGTAAACTAAAATTTGCTCCTTATAACAAATGGAGTTTGATCACTACCGCACATTCTTTAATATTAACTAGCCGTGAAAGAAAGGTTTTTAATGACATGCACTTACTTTTGACGGCAGAGCTTTATAAGAAACCGAATATTCAAAGAATTGAAAAAATAACATTTTAGGGTGACTTGTGTATGCAAAAATATACAATGAAAGAATGAAGTCCAACCTTTGAAAAGGCATTTCGAAAAAAATTAATTTTTATGTAATATTTAATGAGATACTGAAAATTAAAGATTGAACATTTTGGCGCCTAAAATTGAGAGGTTTTTCAGAAATATAAAGTTTTTAAATGTTGTAAGCGTATATTTTTTCCATTAAATTCTTTTATTTTTAATTATCAGTTTCGATTTAAGTATATTTTCTTAATTTATTTAGTTCTTGATCATTTATTTATTAATTTTCTTACTGTCACCGGAGCCCATATTCAAACTCATCTTTTAAAAACTATGGGAACAGAATCGCGTATCTTGTAACAATGAAATCCTACAAAAGGCTATCCAAAAAATTATACTTGGTGTATTTTAATTAAAAACGAAACTTTTTATCTGTAAAACTATGAAAAACTGAAATTCAAACGTTGGTATTAGAAATTTTTAAATGATTCTGAAGTGTATTTATATTACATCTGGAGAAAACCGACCAAAACTTCAGACCTTTAGATGGACAGCCGGGCGGTAGGTTCGATCGCGGGATCGTCACACTTCAGCCGTCTACCACATTTAGTATCTTATTCAGTCGGCCATGGTGGGGCCGAATTATATTTGTAATTGCATTTTCATAGCTGCCAACTCTTACGAATTTATCGGAAGATTTTCCACCACTAATTTTTACTAGGCAATTCAAACTAAATAAAAGTCCAAAATTTTAGTTTAAAATAAAACTGTTTAAAACTGTGGTGAAATCTCTTGGGGAAAATACGGATGACTTGGCAGTTATGTATTTTCCTTCTATAATGCAAAGTAATGTATAATGTATAAGAAAAATATAACTACAATTGAAATCTGAAAAAGCTTTCTCAATGTTTTGATTCCAATTGCCATCAATGGGATCGAAAGGGTTAATTGATTGTCTTGAATTAGTAATTATATGGTTATATTTTCAGCTTTAAAAATATTTTTACATAACTAATCGCTAAATGTACTATATAAGATTTTTCATTCTTTTAAAGTGTAACGCTGTTCTTGAAAGTTGGCATTGCATTCTAAGATTTACACAGAAAAAACTGCTAGTATAAATTGTTAATGTGATAATATGATCTGTTAAACGAGTTGATAAAGGTGTAAAAAAAGTGTTAGAGGAAACTGAAAATAGTCTTTTTTTATATTAAATTCAAACAAATAAATTTTCAGCAAATTTTTAAACATAAGCAAGCTGAGCTAAAACACGGGATTCATATGGGCTACAGTTTAAAGGAAGAATGTTATGAATAAAACGCATTTTTTTTCAAGGAAAATGTCCACCGTTCCCTTTTTTCACATCTACCCACCTTGGAGGACAATTGCCCTGGCATTGATTGTTAGGTATTCGTCAGTTTTGCATTTTATAGCAAGAATTTTATGGATAACTCCTTTTTTCCTTTAAATCACGTGGGATATGATAAACGAGCGTTATGGCCCCCTAACCCCGAAATAGTTTACTAATTTTGGAAAATGACGTCCAATTTTTCAACTATGGTAAAAAACTCACTTATATGCCAAATTTCGTATTTTAATTTTAGTCATTTTGGCTAGGTGAAATATTGGTATAATGAACAAACTGCTGTTTAGTGGGTCATACGTATAAAACAAGCAAATTTACGAAACCTCAAAACATAATAATCTTTAAACATACCCATTTTAAAATTTGAAACTTTAAGTATAAGTAAAGAACAACATTCAGAAAATTCTGTATATTATGTTGGCAGTTTTTCGTGAAATATTACATTGTAGTAACAGACCATCACTGTCACAGCGAGTCAATTTGACGTTTGACTGATGCGTAATGATTGTCAAGTTAAAATTAATATCGCTGTGATATGTAGGCGAATTTTCAAATAGACAACAGTACGGCGTTTTTCGAACATTGTTTCCTGGAGTTTATCTGACACATTATTTTCCAGTAGTAGAAAAAATTTCACAGAAATTTTAGAATCAATTTTTGTTTTGTTTGTAATTTTTTTCATTTTTATTACCTTTTAATACTGATGCAATTAATAGTTTCACAGAAAATGAATCAGAAGTATCATCTTACTATTTTTGCTTTTTATAATTGATTAAAATATAATAGAATAGTAAAAATAATAGATGTTATATTTCTCTGTTGCTTTCTTTTTTTATTTTAAATACGTAAGTGATAAGCCAGAACTGTATAAAGTTGCCACACTTTACGGCATATAATTAACCACGTTTTCTACACAGCACACCTGTTAAATATTTTTCACAACTTGGACCAATGGCCCGTCGTGCTTTACAATTTTATTTTATTACCTGACGAAATCAAATTTTAATAAAATTAAAATTTTTTAAACGATTGTTTTAGGTTCAGAATATAACAGCATTTTGAAATGTAAAGAGTGCACCTGTCCCAATAGTGAAAAATATTTTTAAATATGATGTGTATAAATAGTGGCAATCAATTTCAGTGTAAGTTGGTAACTCTGTGTTTACTCATAGCTGAAACAATTCCATGCATATAATTAACCACATTTTGCAAACACTATATTTTTTTTCCAATAAAGCAACCAAGTCATCCGTTAAACTCGGAAACATCAATCAAAATCTATTTTCTAAGACAAAAATGACTGTTTACAAAAAGTGGTTAATAATATGCCCGGAATTTTTTCATATATGTATATTGTTAATTTTTGTTCAAAGCAATAAATTAATTAAGGTTTAAAGCACTTCAGACATAAAACGGTTTTACTACCTTTGCTTCCGAGAAACTTTCTCTAACTGTTCTTTAAAATTTCCTCAGCATTCCTTACACTTCTTGACATTGTCTTTTGAATGGAGAAGGTCATTTCTATATATGTATAACCGATCGAATAAATTCAAGTACTCTCATCCGTTCGTATATCTCATTGGATAACTTTTCCGTTTACAAATAAAAGGAAATCAAAGATCTAACCTTAACGCTAAGTGGATCATAAAAAG
The DNA here is from genome assembly GCA_038373885.1 of Cheiracanthium punctorium. Lineage (NCBI taxonomy): Eukaryota > Metazoa > Arthropoda > Arachnida > Araneae > Cheiracanthiidae > Cheiracanthium > Cheiracanthium punctorium. The sequence goes on from JAWZYV010014119.1 coordinate 20,349, forward strand.
AAATAATTTGTTTTAAGCCTATGAAACAAAAACAACTGAAAAACAACGGCTAAAAACGTAATCCAGGGGTCTTCTATATTAATGAAAGTAATTAACTCCAGATTGTCTTCAAAGGAAAGCAGGAAACCTTACATGGCTTGCATTGCATTGGTTTCCAGCTGAATTATTAATTTACGTTGGGCTGATTTCGGTTCAAGAAATAGTTTATATAGTACATTAATAATAGTTTATTATTAATGTACTGAGATATGTGGAGTTTAAAAAAGAAATAAAATCAAAATTGGGATCATTAGATATTAAGTGGAATTCATAGCCGAAAAAAAATTATATCGAATAGCATAATTTCTGTAGTACATAATTAAAATTACGTGTAAACTTTCACAATGTTAAGAGTGAGCTAAGAAGCATTCGAGAGATAGAAGTTGCGATTCATAATAATTAAATGATGGTCATTTTCTATGGCAGCTTAACAAAATTATAGATTGCATTTTTGTTTGAATCGCACAATTTTAATTTAAATTAAAAATCTATAATGTAGATTTCTATGAATGATGATATTTATATTGAATGTTATAAATTTTGTTTTTGAAGAAAATGTTATTCATCATTTATTATGGTGTTAAGTTTCATTAATATAAAATATATACACATTAAGCTGAAGTTGCATTGAAAAAAAAAACTAAGAAATCACAATGTTTAAAAGACTAATTTGTCAATTAAATAATTAAAAGTGAAGATAAGCTCTTATCTTTGGACTAACTAGGCTAAGGACCACGTGAAATTTGAAAATTTTTGAAAGGTACCTTTAAAAAAAACCATTTTTTAATCTCACTTAAAATAAGAAATATACATTTCAATTTTCATCATGTTTTTTTCAATTTTAATACATTTATACCACTACGTTATTATATTTATTTCATACTCATTTTTCTATCCTTCAAGCATTTGATGTAAAGTTAGCTTATATTTTCATAAGTACGTTAAATATTATTTAAAAGTTTATTAAAGTTTCTGTATAACAGTTCATTTCTATGTTGCTGTTATGTAATCCGCGAAAAGAAAGTGGAAATTTTCTATCTAAAACAATGTATAATTTGTACAATTGCTGTTTTCAATATTAAAATTGTGTTAGAAATGTCCAAATTATTACAAGCAGCCAAACATTAAACCTTAAAATATCACTTTTAGGAAATCTGATAGAACACATTTAAGTGCAAGGGCCCAGCGTGTTGTTTGCAAATATAACGTTATTACAAAAATCGATATGAATAAGCGAAATAAAATTAAGCATTTATGTAATAATCGATACATACGCTACTTTCTAAATTACAACTTTTAAGTTTAATTTTGTAATGGCACTAATGGACCGGCTTTTCTAAAAGCTCTTTCAGATTATTAAATTTCGATAACTGCACTTTAAACTGAATGTGACACGCGTTAGGGCTTAAATTATAATACCGTTAATTTAGAGGATTAGAGACACGTTCAGACCCTTTAGAGAGCTTCCTAAATGAGCTTTACTTCTTCGAAGTGTGTTCAAAAAGTAATAAACCTGTGGTTGGAAAAAAATGCATTCATTCATTCGAAAATCCGAAACACTAACCCCCTTCGAAGTAGCCACCTTGGTAATGAACATATTTCTTCCAGTGCTTCCCCTATAGTTGGAAACAATTTTGGTACGCAAATTTTGGAATGTTGAATAATCGGGTCATCCCATTTAGCTGGATGTCTTCTTTTGACTGATATAGCGTCCCTTTAACCAGAATTTCCAGATTCGGAAGTAACCAAAAGGCACATGGAGCCAAGTCAGGTGATTACGGAGCGTGACAACACACAAGAATGTTGTGTTTGGCGTGGAAAGTCTGAACAGAATGCGCAGGAGCGATATCATGATGAAGGTGATTTCAAAGAGAAGACATTCTGTGGAATGCGATTGCACAGTTGCTCACCATTACAAGAAAATCAGTTCGTTATCTGTTTCCAACGATTACGGAAGCACTGGGAAAAGAAGTATGCACTTTCAAGGAGACTATTTTGAAGGGGATTAATGTTTTGATTTTCTAAATCAATAAATGTAATTTTCTAACCAAAGGTTAGAAACTTTTCAAACACACCTCGTATGTAAACCTAAAACGATGTCGAACTGAACATTATTTTTATATTTAATGTGTTAGGCAAATGCTTTAAAAATATATTTGATGGTTTTAAAGTAATCAGATAATTACTCTATTGATCGAAACATAGCACAGTTTGTTTGTGATTTATAAATGGCAAAAAGATCATTGAAAAATGCATAAATATTATGTCATTGGAAGTAGTTTATGTAAATTCATGGAAAAAAGTTTTTAGCCTACAGTCATTCAAATCTATAGTAATGCGTTTTAAAAATATTAAAACATTTTCTTAAAAATTCGATTTTGGAGTACAATGAACAAAGTTTTATGTTGTAAAGGGCTATTTTAATTGTTTAAAGCATCCTATCGTTGAATAGATAAATATAAATTATAGCTTAAATTTATGAAATAAAGCTCCGTTTGTTCGAAGAATATTTTAAGCAAAAGAATACATCCGTTATTTTCTCCTTTATGTTATTTAATCAGGGGCGCAAGAAACAAATCCGAAACAATTTTCCCACGGTTGCTTCATCTAGACTTTATATTGTAGGTAAAAATTCGATGCTCATTCAACGGAATTAAACAAGCGACCCTACCCTAGTGCCATGGTGCTCGAAGAAATATATCTTCATGGGTTGCACAGATATATTTGTTAGTAGTTTTTTTATTTTAGTATTCTTAACAGGAAGAAAAAGGTCCCAGAAAAATGAGTATTTCAACGTTGAAGTCCCGTAAAGAGAAGAAAAATATAGTTTGGCCGTATGAGTGGTGTTTAGTATGTATATAATATACAGAATGCTACAAAAACACTGACCTACGCTCTCATTTCTTAAATACTGATAATAAACGCATACAATAAATTACAAAGTTTTGTAAAAAAGATACAGAATTTCATGCTATTCATTAAAAATTTGAGGAAATGAAATGTAAATAAAAATTGAAAATTTTTATACAGTCCCCGTTAAAGAATTTCCCGATAAGTAAAATTTCCCCCTACACTTTAAGTAAGTGGGGTACAAAATTACAGTCTTTTATCATAAAAAGGCTCAGAGATAAGTTTAAATAAAGTTAGTAAGGGACTGTGAATACCTATAATAGCAAAAGCTTACATTTTTATATAATCATTGATTTCGTTTTCAATTTGTACCTCCAAAAGCGGCCTTATGGTGCCATTTTTGGTCTTCGAGAGCCAGAAATGACACGAGATACTGTATATTGCTGTCACTTTAACGCTTTATCTACCAACTTAAGAATCGCCAAGAATATCCCCTTTAATCTATTTGTTTTCTCGTATTATAGTTAGGCTATAAATGATAAATGCCGATTAATGTAATAAAAAAGAAAATTACGAAAAAATTAATAAACATAAGCTATAAGTTTGGTGACTGGTTTTATAAGCAGTTAACGAGTGTTTTTCAAAAAAGTGTAGGAGCAACAAATCTGAAGGAGTCAAGTATTACTTTGATTGACACACTTTAAGAAAATCTAATCCTTTAATCACAAAACAGACGTCTGAAAATTCACTAATGCTCCTTTTTGAGGAGGAGGGGGAGAAAGTAAGCGGAGAGCTGTCTATTTAAAACAATCTACTCTGATAAAACATGCAATTGTGATGTAAGCTGATTAAATGAAGTACTAGGTAGTGATTTTTCAAAGAAATGGTTACAATGAATAGATTTTTCATTTTTTCTTACAATTTTAATTTAACGGTACTTGTAAGTAGCGTTAGTAGATAAAGGGTTAAAAGTGTGATATCGCACTGGGAATGGAAAATGGAATAGTCTATAAGAGCAAAAGGAGGTGGGCTGATAAGGTCCATTTTTCGCCCATCAGCCAATTGATGCGACATATATATTTAGGAAGAGTATACTCCGTAACAAAGAAGAAAGCATAGTTTTTTCAAATAAAAATTGAACTAAATAATAGTCGAAAATCGAAACTTTTTTTTTTCGAGTGTATGATGGGTGGAAAATGCCCTTTTTCTATATATAATAAAGTGACCGTCGAATTCGACGGGTTTCAGCTAGTGATTTGTAGAATTTGAAACAACATTTTAGAAAAAAAAACCCTCTATGGATTGTGCTTGAGAAATATGCAGGGTGGTGATCGTTCCCCTCTTTTATCGTTCCGATACCGTACAATTTACGAAATGTTGTCAGTTTAAATGTTGTCAGTTATAAGACCGGAACGTCGTCGGCACCGTTTCAGCCGACACCGGTCCAAAGCTTCCCCGTTTCGACAGTCCACGTTCGTCCCTAGCGGATGTGATTTTGACGTATTAGGTACACTTTTCTAATGCCACTCCAGGGTATACTGTGCCGGCATGCCGGTGTCGGATGAGGACTTATCCGATAAGTTTGTATTTGCTGGGACACAAATAGTTAATTTTTCGTTCACTCACAAGGAATCCTTCCCGGAGCTGTCTCACGAATGCTGTAGCGAATTTAATTCAGTCACAAGTACTCACTAAACATATTGTTTGAAAATTAGCAGCCATATCTCTACACAAATTGAGGAATTAAGTGTTAAAAAGTAGTTAAATTCGTGCCAATTTGAGCCCTTTAGCTAGTACTTGGCAGCAAAGCTTTTAGACGGAAAAGCTTAAAAGCTCACGCGAGTACGTACTCGAAATGTTTGTATGACGTATACAGGGTGTCCCAAAAAAGGTGGTTACACACTTTAATTCTTTTTCAGTACGAGAAAAGTGGGCAATATGTAAAATGAAAAAATGTTCAAAATACGGTAAGGAAAAAGACCACATTAAGAAAAAATCCTCTTGGTAATTTTCAGAAAGTTGCACTTTTTAAATTTGTATTCGAAGCCCGTATGAAAAAATTGCCAATTATTAAAGTGTGTCCTGTACACTAATGAGGGGCTGTACAAAATTTCAGTATTTCATCGTGAAACATCTCAGAGATATCTTTAAACAACGATAATCGTGAGCTCTGCATGATTCTGACTGTAAACGTTTCTCGGCAGAGTAGAAAAAATATTTTGTTTTGTAATTTCTGTACGATCCCCGATTTGACATGATATTTCCACTTAGAGAGTCATCAAGAAGTGGTTGAAGTCTGCATATATTTAGCATCATATCTCTGACACTTTTTAGAATTTAATTCCGAAATGTTTCATATCACCTTATTAGTGTACGGGGTACATTTTACTAACTGGGAATTTATTTAAACGGGGGTCGTATATAAATTTTAAAAGTGTTTGAAAATTAACGAGAGAATTTTTTTCCTTAATTTATTTTGAACAATTTTTCAAAGTGCATTTATTACTTATCTTTTAAAGATAATGAATTAAAACGTACCATTTTGGGAATCCCGTATAATGTTTGCTTTAACGTGTTAGGTTTTAACGTATTGGCTTTTGAAATAGCTGCCAAGTCTTTTCTTTTCTATTAGTTAAACTGAAGTCCCATATTATTTTTGAAAGTCACAGCAGAAATAGCAATTTTAATTCATTTGTATAATCATATTGCAAGCTACAATTTTATTTTATGCGTAAGAGAGGCATTTTTTTTTCAAAATTCTCTCTCTCTCTCTCTATATATATATATATATATCCACGTGAGGATAAGATGAAGAAAACGATAAATAAATTTAATGTTGTTAACACGCTTTGCGAGGATATTTCTTCCAACAATATGAAATTGTATCCTTTACAGAAGAAGAAATAAATAAATATGTCTCACAAAATTCTAGATGTCGAAGTTAATTTCTAAATTATGAAAAAATAAATGCAACAGATTTGGTAGGAAGAAAAAATTCTTCATGACAATCATTCTTTTAAGAAGTATTTATGAAAGAAATTATAAAGAGCCAAATGGCGATAACATCTGTCTTCTATCAACCTAAACTCATATTTTCCTAATTACTTTTAGCGGTAATCTGAGGAAATAGCTGCTAATTTTTACACATTACATTTTTTTAGAGTGAAGTTATGACTGAATTAAATTCGTTATATTTCGTGAGAGAGTTCCGGCAAGGTTTCCTTGTCAGCTGTATTCAATTGCAAAAAATCGATTACAATAGATCGTATTTACTTTAAATGTTGTAAATTTGATGTGATTGAAGGGGAACTCATTTATAATAGAACAGCTGCAAGATTTGACTATCACTTTAACAACCATTTTCAAATGATTATATCCATATAAATATTAAGACAGTGTTTGCGACTGCATGTTTGCAATTTTAAATCCTAAGATCTTATGTGTCCAGAGAAATCATTTTAATATAAATTAGTTCCATAAATGTAAACAATATACAGCAATCACGGATTAAATCTAATATAACTCAGCTGGGAGTTAGAATCAAGTGTTTTCAAAGTATAGTGAAAATTATACTACAGTATCTCAGACCATTTGTGAAAGGAAATAAACAGTGTGTAATTTAGAATTCAATTTCATACAAGCAGTTTATGCCAATGCATTTTATTAGTTTATTATTATGTATTAAAATGCACTCCTTCGGGTATTTTCTACACAAACTTTTAAATCTTTTCACGTAAATTTGAGAATACGATTTATTCTTAACATTAAAGTAAGGGGAGACAACATATGGATTTTTATTTTAAACAGCTTACAAATAGATCCTAACAAAGCATTAAGTGTGCTAGCGTCCGTCAAAGAATTTTGAAATATATTTCTACGAAATAGATCAAATTGTATAAACTTTCGTTGTAGTAATATAAGGTTTTATAAGTATATATACTTGTTTAAAACGTATTTTCAAAAAGATTTAAACGTTTGAATATGGATTTAGAAGTCGCGTTTATTTTTTGGATGACTGATTTATGCTTCGCTTCAATGTATGAGTGTGCATACATTCATACACATATATTTATTGATGCATTTTTAGTGTATAAATACTTTACTAGTACTATATTTTGATGTTACACATATTTTCATGATTTGAAGAATTTTAAAGTTTTTTTTATAATATCGCATGGTTACTTTTTGGAAATAACTTTATCGAATTATGTGACAATATGTAAATATCCTAAAATCTCGTACAGACAATTTACTGTTTGAATGATTTTTTAAAAAAATAACTCCTCTTAAATATAAGATTTTAATTCTTCAGCCTCATTTGTTAAATAATATGATTTCAAATATGAAAAATAGACTTCAGTTGTATACAACTATGTAGTTCATATGATAATCAGAATAAAATCACTTTAAGTTGCCTGAAATTCAAAAGAGTTTTTTTTTAATACAATTATATTTCCATAGAAATCGAACAGATCTTAAAAACTTTATTGAACGGGACTGGAGTCCTATAACTTTCTGTAAATTAAACCATTAAACAGCTAGAAGTCTGAAACTATAAGTCCTCAGCCTTGGTGTCAGAACAACATTAATTCTGTGATGATTTAGCTGCATAATAATATTTTCACAATAAGCGAATAGCTGTTAAGACAGTTATTTAAAGGGACTAGAGTCCAAATTTTCAACTTTCAAGTGCTAATTGTGTCTAAAGTTTCAGTATAAGACGAGCGATTAAATTTTTGTTTATTTCATAACTTTAAGGAGGAATTTTAAATTTAAATACCTGTAAATTGAGCCATTAAACTGCTAGAAGTCTAAAACTATGAATCCGGACGTGGTTGACGATATGTACAGAGTGCGGTGCTGATATTTTGGTCACACCCTTTTGCACTCGAAGAGTCATGGGACCTAGGGGATGTGACCGTTTTACTGCGATTATCTAAGTTGGCCACATCTCCTTGGTCAGGTGACGCTTCGAAAGCAAATGGTGTGTGTCCAAAATGTTAGCACTGTAGCATGTATATCTAGTCAGCCACCGAGTCCTAAGCCGTGATGTCAGAACATCAATTCCGGGATGCTTTTGCAACGGTGGAAGATATTTAGCATACGCTAATGACACTTACTTTTGTAGATCCCTGAGTTTGCTTTCTACAGATTCTTGAACTTAATATTTGCTAATTTGTTGGAGGAGAATAAGCTGGTGTTTTAGAACATTGTATTTCACAATAATTTGATATTAAAACATTCATATTTAAATTGGATAATGCAAATATCAAAATAAATTAAAATATAACTTTTCATCATGAAAATTTTGAAAATTAAACAGTTATATTTTAATTTATTTTGATGTTTGCATTTAATGAATAATCAAATTTATTCCCCTGCTATGGAACATTATTATTGACTCGACATTTGTTAAATGAAAGTAGTAATTTTTATATTGAGAACAAACAATGCATTTTAAATAGTTATTAAATTTTCATCTTCATTTAAAAACACTATGCAGTTGCTATCAGAAACAAGTGAAAACAATTTTAAAACTACTGGAGACTCCTATTATTCTGTTTTAAATACGAAAATTACCATGAACGGTTATAGTTTTTAATGCATTAAAAGTTAATGTAGCATTCAAATAAATTGTTGAAATATATTTAAAGATTTAAAACGAATGACATTTTATTTTTACATTTCATAAGCTAATAAATATCTATGAAAACTATAGACCTAACTTCGAAAATAAAATTTACTAAAAATATAACATCACTGAGTTTTGAATTTTTCTACTCTTACAGTTGAGAAAAAATATACAAAACAAAATTGAGTACCTTTTTTAATCTGTCTATATCTCTTCTTAACTCTACGAAATGAAATGTCTAAATATTGATTTTACTGGTGTGACTTTGCCAATGTTAATATACTGAATAGCTGGAACTGTTTCTACTAAGTTATAGTAATCATTATATCTTGTCTTTAAACATTGCACTGCTTTTGAAAGGTGCTTTCGTATGATTTTACCATTAATATTTTGCTTTTACCATGTAACCATCTGCTTTCACCTATTTATCATCTTACCAAATCAGTAAAAGTATTAAATATATAATAAATCCTTCTGCGATCTTAAGTAAGACTGAAGTTCGGAAACATTTGTTAATACATTACCGTGCGAATATCTTTGGTCAACGTGCGAATTATCAATGAAAATCGAAATGTGAATAAAGAGTGAACAAATTTGTCTCTGAAATTTGACACTCATAATAGGTGATTACGAAGAGTTGTTTTACATCGACTCATGGCTTGCCAAAATCCTCTGTTGAGCCGTGCATATAAACAAAAACTTTTCAGTGGACAAGAGATAAAAATCGTGGACATCGTATTGATTGAGAAAAGTATTTTGGACTGAAGAATCAAAATTTGAATTATTTGGAACCAGAATAGTTGGTGAACGTGTAAATTATAATTCTTTGAGTTATTCAGTGAAGCATTGTGGACGTATTATAATGATTTGGGCTCTTTTGGAGACAAAAAGGTTGTAAATTAGTTTAAAATTCAAATCCGCGATGGATAAAAAATGCGAAGTCATCGGGCATTCGTAATATTGGAAAAGGGTTCGTCTTTTAACAAGATTATGACCCTAAGCACACTTTGAAAATTTGCACCAATTATTTAAAAATGGAAAAGCAGCAGAAAGTCTTAAAAATCACATGACCTTTACCACAGCCACCCCATCCTTAAGCCCAATCTTAAACCCAGAAAAAAAAACTCTGGATTGAATGGACAAAAACGTACGCAGAATGTCCCCAATAAATGTAACAAGGCTCCTGGAATGTCTGGAAGATGCCGTAGAAATTAAATCTGTGAAACGTTAAAACAATTGATTTCTGGAATGTCAAATCTTTTTAGGAGTGTCATCTATGTTGAAAGGATAAGAGTAAAATCGAAACAAAAGTCATATATATAACATGTTAATATATTACCTTTCTTTCTTATGTATTAAAGTGTTGTTTCCAAATACATTATGTATTTGGAATTTGTATTGCATGCATTTTTTTAAATCTGTATGTATTTTTTTAATTATTTATTCAGGTATCGTATCTCACTCGTTGACCAAAGACTTTTGCTCGCTAGTGTAAATTTTTTAATGAACTGGATAGAAAAAAATAAAAATAAGAGTAATTCTCCTGAAAACACATTTGAACCCAAGTCAACACTCTCTTTTTGTATTTCACAAAAAGGATTATTAATTGAAAAAGAAAATAAATAAAGCATTACAAATTAAATACTTTTAAAGAAATTTAATCTCAGTTTATCCTTTTTGGAAAAAAGTACAATTATTCACAAACCTAGAGTCCGAATTGTGGCTTACGTTGGAAAACTGAATATTTTAACGACTTAAAAATCATTGCAAAATGATTGTCCAGAGCAAAATTTATTCGCTACGTGTTAATCAAGGAGATACAAAAAGAAAAGCAGTTAAAATGGTTAATCCAATTTTTTTATATATCACTGCAGCAAAAAGAGCGTGTACCTGCCGATTTCGTAGATTTACCCTGTTGTGTAACATTACTTAACGGAATTATACAATCACGAAATAAGGTACGATTTCACCGGTAACTCCTTTCAGTGAAAATAAAAAAAGGAGAGAAAGAAAAACGAAAAAAGGAGAGAAAAAAACGAAAAGTGAGATACAAGAAAAGAAAAAAAAATATCATCTTGAACTGTCTAGATGTACTTTTTTGACCTCGAAACTTTCCTCGTGAAAAAAAAAAAATGAAATCCGATCCAAAGTTGTGGCTTATTTGCCTCAAATTCATGGTGACAACTCCGCATTGTGTTCTGACAAATGGGCAGAATTATATCTTATGTGTCTCTGCTTTTCTTTACGAGGCAAACTAAGTGTGCAGGCTGCAGATGATTTTGTTACTTTCACCTGATACATTGTTGAGGGAACGAAATGTGTACCCCGTTAGTTTCGGATGAATTTAAAGTTTATCTCAGTTTAGTGTGAACTTGAATAGAGAATCTCAAAATTAATACATCTTTTTTAATTAGAAGACAGAAAAATTTTATATAGATATATATTTTTCCAATGGATTATCTTAAAATAATTTGTGACTAGAAAATAATAAAGATACAATCACAATAAAAAATGATTCATGTCATGGTAAATTACAGTTATAATGCTTTGCAATTTTAAATAGTATAGCTAAAACGTACATCATGACTGTAATGAGAAAATATGTATCGAGCGCTAAAATTTCTTGGAATTTTAATTTTGAAGTTTCAACAATACGCGATAAAACTTTAAAACATAGAGTGACTCACAAAAGTAATTGAACACCAATATCTTTTATAAAAATATTTAGTTTAAAGAAGGATGATATAAAATTTTGCGTTAATTGATGCAAATGATTTTGTATGTATCTAATTAAAGTTCTACATATAATTTTAAAAATATTAAAGAATAAAATAAACATAAAGTGAGTTATGTATTGTAAAGTCTGAAAATAACTCACAAAAGTAATTGACCTCTAAGATGTTCTAGTTAATACAGCTTTTAAAAAATAATTGTAATATAAATTTAATACTTTGTTGGATTGTTTAGAACTTTTAAAACTTAATTTAATCTTTTTTAATTTGATTGAATCATGTTTTGTGAATTCTGATCCTATTTCGTCTCACTTATTTTGTATCACGATTTTCTAATATTGCATTAAAAAAGTAGCATATTTTCGAGCTCTAATTCTTTTCAAATGTGCTCTACTGGGAACAGATCTGTACAAAGCGACATTTATTTTTTTCAGAATAATTATAAAGTAGCCAATGGAGTACTTTCAAAGCAGTATGCTTCGGATCGTTGTTCTCATACAATTTGTAGCCACTTTTAAGTAGAAAGAATGATGGATATATACATATATATATATGGCCCATAGGAAAATTGGGCGCATTTTAAAAAGCAAGTCTTTAAAAAATGTAAAAATAATAATAAATAGAATATCGTTAAATACGAATAAGGTATTGAAAAATTAATTTAACGAAATAAAAATTAAAATTAAGATATCAAAATGTTATTTCATTAAAAAGGACTATTCACAAAGGTGGTTATAGATGAAAAATTACCAATAATAATCTTTTGTGCGACAGTCTCATGAAGGATTATAATTGAAATATGTACTCAAATTAAAGTAATGAATATTTTCACTAATGATTCTCCTTGGAAACGTTTATCCTTAAAGTTGTTTAAATATTAATTAAGAAAATGTGTATTGTAACAGCTATCGAAAAAGGATTTTACTTAAACATTTTCTACTTTTATATAAAGTATTCTAGAAAGACAAACAGTGAAAAGGTATGCCTGTTCATCAATGAATTCGAAGAATTTTGCCCTCAATGAAATTCTGTTTTAAATATATTTCTATTACTAATATAGCATTAATTTTTTAATAATAATCCAGGTTTAGAAAACTATCTTCCTACAAAACTATCAATCAATCAAATCAAACTAATTTAAAATTTAATGAAACACTCTGTAATAAACTAACTATAATCTGTTAAATGTACAGTTTAGAATGTTTTATTGCTAAAATAAATTTCTCATACTTAAAGGGATAGTATCAAAAACATTTTAAATGTTTAAATCCACAGAGAATGAACTGTTTTTCATATAAAAATGACCATTTTCCTAAGAAAAGGGATGATCCCAATTATTCTGCATATCCCGAACTTAGAATATTCTTATCACATATTTCTAGTTATTATTTATTATCGTTCTTTCTTTACGAAATAAGTATATAAGTAATAAATAAAAGTCATTTTTTTATCCCATATTTAAAGTAGCATTTGTAATTCATCTCATTCCGTTACCTAATTTAGAACAAAACAACAAATTATTTAAAGAAGAAAAATATTTTTAAACAACAGATGTTAAAACCATGGAAATTGAAAAAAAAATGTATAAATACACTAAAAACGTAAGCCGCGTGCACGCGTGTGTGTGTGTGCTTAAACTGTTAATTTATTTAAAATCAACAATCAATGGTTTAATAGTAAAAGCATAGATGGCGCCACCACAAATTTTCAAATTCCATGGTGTTCCAAACAACTAATTGCATCAGATGAAGATGTTCTAACTGCATGCAAACATGAAGTTGGAAGTTCACTTTCTCAAAAAGCAGACATTGAGAGACTGCCGATAAAGTTTAAACTATTAAGGGGAAGTCTGGTTTAGAAATTCGAAAAAATCATTTATTTATTTATTTATTAATTTTTATTTTTTGCATATTTTCATAGTGTAACCCTTCAAGAATATGTCCCTAAGAGGATTTTTCGAAATTTAAATTATTTTCGGAGTTACAGCTCATTTTGTGACGAATTTGTGCATAATAATCCTCCTTTAACTGAAGCAGTTCAAAAAGTAATAAAACCAATATACGAAGATTTGTCTTCAGAAAGCTTGCAGGAAAGGTGCTTGGGCTCAGAAACTCAGAATAATAACGAGTCTCTAAATTCGCTCATCTGGACTTTCGTACCCAAGCATGTTCATGCTGGTACCCATACAATTGAAATTGCTAATTTCATTGCGGTATGTATATTTAATGAAGGAGTTTTACCAGTTTTAAAGATTTTATCAGAAATGGGATTAACAATTGGGCCAGAATATCATGCGTTCGTCAACAAACGTGATCAAGCCCGAATTAGCAGGTCCGAGGTACGAGCTTCTGAGGCTTCCAAGGAAACTAGAACTGCTAGATCATCTGAAAGGGCTTCACTAAACATGACATTTGAAGTTGAAGAAGGTATTTTGTACGGAGCAGGGATAGCTGATTAATAAAAAGTAAGTATAACACGCCGTTAAACGACTCCGACTGCGCGCGACTAGTCCTCAAACTTTAAACGCGCTTTCTCGAAACTACTTTTCAAGAAACGGTGTGCATGATATCTCAAGTTTTATTCAACCGATTCACTTGAAATTTTATACAGAGCTTCTTTATACATTATAGTATCGCACTACCAAGAGTTTAATTTCTTTTTTTTCAAACTGCCGCCGCTATTTTGTGAAATTTTTTTTTTCCAAAACGTCTCGTGGTGCGATAACTACATCCTTCCTGTTTAAGGATTGATTATTCATGGTTTTCCATTTCAGGTCACTGGAAGGATTTATATCCTGCACACCAGGATAAGTCATTTTTTCATCAGACCCCACTTTGCCGGCCAGCAGTTGTTTGAAATTTGATTTTTTTTCTTATATCAGTAATGTTTTGTATAATTTAAATATCAATAAAGAACTTATAAAAATATGGATACTAAATTTTTTTTTTATCGCGTCCAATAAAACACCTAAAATTAGGGCTTTTAAACCAGAATATCCCCTTAAGTGATATTGCTCGCTGAATTACAAAACAAGGCTAATATTTAAAAGGTCTTAAGATGAAAATATTACGTCAGGCATAGCTCTGAAAAAGCAGCCATGCAGTAGGCTTGAAATTTACCTTGTCCCTAGCAAAATAAGGTTTGTTTATATTCTGCCGGCGTAATTCTAATGTGTTTATAATAAGTGTTCAGATAGAGAGAGAGTAAACTGTACATGGCCAGTTCTTGCTTGACGTCCAACTTGAAGTATAACACTCTTGCTCTACTTGCCATTGGATTTTGAATAGGTGAATGTAAGCAAAAGCCTTTTACAAGTAGCGATAAAAATTACATGATAGAATAATTTCGTTAACTTTTTGATGATTCGTAGCTAACGAGATATGCAGGCTACAGTTCTGACATTTTAGTGACACCCCTTTGCACCCGAAAAGTCTTGTGATCTAAGAGGTGTGACCTTCTGAGATAGCCATACCGACATGGTCACACCCGTTAAGTCACGTGATTATTCGAGTGCAAATGAGATGGGTGACCAAAATGTCAGAGTCGTAGCCTGTAAATCTCGTTAGCCTCGTTGATGACTGGGAATGTATAAGAAATTATACAATGCTTTACAACCATCATTTTTCTTTTCTTCCATTCGAATTAGGAATTTCTTTATTCTGCGTTCTCATTATTTGGAACTGTTCCGTGAAATTGACAGTATCTAAAATGTACTGAAATTGTCCGTTGGAAGTACTAAAATATTCACATGTAATACGCTTGAATTTTTATATTTTAATCTAGCTAGAGCCTTTTATGCATAATTAAAATACCAGGCTTAATGAGCTTTTCTAGTTAGTTTGGACAGTTAAAATTTTCAGTTAATTTCATTCATAATTTGAAACAATATGAAATATTCCTTTAATTATATATTATTATAACCATTCACCTCTCAATCATTTTTTTATTGTTCCGCTTAGTGAAATTAATTTTAAACTCAAGCCGAAAACAATTCAACTACATTTTGAAACAAGCAACTCAAATACCTTAATAATGCAGACAAAAAAATCACTTTAAATGCGTCAGACTAATGGAAATGTGAGAAAACTTTTATGTAAACAAACTAGTGTTCTGAAAATTAATTAACTCTGATTTTAAAATTGATTATCCACGAAAATAATTGATTTTTAGAGTAGTTTAGTTGGGCTTCATTCTGGAACAAAAGATGGGGGAAATGATTGTTAAAGCTTAAGTGGAATATTCTGCGAGAATTTTAAATTTGATCAAGAAGGTCGGTAAAATAGTCATATTATGCTACTTGTAAATGGTAAATTACGCTGGTAATTTAAATTTGTAAATGCCAAAAGCAGCACTTGTATTGGGCATATATCGTTCGAATTGATATTTGCGGTAGTTAACGACCAACTCGGATAGGAACCACTTTATTTAGATAATGTAAATCTGATCGCTACGTAATACTAAGGTGCATTCAAAGCAGAATTAGTCAAAATACATAGAAAGTGCATTTTCGATAGAAAATACAAGATACATTGATTAAAATACATAAAAATACAAGATACATAATTCAAATACATAAAAATACAAAATACAAAATATTTTCTAAACGACACAAAATAATAATAATAATAATAATAATAACAATAATAATAATAATAATAATAATAATATAATAATAATAATAATAAAAATACATGTATTTTAAAAATACGCTCAAAATACTATGCGCATATAAATTCTAAACGTATTCTAAATAAGCTAATTTTTAAATTTAAGATTCCTGTTTGCTTTAATCACACGTATTTTAATGTAAAAATTTAAAAAAATACTAATAGTTGATTTTTAATTTAGGTGTGGCAATTATAAAAAAAAGGTATCCTGGCTCATGCCCGATTGTAGCTCGGGCACTATGAATAGCGCTTTGTTTTACAATAAATGTTGTATGCGAATGCTGCTATAATGTTTAGAACGATATGTATGTATGAAAATAAGCATAAAATAAACTGACATCCCTTTATCCATAATCTCGAATTTAAAATGAGCCTAAAAGGGGTTAAAAAGAAAAGTAATATTTCAACATTTGATTAAAGTCCAACGGAAATAAACCATTTCCTATTTATTCGACGTTGTTCGTTGTACAACAAAGATTCATATACTAATCGTTTGCGAATAACGAGAACTTTAATTTAACACACCTTATTTGAGAACGCTTAATTTTGATACACGTAACTTCGCTATACAATGAACAGCGGACGGCTGAAAAAACAAAGAAAGTAGGCTTTTTTTCGGCGCAGCTTCTATTATTTTGTTTCTATATAATTTTTAAAAAATCAAATCTCATTTTTAGAAAAATGAATTTGAGTTGAAAAAAAAACAAGGTCATGATTATCAATTTTTACTCTGGATTATAATAAATAAAAGCAAATTTTTATATGAAGAGTCATTTAAGAGATTGACTTACGGGTTTAAAGTGTGTACTAATAAAGTGTAGGCTAAATTTTAATGTCTGGGGCTGTCCCTGAAGAAAAGATGTTGAGAACTTCTACAGGTACATTTTTTACTTACTGAATTCAGTTAAAAATTTGAACACAGATACTAATTCACTAGGCACTTAAAAAAAAATAAGCTTTACCTCTTTAAAATTTGATTTTTAAAAGTTATGATAGTAATGAAATTCCATTTATTGTCTAAGTTTTTGGCTTGCATTACTCACTTTGCCCTTAAACGTTTTCATTTCCATTCAAAGGCAAAATTAGGAATATTTTCCACTAAAAAATGCATGATCAGAATTGAATGACATTTTAAAAGGTTAAGTTAAATGAAAACGGGATTGATGAAAAAATCTAAATAAACCATTATTTATTTTAAAGGTAATTGCAGTAATTATTAATAAATTTATTCTACTGTGTAACAGACAATAACTTTCATGTGAAAATGTTCGGGATTGCCATCGGAACCGTGATTGTACGCAGGATTGCATCTCTTAGTCCGAAGCAAATCAAAGGCCACAAATGTCTCTGCTCAGGGCTCCAAATATATTGAAGTTGCATGGGGAGAGATCTGGAGTGTATGAGGAATGTGTAAGTGATTCCCAGCTCAATGTTTGCAACGTAGTCAAAATAAATTTGACATCTGGGGGGGGGGGGGAGTTTTGTGCAACAGAATGATGCTGTCCATTAAACACGTGCAAACATGACATAATGCTTTTACCACACACAGCAAAATTCAGGAATGATTTTCACTTCCAGACACTGTCTGCTGCCCCCCCCCAAAAAAAAAACACGCACTACACCTCGTTTTTCCTCTTTCCAGGCTTCCACATGACTCGCTGACTTCACACCGAGCACGTTTAATAGACAAATGGCACATTGTTAAATGTTCGCACTATCAATTCCTGATTCTCAATAGAGAACACGTCTATAGAAACGACATAGACGTCTAAACACGTCTATGTCTGCGTTACCAACTTGTGCTCCATACTACTTACATAGTCAATCTCGTTTTCCATTGACTGCCCCCTACATATGAACAGGACATTTTTTCATCTTATAACTGGTCGTTGTTCAACGAACAATCATTTTGTTTTCGATCTTGTATCTACTATAACAATACCATTCAGCAAACATATTATTTTTGAAAATCGCTAATATATTTCATTTAATACTAAAGGAACTTAAGTGGTTTTTAATCACAACTGACGGATCGTAATTACAAACGATCCGACATTATAGATGCATATATTTTATATAGTTGTATCATTTGATTTATTTCACATTTAAAAGCAGTGTAAAATTAAATTCCGTAGCAGAAAAATAAGGAAATTTAATTGAAACCAATTTATTAGTACTGTAATGCGCTTAGTTCTTTAAATCTGATTAAGTGTAGGTAAGTATGGAATTACATTCTATTCGAGTTTAATGAAGTAATTTTAAGTTAATGATAGTACACGAAGTGTCGAAATAAAGGTTAAGCAACAGTTAAATATTTTTAAATAAACAGATAACATTTAAGACAGTAAGAGATTGAAAAACAAAATGGTATGCAAGTAATTCAAAAATTGCATAATAATAGTTTAAGAATTAATTTTAGATACACAAGATACGAAGCTATTCATTTATAAGGATAAGCAAATTATTTAATTATTACATGCTAGTAAATAAAGTACATTGAATACTATTTAGCGTCGTAATTAAATGAGATAAATTTGCCAGTTTGTTTCTAGATTTAAGAAATAAAGCTAATTAGAGGGAGAAACTAATTTTAATAAATACACCAGTAAGTGATCCACTTCATTTTGTCAATTTATTTTTAAATGATACATTTTTTTTTAATCATAGAATAATACTTTCCCAATAAAATATATCAACGCAAAAATACTGAATCGAAAAAAATTTCTGTATTTTATTAAATATTTCATTGTGAGTGAAAAACCAAACTATATCAGGCAATATCCATTTTTCCTTAAACTATGGAAATGAACTTCATATTAGCCAATAAGAACCATTACACCAATGAATAACTCCTCTCAGCAATCACACAAAAAAGAGTCAGTGGGTTGAAAAATAATTATGCTTTTAATTAATTATTAGCAAGTAAAACTTTCATGACCCAAATTGCTAGCTGTAAATGTATGTATTTTTTAATTGTATTAATAGCATTCCTTTATCTGAAACGCGTTGAAGTTTTACAGTCAGAAGAAAACGAATATAGTTAGGATACTGCAATTATGAGTTATTAAGATAAGCAGGTTATTAAAAGTCTTTAATAACTGCACTTGTTTACTTGCCTAAGCAAAGTAGTAACTATACTGATATAAAAAGATGAGTTCATTGCAGTTTTTTTTTTAACTCCTTTTCAAATGTAAAGTACCGACACAGTTATTGTGTGTCTGTATTTGTACGCTTAAACATTCGGTGATTAAATAGTATAAATGTTAAGGCTATGCCTTACATGCAATTTTTGATAGTTCTTATGAATAAAATAGTACAAAAACAGTAGTTATCTACCAAAAGAAGAACATTTCATTTTAAAGAAATCATTATATTCGTATAATTAGGAAATGCAGGCAGTTTTAAGAAATGCGCTCATTCTAATTAAAGCATGATTATTTCACTTTTGAGAGAATGGTACTGAATTAAAAAAAACATTCTACGGAACGGATTCAAACAACGCTCCTTACATTTACTGTAAAATAAATTACACGTTAAATACTAAACTTTTTTTAATTTGTCCTACATTTTACGTTGTGTATTAAAGTATTTTCTAAACATGAATTTATTAATTACCATATTCCAGCACTAATTTTTGTGAGGTATTTTGACATACATATCTAAACGTAGACTTCGAATAGTAATACATGCTAATCATACACTATTAAATGTAGTAATAAATTTCTATTAAACTGTTTATTTTAGTATAAAGGAAGCAAAGAACATTGGCGTTTTCAAAATTTTAGGAAAGGCACACTTTTTTCGACCTTTAATTGAACTAATGCAATCTATAATTTCTAAAATTCTCCCTCTCCATTATAGGATACATGCTAGAATTATGTAAATAAAATTATAAAATTTTCAAAGTATAAAAACTAATAAAACTCAATCAAAAAATTTACAAATTTAATTACAAATTTAAACAAGAAGTAATTTTACAGTTGATATTTAAATTATGTAAATTACAGGTTGATTCAAAACCAGTGTGACCAATTTAAGAAGAATATAACTATTTATGGTAACTTTTAATCGCTTTACCGCCACCTTTAGTTAAAAAAATGAAACGTTTAAATTACCAATTGAATAATACTTATTACAGGGAGAAAATTATGTCTCCAATATTCGATCCTCAAACCCGAAACGAAATTTTAAAGCTTTAGAAGGATGGTTGCTCAATTTATGTTATAAATAAGGCAGTTAAAAATCAGGTAAGCCATTTTTCTATTGTATTCCTATCTAAACTTCGAAAAAAGAAATAAAATTTGACTGGCAAACAAAAGCTCCAGGGGGGAAATGTGGACGAAAGGAAGTTCTTGGTGAAAAAGAAAAAAAGAAGCTTAAAGGGCTTACCGCTGTAGATAATCCTCTGCCTCAAAGAACTTTAGCAAAGAAACTGCAGGTATCGCAATCGACAGTTTGCCGTCATATAAAGAAAACTGGCTATAAAAAAGTGAAGAAACCAGTCTATCATCAAATATTTACAAAGACCGTAGAAAAAAGAAGAAAACGTTCTTGGCTTGCGTATTTAATTTACGCAAAGGTAGATACAAAACATGGATAACTTCGGATGAAGAACTGTTTCGTCTGTCATCCACAACTGGCAAAACGAAGATACAACATATTTCACTCGAACAGCGTTCCAAAGGAGCAGTTGTTTTGCAAAACGCAAGTTGGGCGTCAAGTGATATGGTATGAATCGGAGTGGCCTTTCGAGGCTTAACAAAACCACTTTTTGTCGAACCAAAGGCTAAAATGAATGCAAATTACCATCAGAATAAAGTTTTGAAGCACATGATGAAAGAAAGTAAACGTCTTTACCCTCAAGGAAACTTTGTTTTTAGCCAAGATTCTACACCAAGCTATACTGCAAAAGCAACTATAAAATGGCTGAAAGATAAAAAAAAATAAATTTTCTACCTCCTGAGAAATGGCTATAATCATCCCCAGATGTGCTCTTTACGATTATTTTTTTTATGGAGATACTTAAAAAAAAACAATAAATAGACGTTAAATAAAAACGCTTCAAGGGCTTCAAAATCAGTCAAAGAGGAAGTTGGAAAAATACCCCCCAAAATGATTGGAAAAGCTTTTTTGGCTTGGCCTAAATGTTTACGTAAAATGTAGTATACTAAGAAAATCACATTAAAATTTTCATGTAAATAATTTAACTCAATAAAAATTTATGATTCTATGAAATCGGTCACATTATTTTTTAAACAACCTGTAGGTGTATTTTGTGTAGGTCTGAAAAAAATATTAAATAAAACATTTATATTTTGCTTATAATTTTCGGTACGTTTTATAAAAAATAGACCATAATTTTAAATATTATATGATTTGAGATATAAATGTTTATATTTTCTAGTAATACACGAGTATAGTACACAAAAATCTAACTATTGTTCTTCTTGATGCAACATATAAAAAATATGATTTTATTTAAAAGTACTTGCAGATGAAAACTGACAGTATTAATCACAATACATCAGTAATTGGTAAAATCTTTAAGTGTACTAAAACTTTGTCTCTTATATTCTCAAAATCTCATATTTTTTTCAATTTGTTTGATCTGTTTCCCATCAACTTACAGTTATGTATATTTTGTGAATGAGATTTGAATTTAACTGGAAGTAATATTAACTAATTAAAAAATGTAATTTTTACAAAATCCGATATCATAGTATAATGCCTCAGTGAGTGTCAGATTTTTTTTTAAAATCAAGCTTTAATGGGCTTGGATTACAACCATTATACTGAAATTTTACCCAAATTAAAAAGCTATTTAGTTAGTACAGCATTACATAAAAAATACTATACGCTATGTTGAAATTTATTTTTCATTCCATAATCATAGCTCCGACAAAAATTGAAATTAAAATAGAGTCATCAAAATAAATATTTAGATTTACTTTTGACAATTTGTTTAAGTAAATTTCGATGCCTTGTCACTGGATTTTAATTAACATTCTTTCTTCTCTTCTCAAATTATTTACAAACTCTTAACCTCCATAAGTAAAATCATTATACAACTGAAAAAATTTAGCTACAAACAACTGTAGTTTTCCACAAATTTAAGATACAGAAAAGTATAAAACAATAATACCGTTTAGAAATGCAAATATTTATATCCAAAACATTTTCGGGAAGTCTATGCAAAGTAAAAATGCGCGATTATGATACTAACCTTGGATATTAACAGAAATTGATGAAAGAGTTGGTTCCATGCACCAACAAAATGCACAAGTATTTGAATGAAAACTCGTTTACAACTTTAAACTTTAATTTTGAGAAATTTCTCTTTGAAATATTGTTTTATTTGAACTAAAGATTAAATTTTTACGCTCGCTCTCTTGAAATAGCTGAAACACGTGTACCAAAAACGTAGTTCTTGACAAACTTGTTCTTGAGAACATTAGTCTGAAATTAAAACCCACCTTCTTTAATATCTCATTAGAATTATCTCTGATAATCTAGTGTCTGAGACTAATAGTTTTCATCTCACAAAACTCCGTTATTAATTTTCATTCGTCGTGACGTGGTGGCAGTTTTGAAGGAGTATTCAAATTTTACCGCAGTGAAAATCGTACGAGCTTCGATCCTTTCCTCCCAGGTGTATGATGCGATGTTCCTTCTGCGCAGGCGTCTAATTGACATATCACGTCATACACCTACGTCATGCTGCCGATCGATATATAAGAGGCTGATTTGTTCCAGCTTAGAGCGTGTGGGGTTCCACTTTTCACCTACCTACCACTAAAAGAGAAACAATGTTCCGGCGCACATTCATGCTTTTACAATGTGCTTTTACTACGGTAGTGGCGTGCCAATCTCTCATTAGAAAACAGGAAAATAAGATTTCTTTCCATTTGATTATTTATCGCCAGAGTAAACCAATAAACATACTAGACTGCTCTGCTTCGAGCTAAGGAACTTCAATGACCTTAACAAGCATGAAAGTTAAGAAACTTTAAAAAATCAGGCACTCAGTCAATGCTTTAAACAGTTCGTTGTAGTGATGTGTTTGTTAAATAAAACTGTACAAAAACTATTGATGACGCAAGAGCACTGAACTAAAATATTATCAAAGAAAGAACCTGATAAATTCTTTTCCTAAATTCCGTTTAAACCTTTTATGAGTATAACTTATTTATGTGTTTTACCCTGTAATTTTGACGTCTGCACATTCTATTTTTAAATTTATAAAAAGGAACTTCATATTGAAACTGCTAATTTTCCATTACTGAAATAAATGACACATTCAAAATATGAACTTGAATAACGGTCGTAAACATCGTTTCTATCTATTTGTTGATAGTCACTTTGGAAGAAATATCTTAACTATGTTTCACGAACAATGGGCTTATCTTCCATAAATTCATTGATAAAATGAGTCTACAAAACTTTTAAACTATTAATTTTTATCAATTCCCTTCGAAGAAAGATAAATGTTTTTTGCGCACCGTGGTCGGAAAGTGTACTATTACTACTTTAATACGTCTTCTAAAGTGATTATCAGTGAGAACATGGACACAACGTTTGCGACCTCTTATTCCCAGGTAATGTTGACTTATTGAGTAACTGCCCCCAGAATTTTGCCGAAACTGAGAGTAAATCACCCTGTGCATACTATTTAGCTTGCTTTGAAAATGATGAAACTAAACTCACTCGCTCTTGTACACTTACTCACTGGGACTGAAGCATGCAATGTCTATTTAAACATTACAGCCTATTTAATGATCACTGCAATGTCACTAGAACTCTACAGAAAGCACCTAAACCGCACCAAAGGCAAACAACACCCGATACAAGTTTTTAAAGCAGTGATCAGAATACTGACACTGGTTATCATCCATCATAATCAGCATAATCTCCTTCGTTCAATGGCAGACTTAGGGTTACGCTAGATTCAGGTAGAGTTAGCATTTACGCAGTGTCTGCTCAAGCAGTAAGTAAATTTCTGGGGTAATTCGATTTCCATGTAGACTATGAGGATAATTTCAATTTGGGTGGCTTTGGCACCGAATCAAATTTTACCACCTCGCAATCATGTGACGTTACCTTATTTGCAATGAACTATAACAATCAACGAATAAATGGAACTTTTATGCTATATCTACCGGAGAATACTGGTGTTTATCGAATTAACGCATAAACGATTAAGATAAATACATTGTTTCAAATTGTAACACAACAATTACGATATGATGCTGTATCAGCTATTCGGCTTGGATAATACTGAATTATCTATATGGCGTCATATTTTCACACAATTCGTGAACTTCAACTAATGAACTCAAAAAGTATCCTGTATTGATGCTCAATCCTGGTTGTCCTAAATGTGTACTTTCCCTTAATACGTAACTAATATAGTCCTGTATCGATATCGTCTATTAGAATATCAAGTAGGAGGATGTCTGTACCTAATAGTGACCGGGCCAGACTCACTCTTTACTGAAATGCTGCGATTTTGATACCGACCGCAAAAATCCCCAATGTTCATAAGTTAGAAGTTTTACCTGAAAAATCGGAAGTTCTGTTTGACAGAACTCTGACGGATTGGAGATGTTTAGGAATCTCCCACCTTTCCATGAAGGTATTAGTTGTGGAAAAATCTATTGAAAGTACACATGTATATGCCTCACTATGGCAAGTGGCTATGTCACTGGAAATGGTAGACGGGCGAAGTGTGAAGGTCTCGGGTTCGGGTCACATCGCGCGTCCGTCGGCCAAATCGTTGGGAGTTTTGCGTGGTTTTCTCCGAAACGTAGTGACAATACGGGTTAGGACCACTTCGAAAGCCACCACGGAGGGCACCACCCCCTTCTGTTTGTCCTTCTGAACGAGGATTTATAAGTGGATTTTGAGCCAAGCACAAAAATCCGATATACATGTTCACAACAACACATGTATCACTAATCTTCCCTTAGAGCAGCGGTAGCCCAGTTGAGAGAGGTGTAATTTTCGTACCTGAAGGGTTGCGGGTTCGATCCTGGGACCAGCCAAAGACCGTCGTGCTCGCTAATGGCGACAGAGGCACGTTAAATACGTCGTGGTCGCAATGTCCGCCAAGTTCCCATGCAAAACGATACCGCTAGGTGTGGCAACTCTAAGCCTTGGTACTTTCTTCAAAATAGAAAGTATCCCCACACGATCGCTAGTGCTGCCATCTATTGGCTCCTGACTGAGATAGAAATGAACTGTTCGTTAGTTTGGGGTAGAAATTAACATTCTTGCCAGGTGCTGCCGTTATCGATCTAATCTGGATTTGGGGTTGATACAAAATCCTGTAAAAGCAGAAGTGGCTAACCCCCATCAATCTCTGAAAAACTGGGAAAAACAGACAAGTCGTCCCTTGGGGAACCGATGCTCCTTAGCTATCAAAAATGTATTGAAATCAACATAAAACCTAATCAACATAACTTTTGGAATTTAGGTTCTGACTTGAAAAGGTCATAGTTTGATAATAAGTTTTATATCCCATAATAATTGTAATCAGTTAATGAGCCATGACAAATAGCTTGGAACTCTTTTTGCTCCCACTGTAACCAGAGAGAAATTCTGAAAGAAATTTTTCATACCTTGTCATGTTTAACTTGTCCATGTTTTCGATTCATTGTTAACTGCATATTACTCAGTAATTGCCAATTTTGATTCTTCTTACCCATTGTATTTCACCCATAGTAAAAATATTTCTTTCTTTTCAAGAAGTATACACATATAATGATCGCTAAATTTAAAATAGCATATCTCTCCAAGACGCTAATGTTGCAATCCAAGTATGCTATTCCCGCTGCGGATATTCGAATTTAAATGATACTCTGATCAAACAGAATTTCTAGAGCGCGTGATGAAACAAACAACTATAAGAAATAATGGAATTAAATAATGTAAAATAAAAATAAAAAATATAGTTCTGCGGAATGGGGGAGAGAAGATTGGAAGATGGAAAAAAAAGCATCTTTGAAAAAATACCTGGGTTTAAAAGTAACAAATAAATCTTTGAAACAGAGTAGTGTAACACTGCATTGTTTGGAGGGATAATTAAGAAGGCATTGGCGTGTTTCTTGGAAAGTATTCTTTTTTTCAGCAATGTGACGAATTTTTTATTTAAATAGTTATCTACCTCTCCCATTGGACACTTTTTGAAATAAACAAGGCATTGAGCACGCAAATGAAATTTAGTTGACCCATAATAAACTTGTTTCATTATAACAATGGCATTCGCCTATTACTGCCAAGATTCTGATAAAGAACGCACGCCACATTATTAATTTAAAAGTTGCTATGTTTTGAAGCAACCTTTTATATGCGTTTTAATTTTCACAAAAAGTAAAAAGGTAGGTAACGTTACATAAGCATAGCATTTCCATTCTTCTATAAGCACAAGATATGGAAGTTAGAAAGAAGTCCACACTTTCTAGGTTTATAAGGTCCTACTCCAGATTACATTTCATTTAACACTTTACTCAGCCACATATATGTTGGCATTATTTACTCAGTGCTGTATGGAGCACTGAGTAATATGGATGTTAAAAAAAGGCTGCAGGAGGATAAAGTTATAATGAAGACGATGAACTTCATCATAAGCAACCCTTAACCCTCAATACAATACGATCAAGTGAATAAGAAAAATACTTATTTAATTAAAATATTAAATATAGTTTAGTAGCCCTGTTTTGTGCGTTTAATGTAGTTTATAAATTTAATTGACGCAAAATATACTGTTCCAACATTTCAGCTTTCTGTCTCCATTTTAGCGTTTATTACACATTCATTTGCTTAAAAATTATCACGGTCTGAATTACTTGCTAAAATTTTCTATTTTCTTGCGTGCAATTTTTATAATTTAAGAAGTGAAAATCACCACTCAAACTTTCAAACTTGGGTTCAGTTTTAGTATGTACATGACCCTCAAAATAAAATTTTCTGTATACAACAATAGAGTACATTTACTGAAATAAAACAATACTTTTCTTTTCTCTGTACGTAAATTAGAACGCCTTCTTTTCAGTTCAGTGCCTTTTAGACATACACTAAAATGAAAATACATTGTTACTATTGTTAAAAAATTGAAATCCTAGTTCCTTCTCACTGCTAACAAAATTTGTTATGACAATATAGTTTAAACTTATTTTTAAAAACTACTACTAATTCATTCTACTTAATAATATTCCAAACTAACACTCTAACAAAATGGAAAAGAGTCAGACGAACTTACCGAAGAATCGGCGTATAACACGCTCTGGCGTACAATACGCATCAATGAATTTAGGCTACATCAAGCAATGCATTTTATATTTTATATTCGGTGAATAACATGCACACGAAAAAATGAAGTAATTTTTCGAAGTTGAAAGTGCGTGTTATACGCCGAGGTGTACTACGGTACATAAAAATTATTTTTTTTTTTACACTTACATAATAAAGAATATTAAGAAATTAGAAAACATATCTTATTAAACCATATTTTACTGTTGTTCAGTATAGTGTTCAAAATTTAAAATTAGTAGCCAAACCAGATTCTATTAATTGAAATTAGACACTCTTAAAATGAAGCTTTTGCCTTAAACAGCAAACATACCTCATTAATCAGTGAATATAATAAGCATGATGTCGCTTATATAATGAAATTAGGAAATCTTCAAAATGCTTCCAATACGGCTTTCATCATAATAGAGAACTTGAGTACGTGAAAGTTGAAGTTAAAATCAAACATCTATTTATTCAATAAACTCTTTAGTGCGATAGACTTAGAATTTAATTTTAATAACATCATTAAATTTAAATAAGACTCAGTAACAATTATTAGTTAATTTTTGAATAAATATACAGTTTGTTCCAGGAAGGACTCCAGAACTTTGAAATGACATAACTGTTGAACAGTGAGAGGCAAAAAGATGAAATAAGTGGTACAATGAATAGCCAGGTCTAGAATATGTTTTACTCCAGTTTACAGAAATAATCCTAATACTGAACATCAGAGGGGACTGCAATCTCAAAGCAGTGACTTTTAAATACTGTATGAAAGTGTGTTTCGTGAACAGAGGTTAATTCAATTACAATGGCTTCAATATGGTCGACTTTTTTAGGAAACACACGGCGCAACCAAAGGATGAGTTCGAAGGCACTTGTTGCAATGTCTCTAGTGGAACGAATGCATTGCACATGCCTCTCAGATGAATTGTTAAACCTGTTACAACATTTGAAGATTCTTGGAGTAGAGTTTGTGGTCTTGTAAGTATCCGTATAACAATAAGTCACATGCACTGGCACTGGCAGGAAGGGAATTTTTATTCTAATGGGCGGGCACTTGCTGCCGCAAGAATTTGCCACTACTAAGACACTAACTACTGGACATTTCATTGTGGGGGCACCCAATGGATGAGTTCGAAGGCACTTGTTGCAATGTCTCTAGTGGAACGAATGCATTGCACATGCCTCTCAGATGAATTGTTAAACCTGTTACAACATTTGAAGATTCTTGGAGTAGAGTTTGTGGTCTTGTAAGTATCCGTATAACAATAAGTCACATGCACTGGCACTGGCAGGAAGGGAATTTTTATTCTAATGGGCGGGCACTTGCTGCCGCAAGAATTTGCCACTACTAAGACACTAACTACTGGACATTTCATTGTGGGGGCACCCAATGGACGGTCACGGTTACCCCCTATGAGTGTTTCCCTAATTTTGAGCCAATTCTAGATGAGAGACCAATCATCTGAAATCGGCACCCCGAAAGGTATCGTTTCAACATGGAGGGCATTGGAGCCATGAACAGATTTTCCGTGCGCCAGATTAGCAACTAGGCCACTGCAGAAGAGCCAAGGAATATAGAGGCCAATCCACACCAATGCCTGTCTCTCGGGAATAAATCAGAGTAATGACTTGATCACTAAAGTATTCCTCTAGGAAGTTTTCTCATATATGTGTCAGCAATAAAGAAACAGACGGGCGAATGGAATTTCTATATTTCTGAGTACTATTTAAAGCTTCACGTTCTTGAAGCGCCACGTATTAGCTAATATTGGAACCATTTATGCAAACCGGAGCATAACAAATTCCAGATCTATCTGTCCAACATAACACTTGCTTCAATTTTCAATCTCTCACTCTTTTCGCAGTTATGTCTTTTCAAACTTGGGGAGTTCTTTCTGAAACAATTTAGATGCTGATACTCTATGAATGGTTAATTTGGAATAACCTACCAAACGAAAGAAGATCAGAGGAAAAGCCTATCGGAACATAAAGCATTTTAGATACTCTGCCTTACTCTGTTTCGCAGTTTTATATATATCTGTATCCTCAAGGAAAATCTTCCGAGTGAAAAGAAACTCAAATTTCTTAGGTTAATAATATTCCTGCATGCAAATTAACCATATATTTAGAAAAACCAGCCGAAAGCCAGTAAAATGGCAACCTTTTCAACAGCATGTCTGAATTTGAATCGCAGAGATAATGGGGAAATGCAAAATGGAACTGCCGCCAAAATTTTAATAGGCAATATCCCAAATACACTTCTAGTAAGAGCTCGTCAAATATACCAAAAGCTTGTCCATTTCAGCAGCTTTCTAGTCAGTCTACAATAAACTACATTGGTGCTCCAGCTTAGGAGAATTTCTGCCATTTGTTCGCATTAATCACTGATGTCGGTGTTCGTTGATCTAGTATTCTATGAATGTGGCAACACTTATTATCGGACTCGCCAGTTTCATCTCTCAGATTTGCTTGTGCAGTCAAACCTGCGTAATGTAATAGCCAATTTGCCACGAATATACATTCTAATAAGCGGCCATAATAAGATTCCATACTCTGGGATCATATTGGCTAATTATTACGGTTTGTTACATTGCAAAGCGGGATATTCCTTTAACCGAAATTCCATTCAGCGGGCTCGACTGTCGTCAATCGTTATATTTACAAGAGAAAATGAAAATTTATAAAGTAAAGAAATGGGCAGACTGGCTGTTAGTATCGTTTTGGAACTTCAGAGGCCCTAAGCCTTTATTCTCCGGTACGTAGCCTTGAGGTTTGTATTTTTTCTTCTGTATGATGTTCTAAGTTTCGGGCGAAGAAAGTTTGTCTCAAGTAAGTAGCCTATACATGTAAATCTGGGATTATCAGGTCAAATCAGTTAGCTTGTGATCTGCTGATCCAAACAACCCCAGGACCCCAACCGTGGCCGAGTGTATAAAGTCATGAAACACTGAGACATGAATGGCTGAAGCGTGGAGGAACCGGCCCATCGCATGGCCATCTATCTAACGGTCTGGAGTTTTGGGTGGTTTTCTCCGGATTTTTCGTGAATACGCGTTAGAACCCCTTAAATATCCTCCGCCTAAGGCACCTCTGCTCATGCAGAGGCCCTCGAGTAGCTTTGCCTTAATACACAATACAATACAATACAGATCAACATCAGAAGTCATTAAAAGAGGACTTTATTCCTTTCAACCTTGCGTCCACAATTGAGGACACAAAAATTACCTGTAGTATCGTGCAGGATAGATGTCTCAATTGCTGCACATAAAAAAAAACAATTTTATTTGAAAAATGGATAATTAGAACTTTTAAATTCAGTTTTTTAGTTACAAATTTAATCTCTGATATCAAAAGATAAAATGTTTAATCAGGTCTGAAAGGGTTAAATATATTTCATAAGATTGAAATTGAACCGGTTATTACAAAAATGATCTATTAGTGGAAATACAGGATGCATAGTTTTCGCTTCAGTAACGACAGGACGGTTGAATAAGAGGTTCGCACATTTTAGCAGTGCAGATCCAGGTTTTTTGTAGTTGGATGCTATAGTATAATCGTAGTCATCGAGTTGAGACAGTGTTTCATTATTAATCACTCTTCAGGTTGGCTACTCTGCTGAAACTATTGTAAAATTTTATGGCAAGTCTTCGTATTTAACCCATTTATGCCTAGTGTCCCTTTTTTGGGACGGCATTATCGCTATCACTCGAAAACGTTATTTATTTTTCCTAGCCTTTATTCATGAGTATTGAGCCTCAACTCTACAAAATATTTTAACATCAGCAAGTAGGATGTTGATATTTCGATTTTTATGCATAATGATTTTAAACTAAATCATCCCTTGTTCAAGAAGTTGACATCAGAAATTTATCTATTTTTTCTGTTATCAGTAAAAATAGAAGAAAGTCGCAAAAATATCCAGGCACAAATGGGTTAATACTTTATGGGTCCGATGTTTAAGTATCTCTGAATGTTCCTGAGAAAATTACAACCTCTGCGAATTTTTCTAAGCGTGTTCTTGTGCCTATCTTCAAGGTATTGTACGTCTGATTTGGCCACAAAATAATGGCAGCAAATGTTGCACTGCCTTAAAACCTGCTTTAAACCAATCAGTTCATACAATATAGTCTAAGGAATTTCACAATAACAGTGATGGGATATACTGCTTGCATAGAATAGGTCATTGAGTTACCATTGAGAGATTGTCATATTTTTCATGAAATAATGACATTTTGACAACTTGTGACAATATTGTTATCTCACAAAAGTGGATTCTCAACGTGGATCTCTCATGTATATCAGAATCTCCATGACGATTATGTTGAAAAGTAACCACTTAGGTACACCAACTCAAAAAAGCATTCAAACGTAAGCCAAGTTTCCTATTTTAGTTTTATGAATATTGATTTTTAAAAAATGCACAGCTCGAAAGATGAGAAGTTGTTATTATGCACGGCATGATTCAACTTTTATGAGAAACAATACTTTTTACATGCAACCCACTTTGGAAATTCCACTTATACTAGAATAACTTTTGGTAATAAATATTTTTTTTCATAGTATTCTTTTTTCTTTACTGTTCATTAGAGACCGAAAAAAACAACCCTCGTATTAATAAATCTAAATAATAAATTTATTCTATAAACTTGCTTTACAATATTGGCATTGGATTTCCATAATTATCAATGAAAGGAAGCGTTAATGACAAGATATCCAAACTTATTTATTTATTACATCTAAAAATATTCTATATCACTCAATTAATTAAATAATGAGGGATAGGGGGTTGCATAAATCAACAGGATGTGTACCACCACAACAATTCATATCAGATTAAATGATGCGTGCCCCATGAAAGAATTCCTCAAATAGAAAGAAATCTAGAACAATCATAAAAATCTTAATGGAGTAGCCTTTATTTCTAATAAAAAAAAGAAGGAAAGAATGAAATAAAAGAAGTTCAAATTTTTCTTTTCCGCTTGTATGCTAAAAAAGAAATATTGATTGGATTTTGTAAAATGGCTATTTCGGATATGAATTTTCAAAATATTGTCCTCTGTTATTTCCTTTTCATCAACGTTTCTCGATATGCTGTTTCTTGTTTTTCGCATGATGGAGGAAATACGAATACAAAGTAAATAATCTTTCTTTTATTGATATTCAACAGCGTGAAATGATTAAATTTCAATATTCCAAATGCCGCGCAATGAAATTGTTTATAAGGGTGCACCCCTATTTACATAAAAATTAATTTCATTGTGTTTCAGATTGCATATTTTAGACAAACGCTATTTTATCTTGCAGAGAAATTTCAGTATAATTCGATTACGCCTAAAGAGCTAAGAGTTAAAGCATTTTAATTCATATTGTATCATTTGTTTCCCCGACAAAACAATAAAGACAGCTTATCAAAATATTTCATTGTTGTAAATTTTTAATGCATTTTACAAAAGTTAGCACATAAACCTTAGTAACTTAGTAAACAAAGTAATTAAAAATAATATGCAGATTTATAAAACTTTTTTCTTCATTCATAAAATGAGAAATGCGTTATTCAAAATTATAGGAAGTTTGGCTTACACTCGAACAGTTTGTTGAGTGGTTCTGCAAACAATTTAGTTGTTCTCAATAAAAGCAAGCTTGAAAACCAAAGCATTTTTATGTTGAGGTTAAGCACTTTATCCTTATGCTTTGCGACATTTGAAAAAAAAAATCCTAAGTGGAGTTGTTGACTACTTTTTTTTCAGGAAGGCAGACCATGCCAATTTAACGAAGCGGAGGATGGCATTTTGTTGGTTGGAAGTGGTGCAAATAGCTTACTGTTTTTTACCATTGTTAAGGAGACTTGTGACTCACAATGAAGTATATTCAACTGAAATTTCATTTCAAATACACTCATAACATATTAACGTCTACGATAATACATTCTCAGACGTCAAGTTTTGGAGGCTCCTGAGACTTGAACCCTCCTGTCCTCCCAGTTGAAACGATACCTCAGGGGAGAGGATACGCACGTTTCAGCCAAAAATTGTTTTGGCCTTCATTAGTCCAAGCCCTTTGTCGCAAGCAACACAGGGAACTGAAAGGGAAGCCTGATCTCTTTTCAGATCTCTTTTCAGATCTCTTTTCAGTTCCCTGTGTTGCTTGCGACGAAGGGCTTGGACTAATGAAGGCCAAAACAATTTTTGGCTGAAACGTGCGTATCCTCTTACCTATAACATCTTATGTGTGTTTTTT
Source organism: Cheiracanthium punctorium (assembly GCA_038373885.1). Classification (NCBI taxonomy): domain Eukaryota; kingdom Metazoa; phylum Arthropoda; class Arachnida; order Araneae; family Cheiracanthiidae; genus Cheiracanthium; species Cheiracanthium punctorium. The sequence continues at coordinate 53,801 of JAWZYV010014119.1, forward strand.
ACAAAGTTTTTTATTTACTTTATTGTTTAACACCAGTTTTTTGAGTGTTTTTTCCGATACCTCAGGGGGTTCCCAATCTCGGTGCTGGTCTGTCATCCGGAACTGGTTCAGAATTAGGACACTCCCAGCTAAGTCGGTATTCCTTTCATTGGGGCTCAATAAATTGTCAGATGCTTAATATCGGCAGTGATAGTTGGAGAATCTGGCTCATATGAGGTTAAGCCGAGGGTATTAGAAGCAAAAACAAAAATGTTCATTGAGATATATTTAGTTTTATATACTCTATATTTTTATCAGTATATAATCAAGACTCTTTCCCCAATAGTGTGAAGAACTTTGAGCATGTGACTCATAATATGATTTCTTCACGACACATTTTATATGAATGCAATAGTATGTCAATAAATCAAAATATTTTTTCCCAGATAATCAATCAGTCAAACTATGGGTCGGTACGAAACCAAAATTTGCTAAAATTCCGAACTTTTGAAAAATGGTTCTAAATTGTGTGTTCTACTATTTGAGATGCTCGAGAGAACTTCTTTTCTTATTTTATAAGAAACAGGACCACTTTAGGATACATTTCCAAAATCTCAGATTTTCAGCAAATTCAGGACACGTAAGCACCCTGCAAATTGCAAATTTTAATAATTTCTGCCATCATTTCGAATAGTTTGAAAGCGCTGCTATCAGTACAAATATTTCTTATATAAGAATTCATTCATATTTAACATAGTACATTTTGGAAGTTATACTATGTTTAAACCAGCTTTGAGATTAAACTTTAAATAAAAATAATAAACTGCATAATGTTTATTATTCTTTCACAGGTACTTTAGAATGAAACTCGTGAGTTATGACAATCAATAAAAGAGAGGAAAATAATCGTAGAGAAATAGCATTAACTATGTGAAACTGCATAAATATTTGTATGTATATCAATCACAACCCGTTTCGTGCAGTTCTATGATAATTTGAAATTGTGTTTAGTGTGTGTGTGAATCAAAAGTGTCATTTTTTACTCACCTTATCACACCACACGCTATTTGTAGATGCACGTGACAGAAAATTCAGTTTAAGTGCTGAAGCTTTAAATTCACGGCAGAGTGGAAAAGATAGATAAAAGTGCATGCAGCCATATAATTTTACCGAAAGTAAGATGACAACTGTAATTGATGTCCAGTTATTAAATGTTACACTGTTTGCCGTAGATATGAAGTGAAAATTTCATCAATGCTTAAAATAACGTAAAGAGTTATGTGAGATGATCTAGGGATCCATAAAATAATTAAAATAAGTTTAATACACGGTAAAAACGTTTTGTTGAATTATACAAAAATTTGGTTGGTGCTTTTTCAACCGAATAATTTTGTTGGTTTTAACAAAATTTTTGTTAAATTAACAAAAATATTTCGTTGAATGACAAAGATTTTGTTATTCAACAAAAATATTTTTTGAAATAAAACTTCTTTAGGAGAAACTAGGGAGTAACTCAGATTTTTTTTCTGACGGAAGTAACGCTCAGTAAAGGAAGTGACATGTCTTTTTCCCCGCTGCTACCTTCATTTGCGGAGCAGCTCTCGGGCATTCGTTTTTCCGAACGTCGACTGTGCTCCCTGAGCGTCGACATTACTCCCTACCTGTTTTGAAGCAAGATCTTGTCTGATGACACTGTTCAGTGGATAAGTGGACCAGCTCTTGTCAGAGCCACTGTGGGAAGCCTTTCGCTGAACAGGCGGCGATCCTGCTGACTGTCTCTCACTGTTGTTACAGGCGACGACCCAACCCATCAATTCCGATAAACAAGGCCGACGCACTGAATACAGAAAGTGGCACAATGGTGCATTCCGTGGTCCAAGCTCCGTTGCTCTACTCACACGTTTTCAATGGCATTATTACAATATTTAATGGAATTATGAGTTAAAACTTGAGATGATTGGTTGCCATGATACATAAATATTGCTTGTCTCTACTTAAATAGTATGCAATCTTGCTTTTAATACTGCTCATGTGTTTTTCAGTTATTTATAATAATGAGCCAAATGTAAATTTTTAAACAGAATAATACTTCAAGCAAAACCAGCAGAAGAAAACAAAGGTTTAAGAACACTGCCATAGAACAACGCAATAATAGACCCTATGTGCATTCGATACCAACCGACAGAAAAAACACCAGTTTAGAACACAGTTAAAGAAAAATACCACAACATAGACATTCTCTCGATTCAAACCCTACGGAAAACGTTTTAAGAAAACAGTGAGAGAATAATAGTTCAACACGGACACTTCCTGGATGCTAACCCGATATCCAGACAGAACAACGGTTTAAGTACACGGGTATGTGATACCACAAAGAAACATACACTGGCTGCAAAGGGTTTAAGAACAAAATAAAAGAATAAAAAATGGTCACTCCGTGGATTCTAGCCCAACCTCAAGACGGAGCAACGGTTTAACACGGGGATGGAACATCACAAAGAAACGTTCCTGGCTGCAATCTATCCCAAACAATAGACAGAACCTGCAGTTTAAAAACACTGATGCAGAATAATAATTCGAAACCTACCAGCAGACGAAATCAACGCTTAAGAACACTGTGATAGAAAAACACAAAAAAATTTACACTACCTGCATTCGAACCCAACAAACAGAGGAAAACATCGGTTAAAGAACACAGTTAAAGTATAATACTAGACTATGGACATTCTTCCCATTCAAATCCAACCTCCAGACGGAACAATGGTATAAGAAAACAGTTAAAGAATAATACTAAAACATGGACACTTCCTGCATTCTAAGTAATTATCATGAATTACCGATGATTCTTACTGGAGATTTTAATGTTAATTTTCGCTATCAAGAATCTCAGCCGTTAGTTGCTTTTTTAAAAGAAAAATTTGATCTAACTATGAATACTTCTCGATTTCATCAGCAACGCGTTTCGGTATGTTACGAATGTTCGGGGCAACCCGCTGCTCTGGGGCTTAAACTGGTTTAAAATTCGTATTCTACCCTTCAAATAGATAAATTTTTCTTTTGTTGCGTCAAAATCGGCCAATTAGAACCGGAGATATGGAAGTTTCGGTTTGCCATTGTTTTCAATGGAGGTTCTAGAAATCTCGAGAAATATTAGTCCTAGGGCTTCGATCTCTTCACATTTGAGGACTTATTTTTGGCGCCAAATTTGGCGATATTTCGCCATAAGTCGCCAAGCTTAGCGACTTTGGTCATTTGGCGCGATTTTACCAGTGGGGCCTGGAAGTTGTTTTTCCTGCATTAAAAACGCATAATAACCTAACATTTCTCTTCTATGACGTAATCAGAAGTCACGCTTTATGTAGAATCTTCGAGAAATTGACTTCTGAAAGCTGCCCGCAGCTTCTGCCTCCTCTATATAAACCGGCGCGCTGCCCCGACAGTTCAGTGCGAGTTGAACGCTCAATGTGTGAAGAGCTCAGTGAGAGTACGCTTGCTTTGTGCTATAGAAGCTGTGTTTTAGCTTGCTTTATGAAGCTGTTTTTAAAGTGCTGTGTGTAAATTCTTCATTGCTGTGTCTTAAGGCATTGTGTACAATATCCCTTGAATATTTCCACTGATTTTTTGCCTGTGAAAGTGACTTATTTTTGTGTGAGAAATACAGCATTTGTGAGAGCTTCTGATCTAAGCAGATTGTTAAAAGCACGTTACTGCTAGATTGTGCTTGTGAATTGTGTACAGCTGATTGTTCTACGAAGTTCTAAAAGCAATAAAGTTTGTGTTGCATCCTGACAAGTGACTTTTTACTTGAACTTTTTACACCAACTGGACTTTAAAACGACGCACCCCAGAGTAGCAGAGTAATTCCGCAACATTTGGTGTCAGGAGTAGGGTTCTAAAGAAAGACTTTAATTTTCCAGTTTATGGTTTTGACTAGACGAAAAATGGAAGAACAACTGCAAAAACTCATGAAGATGATGAAGGAGATGAAATACGGACAAGACGAGATGAAAGCTGATTTAGAGAAGAAAATTGAAGCCGGACAAGACGAAATGAAAACCGGAATAGAAGAGATGAAAACCGGACAAACCGATTTAGAAAAGAAAATTGAAGCCGGACAAGAACAGATGAAAGCGGATTTAGAGAAGAAAATTGAAGCCGGTCAAGAAGAAATGAAATCGGGATTGAAGAAAATGGAGACTGCTTTGGGAAAATTAGAGAAATTCGAAAAGAGTGTGCAGAAAAATCAAGAAAAAATGGATAGAAGAATGTCGCTCCTAGAAGAAAGTCAAGAGAAAAACATGAAAGAATTACGTGAAGAATTTAATAATAAAATTGAGGAAACGATCGAGAACAAGTTAGAAGAAAAACTGGACAATTTAGTAAAGCTGGGAAATGTACCTGAAAACATCAGGTTATCTTCACACCGCCGAACAGTGAAACTTACTACCTATGACGGAAAGACTCCCTGGGAAGCCTACAAGACCCAATTTTTAATCGTCGCCAAAGCCAATGGTTGGATGACGAGTCCGAAAAAGCGAACCAACTGGCCACTTTCCTTAGCGGAGATGCAATTAACGTATTGCAAACTATTGGAGCGACGAAGATAGGAGATTTTGATGCCCTCGCAAGTGCCTTGGAGATGAAATTCGGAGAGAAGTGCCAGAAAGAATATAGTAGAATCCAACTTAAGTCAAGGATGCAGAGATCTGGCGAGATCCTTCAAGAGCTTGCTTCGGACATAGATAGGCTGTGTCGTCTAGCCTACATGGACCACCTTGATAATGTCCGAGAAGAAATGGCGGTGCGTCATTTTATTGAAGCCATCCGTGATCCAGAAACCCAAAAGGCACTCATGTTGGAGGATTATCAGGATTTGAAGTCTGCTCTGGTGTTCGCAATGAAGCTAGAGGCAGCCCAGCGGGCCGTGAGAAAAGATCGGCATGCTGTTAGAGCGGTCATGGTCCAAGAGGGAGCTGAGAAAGACACAGAGAGCGTCGAGAACAGGTTGAAGAGAATTGAAGATCTCATAAAACGAAGATCCGATAGAACGAGAGATGGCCCAAAGAAAGTAAAATGCTGGAAGTGTGGCGTCGAAGGCCATGTACAAAAGTATTGTGGACGAAAGTCTCATGACCAACAAGAGAACTCTAAAAACATGAAGGAGGGAAACTAGGAGGTGGCCATCTCGCGGGGCGGAGGTTGCTTGATAGTCAAAAACCCCACCTAAAAGTCTTACAGATTTCATCAGTGAATGGCGGCAGTAATGGACTCTTCGTACTGGGATACGTTAATGGTTCTCCATGCCACATGGTGATTGATACTGGAGCGAAAGTAACCATCATAAGGACAGATCTGGCCAAGAAATTAAATTTGAAGATTATCTGGACTCCGCCCTCGCTGACTCTCCAGACTGTGACAGGTGACAAGATAGAAGTGGGCGGAAAAGCGCAAGTAGAAATCACGTTTGGAAATGCCAGATACGAACATGTGGTATATGTCGCCAATATTACGGACTCTTTTATTCTCGGACTGGACTTTTTTAAATCGCACAAATTTAACTTTGACTTTAAGAATAATGAGCTTCGTTCAGATTCAGAAGAAATAGCTGCGTTCGATATTAAAAATGAAACTATTTTACCTGTTCAGCAAATAATAGCCCAGACTGATATCATTCTACCTCCCAGAACTGATTCAATAATTTCTGGAACAGTAAAAGAAAGAAATAAATTCTGTTTTGGATTAATCGAACACCCAAAAAATAGTGATTCCGTCAGAGGAGTACTTGTGGGAGCAACACTTGTGGACTTGTCAAGAACAGAAATTCCAGTTAGAGTAGCAAATGTGACGGACAAGTCGAAGGTGATAAAGAAAAATGAAGTGTTGGCGACATACACTCCTGTTACCTGCATTAATAAGAACATCAGCCAAACGACAGCTAAATCTTCCGAGTGCCTGACGAAGGAATTAATACAAGACGTGGAGTTAACAGCAGAATAGAGAAGCGCTGCGGAGAAATTAATAGCTGAATTTGAAGACCTCTTCTCCTGTACTTAGCCGTACGAGCTTAACTCAACATAGGATAGATACAGGCAGCCATTCTCCCATCAAGCAACATCCTAGGTGGCTGCCGTTTGCTAAGCAAGAAGAGGTGAGCAGACTTTTAGAGGAGATGCAGCGTGATGGCGTCATCGAGCCATCGACTAGTCCCTGGGCCTCGCCAATTGTTTTGGTCCGGAAGAAGGATGGTTCCACCCGGTTCTGTGTTGACTACAGACGTCTGAATGACACTACCAAGAAAGACAGCTACCCTCTTCCCAGGATAGACGACACATTGGACACTTTATCGGGAAATGAATGGTTCTTCACTCTGGATCTCAAGAGTGGCTACTGACAAGTAGAAATTCATCCCGACGACCGTGAAAAGACTGCGTTTACCACGGGACAAGGATTGTGGCAGTTCAAACTTATGCCTTTTGGACTCTGCAACGCACCGGCTACGTTCGAGCGTCTAATGGAGACAGTGTTGAGAGGACTTTCCTACGAAGCATGTCTCGTTTATTTGGACGATATCATCATCGTCGGAAAGACTTTCGAAGAGCATCTCGAGAACATCCGAAAGGTGCTGCAGAAATTAAAAGAGGAAAACTTGAAACTGAGTCCATCGAAGTGCAATTTGTTCCGTCGGGAAGTACGTTATCTCAGGCACATAATATCCGCCCACGGAGTCCGAACCGATCCCGAAAAGACGTCCGCTTTCCAGAACTGGAGTCGTCCTGAGAATATCTATGACTTAAGAAGTTTTCTCGGTCTGTGTACTTACTATCGAAAATTCGTGAAGGGTTTCTCTCAAATTGCAAGACCACTTCACAAGTTGACCGAGACTGGACAAAAATTTCTATGGACTTCAGAATGTGAGGATGCGTTCAACGAACTCAAGACGGCCCTAACATCTTCGCCGATCCGGTCGTATCCTCACCCTGACAAGCCATTTATCCTGGACACAGATGCCAGTAAGGAGAGTGTCGGAGCAGTTTTATCCCAGGATATAGATGGCCAAGAACGCGTCATTGCTTACTGGAGTAAATGCCTTTCAAAGGCAGGACGTAACTATTGTGTTACGAGAAAGGAACTTCTTGCTATCATTAAAGCCGTGGAGCACTTCCATCATTACCTGTACGGCCGAAAGTTCCTGCTCCGAACGGACCATGCCTGTTTGACCTGGCTTTTAAATTTCAATAATCCAGAGGGCCAGATAGCCAGGTGGATACAGAGATTACAGGAATATGACATTGAAATACGTCATCGGAAAGGAGCATCTCATGGAAATGCAGATGCTTTGTCGAGAAGGCCCTGCATAGACAGTTGTCGCTATTGCTCCAGGGCAGAGAAAAATTACCATCTGAAACATCCCGTTGTCCGCCAAGTTACATCATCGGCACCATCTCAAGATCCCTGGAGTGACGAAAATGTTCGGGCGGACCAGTTAGCTGATAGCGACATCAAACCTATTGTGGAGTTACTGGAGAAATCAAGCGATAAGCCCAGCTGGCAAGAAATATCATCTTGCAGTCCGGCAACAAAACAGTACTGGGCTTTATGGGATTCGCTTCGCCTGAGGAATGGAGTCCTGTATCGTAAATGGGAGTCGGACGACGGCAAGATGCTCCGATGGCAGTTAGTACTCCCTCGTTCGAGGATTCCGAAGGTTCTAGAAGAGCTGCATAATGGCTTAACTGGGGGCCATTTTGGCATAATGAAGACCCTGCAGAAAGTTCGCGAGCGCTTCTACTGGGCTAGGGCTCGAGGTGATGTCGAAAAGTGGTGTCAAGCTTGTGGCGCCTGTGCTGCCCGTAAAGGCCCGAAGAAACGAAGCCGTGAAAAACTACATCGTTATAATGTAGGAGCATCTTTTGAGAGGATTGCCCTCGACATCCTGGGACCGCTTCCGCGAACTTCGGATGACAACAAATACATCCTAGTTGTCATTGACTATTTCTCTAAATGCCCCGAAGCGTTTCCTATCCCCGATCAAGAAGCTACGACCGTAGCAGAGGTACTGGTGCAAGAATGGATTTCCAGGTATGGAACCCCTCTGCAACCAAGGAACGAACTTTACCTCAGCAGTCTTTAAAGGACTAGTCAATTTCTCGGAATAGACAAAACCCAGACAACGCCTTTACACCCACAATCCGACGGCATGGTGGAGAGGTTCAATCGCACAATTTTGAACAACCTCTCGCTCCTGGTATCTAGGAATCAAGAGGACTGGGACAAGAAACTCCCCCTTTTCCTGCTGGCCTATAGGAGTGCCGTCTATGAGACTACCGGCTTCACACCTTCCCAGATGCTGTTCGGCAGAGATCTTTGTCTTCCCGCCGATCTAGTGTTCGGCCGCCCTCCAGATACGCCTTCATCGCCAGAGGAGTATATGGAAAATCTCCGGGCACGGTTTGAAGACGTGCATCATTTTGCTAGGGAGCGGATAAACCTGAACACGGAAAAGATGAAGACTCGCTACGACACGAAGGCTACGGGACAAGAGTTCAACGCAGGTGACAAAGTTTGGCTATGGAATCCTACTCGACGGAAAGGCCTGTCTCCCAAGCTGCAATCGCCGTGGGACGGTCCTTACACAGTCCTAAACCGGCTGAATGACGTCATCGTACGGATTCGTAAGTCACCAAACTCGAAGCCAAGAGTTGTACATTACGATCGGCTAGCCGTTTACCGCGGTAGTAATTAGTTATTTGAATATTAGACCATGGTCACTATGGCGTAATTCCTCCTTTCTTTCAACTCTCATTTCTTTCCTGACTTTCTCTTCTCTTCCTCTTTCGTCAACTCTCTTTCACTCCCTACTTACGCCATGTTTAGTGTATATATTTTTAATATATTGGTTTATATTAATGTGTATTTGTTTATTACATTTATTACTTATTAGTGTAATTGTTTATTATGTCTATTATTTATTTATTAGTGTGTATTTGCATACTGTGTTTATTGATTATTGGCTTAAATTATGTTGTTAAGATTTGGCTAAAGGTTGGACACAGTAGATATTTGTGTGACCTCCGAACCGGGGATTTAACTGCAAGGGACGTGCAGTCCTTGGGAAGGGGGCAATGTTACGAATTTTCGGGGCAACCCGCTGCTCTGAGTCTTAAAATGGTTTAAAATTCGTATTCTACGCTTCAAATAGATAAATTTTGCTTTTTGTTACATCAAAATCGGCCAATTAGAACCGGAGATATGGAGGTTTCGGTTTGCCATTGTTTTTCAATGGAGGTTCTAGAAATCTCGAGAAATATTAGTCCTAGGGCTTCGATCTCTTCACATTTAAGGACTTATTTTTGGCGCCAAATTTGGCGATATCTCGCCATAAGTCGCCAAGCTTGGCGACTTTTTGGTCATTTGGCGCGATTTTCCCAATGGGGCCTGGAAGTTGTTTTTCCTGCATTAAAAACGCATAATAACCTAATATTTCTCTTCTATGACGTAATCAGAAGTCACGCTTTAGAATCCTCGAGAAATTGACTTCTGAAAGCTGCCCGCAGCTTCTACCTCCTCTATATAAACCGGCGCGCTGCTCCGATAGTTCAGTGCGAGTTGAACGCTTAATGTGTGAAGAGCTCAGTGAGAGTATGCTTGCTTTGTGCTATAGAAGCTGTGTTTTAGCTTGCTTTATGAAGCTGTTTTTAAAGTGCTGTTTGTAAATTCTTCATTGCTGTGTCTTAAGGGATTGTGTACAATATCCCTTGAATATTTCCACTGAATTTTTGCCTGTGAAAGTGACTTATTTTTGTGTGAGAAATATAGCATTTGTGAGAGCTTCTGATCTAAGCAGATTGTTAAAAGCACGTTACTGCTAGATTGTGCTTGTGAATTGTGTACAGCTGATTGTTCTACGAAGTTCTAGAAGCAATAAAGTTTGTGTTCCATCCTGACAAGTGACTTTTTACTTGAACTTTTTACACCAACTGGACTTTAGAACGACGAACCCCAGGAGTAGCAGAGTAATTCCGCAACAGGTACAACGATAGACGGTGTATTTTTAAGAAAATTAGCAAATTTAGAGAGTAAAATTTATGTTTCACATTTTAGTTACCACAAAAGTATAATTTCATACATAAAAAATTAAGATGACATTCAAGTACCTATTTCCAAAGAATAATATGAATATAAAATTTATATAATCTTTGTAAAGTACATGAATAATAAATATAATTATATTATAATATGATATTTATTTTAAGGTAAAGTTTAATCATTTCAGTGATATGTGTCGTAAACTTCAAAGAAGTTTTACTTCAATCGCGCGTAAAGATTACACGCACGCACTTTTTTTTAAATAGACCCATCCAAAATTTTGTGGAATCAACAAAGCATTTCCTTTCAGCGTAGGCATTTTTAAATAGTATACTCAATTTTTTGTAAAACAGTCTTAAAGAATGAATATGTATAAAGCAAAAAAAATTCAATTCCATCACGTTTAGCTAACACATTGCTTGAGGGTCACGTTAAAATAATTTCTTTGCGAACTAACATGAGAGCACTGGTAGGGAAAAATTCCGAACCCATAAAGAATATAGAACGCTCACAGTGAAATAATTCGCTCCTCAGACATAAACATTCAAAATTAAAAATATTGTGAGGTGCTTAGAGCAAATCGCTTACGAGCTACAATTTCCGGTTCGATTACGGACCAGTGCTTGGGTGTGTCTACTAGGAACGCCAGTCACCGAAATGTTCCATCAAAATGTATAAAAATGTCTCGTTCTTAAATTTAACATGAAATTTCACAGATTCCTCATTTAGTTTAAATTGGTGATACAACATGAAAATTTCTGAAAATTTTTTGAGCCATGAAAATGGTACGCTTTATGAAAATGCATTAAGAACTAAGTGTAACGAAAGCTTACTAAAACAAGGACTACAATTTCCAAGGTGCAATTTAAAAGGTCAACTGAAATTTATAGAATAATGTAAATCTTAGTGTGTGTCTTTCCGTGAATGAAAGATGTAATTAACAAGGTATTTGAACAGAAATTTTACAAGATTGTTATAATTAAACTTCCTCTTATAAAGAGCATTCTACAGCTGAGTCAATTGCCTCCAAATTTGGCATGTAGACTGTACACGAGATGTGCTCAAAGGAGATGTACTCTTGCTTGGTAAATTCAGCTAAAAAATGCCGCAAATTAGTTAACCCATTTGTGCCCAGATATTTTTGCGACTTCTTCGATCTTTGCTAATATCAGCAATAATAGATAAATTTCTTACGCCAACTTCTTATGCAAGGAAAGATTTCTTTTAAAATCATTACGTATCACAATTGTAATGTCAACATCCTACTTGGTCATGTTAAATTATTTTGTGGAGTTGAGGGTCAATGCTCGAGAAGAAAGGCTAGGAAAAATAAACTAGGTCTGCATTTCGTATCGCGCATGAGCTGAGCGAATTTCGTGCAGTTAGCTCTACCTCAAATTGAATTAACTCGAACGGTCGCTCGTTTAGCTTATGCCGCGAGCTCCCTCCAAAACAAAAATTGTCTGTTCCCGTGGAACAGTCGGTACACTGACTGCTGTGTGGGACATGGTCACGTTCAAGTATTGGCAAGATGTGAAGGTGATTATGCTTGCGACCAGTGGCTGGTGGCATTCGGTAGAGGAGGAATTATTCTCAACAATGGTCTCAGTTTCTTTTTTTTTCGGTGATTATTCCTCGATGATATGTCCGATTTCGGATTTTTTTAAAAAGTGATCAGCATCGGGACCTTGACCAATGTCATAGGTTCAATGAGCGCGTGGAGCGAGTAATTGAGAAATAGAATAATTCTTCTAATACCTCCATTGAAAGTTAATGGCAGCAGATTTTTCGGGGATTATTCCTCCGTGGTCAACCCGATTGGTTTGATTTCTGATTTACACCTTGCCACCCTTGGTACCTATAACCATGACAAATTTGAACTAAATCGGTCAAGCGGTTTAGGAGGAGAAGCGTTACATTGAAATGCCTGACTGCAGTGTAAGAACTTCGCTCGTTCGCTTAGATCACTTCGCTCAGCTCAATAACGTTCCCACTGATAGCGAAAATGCCGTTCCAAAAGAGAACACTAGGCATAAATGGGTCAATAAATGCTCAAAAACTATTGAATACATGTTGAAATTGCCACTTAGTGGACATCTTTTTAACTTAACTAATTTTTTTCAGATTTTCTTGAGGGCGTCTCATGTGCAGTCTATATACGCAAATTTGTTTACGATCCGTTCACCAGTTATAGCAATAGGACCTTGTTTATAGGAGATGTTTTATTATGACCACCTTGTACTTTTTTTTTCTTTGATAGTAACTTGTCTTTGGCCCTCACCATGGCACAGAGGTTATGTCACCGAAAATGGTAGACGTCCGAAGTGTGAAAGTCCCGGGTTCTGGTCCCATCGCGCGGCTGTCTACCTTACCGTTCGGAGTTTTCCGTGTTTTTTCCCGAAACTAGCGTAAGTACGGGTTAGGACCATTTAGAAAGACCCCCCTTGGAGGTCACCCCACCTTGTGTTGTCCTACTGGCATGGATTTATGAGCAGAATTCGGGCCAAGCACACAAGTCCGAAATACATGTTCACAGACAAACAAACAAACAAACAAATTTGTCTTTGAATTAGTTCATCAGAATCACAAACTATGACGCATGGAAATGTCTAAAGGATTTCAACTTCCACGAAAAGAGCTCAATGTTATTCAACCAGGAACTTGTATGAGCATAACAGATATCATATACTTTTTTATGAGCGATCAGAATAAAAAGATATTTCATATTGATAATTGATCATCATATTGATTGATTCGTTAATAATATACGGCATTAAGTTGTACGTCTTATAGGTTGTAAATTCATAGTATCTATTAACCCTTTATCGGGCAGTGGTAAAATACTTACCACCTACGGTCTATTAAATACAGAAATCAATTGTCATTAGTGAATTTTCTGATTTTTGTTCAGTTAAATTGGATGTATATTTTTTCCATACGTCTAGATTCTAAATAATATTTGACTTATGAACTTTTCTTTCATTCGCAATTTTAAGGAAAGCTCGAATAATTACTCGAAAATGGAGCATATGAATCATCGCGTTTAATTATATATTTTTGCGTTTAATTCCGTGTACAAGCAGCAGGTAGTTTTCCGACTTTGATTTTGTGCATAATTAATGTATTATCCTGCAAAATTTCTATGTTTATTTAGTACTTGTTTCTCCAATTTTCACGTAGGATATTACAGTAGAGGGAAACTAAGAATTAATTCTAAAAAATGGGCCAGAAAAATTCCAAGTAATTTCGACTCTCTGCACATACCCTCGCCCGATAAAGGGTTAAAGCTTTAATTAAGATGTATACAATCATTTCAAATCATAATGCAAGACCATAAGCATGCTTACAGGTTTATAGCTACAAATTAGCATTCGAACAAAAAAAGTAAAAAAACAAATATATTTTAAATAAAATCACGAGCTTATTTTTATACGTTTATGTATCATAATTGAAATTTGCTTTATCTTTCACAAAAGCTACATAGATGCACGACAAATGGAGTCTAAGCTTTTAGCACTAATTATTAAAAGCAGTCTACACCCAATATCTACAAAGCACAAAGCTATTTTATAAGTTTTATTGATAAGAAGCTGAATTTCTAAATGTTCCGATATATATTCCCCATAACTCACCCCCAAAAAAGAAAACACTTTCCGTTTCCAAGAAAATACTTTTGAGAAAGTTTAAAAAACTTAAATTTAGCAAAAGTTCTTGAAAGCTAGTAAATCAGGGTAAATTAGTCGTTCTTGGCAAATTAAACAAGGAAAAAAATTAAACTTATTACACACATATTTACTGAGGAAGAAAAGCTTTTCATGTCAGCATTAATGAAAGCAAATTAGTGATGAGGGAAATCAAAAAGTTTTGCACTTTGTTTGAAAACTGATGAAAAGTTTCTAAGAAACAATTCAATTAACAAACGAAGGAATGTATTTAATTATAATGAAACAATTAATTTTGTGAAATAGCAAAACTATTTAGAAACATATTAAAATGTCTTTGCGTTTGATCATTAGAACCATAAAATACTTCTAATTCTGGGAAACAGGAAAAAGCAGTGAAAACCTTATAAAGATGCAATTAAACGAATCAAATTCATGACAAAAAAAATGTACTTTCTTTTTATAAGTAATATTGCAGGTTATTTTTAAAAGAATATTTTTTGTAACAACTATTTTTCAGGGCTATGCTCTCGGTTAAAGAATTGTTTTACGATTTCTTAATTTATGAAAAAGTGCTCTCTATTAAGAGATATTAAGTATAATACTGATTGCTTACCTTGATTACCTCCTTAGTTTTATTTTATAAGATTTAACAAAGTTCAGCAAATACAATAGTTTAAAAGAACGTTCGAGTGTATACCCAGGTAGCACAAACTTGTTCAAGGGCAGTAATTTCCACAATCAGATAGCACGTTACCATCCCGTACAGATTTACAGTGTCGCTTACGTCAGAATGCCCGGACAAAACATGTACAATGCTCGTCAAAATCTGGGTCCAGTTCCTTGTTATCTACACGTACTTAAAACTCTGTATGGCTAATTATGCAGGACGCCCTACAAAATACTAAGTAAATAACCGATATTCTACAGATTTTTTTGAATTAGTTTCGCCCCATATATTTTTCCACGCATTTTTCCCTCTATGCTGAAACCTGAAGTTATTTATACCTGTTTCCGTTTAGCGTCCCCGACTGGGATCGATCTCGGGACCTAAGGTGTGGGAAGCCAGCGTCCTAACCACCATGCCAATCTAACTCGAAGTGATATGACTAACGTTTGAAGTGACTGTTATGGTTGTCACGCCGTTGTTTGGCGAGATTGATTAGTATTGCCCGACCATCTTTTATTTTTCCATGGGATGAATCAAAATTAAATGTTATGTGTGATTTATAGACTCTATTAATAGGGAAATAAACATAATATAAACTTAAAAGCAGCACACGTTTTAAAACTTTCAATATCGCAACACTCATGTTGGGCAATACTGGCCAAAATCGAGACAAACGACTGATTTTGAAATCAATTTTGTAGTATATTTGTATTTTATTTTGAAGAATTTCAATATTTGGAAATATAGCATCTTTTTTTAAAATTCTATTTACGGCTGATGATAAATTATTTGTTATGTGGATGTGGCTTTCCAAATCAGGCAGTAATCAAGTTGTATTCAAATTTGACAGTTCAAATGACTTAAATTCGTAATGAAAATATTTGCTGATTCATTTTTTTGTAATCTCCAAGCTTGCTGCAAACTTAAAATGAATTGAACTGTCAAGCTTGTATTTATACGTCAAATTCAAAGAAATGTCAAGCCTGATTTAAGCTTACACTTTGGTTGAGGTGAGGTGTTGCTGGAACTTCTTCCGGCTCTCTAGCAGTATTTTTGTCGTCACTGTGAACCGTACTACATGGAACGTCTGTAGTATGTGGTGGCTAGGGTGGTCACAAGTTATATGGGGAAATTTGTTTTATGTTATTTTTCGGGGCACCCCCCTAAAAGTTGTCAATTGACTAGAAAATGAGATTGGCAAAGTTTTAGCTCAATTGCATAAACCCGTACCGCATCGAGGTTGAATTCTTGAAACATTACGATTTTTGCCAAAAATATCTAGTTTTTCCTTCATTTAGTATAAACTGTTTGCTCTACAGATCTGGTTCTTGTTTTATTTCATAAAAAATGTTGCTGCTTTGAACTTTTACTCTCACCAAAACCAATATTTAATGACATTCAGTGTTTTTAGGTCAGTTTGTGAATCGTACCACCAAAATCTGCATTTTTGAAAATTAGTGAAAAAAAGACAAATTAAGAATTTTAAGTATTTTTGACCGTCTTTTGTATTATTTGCATCAAAAACATAAAATAAATCAAGAATTTTCATAACTTAAACTACAATTCGTGAAATATTTTTATTTATTTGATATGCATTTCTGTGCTTCAGAAGAAAGATCTTGATTTGTATTTCAGTCGAAGCACATCTAAGACAAACCTCTCAAATTTTCTTTATTCCAATGCTATTTTGTTGTCTGTTAATATTTATTTTTAGAATGGACATGGGTGCCCATGCGTATGAGCAAGAAAGGGCTATGCCTCCCCTAGCTCCCAAATTATCGCTATGATTTACATACTGGTATAACGTAAAAGGGCTTCAACACTAACACTTGATATCTTTCCGGTGCAGGACCCTTGACGCGCAATTACTGCACGTGCCGAAGACAAGAATTTCGAAAAAAAAGAATTGATCTCATCAAAAGCAGATTTTAAAATTCTGATTTAGAGGGTGCTGTTGTTCACTGGGATGGAAAAATGCTTCCTCATAATGCTTCAAGAAAGAAAATGTCGAGAGACTAGCGATTTTAATTTGCTGTGGCGATGAAGAACAGTTAATAGGAGTTCCTCAGCTTGACAATAATATGAGAATAACTCTCAGGCAAAAGCTGTATTTACAGCAGTTGAAGAATGGGAGGCAGTTGGTAAAATTCAGGCAATGTGTTTTGATATCACTTGTTGCCTTAGGGGACCGTGCATTTTTTGCTGCAGCAATTACTGGATCGAAATCTTCTATATTTACCTCGTTGCCATCATATTTTAGAAATCATCCTAAAATCTGTTATGATTGCAAAGTTGGCAAAGCTACTGCTCTTCATCCAGATATTTTTTAAACATTTCAGATTGGGTGGTCTAAGTTGGACAAGACAAAGTAAAAAACTGCTATTGAAGATGAAACTATGTCATAAAGAACGCAAAATTTGGAAGAAATTTCAAATTTTCTTGCAGACCATTTAAGAAATCAACAGCTCAGGGATAACTATAAAGAATTAACCCAACATTGTTTAATTTTTATAGGAGTCTCTTCAAATAGACATTTCTTTCAGAGTAAATGGTGCTGTTCATTATGCCAGGTGGATGTCTAAGGCAATTTATTTTCTCAAAATACTTCCTTTCAGACATCAGGTCTCATTAACAGATTTAGAAAAAGGAGGTATTACAGGCATATGTTTATTTAAAATAAATATTTATGTAAAGGTGTGGTTCAACACTCCCACTCAGACTTTAGCCCCAATCAAGACTTAAAATTATTACAATACTGAAAATTTGATAAAAAGGCTGCAAACAAAGATTTATAAAATGGTAAGCCATCTTTGGTATCTTAACTTGGTGCAAGTTTCATTTCATTTTTGGTGACACTTCGGCCAAAAAAAGTAAAAAAAAAAAAAGCATGGCTGTAAAATTAGTTGCATTTGAAAAAAAAATGATGATGGTGATGAAGATGTAAGAACAACAATGTTTCAACGAAGTGGATCATTTATTGAACAAAGAAGTTAATTTTTTATTTCATCTTGAACAGTAATTGTTTTCAAGAGATTTAATTTTAACATACAATTTTTGAATACTGATCCCGATGTATGGTATGAAAATCAGTATTATTTGAAAGGAAAAAAAACTGAAAGCTATTAAGGTTTTTAATGACTCAGATGTAAGGGGAGTAAAATTAATCCCAGGATTCAATTCCTGTTTAACTGAAGATGAAGAACAAAAGCAGTTTTTACTATAGGGAGTATCCGAATGTAGAAAAACTTTTCCAGACTCTTCGAAAGAACAATTATCTAAGCCTTGCCTTTTTAACAAAAAATTGTAAACAATAATAATTTATTTTCTTTATAGATATATGCTTTTTTCAGGACTATATATGATCCGAATGTTACCCTCTGAGAGTTTTGGAAATGGGCAAATAATCTAAAGTTGTTTTCACGGAAAAATTTTCATGCAATTTTTAAATTATAAGAAAAAATAAAATTTTTAACAGGAAGATTTGCAACTATTTAAACAAAAAGGCTCCTAAATTAAACACAAGCTTTAATATCAAACATATTTTATGATATCTCAGTATTACAAATGATTATTATTATAGATGGATTGCAGTGAAAACTGGAATCAAGTGGACGGGATTTGACATCACAACCGCTTGGAGGGTTAAATCTGTAAGTTTTTACATAAAAGTGATGTGTGACTCACCAAGGCGGGAAGTTTTCTTCTGAAAAGAGAACAACATCATGTTTCTAGACTCGATTTTATCCATTTTATGATGGAAAGACTGCTTTTTTTGCGAAAAACCGCGATTTTTCTGAACTTTAACCTCAATGCAAAACGGGTTAATATTATACATATGAGCTGAAACTTTACAAATCTCATTTTTGAGCCTATTGGCAACATTTCGTAGGTGCCGCCCCAAAAATTCGAAAGTTGATTTCTTGTGGCCACCCTAGTGGTGGCGTACGTGGATTATAGAATCTTTTGTTTGTACGTTAAGCAGTCCCAATAAGAAAAAAATTCTTTCATAGTAGAAACTTAAGAGTACTAGAGTAAAACGTAAAGCTGAATTAGCCGAAGCACACATTCTGAACCAGAACGCGTTTTGCACAGTGTAAGACGTGGTGATCACATTGCTACCTGGGCTACCTTGGTAGAAATTTACCACAAAAATTGATTTAAAAAACGAATAATGTTTCTTAATTTTAAAGAAAACTTCAAAATGCACTTTTGTAACAGCACAATTTCTTATTAGTAAAAACTAAAAAAAAAAAAAAAAGAAATTTGACTTTCAGGCGTGGATGACGATATATACAGACTGCTTTGCTGGCATTTAGCCCACACCCCTTTCCCCAGAAGAGTCATGTGATCAATGGGTGTGTCATCACCTTAGTTTGAGATAACCATAGTAAAATGGGCACACCTTCTAGGTCACATGACTCTTCGAGTGCAAAAGCGCGTGTGTAACCAAAATGTCAGCACCATAGGCTGTATATCTCATCAGCCACGACATTCAGTAGACAACTGCAATTAAGGGAAGGTACATTAATATGAATTTCTCTTTTCTTAGTTTAGAATGTATTTCTACAATTTTCAGTCAGATATAAATTAAACATTGTTAAAGTACAATTATTAATTAAAGTAACTGTAAACTGATATAGTACAAAATGATAAAATTTATGCGTAGAAACATTAGGCAACAAATATTGAATACGACCATTAAAAACTGGCATTATCTTAAATAGTACAATATTACTAGCAATTAATTAGATACTTTAGAAAAGCATTTCGAGTAACTGAAAGATTAAAACAATTTTTGCTATTTACGAGAATAAGGAATATGTTACATTAAATACACCATAAAACCATAACTGTGCGTAATATTTTTAACAGAATTCTGTATCAACAATATTTATTCTAAATACCACGAATACGAATGTAGAAGGCGTAAATATGATGAAAATCTACTCATTTGAATTTTTATTATCTACAGGAAGAAAGGGTTTGCGAAAAATCTCTCCAGCCTCTTGGGAATAAATTTTCTTTGGAGCAAAAATGTTTTCATAGACATTATTGATTTAAAGAACTTATATATTATTTACTTTTATTTTGCTTGTACAACAAGATATTTGCAGCTTAGTCTCAGAGCTTAGCATGAAAGCACATTGTCAATGGCGCAAGGTTTCAATACAGAAAACATCAGAATATTACTCAAAAGAGACAGTTCCGATATACTATTATCACGTCTTGACATTTTGTTAAAGCATACATAAATAGTTCACAAGAAATTAAAAACATAGTGCAAAAAAACTCCAAACTCAAACCATATTTTGAGCTCCAAAGAAAATGCAACTAAAAGAAAGATATCATTTTTCTAGGATTATTCAGCAACAAAAATCATCAGGCTTTAGACCAGGCGTGGGCAAACTTTTAAAAATTACGTGCTAAACTTTCGGATTTTAATGAAGTCGCTGGACGTAGATAATAGGTAATTGTACAAGAATAATAATGATAGGGTTTATTTTATATATATAGTATAAAGTTTATGCTAATGTTACGGGAATCCCAATATCATATTGATTATTGCGCGGAATTGAATTTTGTTGATAGTCGTTATCACCACAATTGAGAATACATTTTTCAAGTATGATTTTAAAATGTTCCGCGGGCCAATCTATATTGATATACGTAAATTTTGTTTGTATTTGACTCGAAATGTTTCCATAGCACCGAAAATAAAATTTCGTTCTATGCCGATTATCTCAGTGAAAGACAAGCAGTATCATCCCATTCCACACAGGCGGATTTTCAAATGCTCGCGCTCAGAACACCAATATGCGAAGTCAACCATGGCAATCAAATTACTTATTTTTTCGATTCTTATTGGTTTCTTGAATCCAATAACAGCCTGCATAATATTTGAATCGAATGTTTTAACAGTCAACCACTATTGAAAAGTTTGTCGTCTCCTAATTAAGAAATGATGATTGCTTAAATTTGAAGGTATTAAAAAGAAGTGTTCTCGTGTTATAAGTGTTTGGTGTAACTTTTTATAACGGATTGTGAACCTGGGGGTATATATTGTGTATTTAAAATATATTTATTATTTTCTTGTTTGTTTTTTTTTTTTTGCAAAAAACAAAAGAAAACACACCTTTGAGTTAAATTTAATGTAATGATTGACTTTATTGAGCAGTAAAGTTATAAATTTATTAAAATCAGATTACTTTATAAAGATTATAATAAAATTTGTCATCGTAGCCTAATGTCTATGTTAATTGTTACGGCTAATATTTGCTACTCTCCTCATTATCATATAATTCACAACAAAAATATTTTGATTTATTTATTTATTCATTTATGTTTATGTCCATCTTTTGAGAATGTCGTCATATATCTTCGACAGTTAAATGAATATTATAGAGACTGTTATTCAAAAGATAATTATAAAAAATTTGAAAATATTGTCGGAAAAGTAAACATTTTTTGGGGTGTTCAGGATGATTTAACAGATGACTTTTTATATGCTTTTAGTGTACACCAGTCATGTTTTTTTCGATTTCTATAGCTTTTTAAATATTTAAATCCATCTATAGGTTTTGACCAAAAATTTTTAAAAGTCCGCCTGTGTGCATTCTCCAGTATTTCTTGCAAATGTCAAAGGTGTTTAATGAATTTCTCGCATTAATTTTAGTAAAAGAAAAAACCAATTAAAATGTGCAGTACTCAGTCGCATTCTTTGCTTTCTATTCATTTTGTAAAATCAATATATAAGAGGACACTGAGAACAAATGCGAATCTTTTACAATCGTACTTTAGTTCTGTTTAGTATAAGAAAGTTGCAAAAAAGGGTTAAACAATCGCTGGCACAAAATATAATCCTTATGCAGAGCTGCCAAGTCTCCGGCTTTTTCCGGGAGATTTCCCACCACAATTTTTAGACAGTTTTATTTTCGATTAATTATTTGGACTCACTTTAAGCTTAAATTTGTAAGTAAAAATTAGTGGTGGGAAATCTCGCGAAAAAAGCCGGAGACTTGGCACCTCTGCTTATGTTCAATGAAAGAAAATTTTAAAGACACTTAAATTGATTATTTGATAAATTTTCGGTGTTCCTGTTTCCTTATTTACGAGTATAAAAGATATGTTGCCGTGAGAATGGTGCACTATGATATTCTTTCTTAGTTTTGTTGTACCTAAAATTTACTTTAAAGTTTTGTTTTTTTTAAAAAGGAAGTTGCACACGAAAAAAAAACACACACATACAATTTATTTTTAAAACACCGTTTCGTTGAAATATGTAATTACGATAGCTGTATGATTTTAGTTTCGTAAAGAAATAATGCTAAGTCGATAACAGAGTTTTTGTTTGCTTGTGATTGTGTTTGCTTAGTTAGCGCAAACACAAACGCTAGGCTTGGGATATCTGCTTAAGATAGGGGATGCATTGTTTCTGAGGGTTCTAACGCTTATTCACGTTACGAGAAAATCAGCCAAACCTCCAGATCGTTAGATAGAACGATCCCGAGTTGGCCCGAACCCGGGACCTTCACACTTCAGCCTAAAATGAAAGTTTTGATCATGCTGTATGAATTGCAAATGTGTGCTACGTATTACTAAAACAAGCAAATGTTTGTGCATACTTTTATTTACGCGTTGTGTTATATTAATCTTACAGCCTTCCTAGTGATCTATAAATATAAATAAATATGATAAGTTTCTCACCACGAAAACTCCAGAAAACAAGGAAGCAAACCCGACACTTACCTAGAAAAGAAAAAATAACAAATAATTAGCATCAACCGAGGGAGGTAAAATTATAATACAATGATACAACTTAAGCAAAATTTTAACTCAGAACATTTTAAAATGCCTCAAAATTAGTACAGCAGAGATAATATTTAACCAAGGCACAGGGATGACATTAGTAAATATTATGCAATGGATTTTAACATAATGAATAATTAAAAATACTTTTTTGTTAACTTTATTATGTAGTTACTTTCATTGAAATGTGAACATGTGTTTTACCTCGATTTGGACGAGAAAGTTTATCGAGATCTACGGCTCTGTTACGGCCTCTGATCTTCATTTCAGTTGTTCGTAAGTACGAGATCTTCTGCATTTCAATGTGCAATTCATATCACAATATTTAGACACACATACACACATGGGCTAATGGATTCGAACCCAAAACCTAACCGCTCTCATAGCGGCCAGCAGCAGCAGGTGCGCAGACCCGCGCGCCTCTCCGGCCCTCTTTGACCTGGATACTTTTCAAACTTATGATGATAATTGCAATACAAATTAAGCAATAATTGTTAATCTAAAAATAATAAAACTTTATTTTATGACGTAATAATTAATTTTCATTTCTTTCACTTATCCTAAAAAGCCTTTAAAAGATTCATCGAAGATCCGTTGATACAGATAGAAATATTTTTTTTCGCTCTGACGGATACGAATTTTTTTCTTCGAATATCCATGGATACGGATAAGAATATCCTGCGCATGTACATGTCATTTGAAGAAACGTAAATTTTCTGAGAATTCCGTTAAGTAATTTCTGCAAATTAGAATTTTTACTTTTACTTTATACTTAAAAGCTTTAAAAGTGTCTGAAAAAAGAAGAAAAAGAAAAAAAAAATATTTTAACAGATCTCTTCTCTGTAGATAGACATTCAACTGTGAAATACTCATCATTAATGCTGGTTTTATTAGTTTTCTTCTTCATTAAATATGTTACGTGTATTGCTTAGAAAAATATGCAGTTTTTTCAAAAACACATTTTACGCAAAATCTATTTGACATCTGATTTTTTTTCTTCTTAAATATAAGCAATACATTTTCCCTTTCCTCTTGAAGATGCCGGACTTACATAATCATTTTAAAGGCCAAGTGGATAAAACACTGAACATTTGTAGATGGCTGAAGTGTTAATGTCCAGGGAACTGGCCTACCGAGCTGTGGCCGATCTAACTGTCTGGAGTTTTGGACGATTTTCTCGACATGTAACGCGAATACGCGCGTGAACCCCTTTAAATATCCTCCGCCAAAAGCTAAACCCCCTTAGGCAGATAGACCCCCTTGTAGCTTTGCCTTAAACAAACCTGGTTTATAGAACTTTATTAAACTTGATATTGCTAGTTCGGAAATTAGACTGTTTCTGTCATATTTGTTTCTATGATTCATTTTTGGAGTTAAACTTTTAACTATGAGCTCGAAATCAATAGAAAATATTTTCGTTTGCGTGATCTTGGAGCTAATCGCATCCCATTCTTTATCTGCGAATGCTAAAACTCGGAAAATGAAATTAATATAAAAGTTAATAGATATAGATGTGACATTATGTCATATGACATATACGAAAAAAGAACAGATGTTAGGATATTAAAACGTTTTTGCGACGATTGCATTTAAATTTAGTATTGTAAAAATTTGGGATTTAAAAAAAAAATAAAAACACTGTTTTATCTTTAAACTCGTCAATACTTACAGTAATCTTACTCCAGAAAAACTGTTGCGAGTATTTCTTTCAGTATTGCTTATGCTTTATGAAATGTTATGCTCCTGGAACATACATTGATTTGAACACACGGGAATAGAAAAAAATAGAATTGTTTAAAGGGGCATGTTATTGTTTAGCGTTTAACTAGGAATATTATTTTCCAATATTGTGTCAATTAATTATTTTAAAATTCCATTTTTATATAAATAATAATAAGTGTTTGAAAAAGACAAAATTGAACAGAGCATCTTTTTCTTCAAATCATTTTACTTCTCACTTCGGCTGCTACTTACTGAAATATAAAAGTTTCACAAATCGATTTATAAAACTGACGAAATTATATGTTGATCATTGTGTAGTAAGATAGGCTTACATTTAAAAAATGATGTAAATTACAGCTATATTACATTATGTTTTGCTGTACAGCCTAGCGTTATGCATGCTTACACATTAGGAATATATTATTTTTTAAATCAGAGACTTTTAACAAAACGCTTAAGTATATCCAGATGAAAAATATTTTAACAGAGAAATACCTTTTTTATTTTATAGTACAGTTATGATCTGAAATACTATAAAAGATAAAATTTTTGCAATTATTTAGAACGATTAAAAATGTAACAAAATTTAAAAATCTTAAATTACTTTGTTTTTCTTTGAGTAATAAATCATGAGAACAATAGCAATATTCGTGACTGACGGGATATACAGGCTTATATTTTAGCCCATTGCACCTTAGAAGTCATGTGACCAACGTAGTCAGAGATAGTCATACCACAGTAACCAAATACTACGGATTACAACTAACTACTTTTTTTAAACAATAATGTTCCCCTTAACATACTGCAAAATTTTTGTACTACGCGCAAGGGTTGGTTACCAATATAAAAAAATACTAAACAAATTTACTGTTTAGAAATAGTGGTGGATTATATTCCGTAGTAGTTGGCATCTTTGGTCATACTAATATGGTCACACCCTTTAGATCACATGACTCTTCGAGTGCAAATGTCAGTACCATAGAATAAATATTTCACCAGCTACGTTCAACATTTCAGTGAAGTTAACGCTTGAAGTTATTGAAACAATTACATTTTAATTAGTAAAATTTTCGTATTCTTGTGGAAGTCGTGACCGATTTCTGATTTCAGATTTAAGAGCATAGTTCCGTTAAATCAGTTATATTTTGAAGTAATTATTTTACCAACAGTTCGTTCTTCCAACTATCAAATCAGTGCTCCTAAGTTTTCCCAGAAATAACTTTACAGAATATATAAAACGAAAGAAAATTACAATTTCCCCAGTGCATAACACGCAAGAATCGAAACATTTTCAGAAGCATATATCTGAGTTATTCTTCCTGTAATTACATTTGTCGTCAGAACATATTTAATGCCAGTATGGACTAAATTAAATAAATGATGAGGTAACATAAGAGAATTAAGCATTTTTGGGCAGAAAACATCCGACATATTACCTTTAGTGATAGTTTAATTGGGGTAAGACTTTTTCTGGGCTTTAGAAACTAAGTTATTTATTTATAGCTGAAAGTGCTGGTTGAATAAAGATTTGTTTGTACAAAAAATGAGTTGCTTACAAAGGTGGTTGGAGGTGGCGGGATCGTTTGGAGTACAAAAATTCTTAGCGGGTCAGAAGTTTGTGACGCAGCATTTTACTTTGGCTATATAAATTTTAACGTTGGGTCTTACAAATAATAATATAAAATTTTGAGTGGCGCCTTGGTATGACTTTATAAGATTTGTTTTTAAATTCCGCTGCAATTACTTTTGTTTTACTTTCTGAAGAAGATTTATACATTCAAGAAATGCTTTTAGTTATCAAATACACCGTTAAATATATCCCACTTTTACAAAGCTTATATTATGTGTTCAAAGTAGGGATCGACCAATACCAGATTTCAACCGATAACCGATACTTTTTTACAAGAGACTGTATACATATTATAATACAAATTTTAACATATCACAGCTACCAAAGATTTTCCACCACTAATTTTTACATAAAAATTTGTGCTTAAAGGAACTATAAAGTTCGAGCGCAAGTTATTCAAAATTATGGTGGAAAACTCTCGGAAGTTTCGCGAAAGTTGGCAGTTATGTTGTATTGACTACGTTTCCCATCACTTGCATTTGAAGAAATTTTTCTCTGGGTCTACATATTCTGAAAGTAAGTGACAGGAAAGTAGGTTCCATGTAAAATTCAATTTTCTACGTTGATATGTATACAGTAGAGATGAGACGGGCTCAGCGGGCCCGGGCTCTGTAATTCACAATTGCGTTCGGGCTGGGGTTCGTGAAAAATTTCTATTTTATTGAACACACTCCTTGAAACAGATTTTTAAAAAGTGATTCATATGGAAAATAAAAGTACTTATAAAAAATAGCGGCATGGATGCCTAGAAGACGCATGAAGCTCTTTGGGTATTTCAGAACGGCGGCTTATATTGCTTAGTTAGTCATGAGATCCGACATTATTTCATAAACATAGATATAATGAATTAGAAAGTGCATTAAAAATTTGCAACTATATTTGTCTTTAATTTCCACAAACGGCAAAATTTATAGTATTCTATCAAAGAATTACTTCTTTGAATTTTATTGAATTTTATTTATCGTTAGTTAAAATTTCGGGCTCGGGATCCGACTAAAATAATATTGGTGGGGCTCGGGCATCAAAAAATGAGCCCGAACGCATCTCTAGTATATACATAGCTGCCAACTCTTCCGGTTTTTCCGGAAGATTTTCCACAACTAATTTTTACTTACGAGTTACACCTTAAAATAAATCCAAAATTTTATTGTAAAATAAAACTGTTTGAATATAGTGGTGAAAAATATTCCGGAAAAACCGGAAGAGTTGGCAGCTATGTATATAGCCCTTTCTAAAAAAGTATCGGGTATCGGTTAAAATATGGTATCGGCCGATGATTAGAAATTATTATTTTTGCTACAAACATGTCTAATAGAGATTTTAATGTTCAGGTATAGAAAACTGGAAATGCAGCAATATTGCACCTTCGTGTTTCAAAAATGAAAGCTTTTCCATAATACGTTTTCCAAATAGTTTTGAAAATTAGAACATATTTCCGAGATTATGCTTGAAATAAGTGTGCAGAAAAAGTCTTTGCAGCATTTAGAATTAATAAAAGTTTTAGTGACCTATCAGCTTGAAATTTTGCACAGATATGTAAAATAATACTAACTAATATTATAAATGCGAAAGTGAGTTATAAGCGGTTTGTTTGTTTGTTTATGACGCTTTCACGCCTAAACCGCTGAATTGATTAGGATGCATTTCGGTTTAGATATAGATGGGACCCTGGAGTTGGTTATAGGCTACTTAGAATTTTCGATTTTTAATTACTTTTTTAATTATTAATTGAAAACTGTTTTTACATTGCCATGCTTGGCGAGTTTCGCCCGTATCATATGATTCATGTTTTGAGCTAACAAGAATGCTATTACTTCAATAAAGGAGCACGTGCATCTGAAAAATATTAAATAATACGGAAATTATGCCAGTTTTATGCCAAATATATCTATCTCTAATAATAAAAATGAATATTCTCCAGACAAATCTACAGAAAGCAGAGCTTTGAAAATTTGAGCATGCCTGGACACATGACTTCGGTAAAGTGTACCTGAGGCTCGGAAATTTTAATTACTTTTCTAACTATTAATTAAAAACCGTTTTATCGCCCGCACAAAATGATTTATGCTTTTGAAATAAAGCAGAAATTCTATTTGCAAAATCACATGCATTTGAAAAACATAAATAAGTATGGAAATTATGTTGATTTTACGCCAAATTAAAAAGCATAAATAAAGAAAAGTGCACTTACGTATTATCGCCCTGCGGTCTGCCAAGACGAGCGATTTTTTGCAGAGATAAATGTTGGGCACATGAAATTATTAATACGATTGGCAACAGTTGGCAACTCATTTGACGAAAAAACAGTTTGGCGGGAATGACCGCCGGGATAATAGGTAAGTACCAAGAAAAGTCCAGATGTGTTTCTTAAAGTTCGTAAATTTCCAAATCCTACAAATAATATAAATGTGTACGTTTATGTGTTTGGATGTTTTTGACTGAATCACACAAAAATGGTGGAAAAATTTGTAATGAAGATAGCTTATGCCCTGGATTAACATACAGGCAAACTTTCAAGCATATAGCATAAATAATTCTTTTACAAAGACACTCAAAATAATGCTAATGCATTGCGCTATATGGAAATTTTGTAGCAACTAAACCGATTTTAAAACTTTCTTCACTGATTGAAAGTCCTAGGCCTATATGGTCCTAGGCCTATAGGGTCCTAGGCGTATATGGAGAATTCCTCTGTGTGGAATTTTCTAAGGGATCCTAGCCCGTATTTTCGCGAGGTTTTTGAAAAAAACACGGAAAACTGCGAGCGGCTAGGTCGACAGGCACGACCGGTGTTTGAACCTGGCACCTCCCACCTTCCAAGTTTGAGAGCAGACCCTCTTAGACACAGAGGGGGCCCTGAGTGTAATAGGCTACCTTTTATGCATATATCACAAATAGTTCTTTTACAGGGATACTAATAAGAATTACATTACGCTCTATGTGTATCTCTGTAAGTACTGAACCGATTCCAAAACTTTTTTCACTGTTAGTAAGCTACACTATTCTTGAGTATTATAGGCTAAAATTAATGCATGTAGCGCAAATAGTTCCTTTACAGGAACACTCGAAATAATTCTAATACATTACGCTCTATGGGTATCTCTGTAACTATAGAACCGATTCTAAAACTTTTTCGCTAATAGAAAGCTGCACTATTCCTGATTAACATAGGCTAAAATTCATGCATATAGCATAAATATTTCTTTTACAAGAACACTCAAAACAGTTCGCAAATACTGTCGTAACTGTCTCTATTCGCCAAATGCCTGAAAAAAAATCTAAATTTAGTAATTTTACATACTCTGTTATTTTAAATGAAGTATACTACCATGCTTATACTTCATTTAAAATAAGTAAAAAGCAAATAATATTTAAATGCAGTTTCTTAAGTCGCAAACATATTTGTTATTCACACATGCTTCGTTTCTCTCGGGACCTAATTCTAAAGCCGACGTGGACGAAGTCGCGGGTAGCCGCTAGTATACAATAATTTGACAGCTGCTAAAACTTTTTTTAAAAACCTGTGATTGATTTAATCTGTTATTATCATGTACTGTTTATACTTAAGCAACCACAAATATAGTTCAGTTGTCTTTAGTTTAAGAGATAAGTTTTCGACTTACGAAGTCCTCCATGTCAAATGCACACTGAAGGGTCATGAAAGGACGGCTTCTTTATTGGAAGCCTCTATTATCGCAACGGACTGACTAAATCTTAAGTGTACGTTACTACGCGCACCTACTTCATCCTGTTAACTATTTCCATGTTCTTGTGATATTACCGTGAGTGCATTGGGTTTGACAACACTTCTAGATATAGAAAGCTTTACAACTAGTACGTCATCAAGGTTTGACGTCATCATTCGGCCTACTCTTAAAAAAAAATTTTTTTTCTTTTACACAAAATAAAACTATTAAAAGTTTCTTTTGAATTTACACATGAATAGCAATATTTTAATAACTTGGGATTAAAAAATAAAATTTTAAGGCAAATGGCAGTTTTTAACTTGGACTAATAAGATAATATGACAAGGAAATAGATCAGAACGAATAATTTCGTGCGAGAAAGGTATTTTAATTTTAATGTTTAATTTAAGATATTTTCTAATGTGTAGCATTCACCAATTATTTTAGACAGTTTTACTTTGTGAAATGAAAACTGTGTTAATGCAACACCTCCTACATATAGAAAGCCTAACAACTGAAAATTTGACGTCATCGCTAGGCCTTCAAGTGATGACGTCATCACAGGTTTACTTTCACAAAGTAAAAGTACTTAAAATTTCTGGTGAATGCTACAAATATTAGAAAATATCTTAGATAAAAAATTAAAATTAAAATACCTTTCTCATACAAAATTGTTCATTCTGATCTATTTCCTTACCATGTTATCTAATTAGTCATGGTTAAAAACTGCCATTTGATAGAAAATTATATTTTTTATCTCAAATTATTAAAGTATTGTTATTCATGAGTAAATTCACCAGAAACTTGTTATACTTTTATTTTACGAAAATAAAACATTTAACTGTAGGCCAAATGATGACGTCAAATCTTGGTGACGTAGGAGTTGTTAGGCTTTTTTTATCCAGGAGGTGTTGGTTTATGGCACTTTCGTAGGCCTAATGATGTCCTCAAAGCTGGAGTTGTTAGGCTTTCTATATGTAGCAGGTGTTGAATAGCATCGCAATCGTTCGTCAATCAACAATTACAACAATGTCATTATGTTTACCCTTATCTTTCATGTTGATTTTATTCTCATTCATGTGAAACATGAAAAAGAAGTTAATTAATTATCGTAAGTTGTGCAATACTTTTTGTTTTCTGTGTGTGTGTGTGTGTAAGCGGGGTCACACAATAGCATTCTTGAGGGAATGCAGAGCTTCCAAGTCTCCGGAATTTTTTGGGAGATTTCCCACCACTAATTTTTACTTACGAATTCATACTTGAAATAAGTCCAAAACTTTAATCCAAAATAAACTCTTTAAAAATTGTGGTGGGAAATCTCCCGGAAAAAAGCCGGAGACTTGTCAGCTCTGGGAATGTATAATACATTATTAATTGTGTTTGGAATTCGAAAAGAAAGCGGGGCATGTATTTGGTTTAAATGTGGAAAGCACTACGGAAAGATTTCTCCAAATGCAAGTGATGGGAAACGTGGTATACACAACATAACTGCCAACTTTCCCGTAACTTTCGGGATCTTTCCACCACAATTTTAAACAACTTGCACTAGAAATTTCGCCTTATTTTAAGGATAAATTGCTATGTAATCATTAGTGGTGTAAAATCTTTGGTAGCTGTGATATGTTAAATTTTGTATTATAATATGTATACAGTCCCTGGTAAAAAAGTATGGAGTATCGGTTGATCCCTAATTCAAAATAATTTATTTCAATAATTTAATTTATCCTTTGCGTCACAATATCCAAAAGGGTAAACAAAATTTGCATAAATGTTTTCTTTGTAATACCATGTATTTGAATGCATTTCACTTAGTTTGGATTCTATAACACAAAGTAAGCATTTGCGTAATTTTTACTTGGTATTTTGGATAGCGTGACGCCAAAGATAAATTAAAAAGTATTATTAAACAATTTCACGTGCACTAAATTATAACACTTGCACCAGTAATTCCCAGTCCAATAATTCTGGCAACCGGAATTTGAAACAAGGTAATTTTTTAAACAGATAAACCTGTCGCTACACTCGCGTACTGCAGTCCTTTTGGCTACCTGAATGTCAAGAAGTCATGACCGCCATGTCGGCTAGATCTGTAATAAGGTAGCACCTCCTGTATGAACGCGAACTGAAGGTTGTACGGCGTCACTATGCAAGACGGAACACCTCCTAGATATAGGAGGCCCAACAATTGAAGCTTTGACGTCATCACAGTTTTATCAGCGAAAAGTAAAACTATTTAAAATTTATGGTGAATGCTACAAATATTAGAAAATATCTTACATTAGAGATAAAGATTAAAATACCTTTCTCATACAAAATATTTCATTATGATCTATTTTTGTATCATATTATACTATTAGTGATGATCAAAAATTGTCATTAGTCGTAAAATCAATTCTTCTATCTGAAATCATTAAAAATCTTTATGAGTGAGAAAATTCACCACAAATTTTAAATAGATATCATTAGCGAAATTAAAACTGTGATGACTTTTCTGTGACGAAAACATTTAAGACTAGCTGAAGTACCAGTCCTCGACGGGTTAGTGAATGAAAATTTCCAAAAAGCAAGAACTTTCGTCAGCATTGTAGGAGTACACAGAATGGATGTAGTATGTTGCCAAAGTAAAGAAAGCGAAGTTATAATTTTCATGTATTGTTAAAATATTACAGGTTAGAGTGTAACTAAGTAATATCATTTCATTCGCTTTAGTCGTAATTATGTGATGCGCGAACGAATATTTAAGCATATTGAAATAATTTTCACAAAATATTAAAATTTAATCACCATTTTTGGAAAATTTGAAGCCTAGAATTTAAGTTGAGTGACAACCTATCATGTCACCCAAATTCGTTTCATTTCCTGCAGTCTTTATTTCGTGATGCTGGAACAAATTTTCAGCATTTTAAAACGGTTTTCGAAAAATCACAAAATATAAGCAAAATATTTTTAAAATTCAACGCCTATAAATTAAGATTAGCAACTACCTATCATATCACTCAATTTCGTATCATTCGTATTAGTCGTTTTTACGTGATGTTTGAAGAAATATAAACGTATTTTGAGAGAATTTTCACAAAATCTCAAAATCTAATAAAAATGTTTAAAAATTGGACTCCTATAGTTTATGTTGAGCAACCATCTATCGTGTGACCAAATTTCACATCATTCGCTTTAGTCGTTATTACGTAATACGGGAACAAAGATTCACTCAGTTTTAAACGATTTTCACAAAATCTCGAAATCTGATGGATTTTTTTTAATTAGATGCTTATAGTTTAAAGTGAGTGACCACCTATCATCTCACCAAATATCATTTTTTCACCTTTGCAGTTATTGCGTGATGTGCGAACACAAATTTAAGCAGTTTGAAATGATTTTCGCAAAATTTCAAAATCTAATCAAGATTTTTTTTTAATTCGACGCCTATGTTTTAAGTTGAGTGACCACCTATCATGACACCTAATTTCATATCATTCGCTTCAGTCGTTTTTACGTGATGCTTGGACACAAATTTATGCAGTTTGAAAGGATTTTCTCAAAATCTCAAAATCCAATCAAGATTTTTTTAAAGTTCGACACCTATGTTTAAAGTTCAGTGACCACCTATCACGTCACTCAATTTCATATCATTCGCTTCAGTCGTTTTTACGTGATGCTTGAACACAAATTTACGCAGTTTGAAAGAATTTTCGCAAAATCTCAAAATCCAATCAAGATTTTTTTTAAATTGGACGCCTATGTTTTAAGTTGAGTGACCACCTATCATGACACCCAATTTCATATCATTCGCTTCAGTCGTTTTTGCGTGATGCTTGAACACAAATTTACGCAGTTTGAAACGATTTTCGCAAAATCTGAAAACCTAATCAAGATTTTTTAAAAATTCGACGCCTATGTTTTAAGTTGAGTGACCACCTATCATGAAACCAAATTTCATATCATTCGCTTCAGTCGTTTTTACGTGATGCTTGGACACAAATTTATGCAGTTTGAAAGGATTTTCTCAAAATCTCAAAATCCAATCAAGATTTTTTTAAAGTTCGACACCTATGTTTTAAGTTGAGTGACCACCTATCATGTCACTCAATTTCATATCATTCGCTTCAGTCGTTTTTACGTGATGCTTGAACACAAATTTACGCAGTTTGAAACGATTTTCGCAAAATCTCAAAATCCAATCAAGATTTTTTAAAAATTGGACGCCTATGTTTTAAGTTGAGTGACCACCTATCATGACACCCAATTTCATATCATTCGCTTCAGTCTTTTTTGCGTGATGTTTGAACACAAATTTACGCAGTTTGAAACGATTTTCGCAAAATCTGAAAATCTAATCAAGATTTTTTAAAAATTGGACGCCTATGTTTTAAGTTGAGTGACCACCTATCATGAAACCAAATTTCATATCATTCGCTTCAGTCGTTTTTACGTGATGCTTAAACAAAAAAAGCGTCACGGACAGAATGACAGAAGGACAGAATGACAGACAGACAAACTTTTTTTTGAGGGTCGCATCGGATTCCAGGGTGCTTGAAACGGATAGAAATCGCAAAATTTTTGAATTCCAAGAAATGTACAGACAAAAGTCTAATTTTATTTATATAGATATAGCGATGACATCAAGGCATCAGTCGTTAGGCTTTCTATATCAAGAAGGTGTTGACTGAAATTGCGGTATCAAAGTTTTAATTTAACAACTTAAAGTTGTTTAAAATGTGTGGTAGGTCTACTCCCGCATAAAACATGCTTAATATACATGCATAGCTGCCAACTCTTTCGGTTTTTCCGGAAGATTTTCCACCACTAATTTTTACTTACGAATTTAAGCGTTAAAATAAGTCCAAAATTTTATTGTAAAATAAAACTGTTTGAAGATAGTGGTGAAAAATCTTCCGGAAAAACCGGAATAGTTGGCAACTAGTTACATGGTACCCAGTAATTAGCCAAAAATTTGAATTGTTTAGTAAAAGAGTGTGAGAAGAGATAAAAGAAAAATATTAACTTCACGTGTAAGTACACACTCGTTCCGATTTAATGCACAAGAGTTTGCAAGTGCTTCTCATTACTTGCAACAATATGGCGAAGATTATAAGATCAATGCCGTCCAAACTTGAATGAATAGTTCTCAGTATGATGGACGAAATTTCATCAGAAAATGAAAATCTTCTGTTCGATGGTCAAATTCGGCAAATTGCTACTGCGAACTGCAAACTACTGCTTGCGAGGACGCGAATTTCTACTGGAAACTGCTTGCAACTTCTCGTCTGTCTAGTGCTGCGTCACAGCACAAAATGAAAAGTCGTATTAATTCGAACTCATTTCGTAAATTGTAACCTGTGTAGTGTTGCGTCACCAAATGTTACGTCAGTATTACATCCCAATGAACAGTTACTGCAGCTTCAAATTTTTGGTTAATTACTGGGCACCCTGTAGAAAATTTTACTTTACGACAGATGACTATTTTTAACTATCAATAATTTCATATTATGGTATAGAAATCGATAATAAAGTATTATTTTGTTTCAGAAAGGGATTTTAATTTTTATGTTTAACTTGCGATATGTCCTAATATTTGTAACATTCACCAGAAATTTTTAAATGGCTTCACTTTGTGAAAGTAAACTGTATATATAAGTACATATAATTAGCCAGAGTATGTAGGCTGTAACTATTTAAAAATATATTTTCGGAAACTTAAACCGCGCAAACGTCTTATGCTAAAATTTTACTTTAAAATAAGCCAAAAACTACTGTTTTTATAAAATGTGGTTAATTTTATTCCGGAGGAGTACGCAACTCTGGTGATCACGTTATTTTTGGCATGACATCTGTACTGGAAGTGGTGCTGACATTTTGGTTGTATCTCTTTGCACTCAAAGAATCGCGTGATCATTTTAGCGCGGGCGTATCGGCCAAAGGTGATCGCGCCCCTTAGGTTAGGTTAGAACATTTCAAATGCAAAATCGTCAGCCACGGGACAGTAACGTTTTAGAAAACATACTTCGATAATATCACCACGCAGGTTGTGTAGTGGTTAGAGAGCCATTCCATCACACCACAGGTGCGGATTCGATTCCCGGCACAGGCTTGGGCGTAACTTCATCCATTCAGAGGAGGCAACGCTGGTCCATCTATTGGATAGCTCAATAATAAAGAGACCAGTAACTCCGGCCTCGGTAGAGGCCAATGCCTATAAAAGGCAAGTGCCCGCCATTAAAAAAAAAAAAACCACCTTCGGTAATATCAAACCAGTCTTAAAAATCAAGCAACCTGGCGTCTAATCTAAGAAAGATATTTAATATTATAATTTGGAAAAAGGATCGCTGATACTGTATCGTTAAACGTTTTAAATCAAGAAGTAAACAAGACCGGGAGAGTCTGTCTATTCGGTCAATGTCTCCTAGGTATACGCAAGCCTAACATCTGCTACGTCACAAAGCTGTCACCAAGCCTTCAGAAATGATGCCATTACGATTTTATTTTCATAAAGTAAAACTATTTAAAATTTCTGGTGAATTTACTCACGCATGCCAGCATTTTAATGATTTGAGATAGAAAATTTAATTTTGCGACAAAGGGGAATTTTTAACTATAAATAATTATGTAATGCAATAAGGAAATAGATCATAATTACAGTAAAACCTGTGTTGAACGACCCCCCGTGTTTAAAGACCACCTGGTCTTGTCGACCATGTCTTAGCGGTCCCGAGTACCATATAATTATAAATAATAATTTATTTTCCTTATTGAAAGACCACCTCCCTGACGCGACAAACGACCGCTATGTATAAGAAACAAATTTTTTTTAAATCCTATTTTAACGACTGCGAATTCTTAAAAAAAATCTTATTTTCCCCTATTTGAGTAAGTCCGTTGTTCGGATGATCAGCAATCACGCGGTGTGATGAAAACGAAAGTAGACACTTGTTTAGTTGAGTTGTAACACAGCTTCCAGTCATTAAATAATCCATGGAGTCACTGAACGCAACAGCGGCATGCGCGCAGTCACTTGTGTTACAGTTTCTTGGAGGCTATTTATTGAAAATAGAATCTCATGCATTTAGCCATTACAGTGAATTTGTTCAACACAATTTCTTCTTTTAAAACATTTCTTCGAAAAATAATTCCATCACAAAATCTGCGAACCGTAGGAAAGTACTACACCGAGAATGACGTCATTGTTTCAACCAATGAGCAATGCCGATACTGGCGAGAGCTAAGCACGCAAAATTCAACACAGAGCCTGTATTACAACATGTTTTTTTCTCAGAAACGAAATTATGATAGCTCTTGCAAGGAATATTATTTCATATTAATTGCTTTCTTCGTTTTTTATTTTCATTTTTAATAACAATGGAAACCAGTAAACTTTCTCGAAAATTCCTAACATTGAAAGAAAAAAATGAGGTTATAAGTTTAAATAAGTCAGGAATGAGTGCACGGTCACTTTCAACATAAAATTTTGTGAAAATGTATCGTATTACCTGAATTCAAAGACCCGACCCTTTTTAAAGACCACATTTTCTTGGTCCCAGTGGTGGTCTTTAAAAACAGGTTTCACTGTAATTATTTTGTATCACAAAGGCATTTTATTTTTTATCGTTAAGATATTTTCTAATAGTTTTAGCATTCGTAAGAAAATTTAAATAGTTTTACTAAAACTGTGATGACGTCGTTCTGGTAGAATTAGTGATTACGTCAAGGACTCAGTCCTGAGGCTTTCGGTATCTAGAGGGTGTTGATTTGGTCAGGTCGCATTTAACAGAAACAAAACTACTTTTAAAGTGAATAGCAGCAACACCTCCTGCATATAGAAAGCCTAACAACTGAAACTTTGACATCATCACCACGCCTTCGAGCACTGACGTCATCACAGTTTTATTTTCACAAATTAAAACTATTTAAATTTTCTGGTGAATGCTAAAAATATTAGAAAGTATCTTAAGTTAAATATAAAATTAAAATACCTTTGTGATACAAAACAATTCATTATAATGTGTTTCCTTATTACATTACATAATTAGTTACAGTTATAAACTTGTCCTTCGTCGTAAAATTAAATTTTCTATCTCCGATCATTAAAATTTTGTTATGCGTTATTATGATTAAATGCACCAGAAATTTTAAATAGTTTTACTTTACGAAAATAAAACTGTGATGACGGCGTTTGAAGGCCTACTGATGAAATGAATGCTTGGTGATGTTGCAGTTGTAAGGTTTTCTATATGTAGGAGGTGTTGGTAGCAAAGAGTTCTGTTGTAGAATGCAGGGTAGCAAGGTTGTCACCAATCAAAAGACACCATGCCATTTGCGTATAACGCAAGCGAATAATTACTCGTGCATACGTAAGGTTTTATATCTTTATTACCCAACCAAATACTATTCACCCAATGATATTACTGAACTTTCAAAAAGACATACACGTAAGTGCTGGCTAACACTGCGAAAAGTGAAAACTTACAAAAATGCATTTCAGAAATATTTTACAAAAGATTGAGGTGTTAAATGTTTTATCTTTTTTTAAATTTCAAAATTGTCTTAAAATTAATATTCACAAGAGTGCATCGTTTGAAAGATATACAGTTTTCTGGAATATGAAAAAAAAAATAATTGTTCAACATTTGTACGAATTTGTAAAAGAGCAGTCTTGTGCATTGAACAATATTGATGTGATGTATCAGTATATACAGCTTTGAAGGGAAAAGTCGTGAATTACACACCAGTTGTTTGCGACTCATACCATTTCCCCTCCGCCTTCCATAAAGCATTTCTTTTATTTGAAGGTAGGGGAATCTAAATGAAAATATATCTTGAAAGTTGCATCACTCTTCTTGTAAAATAAATAAACAAACTTGAAGAAGCTTTTACTCAATATTGTAAAGAAAACTTTGCTAGAACATCAAGAACACATTGATAAAGAATAGAATAAATGTAAGAAAGACGCAACTCTCACTTGGACTGTTAGAACTTCACGTTATAGACTTTGTATGTTTTCCCATTCTGCGTAAATTAAATCTGGCGAAAAATGAACTGAATATCAGAGAGATAAGCTTAAAACCGAAACACTAAAATGCTATGTTGGAGCAAAAAGAGGATAAACTGGAAGGTACTGAAAACTGTATTTACAGGAAGTGCCAATGCACCTGGAACGAAATGATTCAACATTTTTTATTGACTCTATAAATCTCCAGTGCTACTTGCTCAATCCTTCAAGCCGGTTTGGCGTACACGTATACGGACCCTTATAGTACTGGGAATTTAATTACCGGCTTGAAGGGTTAAAATGGAACAGCCTTGAGAAAGATCTGAACAGAGTAGCCAACTGCTTCGGAATATAATTAACCACTTTTTGTTAACCGTGATATAATTAACCACTTAAAAAATTTTTGAAATGCTAACAGCCCCTCGGATTCAATCTAGACATTTTGCTATAACTTAATAATACGCGAAAAATTACTGCATAAAAAAGCGTTCTATTATATTCCGAAGTCGTTGCCATAATGGTGACGTGACAATGTTAAGAGGGACAGCTTTTATAGCAAGTACTCTAAATTCTCCTATTGTCAATTTAGTTATGGCATACACTGAC
Organism: Cheiracanthium punctorium; assembly: GCA_038373885.1. NCBI lineage: Eukaryota > Metazoa > Arthropoda > Arachnida > Araneae > Cheiracanthiidae > Cheiracanthium > Cheiracanthium punctorium. Next base: position 92,631 of record JAWZYV010014119.1, read on the forward strand.
GCAAAGGATATTAGGAAAGAATTAGCATCTTTAAAAAATCAGTTTTCGAAGACTTAATTTCTTCATGATTTCTTTTTAGATTTAGCAACATATAAATGAAAATGTTGACCTCTATATGGATAAAGTAAAGGTAATGCCACAGATATGAGTTAAAACATATCGGTTTAAATGAAATTCCTTTAGAAATGTTACACGGAAAAATGTTATTTAATTTTGATTGAAATATCAAAATTAAAAACGGTTGGAATCTTATAACAGAATTCAGTTAAAAAGTTTGCATCATTCGACAGTGTGTTCAGTTTATTACCATTGAAGATTACGTATTTTCAGCTTGCACTTCTGCTATGAAGAAAGGATGCGAATAATGCAGGAGGTACTTATAAAAGTGCTCATGGAATAAAAGTAAATTTTTTTTCAAAAATATGATTTTTTAAATGTCGTGTAGTTGGAGGTGATATAAAACCTGTGTTAAAAGGATAGGTCAGATTATAACTACGTTTCTGTGATAGTTTAAAAACGAGCATTTACGGTCAATATATAGTAAAATAGCTTTGTACAAATATTTAAAATTACCGACTAAATTATTTTCATTGAAAGAAAATCTTATCGTACGAATTTTGTTATAATGAACTAAAGATAAAAGTTATAATGAACGAATTTTTCAGAATAATGAATTTCATCCTCCATTCCTTCAAATTCATAATGCCGAGAGTTAAGTTAAGAATATATATTCGAGTCTTGGTGTATTTCTTCAAATGTAATGGGAATAGGTTTCATTAAAAAGAGCTTTACAAAGGTTTTCATCGTAACGCATAGATGACATAACATTTTAACTTTGATTCAGAAACTTAAAGTACATTCTTCATCTTGCGCATTCTTTAAAAACATAGCGTATGAAAAGAATATTTCAAAAAGTTTCTAATCTGTTATCGGCTATTTTTAAATGATTAAAAACATGCTAACGCCAGCCAAAAGGAAACAAAATTTACCATTATAAAATGTTTATAAAGAAATGTTTTGTACTACTTTCTCTATACTTTTAATAATGAAAACATGCTAACGCCAGGCAAAAGGAAACAAAATTCACCATCATAAATGTTTATGAAGAAACGTTTTATATTTCTATCGTTCGAAGAAATCAAATGAGCATACATTCAGAATATACATATATGAGTTTTTTCCTCAAGCTACTATTGTGTCGTGAGGGAAAGTCATTTGTTTTAAATCTTAATTTTTCTTTAGTCTAGTATTGCTTTCAAGAAAAATATATAGGACACGATTTTTATTTCTGAAGCACTAGAAAGAGTGATTATGTACATGGCAGCATGAAATTCTGGAGTATTTTCGGGGATTCTCTCATGATACTTCAAGTGATTAATTATGTTTCGTATACCTACTTTTTCTGTATTGATTTATAGTCAAAATGTTTATTACTGTCCATTAGTCCTACAAAACCCTTTATAATATATATATATATATATATATATATATATAGTTCTTGTTTTAGTTTGCTTACAGGAAGTTATGAGCTATTGTAGTGCAAAATGCATTTAGTAATTATATAGTAAAAAATAATAAAGTCCTTATTGAGAAATGTATGCTTTAAATTATAGTATTTCTTATGCAAGTATTAAAACTAGGCACAGTAAATCATGTATTGTATTATGTCGAAAGAAATATTTTGATAATGAATCTTGACTTAATGAAACTTAAAAACTAGTGAAATGTTTTTAAGCTACACACATCTCCAAAGAATGAAAAGCTATCAGTTTCTTTTTAAAAATTACTCTATTAAGAAATCTACAAAATGAAAAAATCAATGTAAGAATGTTTACTTATATGCTGTACACTTTTTGCACTGAAAGTGTAATACTTTTCATGATTGATGTATAAAATCATACATTGGTTTTCCTCTTTCAACCGGATTATTTTACAAGTAACATTTCTCCCCTTAGAATGCAATTTTCATAAAGTTAATTAAATTATTTTAAAAACACAAACTGTTTAAAACTCATAAAGTATTGGCACGCTTAAATGTATATTATGATGACTGAAAATTCCTTACTGTCCCAGGTCTCGATTGCGCAAGAAAAAATATGTAGTAAAAACTATCCAAGTTTCAGAGGACCATAATATTTTTCTGATAAAGATCAATGCAAAAATAAAGATTCGTGGACTAACGATTTGTTGGAAGAGGAAATATCTACGTTGAGACACTTTGAGATCTAAACCCGAGAATCACTCGGGTTTCACGTTTTGGTGAAACAAACTAAACCCGAGAGCTTTTCGGGGTCAACTTCTAACACTCTGAGCTATAAAACTACCGATTATATTCGTTTGCCGTTAACTCAACTTGGCCGACGTGATATGCGGGCTACCGTGCTGACATTTTAGACACACCCCTTTCCACTCCAAAAGTTATGTGACCCTCTTAGACTGACCATAGTAAAATGATCACACCCATAGTCATATGACTCGAGTGCAAAGGGTTTTGACCAAAATGTCAGCGCTGTAGCCTATGTATCTCGTCATGCACGTCTTTGGAAATATTATCTAGGATTCTTCAAGTATTAGAAATAATATATAAACGCCAGAATGAAACAAATTTAAATAGATGAAACGATCGAAAATTAAGAGTTACTTTTTTAGCATCCATAGTTCGGTAGTCGAAGTAAATTTTAGTAATATTTATTTACAAATTTTCAAGAAGGGAATGCTTTATTACATGAAATTAGCCATGTCAAGCGCAAAAAAAGTTTGACGAATATAAAGTGGAGAAATTCATAATGTTTACCATTAAATGAGTTGGCCAGCTCTTAGAGCCTGATTGAAAGTTTTCACTAGATCAATCTAAGTGATTGCATTACACAAACTTCTCGTGAAGGCAGGAATAGACATTAGACCGATTATTTCAAATACTGTGTTTGAAATGCTTTGTAAATTTCACGTCAAAATCCTTTCGCATAATTTATCAAGCATTTATTTTCAATCCTCAATGTTGTGTTTCTAGATGCATATGGACTGCATGTACACTCACTTCTTGTTTAACATGCTGATTGCTATACGCTTAATTTTTTTTATCTTAAGAAAAAATAGCAAAATACTTTTAAATAAAAATATTGTTTTAATCTAGTGAAACATCTATGAGCAGACCATATTTTAGACTATAAAATTTTGTAATTTAGTGAGGAAGATTCTTGATAGAGGTCGTGGGTAAAACAAAGTTACATGCTATAGATACTACGAAAACTATTATTCAATTAGGTTATTACATGCCATATTTACAGTACAGCATGAAAAAGAAGAAAAAAAAATTTTTTTTTGTCTTTAGGAGTGGAAGATTGGAAACTGTGGCTCTTTAATGTAGATAAATTTTAAGATTTAACCGATCTTAAAAAATTGTAAAGTAGATATGGCCTATTTATAAGAGAGGTCGTCTGTATTATATTGATAATTTTTGCTGTATTAGCACAATTGTTATAAGAGGTTTTTTTTAGATAAAAATTTCTTTTCATTTACAAAAAAACCCTGTCTGTCATCACTATCGATTTTACTTTCAAAATACACTATAGATGTGTTCCTTCTTTTATCATGTTTACGAAGAATCAATATCGATCTTGGAACTCAACATACTTTCACCATATATATGATGTTATTTTTAGAGAACAACTTTGGTCTCTTTTCTTTTTAGCGTTTGAAAGGTAAAATTTTTCTGGCACGCAATTTAAGTTCGATAACATGTTAACTAAAAATGTTTACTGTTTATTTGTCATGAAACTACGCAACAGCCAACTCGATCATGAAGTAGTTATATTTATTCTAGAATTCTGTTGTCTTTTAAAACAGTGTAAACAGAATTTGGTTAGTGAGTGGTTTGACCGTTATTGTAAGTGCTAAGACGTATTTTCCCTTGTTCGCATTAATATTAAAAACGCACGAAACCTGTTAATTAATAACGACTGCAAAAATTCCTTTGTTCTCAAGGATGATACATTTTATTTAGCATAAAGTTCATACATCAACATTAACACGACGCTTTTAGTTTTAGTTAAATATACCGAAATGAAATAAAGTAAGGAAGCATTTATAAAGTAAAATACACTTTCTTCCGTTGCCTGTATACCTTTGTAATTACTTGTACCATATGGTAAAATACCATGAAAATATATTAAATATGTATAAAATAAATAAGGAAAAGTTTCTTACTTTATTCTTTAAATAATAAAAAATAACACCCACAGTTAGTTGCGTATAGAAAATTTCCTTAACACATTTCTTTCGTTCAGTTATCCAGTTTTTATGCTATATTTAGAATGAAGAAGGGAAAAATTAAAATTACCTAGATTTAAGCATTTTCTTGAATTAAAATAATTATTTGTCTTGTTTGTAAAATCAGGTGACATATTCATAACGAATATTTCAAAAACGATTTAAACACGTTTATATAAGTAAGCGTCACAGTGCATACATAAACGTAGTGAACTAGCTAACAATTTTTCTCTTTAAAAAGAGTCACTGAAATATTATATGCATTTTCAATCCCCATTTTGTATTACTTCCCACGTTCAAAAAACAACTCCAAAATCCATGATTTAACTAGCTTACTATTTGCAGAACATTTGCGTGTTAGTATTCCATAATTTCTTTTCAAATATTACCTACTATTGATGAAATTAGCAATAGTCTATGAAACTGGTGCAAAAAGAGAAATAAAATTATGCTGCAAAATGTACATCCACTCCTCCTCTGCATATTGTTTTATACCTATGATCATGAACTTTTTTTTGCCGTTGCCAAATAGGATTTAGAAATAACGCATTTCTCGGGAGCTGCGTGCGGGTAATGTATAATAAGATATAAACAAAGTAAAAGTTGGGAAAACATGTTTTTATTCTAGAACTGCCATTTGCAACTGAATTAAAATTCTCTTATGAAAATGAATGAAATCTTTTATGAAATTTTAAATTTTTGATCTTCATACGAATATAATTTCATATGTACTTATTAATGCATTTGTATCGATGTCTCATATGCACTTATGTAATTTTCTTCTGACTTTTATTGAAATATTTTTGAGACAAAGCAGTTCTATATAAAATGCATGTAACGGACATTTTTATCAGTACTTCGCTTTGTTCGAAATTACCTAAGTTAAAATGCGCTACGTTAATGTTATCCTTTACAAGCATCACAATTTCTAGGATTTCAAGTTACAATGAACTATGTAAGAATTCGAGTTTAAGTCACATTTCCAAACTTCAAGTTCAATCCATGTATAATTATTCAAAAACAATATAATGCTAAATGATTCTTGCTTTATTTTGAGTAATGTTTCTGTTTGACGGATAATCATTGTTTGGGCATTTGGGTCTATTAAAGAAGAATTCAAACTAATTGCTCATGACTTCGTATTCAACTACAGTTTTCGTTAAATGTGCTTTCCCAGGGAAATTCTAACATATATAAATATTAAAGTATTTTAATGTATTGAGTGAAATTGTAGTTTTTTGTCCTCCGTTAAAATTAAAAAAAAATCTCAAAAACTGATTTCAATGAGAATTATTTTTTAATGAGAGCAAAAATAGTTGCTTAACTTCTCATGTTATCGATTGCCAAAGTGTTTCCCTTTTTTAAGACTGCTCTAACAAAATGTTAAGCGATAACAGGTTATTTATATATAAGTATGATATTTTGATTTTTTGAACAAAATGTTAAGCGATAACAGGTTACTTAAATAAATATAAGTATAATGTATATCAAAAGACTCCGCATATTTCTTGAATGTGATTTTTATTAAAAATGTAAATAAACACTAATTACTATTTACAAAACTTGTAAACTGAAACTGTTAAATCATAAATCTCAAAAGTAATGGACTTATAATCATGAATTTTTTTATATTTCATAAAATTCATGAAATTTAGAATTTCAATTCATTTTCGAACTCTAAGATTATATTACTCGTTAGTAAAAATGTAATACATATCAGCATCAAAATTTCATCTACAGTTGCCAATACTGTAATCTTAGAAAGTTTACTTTAATACACTAAATCTAAAAACAATGTATACACTTATATTTACAAACCTATCTGCGGTACATCTTGAGAGTTTTCTTATGAATTTCTACAACTGCCTTCATTTTACGAGTATAATCTGTTTTTAGAATATTTGATTTTAATATATCTACCGCAACAGTTTTTATGAAATTTGCCTGGAGGTATCAATGATTCATTCTATGAAATACATATTTGTCAGAGCTATTAAAGTATACGAAAAAAGAACATACTTCCGATTGTATTGTCTAAATATAAATTATAAACTGAAGAACATTCGGACAAAATATGTACGCTGGTATCCTATTTATACTTTAAATTTATATTTCTGAAAACAGGGATTTTGGCTTTCGTCTATTTACTGGTAAATATGGAATACAATCTGTGCATCTATATATCGCATGGTGTTTTAGTGAATAAAACAGGTGGTAACTAGGATTAAAAAAATAAACGTTCACAATGCGCTAAACTGTCTGTCTTGACTAACACATCGATACTATTTTACTTTTAGTTATGTAAAGCGTGTAAGGAGTAATAATAAAAGTCGTATATATTGTAAAGAATAATCGCTTAACTTTCACAAGTGAAAGCATACTATTTTTAATGATCGTGTAAATGATTTTATTTATTACTGTTAAATAAAAATGGTCAAATTATGTAATGTATTTATTAGAGTTTCTACTGTGAAAATACATCGCTATATAATACCGACAGAAAAATATTCTTATTTTATCACAAAATATATTTTTAAAAATATCCAAATAGTATAAAACGTGAGATAATTTTTATAAATATCTGCCCTAATATATATGTCTATTTTAAATGTATATACAGGGTGCATTAAAAATCCGTCTTATCTCTAAAGAATAAACAGAGATACGTGTGTATAAACAGGTAACGTAAGGTGAATTATGAATTGTTGTTCAATAGCATATTAAGACTGTAACAGATGGCAATATTTGGTGATGAAATCTTAGCTATATATACTGTAAATCATAGCTGCCAACTCTTCCGGTTTTTCCGGAAGATTTTCCACCACTAATTTTTACTTACGAATTTAAGCTTAAAATAAGTCCAAAAAGACAGTGTTAAATAAAACTGTTTAAAGTAGTGGAGAAAAATATTTCGGATAAACCGGAAGAGTTGGCAGCTATGCTGTAAATAGATAAAATATTGGAGAAAGCTGATATGTCAAGCTCATCCAAAAAATAAGCATGCTGAAAAAAATGTTTTGTTAAATCAACAAAATTATCCGGTTGAAATATTTGTTACATTACGGACGAATACGGAAACTCACATATATGTGTACTTGTCTTTGATAAGGGAGTGAAGGATATATATTTTGTATGGCAATAAATTCCTCGTTGGGGAGGGGGGTATGACCTCCTTATCCCCCACCCTGCCTACGCCACTGCTAAACAGCGATTATAAAAGTTTTAATAAAAATACAGAGATATTTTATCACGAACACGTACGCCATTTTATTTGTTTTAGCAAATTTCGCTAACGGTCAAAGCATACGTTGCTTTAAACTAATCTTTATAAAAACAGAAAAATAAAAATGTAAACTTTCACGAATAGATAAAGTAATTAAACTTGCCTTTGAAACTTTCAATTAACTCAGATAAAACCCAACTGAATAGTTTGTATTTTTATATTACCCACACTTAAATGTATTGACAGACATTACAGTAAATATTCTGTTTTCGTCTAATGAAAATGGACGTTATCTTCTCCTCTAACTCTGGCTTGCACTGTCCTGCCCATGTCCTTGACGCATGCGTAATTTGACTGTTCAGTGATTTTAAATGCCATTGGTTCTGAGATTTGACAAAATGTTTTGTTAATTCAAAGAGGCATTTTGTTATACCAGTTTGATTGAATCAAACAAACTTTTCTTGATCAGCAAAGTTGAGCTACTAAACTGTTTAACCAAAAAAGTTTTGTTCAATTCAACAAAATACTTTTTTCCATTTGCGTACTGTAACAAGACTAATAACAAGAAGCAACAATGCTGAAAGAGAATACAATTTAATTTCAATTATAGTAATGTGACAAGGTGGCTCTAAAATTACAGTTGAACTGACTTATATCGACCTTCTTTGAACTAGCCCAAGACATTAAATATTAGACTTAATTTTTGCATTTGTTTCATTTAAGTATATGTCCATGATTTAAATCTTGGCGCGAAGCACTTTTTGACCTTTGGTATTTTATTTGAGACATATTTTCATGAATTGGAGAATTTGCGTATTTGTTTCAATTTGAGATTTCCAGAAGAAATTTCGTTTCCATTTAATGTAATAATAATAACAATTAACATATAAGAAGAGATTTTACGTCACGCTTAGAACTATTAAAAGAAAACTGCTCGTTATTTGGTGGAACAGTGAGTTATATTTTCGGGAACAAAGCGCCAAAAATTATCAAAAACAGAAAGTGCTCGAGGGGAAGTAATACACTTGCGCAGCACCAAGTGCAAGAAAATCAATGGCAAATTCTAACACCAGAATCATTAACCTTTTAGAAACCACTTTGATGATCCTCTTTGGGGTCATTAAATTGAAAATTCGTTTTAAAAACAAATGTTTTTAGTATTGCCTTGGAAAAGCCTAGCAAATGCAACAGAAAAATAGATGACTTGATTTTATGAAACTGATCCGAAATTAAAGCTGTCGAAAGAGAAATTTATTGAAAAGCAAAATAGCAATAACCTCTCCTCTTAAGCCTAAAATATTGCGTAATTATATTAATTGTAACGTATCATTTAATTATTTTAATAATTAACATTATCAACACACGTCGGAAGCTTTAAATACAAGAGCCACTTACGTAATAGCGTTATTGTTTTAACTGCATAGCTGCCAACTATTCCGGAATATCATTAACCACTTTTTTTTAACAGCAGGATTGGACTTAAAATATAGCAGAAATTTTGAATTTGGCGGAAGAGTTAGTTATTGTTTTGAAAAAGTACTTCCAGAAATTTACTGTTTGCAAAAAGTTGTTAATGATATTCCGGAATTGTTGGCAGCTATGTTACTCATATTTCCTTGAACCCATGGTTATCCTGTGTGCTCCTGTTGTTGCAATGACGTAACTAAGAGATTACTCTTTTCTTCACGGCATCGATGATATATCCAAAAGGAAACGTTAATTGGAATAAATCGTTAGGAAGAAAAAAAATTAACTTGCATGTTTGTGACGATGGAAACTAACTGTTATTTTTTCAACAGTTGGTAAAGTTTTGAAGGTTATTTAAGCCAGATTTTGCAATATGATTTAAAATTAAGAAACCGTTTCTTTTATGTACGGTAGTATTCGGCATTCTACGCCATATTTCAGTCTCGTGTAAAAGAATCCTCAGAAGTGTCTAGTAAAAACCCATATATATATATATATTTTTGTTTTGTTTTCATTTGACGAATAAATATATTTTAACCGTATTATGAGACGAAAAATATATCATATATCCAAAATTATTAGTTTTAGTTTCAATTATAGCAATTTAAATTCACTTAAAATACAGTTGAGCGTGGGGCAAATTTCGTGGATTTACGGATACTTCCTAACATGTTTCTGAAAAATTTTAGCTCAAAGCAAATACATGAGAACTTAATTAATTTTGAAAGGCTGCTTCATGGAGTAATCATCACTTCGCAAAAATTATAGCAATAGACTTACTCTTCACAATAGTTTAGAGTAGATAGATATACATGAAATATTTAATGGACCTTCGATTAAAGTAAATATTATGTTTTTAAAAGACACTCGCATTTATTTGTATTCAAGGTTTGCTGTCACATTGGATAAGCAAATATTCATTTCAAGTTATTTTTCTGTGTAATAGATAAATATTCTACCCCAAATAAATAAAGTATTTTTATTAATTATATGAGAATTAAGTGTTGCATAAAATCTTTGGTGATTACTAAAGATTAACAATTATTTCTAAAGGAATTAAATTGCTTTTATTGACTTGTCATAAAATGAATAGAGAAATAGAGACATCTTTATAAAGCATTGAAAATGTATTATATATATATATATATATATATATATTTAAAAAACATTTTTAAGAATTAATCCACAGAAGAGCTTTCAGCAATGACTTGACAATTTTCAGATTACAGCTAATTAAAATGTAATGTTAAATGTATTTTTCAATTATTTTATCAAAAATAGAAAAATATTCAATTCTAGGAATCTCATTATAAATGATGAGACGATAAAAATATTATTATTTTATATTAAAATATTAAATGCTCAAAAATAATGCAGGAAAGAGACTAATGAAGGTATTTTCAAAATGCTTATCTTAGAATATATTGCTTATCTTAAGCGAAATTATTGAATTCAATTATTAGAGTAATTATTATAACCTGAAATATTTCTTTAAGAAATGAAAAATTCATCACTCACTGAAAAATAACGCTTAAATTACTCTGTAATGAAATATTGATAACAAAAAATAACATTTTTCAAATCAAAACAATTTTCCTAACACAAATGTCGTTAAGATATGGAGAAATATTAGTCACACGAGTGATGTTTATTTTATTAGGCAAAGTTAAATACATTTCAGGTTTTATGTATTTTTATATATTAATGATTCAAGTAATTTTTCATAGAGAGTTGGAGAGTTAGTAGGCGCAGTTTTGAGTTATTGATTTTTATTAATTTTTATTAATTAACTGCACCTTCAAAACAGATACAGTTGGCTGTTAGTACCCAGAAGGAAAGCGTTGAGATTGTAATGCGTGCAGTTAAACGTAAGCCTGAAGTAAGAAACAATTATGCGCTAACTTGTCCATTCTCGGGGCTAGTTGCTTATGCCTATTGCATAGCTGCCAACTCTTCCGGTTTTTCCGGAAGATTTTTCACCACTATCTTCAAACAGTTTTATTTCACAAGAAAATTTTGGACTTATTTTAAGCTTAAATTCGTAAGTAAAAATTAGTGGTGGAAAATCTTCCGGAAAAACCGGAAGAGTTGGCAGCTATGCTATTGGGAAAGTTAGCACATCTACATTATTATGATAAAGATACAGAATTATTTTTGAGTGCTAATCTCTGAAACTACCAGTATGATTTGAAAAATTGTTTTTTGTATTTAGATAACCCGTTTAAAGGGAGAAGTTAATAGGCTATAAAACATCACTCTACTACTTATATACACGATGTCCTCAAAAGATTTAAACATTCAAGAATTTTATACTTATTAAGATAAATGTTTGATGAAAATCACAAAACGTTTTAAAGCATAACGAGAAATGTTATAGGCTATTTACGATCGTCCAATGACCCATATACAGGGTGTCGCAAAAGATTGATCCGCCCTCTTTTTCTTTATTCATTAGGATAAATGATTGATAAAAATCATAAAAATGTTTTAAAACGTAACGAGAAAGGTTATAGGCTATTTGCGATCATTCTATGACCCATATACAAGGTGTCACAAAATATTGTCACAAAGTATTGTATATTTTCTTTATTCATTAAGATGATTGACAAATGAAAATTACAAAAATGCTTTTAAAAAATTTAGGAAATGATACTACGGAAAGGAAATAATAATAATAATCTTATATAACTATTTATGAAATACTTTATTCGAAATATAGTTTTGTGAGGAAACCTACTTTGCAATTAGTTAATGGTCCGACGACGGGCGCCGTCGGTAGTCTCCCAAAACTAATGAGCGTTTGTTTTGGCTGTTGATTCCAGCGAATAAGCCATAATCAGCCGGTAAGTTGCTGAGGAAACCAGGTGTTCCGCGATTTCTCACACGAATCAAGGTAGTAATAAGGCTACCTTGATTATTTACAGCTGCTGAACCAGAAGTTCGCGAGCGAAACCCGTTCTTTTGTGCGTGTAACCGTGGAGCACAGCTATATTTTAAAAGTTCTATCGGTTTAGACTAGCGGATTAAAAAAAAAAAAAATGTAGCTGCGTCATAGCCAGTGATTGAAAAATTGCACACGTACTAATGTTCTTAAAATTAATATAAATGCAGACTAATGTTTTTAAAATTTATACTTACTTTATCCATTAGTGGTTGTGAAAATAAGCCACGGGACTATATTAGGAACCATCAGCGGACATTTTTTCTCCGCTAAGTTATCGCATAATAACCCCGGGCAAAGTCGAACAACGCAAAAAAAAAACAAAAAAAAAATTCAGCAGAAAACTGGTGTTTAAAAGATGAAATAAATACAACACACATAAAAATGTACTATTCATGAGTATCAGCGTTTCGGGTGAAAAATGTTCACTCTTCTTCAGCCACAAAATATTCTACTAACCACAAGAGCAGAAGAATCAGACCTGGAAATTTCTTCCGAATGCCAACAACTTTCAAATTTGCTTTTCCCACTATTTCGGCGGTGAGTAAACACCTGACTTTTTTATTCGGAAAATATTTTTGTAACTGATGAAGGTGAATATTTTTCCTCGAAACGTGCGTAATGAGGATACGTATGTTTTTATGTTCGTTATTTAACAAAGTTTTAATAATTTCAGAATGAATGACGAATTTACTGTTTTTAAACCTACCAGCATATACCAGGCAATATCTTCTCGTTATTTGAGCTATTGTCCATATTTCTGCTTTTCCCAATTTATACTTTTTTGTTGGTAGAAAAAAAGTTTATTTTTTCTTTATAATCACTTTAACCTTGGTTTGATTTTTTTTAATATTAAAGCGTGTTTGTAAGTACGCAAGAAAGTTCCCTTTGCCATATTTTATATGGTTCTTAATTACCGATGCAAATGAACCAGCTAACGGTGGTAATATGAAACCTTTCAAAAGGTAGAATTAATGAACTTTTGCTTACCTTTTATTTTTGCTGTCGGAACATCTATATAGTTTGCTGGCTCATTCATAAAACGGGATAAATAGCAGAAAATTTCCATAAACAATGTAACTGGGTTAGTTGGCACATCGAGCCAACTTACCCCGTAGTCAATCGCGTGCTAGCCCCAGGGGTCGCGCTGGCTTTTTTTTAAATTCCGCCAATCCATTCGCCAAATTAGATTTTGCCGGACATCATTAAGAAATGCATTTGCCAATATTTTCGCTAAATCGTATTTTCTTTCGCCAAACTAATTTTATTATCGCAATTTGCGACTTTGGCGATCGACAGCGCGACCCCTGAGCCCCATCTTATGTTTCTTTACGAAATAAGACACCTAATCGTCATAACGTAAACGATCGAAACAAATCACACAGATTAGAAATAATTATTATTTTTTTCCAATGGGCAGGCATTCGATCATCAAGCATTTTGCCACTATTAAGGCCCGAACTACTGGCCATTTTATTTTAATAGCACCCAGTGGGCGGCCAGCGTTACCCACGTATGAACGGACGGACAAGTTAACATCCATACCCAAGCCGGGATTTGAGTCCGGATCCAAGGCGTGATAGAATGGTTCTTAAGGCACCACACAGTCTGGACGGGGTAGAGGTTATTATATACCATGAAAAACTACACAAGTTAAATCGCGATTATTAAGTAGAGTATTCGATATTAGAAAAGAATGAAGCTACAAAAAATTAATTGCAAAAAGGAAAAGAAAAATCGTTGTAAGTATACACTACACGGAAATAAAGCTAAAAAAAACTACATTACCATTTAGAGGAAGAATAAAATTATTCTGTGGCTGGTTTCGCAATCTGCCCCCAAACGGACGAATTTTAAAGACTAAGCCTACTTATCCCTGTAGCCAACTAGCTTCTGTCTCCCCTAACGGCACATGAATTAAAAATTTTAATTATATGCTAGCAATATAGCATATATATTTAGTTTAGCGGTACCATTTTTAAAAAAATAACTTTTTTTCTTTATTTATTCAAACTGCGTTATAAATCGTAATAAAATGTGGTTCGCGTGAGAACTTAATAAAACATCACATATTATATTGAGTATCACATTCAGGATGTTAAAATGTTTAGTATCCATATAAGTTATTTTTACCTGATGAAAGAGTCGATACATATATAACATTAATAAGACCGTAAATATTCTTAAGTAGTCATACAGGAGCGAAAAGTTTCATAAATAATATATCTCACTCCTGCTGATATCGCAATCTGTAGAAAGAAAAATGAACTAAGGCAGAACATGGGATAAACAAATGGATTGACTATGAGATATTAATCTATTGATAGGTATACTGGAACAAGCTTGATTTATTAACTCATAATTAAAGAGTTCTAGGAGAAAAATTACCTCTGTACACAAAAATATTTTGGTTACTTTTTTGTAAATGGTTTCTTGATCGTTGGACAGGAGATGTTATGGTGAGTAAACACATTCCTTTAGTTCAGTATGTACTGTCCGAATAATCAGAACAGAAAGTCAGTTTGATAAGATGAAAATGTATAGCAACACTTGCAGTTATAATTGACGTATAATCTCCATGTATTGAAATCACTTGGAGTATATGCCGATAAAAATGCATTGATTATTTTCACTAACGCTTTAAGATCGTATTAATTCATACACATTTGCAATTTTAATTTTCCATGTTTTTTATTTCGTGTATTAGTTGCAACTTGATAAAGATTTGTATTTTTACTTGCGTACAGGAAGTAACACTAAAGTCTGTCTCGAACAACTTCTGAACTGATAAAACCAGTGCTGTAACAAACGTTTCTGCCTATATGAAAACGATTGAACTATCCTATGAGAGTGATGACGGACCCTCCTTGGGCTGAGAACTGAAAGTTACCATGACTGTCCTCCAAACGTATTAAGTCTAGCGATAAAAGACAATTGCAAAAATGAAAAGCGTTTACGATTTAATTTGAAATGTCATCGAACCTTTAAAAATGATGTTAATAGATTATTGTAAACGTAAAATCGTTCAATGTCTATCCTGGATGAAGCATTTTACTAATACTGAGAAGAAGTGTAGCATTGTACAACCACATACAAACCAAAATCATAAATGATAGCAAGGTACAACATAGGTTTATTAAAAACTTAAATACAGTAGACCCCGCATAACGCATACAGTCCGTGTTATATGAATCCGTGTTGTACGAGTTATAAACACAGAATCAGCATTAGCAATGTTAACAGGTAATACAGAAATACCTGTCTCATTCTTTCACTCTGTTGTATGAATCTTTTTTTAACGTGGTATAAGAAATAGATCACAATTTTCCGCCGTGTTCCGTACACGAATCCGTCTTACATGAACCCATGTTATAAGGGAATTTACTGCACTCTAAAAGTGTCCGCCATTAGAAGCAACATATGATTAGCAATCTCTTGTAGTTCAATGGTATTCAAGGCATTGCGTTTGTGATTTAATATGTAAAACATGAAGTATACAGAAACAGTATGTTTAGTTTAATTTTCTTACAGCTAGTACCGTAAATTCGTAAAATTCTCTTTGTTTAGCATTTCACAACTTAATCATATTTTATATTGTTTTAATGTGTTAGATTTGTTCGTACCTGCGAGTTTATATTTTTAAAGTATTACCTCACTGAAAAATACTTTTCTTTTTAAAATATTTATCTTAAATAATTGTTTGTATACGAAATATATACTCTGTAATATTTCCCATACATTAACAAATTCCACGTACAATTTAGTGGAATGGTATAATTTCTGTGTAAATGAAACTGCACGGAAAACCAAATTAGAAGCTTCCATGTAAATCAGCGAAAGCAAATAGTTATTCCGAGGAAGCAGAATAACTTTTCCTGTTATAAAAAGGTGAAGATTACAGAAAGCACTTTTTGATGGGATCGATAAAACTCTTTCAAATAAGAATCCACCTTTAGAAAGAAAAAAAAACCCTTTTATATTGGCACTTCTTTTCAAGTCTCTAATTTACATCGACATATTTTAATGCAAAATTGCCCTGCGCACGCTTTATTAGGAAACGCATTTACACATGCTGAGAGATAGTTACTTATGCATGCAAAATGCAACTGTTGTAGAGGTGCTTGATAAAAAATATCTACATTTTTTGTAAAAAGTACTTTTATTCATGTGTTTCTTTCTTTAGAAAGACGATTCATTTAAAATAAGATAGATTTAAACAAAGCTACAGAATTTCAATAGTTGAAAAGATATAAAGGCAGTGCCAGCAAAAACCATATAAACTTTCTTATGTAACCATGAGTAAAAATAAATTCAATCGATGAGCTGAAAATTTAGAGAATATAACATAAGACAGTTTACATGTAAAACATTTCTTAATATTTAGTTCGTTTATTCAATAGAAGAATATCATCGCATGAATTAGAAAGCTTTATTTAAAAAAATACAGATTTTATGAAATAATATAAATTTTTGGTTGCTTTATAAGATACTAGCTGAGCCGTACAGTTTCACACGGGATGAAATGTGAATTACAGTTGACCCCCTTATAACACGGGTTCATATAAGACGGATTCGTATAACACAGCGGCGAAATTCTGATCTTTTTCCTATAGCACGTTGAAAAAGACTCTTATAACACGATGAAAGAATGAGACAGATATTTCTGTAATACCGTTAGTATTGCTGACGCTGGTCATGTACACATGATGCGTACATGACCAACAGCAGTGACAGTTAGTTATTCGCCGAGTAGCTAACGTATTCAATACATAGCTGCCACCTCTTCCGGTTTTTCCGGAATATTTTTCACCACTATCTACAAACAGTTTTATTTTACAATAAAATTTTGGACTTATATTAAGCTTAAATTCGTAAGTAAAAATTAGTGGTGGAAAATCTTCCGGAAAAACCGGAAGAGTTGGCAGCTATGGATTCCTATTTTGATTTCCCGTCTCACTAGTGCACAACAAATCTCGGTTCCTTTCCTGTAGTCGGCTGTAGTGAAAGTTGAAATTTTCTTCAAAGCCTTTATAATTAAATTAAACGAATTCCAAGGCTACCCCTGGATTTGAATACGTGACAAAAGTGCGACAGCTCAGTGATAAAACTACTGTGTCAAGAAGGTTGTTAGTAACAATTATTCGATTCAGAGGTTATTCGGATAATGATTGATCGAAAGAAAAAGTCGGAAAAGGTTAGTGATCGAAGACAAACGAATCTTTCGAACTATACCGGGTTATTCAAAATAGATGATAAGGCGATTATTTTTTAAACCGGAAGTGATCGAAACATACTTCCAATTAGAAAATTTCGTGCAATTAAGAGTAGTTTCAGATATGACATTTCTTTTACTAGGAGTTGTATGCATATTAAAATACAAAATTTAATTTAATTTAAAATCTTTCTTAAAATTAAAAATTAAAAATCTTTCTCTAGAAGCGTGATGTAATTAGTGGATGACCCCCCTAAAAAACTACATTATCGCTAATTTCATAAAGCAGTACCTATCATTTTATGTAAAACTGTACCTGTTAATTCCACACCTTTGAACTCATTTAATTGCTTTTCCGAACAATGGGATCATTATTTATCTTTTATCAACTCATAGTGGGTCCCCTAAGTAAAGATTTTTTCGCCTGAAAACGGACGCCAACACAGTAGGTAAAGTGGTGCAAGTCATCAATTTCAAAATTAATTTTCTCGCTAACTATTTCACATAGAGACACGGAATTTGTTTTATTAATTTTCTTAGACAAAGAGTAACATTTTTCTAAATATAATGGGTAGGAAAGGAGGGACCGTATAAAAATTAAATTTCGTATTTTAATATGTATACAACCCCCAGTAAAAGAAATGCCATATCTGAAACCTACTCTTAATTTGACGAAATTTTCTAACTGGAAGTACGTTTCGATCACTTACGCTTTAAAAAATAATCGCCTTAACATCTATTTTGAATCACCCGGTATAATTGTAGTATATAATATATGCATTAACTAAACAGTGAGCACCCTAATAGTTGCTGAAAGGCGAGAGATTAAATTGGGATCTAGGTATAGTAAAGCTGCCATGCGCTACACGAGAAAACCTCTTACAACGCCACCTGGAGGCTAAATTTGGAATTAGTGTTCTTATATTAAAAACGGTAAGCGATGCGGCAAAACAGACAGTTATAAAGATGCTCAGCATCATCCATTTAGTAAGAAAAATACATTTCATCATAAAACGCCTCAGAGTTATCTTTAAACAAATATGATCAGGGTCGATACATGAATTTAAATATTTTCATTTGTAATTTCTGCATTACACATCCCTTGAAACACAATCGTCGAACATGATTTTTTTTATTCATGAACCACTTTTAAGTGGTTCATGAAGGAAAAAAAAAGTGGTTTAAGTCAGCAAACCACTTAAAAGTCAGCATATATTTACCTTCATATCTCGGACATTTTTAAAGATATAAGTCTCAAATTTTGCATATCGCCTCATTAGTGTATGGGGGTACATTTTACTAATCGGAAATATTTTGTACGGGGATAGAATAATATACAAATTTTAGAAATGTAACTTTTTGAAATTTATGAGAGGAGTTTTTCTTAAATAGTTTTTTTTTCTTACGTTATTTTGAATATTTTTTAATTTACATTGTTGGCATATCTTTAATAGATAGCGAATTAAAACGTATTAACACCTTTTTAAGGACACCCTGTATGTTTCAGAGATGCTTATTCAGAGATTTTGTTCAAAATACCCCCTTTATCTTTCTTTTCAGGACTTATTTTCGCAATCTCCTCCTAAAGACGAGATAAGCTGCTTTTAAACTTCATTCATTATTATTTCTTCTATGCTAATACTGATTCAAAAGGTGAAATTTTTGTTCAACAAAAAGAGAAAATTCTGTTAACAAAACAAGCAGAGATTTAGTTCTTTAGAAAGATTCTTTAAATTTTGACTCTAAGATACTGTTTATACGGGTTTAATAATTGTTTACAAGATAGAGAGAGTTTCCTTTTATCTCTATTTGTTTTATTTTACGTGTATTTGTTGATCTCTAATCTGAACTCAGAAATGCACCCGAATGCATTCAAATTTATTGCCTTCATAAGAGCGGATATAAATAAATATAGGGGTATATTTCTACGATTTGGGCATTTACTCAGACACTAAACGAGTGCAAATAACTTGAGTATACTTGTTCATATTTTGTTTTTTTTAGTGGTACGATTATGAAACAAGAGGTAAATTAATTTCACTGTTTGTTTTCCTTAATTTTCATACGATAACCCTTGTATGTGAAACTTCCCAATATTGGAGTTCACATTTTAGCAAGGATAATTCAGGCCAAAAGACTTTAATACTATTTTTAGTGTTTCCCATTGTACAGCGGAATACTTTTTGCGGTAGTAAAATTCTAATAAATGAGAAGGACATGCCATAGCTTACTCAAACGATTTTTAAAGCTCGTGTATTGGAAGTCTGTCATTTTTGCGACAATCTACAATAATAAAGAAACTGAAGATGTATCCTTATACCTTTGCCTTTTGCAATACAAAAAAATCCATTTTTAAATGATTTTTAGCCTTTTAATGCTGTAAAAATTTAATACGCATTTCGGCTTTTTACGTATGAAAAAATCCAGTTTTAAAAAATATGTGAAATAAAAATCTTTACTGATAGTTCATAAACTAAAAATATAATACGAGCTCCTTACTCAAAAAATCTTCTGAAAACAATATAGTATTAAAACAATATATGATCACTTTTTCTAATAGCTATAATTTAGAATAAAAGCGAATAGTAATTAATATTTTATCGTAAAAGGTGTCTTAATACAATGTATACACTCTTTCTGGCCGAAAAAATAATCAGCCTTCTTCAACAGTCAACACACCGTGTACGTGTTACTTTCTATTTCACACGTTTTATTATTTTTTGTAGAAGTTCCTGTTCCCAAAAATTGTCTAAAATTGACTAATATGTGAGACCCTCCATAAGTCTACACTAATCTATCATTAAAGTTCTATTTTTATCTGAAGGTTAAGTTTTTATTTTTGTCTTATTTTGAGGGAATACTGAATAAATGTTTTTTATTACGTTCGATTGAATT
This sequence comes from Cheiracanthium punctorium, assembly GCA_038373885.1. Lineage (NCBI taxonomy): Eukaryota > Metazoa > Arthropoda > Arachnida > Araneae > Cheiracanthiidae > Cheiracanthium > Cheiracanthium punctorium. Next base: position 112,638 of record JAWZYV010014119.1, read on the forward strand.
AAAAAATTTAGAATAAAGAGGAACATTTTTATACAATATATGTAGAATGTCTTCTATCAGGCGCAAGATTATATGGCAAAGTTATTTCTGTTTTACTTAAGATACTTATCGTTACCTTTTTATTTGTTTTTGACCTTTGAAATCGTTTAAACCAGCTAAACTTCACCTATAATATACCCTTTTTACAATGATTTTCTGTACTCCAGCGTAATAAAAACTTCCAGTACAAATAAAAAGAGAGGAAAATATCATATTTGTAACAGCGATTTGCTTAAAAATTCCATTTAACAATTTAAAACAGGGAGGTTCTTTTTTACCTACCTCTTTTACGCAACATTATAATCTAAAATTTTTAAAGTGCTCTTGTATGTACTTTAAAAGTTACTTTCTGCCGTAATTTATATAACAATTTTAAAATAAGAGTGGCAACACTTCCCTTTGATGGAAGAAAAAGAAAAAAGTAAATGGCTAGTTCTTTATTATGTTCTATGTTATTTATTTACGATACTTACTTTTAGGTAAAAAACTTAAAAGCGATGTGTAGCCGTGTATATATATTTTTTTCAGTTTTTTCATATCTATATAAAGAGTTTCAGCTTTTTAAAATCAAGATTTACCGGTTTGTTAAAAAAAAGTCGTTTTAAAAAATAAATTTTAGTAAATAAAAACAAAGAAACTTGCAAGAGAATTTTTATGAATATAAGTTGCCCAGCGTAGGAACAAATAGAAAAACGTTTCATGTTACTTGGTTTTAGATATTTTTATAAAAGGTAATAACAAGTAAGTAATAAATTTTACTTAGTTATTATTTACCAAGCAAAGCTAGTTGACCAAGATTACAATCTGAAAGAGGGATGTGAACACACATTCCAAAAAAATACATAAATTTACATCTTTTTCAATAATGTGTAATGCTCATTACCTCTGGAAAATTTTCTGCAGGGAACTTTACTCAGCACGGCCTATGGAAAAAACTGTCTGTGATTAATCATAGCATATAAAATACCTTGTTATCTACAACATTTCTCAAATACAGGTCTTTCAGAACTGAACGACCCGTCCTCATGTTGACTTTAGTGTGCACACTGATTCATTCGCTGCTGCGAGTGTTTCTTGTGTTTCCTGAGAAAAAAATGTTTTTCGCAGGTTACAGGCTTATTTCCAGAGAAGATTTAAAAAGAAAGTGCATTAGTTTTATATTTTTTCCGTTCTTACACCTCATCCCGGGATGAGGTGTTTGTGTCTACGACACCAACCTGAGTCTGGGAGACGCTAGAAAAGAGGGCTAACTCTTTTTAGCGTCTCCCAGACTCAGGTTGGTGTCGTAGACACAAGCACCTCATACCGGGATGCCGGTGTACCACTGCTGAATTGGCTCTGGCGGAAACAAGTTAGCTGTAACAAGCAGGCAACTTTTACAAGCATTTACCTTTCGTTTCAAATACAAGGAAAAGTTTATTATTATTGATTAATTTTGTTTAATCAACAAACTGTCGTAGCCATAAAATAACTAGCTTATTTCAACCATTTAAAATTCAGTATTCATTTTAGAAGCGTATATTAAAAAGAGGCGAACACTTCCGGTTATTTTAATATTAAATTAATACTATAACAGTGTATTTTGTTAAATGAGCCAGTTTTGTTCTGTCAACACAACCTTCTGTTGAATCAATGAAACTTTTGTTTATTCAGCAACACGTTGAAATAACACCCAACAAGAATTTCTTTGATTTAACACAATACGTTTGTGCATGCATTTTCTTACCCTGCTTTGTATTTTGCATTACCTATATAAGAAGCTATCAACGATACAAAAAAAAATGCATGATGTAATCATCAGATATGAAACTCGAAATATCTTTATCTCAAATTATAAATTTCTCAAGTAATTCCCATTTTTAATTGAATATAAATGTTACATGAAAACTCATTAGTTAACTGTCAACATTAACAACTTACGTTATAAATAAGAGAACTTCAATCACACTGGCCAGAGGTCAATGTCTAAAATAATTTGTATTTTTTTAAAATATCTTTCAAGATGAGACCATTGTCTTTCAATTCTGATTTTCTGATCAAGTCAATACCTCAAATTCTATGAATACTATGAATTCCAAAATTAGGGATTCAATTTAATAGCACACTAAAAGCGCACAATAACACCAAATAAACTCTACTCAAACGAAAATATTTTTGTATAGTAATAGCTTACGCCTGCCGTATATATTATTCATGTATGAATATCTGAATACATTTGTATTCCATAAATATGTGAGCCGAATAAATGTTTGAGAATGATTAGGTTTTTCTAAGTGTTACTGCAAGCAAATCTGAACATACGAAGTTGTGCATATTTAATGATGCATTACCTAAATTCAAATTCGAAAAATATTTGGTTGGTTTACTTAAAAATTAACTCGAAATTTACGATTACTGATCTACAAAGTGATAAAGGGAAAAATCAATAACAGAAGTTTGTGAATGAAGTCCGTTTAATGTAAAGAAAATGGAAATTTTGTAGGAAGCCATTCAAAAGATATATAAAACATTTACATAACCAATTTCCACACTATTTGGCTTTAAAAAATGTTGGAAATATACTATCTGATATATATTGCACTGTTTATTAGTTTCTGGGGTTTTAATAACATTTCTTGTTACTTTTGAGATCAAAACGAGAGATGTTGTCAGTCCATCATAAATGCCGCTTTATTAAATTTTCATTAGATTAAAGTATGATTCCCTTTGCATAAAACAAATTTTAATACCCTTAATGCATCCAAAATATCATAGTTTTAAAAACTGGGAAATAATACTTATCTGTGTGATTGCATTTGTTTGAGCACCATACTCTCATGCTGTACAAAACAGATATAAAAAAAAATATATTTCCTAATATTTGCAATAACGTTTCCTTAGTTCTAGTCAGACATATACTAAATAAGTTCTTTATTCGTTTAGTAATGTTTAAGATAATAGGGAAGGTTATAATTTAATCAAGCACAGCTTAATTTTCGCTATATACTTTCACTTCTACCAAAATGTAAAGGATCGAGCAAGTATCAAACGAACAGAAAATCCATCAAAGCTATGGGTGCGCTCAAAATTGGGAGAAAATATATTAATGTATATAGCATAAAACAAGGTATAAAATTTATTACGTAAGGCTATTTACCATGAAAAGGCTCAGAAGAAAACATTTAAAATAGTAAAACGTAGTGGCTAGGTTCACGGCGCCGTGGAAGTATTATTTTCACGACAACAAAAACGTCTCGATTTACGTGGTTTCGCCATCAACGATGTATTTTCACGGCGAATGTGTTTCAGCGAGCTCTGTAAATGTGCGAGGACTTAATTTTTCTGGCAGGAATTCCAGTTTCAGTTGGAAAAGGAAAAGGAAAAGCAGGTTGGTTGATGTATAAATAGGGAAAAGGTGCCAAAGAATGGTTAATGCATGTATATTATTGGCTTACAGATTAGCGCTCTTATTACTTGTGTAGTTTAAACAATTAGATATTTAAAGACATTTTAATGTTTAGCAATTTGATTAGGGATTTAAATAAATATATAATATTTGAAAAAATATACAGTTTTTTTTAAATAAATTGGTTTTCGCATTTATTTATTTATTTACTATTATTATTTTGAAATAGGGAAAGACGTATTTGTTCAATGTATATTTTCCTTTTAAATAATTTTAGAATGCAGTCATGCTGTTGAACCGTTTATTTAGTTTTACTTTTATTATTTGTTTTTATTATAAAAAATTGTTCAAATACGTTATCTTATCCTATAAATTAAATAAAAAGTAATTTTCGGCTGTAAAGATACTCATAATACTTTCGTTAAAAAAAAGGACAAACAACAGTAATTGTATTGTAGCAGCAAAGTGTAACAAGTTGAATACTTTTTTACTTTCAAAAACATTTTAAATGCTGTATAATTTGAACAACTTATTTTTTCCGCTTAATTATATAGTTTATTGTTATAAATAAATTATATGTATATATATATATGTAAATATATATAACTTTTACCTTAAATATTCGCCTACCCTGTTTGAAGGCCAGCTACCTGCACATGAATATCGCACCGGCCTTCGGTACTGCAGTTTGTGGGTTCACATCATGGTAGATGCGTGAAGTTTGAAGGTCCAGGATTCTGGTCTGCCGCGCGGCTGTTAATCTAACGGTCTGGAATTTTGCACGGTTTACTCCAGATATTACGGGAATATGCGTTAGAACTTAAAAAGTCCTGCACCTGAGGCACCTCAACCCTAGGCAGATAGCCCTCGTATAGCTTTGTCTTAACACAACACAACAAAACCCTCTTCGGGCGCCAACAGTGGCAGAAAGGGAAAGTGTAAGGTCCCGGGTTCGGGCCTTCCGTGCGACTATCGATCTATCGATCTAGAGTTTTGGGCGGTTTTCTCTAAATGTAACGCGAATGCATTCTCGAACTTTAAATCCGCCGCTCTACGCATCTCCTCCTTTTAGCCAGGTGGCCCCAGAGTACATAACATCAGACTCATTAATGAATTAATAAAAATGAATAAGTAGTTATAAATCGGATTAAAAATTTAAAAATATGTTATACTTTAAAATATGTAATGAAATTTAAAGTGCATCCAATTCCTGTCTATCTATCTATTTATCTTATGTATATAGCGGTGTGTGTGTGTATGTGTAAGTCAGCGCAAAAATGTATTCGAGTAATAGCCTAATTTCCTATTCAGTATTATTAATACTTAATTTGTTTTTGGAAAAACACACATACCATTCGAAAGAGATATGGGCAGTCATTAGTCATTATTATATACGGTATAATTGATTTTTACGGAGAGCAATATTTTGAATATGAAACTGACATGAGAAATTCGACTTTGCTCGAATATGTTTTGAGAGGATGTGTATTAGTTGGTTTTAAATTAATTAATTGAAACGGCAATTTGCTAAATAAATTAGTTATGAATGGATGTCACATACTGAAAATTATAAAATTTTTATTATAAACTGTAATATCAAAACTAACAAAGATTTCATATACATATATATTATTCGTACTGTATGCATAAAAAATTAACAAGCAATCAATGTAAAACAATGCAAATCAATTGTTAAATAATCTGAAATGATTATGTCATATAGACTTAAATGAATTAGGAATTTAAAAATCACTACAGTAACGGACTTAAAAAAAATTCACAGCTAAAATTGCTTTTTCTTCTGCGTGATATTTTTCAAAGGATAAACTGTATCCTAAAAACTATACAGATATCTAAATTTTTGAATGGATACTTTTTAGTTTTTATTAATTTAGAAAATGCCTTTTCGAGCCAAATTTGTATCATTAAGATTTACAATTTTATGACCCGTTCTCATAAGCCATTGCTTGTTACTCTTTCCAGATGTTGTTTATTCAATCAAAGCCCGCTAGTCCTGTCATCCAAAAGAGGTTTCAAAAAAAATTTTTTTTCAAGGGTTCTAACGCCTATTCAAGTTACATTTGGAGAAAACCGCCCAAAAATACAAACTGTTAGATCGAAAGACGAGCGTTAGACCAGAAGCTTGAAACTATTCATTTCAGAATAAAAATCTTAAGGCTTTTAGAACAGATACGTAAACTTTTAGAATTTTTTCGACATTCTATTTCTATTTTTATATTATTGAAGTAAAATTATATTGCACAAAAATGAGACAATTCAGTTAACTCACTTAATGATAATCGCATAAGAATTTTTCACATGTAACAGCACAGCCAGATTATTATGACAGTTGGCTCTTAAACATTTTTTATAAAGTTGTTTGCCTTTTCACTTATTTAAATTATAGAATTTTGAAGTCTGCAATTTTTAACACACATTTAACGAGTTTCTTTTTTTCCTTGGAAAACGTCCATCTATATACTTCTTGTATTTTGTGAAATCTCGATACAATATTAATAATTATAATAAAATACACACAATGTGTTTCAGGTTGTTGTTGTTGTTTGTCGTTGGCTACAAAAGTTTTGCGTGACCGCTAGTGAACAAAAGCATGATCCAAAAATCACACAGCTGCTTATCACACAGCTTATCACACAGCAAGATGTACGCTTAATCACTGCAATGCATAAATTGTCCACAAAATGCAAATTAGAGATGTTTTAGTTTCTATATCGTTAAATAATCAGAAAAAAGATATTGCAATTATTCACACTGTACTGTATTAAAATCACTTATATCAGTTTAAAGATAAGCATTCTCCCACAAGAACTACTAAATGTAAAGTTTAAGGTTATCTAATATTTCAGTATTCCCCATACAAGGTGCGCAAATTTTATAAATTTTCACACTAATAAATCTATTTACTCTACTGATACTAAGTTCACAGATAAAACTTACTCACAGCAACACTTATAAAAGATGTTAAAGGAAAGACTCGTAAAATTATGATATATTTTCTTTAATTATGAGGGGAAATATGAAAACTAGAAACAGAGAGTCTAAATCTCATGTTTTTATGTTATCTTACTTTTAGTAAAAGCTTTTTATTCTATTTTTTCAAGGCGCAAAAATGTTGAGTCACTTTAGTTCTTAAAATCATATATATTCTAAAATGCATATCAGAAAGGAACTCAGCTATAAATGGCCTCTAGCAGTAGCATTTGTATTAGACACATTGTCAAGTCTTTAAGCTTCAAATTAAGAGAGCATAAAATGTTCAGTATTTGACTATATATAAAAAAGTATTTACCTCGTTTTATAAAATTTACCTTAAAAAAAGTATTATTCAGTGTTTCTGCTTGTGACTAGTGTGTTTATTGAAACTTTAAAACTGTGTAAGAGGAATAATACATCGCAAGAGGATATTTTATTCCTCTTACACAAAATATATCGTACAATTTGTATAACAAATGGTATGATTGAAAAGTTTATCAATTCGGAACTTTAAATAATCTCCATTAGTTATAAAACGTATTGAAATCTTTTTACATCAAAATGCTTTAAAAATATTAATTTGAGCTTAAAAAATAATAAAGAAAGCAATCATATGACAAATCCTTTACAATCTTGTTAAATAAATAGTGTACACTGGCGTGTAAAAATTAAGAGCGAAGTGGAAAAATAAGCCATTAGAAGTCATTGTATTTTTTTTCCTTAAGCTTTTGTTTACTGTCCCCATATTCTTGCATATTGAGGATGTTGTGTACCATTTTGATCGTTTTTATTTACCACACTACCTCGTTCTTAATTTTTGCACACCAGCGTTTTACTAAACACTAATACTAACATAAAAGCACTGATTTTAAATTCTAAATTATGCACAGTATTACGCATAGTTTGTGACAGTCCTTTGTTTTTCATTAAGTTTATAAAAAGAAATAATCACGTTTACAATTTAAAAAAATCGAAACCATGCAGCTTCATTTAAGATTCAGTTTCTCCGGTTATAAAATCTTGCTCAAAATTTTTTTAGCGAATAACAACCATTTGAAATCGTTTTTAAAATGAAAGTCATCTTAAGTTAGTCTGTATGCCGTCCCATGACAGACGCTGCAATACTCACTACAGTAAATGAATACGTTTATTTCCAGAAAAAGAAAATTATCACAATTTACCAGCTATTTTACATTATTTCACAAAATGCAAAGTTTTATGCAATTCCTTTAGCAGTCTGCTTCACAGTGATAATCCTCTTTGGCCCCTATTGAAATTGGTCTAACATGCATGAGGGGTGCCCGGGAAAGGAATCTCCGGTTTTAAAATCAAATAATTCGTAAATAAAGGTAGACAGAAGAATGAAGCGAATAGTATGTTGATTTTGGGGCTTTAAAAAAATCCGATATAGAAATGTAAATATATAGTTACAATTGTTGCCAACAGGTGACGTTGCATATTTCGATTCCCGATAAAAATATTCTGTAGCCCAAGCAATTCACTACTGAAAGGTTAACGGAGATTAATGTATCAATAAAATTGTCTGCGCTACTGAATTTTCTTTATTTTACAGATTATAACGAGACTATTAGAATTATAGCATACAGCGACACAATTTGTCAGAAATTGAAAATTTTAATTAGATTTTCACAAAATAAGCGCACTTTTTGTCTTACTCTATCAATCATTTCTTTTTTCAAAATCGGGTATATTTTTTGAATACCTTGTAGTTAAGTTGTAGTATATACGACTTTTTACTCGTTTATTTACAAAGCAGCATATTTTTGAAATCATATTAGGAGTTCAAGAATAGCATTTTATAAACATATTATTATTCTCACAGATTTATTACAATCCACTTAAGGTTGACTCAAACTTATTCCAAAAGAACTTTTAGCAAACGTGTAAATTTTAAAATCAGTTTCATTATTCTCCATTATTTTCCCCGTTTTTTCCAATTTATGTAACGTTTTAATGTATATTAAGCTAAAAGACTCCCTTTAACACTTTAATGTAGAACATAGAATGCAAAGAGTTAAAAAACTGCTTGGAAATTAAAGGAATTTACTATATATTGCTGCATTATGACTAGATTGCCCTCTTTCCTTCTAGTCTACGTACCGAAAATCTAATTAAAAAAATCCGATTGAAATGCTTAAACAGAAAATGAAAGAGAAAAGAATTAAATGTATATTTTTTTTAAGTTTTGTTCCAAAAAGCTCTACTAAGTGGAGCGTTGCATAGAAACTGAGCTCAAGAAATGACTAATAAATGTTGAAAAACTATTGAATAAATGCTGAAATTGTCTGTACGTTTCGAGTTAGTCATTTCCATTGATATTGTTTCGTTTTTGCGTGCAAAGCACCATCTAGTGGAGATTGTTGGAACTAAGATTTTTTTTTTATTTTTTTCGGAATGCCTGGAGTGCATATCCTATATAATCCATATACCAGATTTGATTATAGTCGGTACACTTCCTCAACAAAGTATTCGAATAATAGCCTATCTTAGTTTTGTATACAATTAATTCGTTTTTGCAAAAACACAAAATTAGAAGGAAATGCGGGGTGTTATTGTCATATATGACATGATTCACTTTAACAGAGAGCAATGCTTTAAATATTAAACTGACAATAGAAGTTTGACTTATTCTCTTTTGAGTGACTACTTTTTGAGAGGGTGTACCAGCTAAAACACTGTAGAACCCGGTTTATAGGGGAAGTTTAATTATAGCCACCCCGAATAATACCATAAACCCCAAAATTTAAATTTCATAGGTAATTTAAAATACAGCACACTATTTTATTATAAAGTACATTATATATTTGTTTTCATTTAATTCATGCAGTATTTTTCCCCAATTAGTACGATTAATTAAACAAACTCATAATGACGTGCGCCGGACTACTCAATATACAAGGTAGGATGCATGCAAGCATATTGAATTTTCAGTTGATTATTGATTGTATTTACGATTTCATTCTGGAAGACAATTTCAACGTAAACTAGCAATGGAATTTAATAAAATTAAATTATGTGGAGTGGAAATCTCAATACTGTCGAGGAATACTGATATTTCAAGTTAAATTGTTGTAAAAAAAAAAAAAAAAAAAAAAAAAAAAAAACATTTGTCATGATTCTTGTAAAAACTATTTTTTCTTTTGCGGACGTACAAGATAAGACCATAACTTAGGTAAAAACTTTGTAAGTTGTTAAGGCGGGTACAGCAAGTAAATTGGAAAGCAAACGTCAGTTTGATGTCACGAGTTTTAAATTAAGCTTCTAGCAATTTTAATCTGTGATATCAAAATAACGTCGATTTCACTTGCGATTTTAAAACAATGTGCCTAGAATAATTCCCTATGTCTTCCGGAGACGAGGTAGTGAAATGACTGTTATTTATGTTTAAAAGAAGAACATTTGATTGCGTTCCTTACTATTAAAAATGCCTAAAAATGTTTATGTTCATTACACATTTTACTTAATTCCCTATAAATGTATTATGAACATAGCTGCATGTATGAATTTCAGGTAAATAAACTCTACTTCTGGATAAGCAATTTCAGTTGACGCAGAGCAGTTTTCAATATACAAGCTATCTCCAAAAAGTTCAGTGAATGGTGTCATAAAGTTAATGAAAAAAAGTTACGAACACAAAATAACTTTACTGGGCTTTACAGTAATCAATATTAGCTACAATTTTGCATGTGCTGTACAGAAGCTGAAAACTGTCTGCAAACCTTTCTTTTGGAATCGCTCGAAGCACCGTTGCCACCCATTTTTTAAACTGTTATCGACGCCACTTGCTGTCTGGAAAGCGTAGGTATTTCAAGACTTCATTGTGGTGGGAACAAGGAGTCTGTAGGTACCAGATCTATAGAAAATGGAAGGTGTTCAAAATCTTGCTCAAGAGGCTCATCCTTGACATCTTCTTTTTAGCACCACCGCCTCGATATAGAAGGCCTGAGAACAGAAGTTTTTACGTCATCACTAGGTCTTCTAAGATGACGTCATCACGGTTTTCCTTTCACAAATTAAAACTATTTAAGATTTCTGGTGAATGATACAAGTTTTAGAAAATATCTTAAGTTAAAGATAAAAATTAAAATTCCTTTCTCATAAAAAAATTATTTATTATGATCTATTTCTATATCATAATATATAATTAGTGATAGTTAAAATTTCCTATTTGTCGTAACATTAAATTTTCTATCTTAAATCCTTAAAATGTTTTATGCGGGAGTAAATTGACCACAAACTTTGAATAGTTTTACTTTGTGAAAGTAAATGTGTGATGACGTCAGTTTAGTGGACCTAGTGATGACGTGAAAGTTTCTGTCGGCAGGCCTTCTATATCTAAGAGGTGGTGGTTCTAGTCGCTAAAGCGTTTAAATTGTTCGTCCACTGATTCCATACCGTACACTCGAATTAATATTTCACGTGTCTCTGTTGCCGTTTTGCGTAATTTGAAGCAAAGATTGATGTTCACGCGTTGCTTCAATTCGCAATCGCACGCCGTCACACATTGTTTTAAATTGCTCGTGGCCTGCACTGCCTCTTAACTGACTTGGTTTTGACAGAGGGGACATTAGTTCCGATGTTCTTCACTATGTGGGCGTGAGCCCAACATCCTGAACAGCGCGGCTTTTAATATACGGGACGATTCACCAAACTGTTAGAACGCACCTTGTATTTTTAAATACTATTGTTCATGAAATGAAAGTATTACAAATATTTTACATACTTGGAAGCTTACACACTATAATAAACCGATGAATGCCTTGAAAATCTTCGTATTTTGTGCGATGCACCGCTTCTGTTCAATTCTGAAATATTATAGCTTCGTGACATAGCGTTTTTTTATGACTGGTGCAAATGTAACGATTATATTTAATAATGAGGCATTATAATGGTAAGGCATGTGTTCTTATTTTGTAAGAATGAACTCAACAGGCCGCAAAATATCAAAATGTTTTATGTTTTACATTCTTTTTTCAACTTTATACATCGATGAATGGGCGACTTACCGTACGACATCATTCAACAAATTTTTCGCAAGGTATTCTCCTCATGTGCGTCCTGACCTGAAAATAAATTTAATTTCTTTTAGATAAATTATTAACGCTTTATTTAACTAATTTATAAAAAAAAGGGTTTCTACATAAATCATAAATGATTCTTAACTTTTTGGATCTACTTTTATCCTAAAATTTAAATTGTTAATTCAAGTGTAAGGAGTTGTCATGTAAGGGTATGCGCTTGGAATTTGAATGTTTATAATAAATAACTTATTTTGATTCCCGATTAATATTAATTGCTTATGCACTTAGTATTTCAAAGAAAATAAATGAATTTCACTTCCTCTTTAATTTTGAAAATCCATTGTATTTTATTGAAGAACCAACATTTTATAAACATCCTACCTCTTTTAAAGCAAAAAATCGGAAAATTATATGTATGCGCACAACACAATTAGAAATTCCCATTCCAATTGCATGACCTTATAGAAATATTTTCTTGGGTATAGATTATCAATACACAAAGCACTGTAACAATAGATGCGAGTAAAAATGTAAACTCGCAGCTCTGAAATGAAAAAAAAATACATACAATAGAAAATATAAGCTTTTATATTTCTAAACAAAACGATGCCATACCAGCATAACTAATAAATACAAAAATAGTCCCCTACCTTTCTCCATTGTCAATAGGGAGAGATGTGACTTACAGAGAATTAATTTAAATTCGGTTCATGCAAGAAGAATGCAAATACGTTGTGCATTCATTAAAAGTAATTACATACCTGAATCCACAAGGGGCGTTAACTGATATTTCTTAATCTATTTTAGTCTTGAAATCAGTTTTTCACATGACGAAGAGATAAGTATTAAATTATTTTATGCATCCAGGAGTTTTATTCGTTTTCGATTTATTTAATTTCACTCGGAAAAGTGTTTCAAGAATGGCCACTAAATTTTAAATAAAGATTTATAGTAATCATTTAAATGAAATCAAAATACAATTTCAGCGTTTCAACATCTTGAAATTAAATTACTTCAGCGAGAGCGTATTATATCGATTTTAATTTAAATTACTCATATTCAATGCCGGTACAAAGATATTCTTATTGAAATTCAATTTATGATATATTTAATTACAAGATAAGCATATCATAAGACTTCACAAAACTGTGTTTTCTGGTATCTAATTTATATATTTAAAACACACGAATTATGATCGGAAAGAAAAAAATTGTTTACATTTAAATAAATTGAATTGGATTTTTTCGCTAGCTCAAAAAATTACTAGATTAGTGCAAAATATTTCAACGAGACTATTCTAGCAAACAGCATTAACTGTTTAAATTGTTATATTAAATATGTGGAAAAATGTAATTTTTAAATTTTTCATGATAATGGAAATTATAATTAAACGAAAAGAAAGTTATTAAATGAAAATATAATAGTTAACTATTCAAATGCACTTCATTTTCCATTATGTCTGTCTTAATTTAAGTTGTAAAACACGATTTTTACTGTAGTCATTTTAAGAGTTTAATTCCGGTGAAAATACACAAAGGTTAAATACTTACAAATAAGCAAGAGTTTAATACATTTTAACACATTACTTTTTAAATGTTTAAAATTCAAGACAAACAGATTACTAATTATTTACACCATTTATATTAAATAAATGTGCATCTTCTTGTGGATTATTTTTAATTTAAAATCGCAGAGTTTAAAGGCAATAAGAACAACGGATTTTGTATAGTGTTCATAAATTTATTTTAAATACTTGAAAGGTTATAGATAATTTTTTGCCAAATTTTCTCAGTGCATAATAGCATCTTGCATTGTAATGGATTATCTAGAAAATTTCTTCACACTGAAAATATATTGATAAGCCAAAACAGTACACTCACACTTATCATGATGATGTATCCTGTTTTGAATTTTTTTCTAGGCGATTCTCAATGGATACACATCCATACACAGTTTATAAATTTTTCTGAAATGTTTTATTAGATTACTTTATCATCAACTGTCTTTTTTTCTGTTTATTGCAAATTGAAGAAGTAAATGAACTTTTATATTTTGGGTCATACCTTTACAAAGTGCTAAGGACTTTTGTAAAAACAAAATTCTTCAGAATGAAATCTCCAAGATTGAAAGACATTCTTTAACTCTAAACATTTAGATAAAAATAGTCCATTGCAAGCTCATGTACAGTTTCAATTCATTTCTGTCTACGCAATTTCACATAAAATATCATAATTTTCTGACAAAGTATTGGAAAACATAATTTTGGTAAATTATTCTTACTTCAACATTCATAATAACTGCTGTGTTAGAAACAATTCATTTGAAACTTCTATAATTTATAAAAAAATATTTTAAGTATTTTAATAATTTTTATTTAGAATACAAATCCGGTTTGAGAACATGAAATAAATTATTTTTCAGATACTTGCATGGTATATCGTTGTTTTTATCATCTGGAATTTTTTCCATAACGATTCTTTAATGAAAATATGAACATTTTACTAAAATAATACTGCCTTGGCTGATCAATGTATTATCCTACTGTTTAAAAAATTAAAAAACTATTGAACTTAAATTTGCGCATTAAAAAGTGCGTTAAACATAATTCAATTATTTAATAATGTTTAAATTTATTTCATCTCAGCAGTACTAATAAAAAGAATAAAAATCTTCTACTGCAGAATCTTGATCAAATAAATATCAACATTTTAGTTGATCAAGCTTTATGATTTATTACATTTAGTAAATTAAAGTAATAAATGATATGACCAACATATTTTAGAATGAAAAAGACAAAAAATGTCACTTACCTCAGTGATTCTAGTGGTGAAAGCCATGTTTCTCAACTATATAGTGAATGTCCCTGAAGGTACCGTTTCTTCTAAAGCTCAAATTAACATTCATTATAAACATAATAGCATGGAATGTCATAAATATACTTCAAAGCCATTATTTTCATCATCATTGTCTAAAAAAAATACTCTTTAATCAATAGTAACGATTTTGCTTCAAATCAATTTTTTGCATTAGATTTAATATTATTTATATGTGGTTATCCTTAAAATAAACTTAAAATCTCTAAGTAAATTGAAATACTATATTTAGTTCTAATAATTCACTTTTACACGAAGAAATCTCTTAAGAATTTCTAATAAGGAAATCGATTTAAAAGCAAATACTTTCTTTAGTTGGGATATTAAATGATCAAAGCTTCGAAACATTTTTCAAGTTTCACTGAACGTAAAATTTGATGTTTTAACCATAAAACTAGCAAATTGATAACACAAATAATGCGCATAAAACCACTGTATGACCAAAAATATTTTTCTTGAAAATCAATAAAATTTATACGCATAAAACAGAATGTAAATTTTATTCAAATTATAGTTTACACTACATAAGAAGCGGACATAAATTGCGCCTACCCGCTAGCCACCAAAAGTTTGATAACATTAAAGACAAATAACCTTTCTACAATAAAAAGTCATTGCGAATAGTCTGGTCGATTTTTTTTTTCAGATACGAGTATCTCATTTTTGTTACGAGCCTCTCATGAGGCTAAGTGTGTTTAAAAGATATATATGTAAGACAATTGTAAGCTTATTTAATTATTAAAGTCAGTGACAGTGTTTTTTTATTTTCTACCATTCGTTTTTCTTCTTTTGTTGAACTATTGTATTTTCGAAGAGTATACTAGGAAAAAATAGACGCTAAATTCTGTTGAATGCAAGTAAGTATAGCCACCTAAGGACGATTTCTGTGATCATTTCAAAGTTTCATGGAAGTGTCACATGATTTTCAATTGACAAGTGAGTTAATCTATATTTTAGTTTTAACATCTCTCTCTATAATTGTAAAAAATAAGCCAACAGACTGCATTTTCGACATGATAAGAAAGGAAATCACTAAATAAAGTTCATTTTTTTCTTGAAATATCAATTTTGTTTTACCTAGAAAGACATTTTAAACTGGTTACTTTCAGTGTAAAAGTGTTACCTATTATTATATAGTAGTATACCCATAGGAATGCTCATATATACATACATATATTGTTATAAAAGTTGTTCAGTGTGTTTGGAGGCAACATGTGTTAACGAGATAGTAGATAACAGCTTTAGGGAATTTATTCTTTAAGATTTTATTTTATTAAAGGAAGTATTTTCAGACAGAAGATGCAGTTTATTTGTCTGTGGATTCCAATTTTTAAACTTTCTGTTTGGAAAGTGGTATCTTAAACTATTTTAACTAATTTATAAAACCAACTTCATATATTTAAAGGTTTCTCATCAATTTGAAGGCATCTTTAGGTTAAATTCTCATGAACTTGTATTCCAGCACATTTTTGCGTCCTTGATATGATATATTGTGTATACACTTATAATAAGAGTTGTCAACTGCTCCGGAATAGAATTAATCACTTTTTTAAAACAGTAATTTTTGTCTTAAATTAAAGCAAATTTTGAAACGCGTTAGTGTATGCGCAATAGCCTATGTTTCTTGCTAGTGTTTTGTTTTGTCTTGTTTACGTGATCCTCAGAATTCATGAAAGAATGCATAATACATTTTTATAACGCAGGTTACTTTAGAACCTCTAGAATTAAGGAAAGTTCAGAATTACCAACGTGTATGGAATAGAAAAAACCAGTTGTTGTAAATAGCCATTTTCGGCCTAAAATTTGGCAAAATTTCTCAGTGTGAGCTGGTTACTATTTTGAATAAATAAATTAAAATATGCCGTTAAAAAATATTCAAAAACGGTTAATTGTCCTCCGTTTAGGTTGACTACTCTGTTAAGTTCATAATAAATTTATAAAACTTGTAATTCATCTAAAATCGAATTTTCCAATCAATGTTAAAATTATCTTACCATTCCATGTATTATAAAATCATTTACATCCATATTAGATTCAATTTCAAAATGCACTACCATTCTATTCAAAATTATACGGCTCTGTGAAAAATAAAAGTTTCATTTCCTTCCTCGGAAACTACTTTTCCAGTACTTTTCTATATCTTCGATAAAGAACATAACGAAATAAGACTTTTTTTTCGCTTCTTTCTAATAAGTCAAGAGAAGAATTTTCAGACTTAAACATTTTTGTAAGTGTTTGACTTCTGTTTTTCTTCTAAAAGCTTTTGCATTGATATTTCTGAAAGCTTTTGGGAATTTGAAGTAAATATAAACAGTGTTTTTGGTTTAGAAGCGCTCCAGAAGTAATAAGTAATAAGAGGATCCAATGATAAGTAAGAGCTGTTCCAGTTTTTCTTGTTTTTTTCTTTCTGTTTTTTTAGTTCTTGATGCGGTAGAGCATTTGTTGTGTCTCAGGGGTTTTTCTAATCTCCTACTGTTTCTCTCCAGAAGAAAATCGCAAATGTTGAAGGAATTGTTTTGTTTTTGAATGCTTTAGTGTGCTGTGTGCTTACTAGCGTGCTTAAACTGTGAACTTTGTGGGGAAATATTTGCAAAATTACTGTCCATTAAGTTAGAACTGACATTTTAATAAGCTAAGAGTTTTATTTACTTTAGAAAACTTGTCACTTCCATTTTTGTTAATTAAGCCTGAAGAGCAACAGCCGAAGTTAAAATAAACAAAATTAGATGGTTAAAAAAGAAAAATGAATGGTTTCTGGTGACTGGTAAGAAACTTACCAATTAGGAAGAACTGTATTTCCCGATATGGAGATAACTTAATTTTTTGGGGGGGAAACAACTAAATAATATTGGAATCAATATCTACGGTGGCAGGGATATTTTTAACGCCTCTTTAAGCGTATTTCACGAATTGAAATTAAAAAATACTCCTTAAAATTTCAATTATACATATTTTCACGCTCTACATTTTTAAGAAAGATTTAACACATTTTTTAAATTGAACCACGTGTATCCGCGCGATTAAATTATTAGTTAGTCTTTCTTTTCAATTCTTTAAACTGCTAAATTTACTCCTCTTAAACTAAATTGACTTCTTCAAAATAAGTCGAGGAGTATTGTCACGCCTTAAAAAATTCCTAGTAATATCTTTGTATCGTGTTGCTTTTAGTTCTGCTGTTTTAGGACCAACTAATTTTTTATATAGTAATCTCTGGAGACAAATAATTTTCATTTCTAATGAATATATCACTGCAATTACAATATTCTATAACTTAAGATAAACTGTACATGCATTTCAAAACATAATTACTCAAATATACTTATATAGAACTATTTTCAAAGCGTAAAAGATAAAAGTTAATCTTTTGTAAATCGTAGTATATAAGTGAACACACTATAACGGTATTAATTAATCTGGTTCTTTGAAATATTATTGAATATCGATATGATTTTCAGAAACGAAAACAAAAT
This sequence comes from Cheiracanthium punctorium, assembly GCA_038373885.1. Taxonomy (NCBI): domain Eukaryota; kingdom Metazoa; phylum Arthropoda; class Arachnida; order Araneae; family Cheiracanthiidae; genus Cheiracanthium; species Cheiracanthium punctorium. Next base: position 130,441 of record JAWZYV010014119.1, read on the forward strand.
TGTATGAGCACTTAGGTTTATAGTAATAGAGTATTTAAATTATCTATGCATTTCTATCTATGTATATTATGTATATTATGTACACATTTCTAATAATTATTTTAGAAATCCTTTAAATGAATAAATCTGCTTAAGACATAAATTGTTGAGGTTTAGTCGAGATAAAGAATGATTAACGATTTTGTGATTTTACATTGGCTATGGGATTCTGTGTCTACTTTGAGTTGTATTTATTTATAATGAGACACTAGCATGATTATTAAATTTTCACAATATATAATAATACATATCAACTCTATGGCAGTTATTATTGCACCTTCACGAATAAAAGCTTTATAAAAAAAGGAGTTCAAGTTAAAAAAATTTCCATGTGATAATTGCATTTTTAAAAGCAGTATGGGAGCATGTGTAATATATATTTTATGACGAAAGTCTGGAAAGTAAGTTTTCCCACGAGAGTAAGTGCATCCACTCTACAGTACCAATCTTGCTCCCAATGACTTGAACCTGAAGAAATCCCTCTCCGGCATTACTTTTCCACTGACGAAGACTGCAAGCAGCTGTGACACTCTTGCACCTTTCTCAGACGGCAGACTTATATGACACTGAACTACAAATACATATTCCATGGTACGACAAGTGTAGTTCAGGCTATTCTCATGTTGCCGAAATATTGCTATATCTTTAGCAAAAAATTTTTGCAGTAAATTTTTCCAGGCAATAAGGTTTTATTCCTTTTTATTGGCAATGGGAAGTTTACTTTCAGGAAGACCCTCGTATTTAAGTAAAAAGTAACAAACTTTTACGATATTGAAATTTTGAAAATAAAAAAAAGCATAGTATTCAATCGTGCACAAATTTAAAAAACGTTTACCTAATAAAAATTATAATTCCATTTTTACTGGATTCAAAACATGCATATTTTTCTTCCAGTACAGATTGCATAAAGTTTGATTGCATATGAAATTTATAAACAGTAATATCAATATATAAAGAATACATTTTCACTGTGATTTAGAGTGATAATTTCATTACATACGATTCTCCAGAAAATTAAGGTTTTCCAATGATTCATATTTAAAGGATGCAACTATACCAATTCAAAGAAAAGAGAAGAAAATTTCTAGGTCAGAACCAAACAGCACTTGTGAAAAACATGACTACCCATCGACATTGCTTAAATATATTTTAAATTCGCGATATTCTCTTTTAAATTATTTGTTAGCAATTTGTCAGTTATTTTTTCATATTGTCTTCCAGTATCTCCAAATCTAACAAAATCAAACATTCAGGAGGAATTACTGGAATGGAATTCAAAGGAAACTGCTTCCCACACCAATAAATCGGACAAAAATTGAATTCAATCTTTAAGACCGGAACTTACGTTTTCGAAAATGGGACTAATAACAAATTGTGTTTCAGGTTGATCTGTTTGGATTGAAAATTTAGAGATGGCCCCACGACTGAACTAATAAATGCTTCAATCGGGGGATCTGTGATTTATGGGTCAACTTTACTCCCTCCTTCAACTCATGCTGTTAGCCAAAAGGTTTTATCCTCCACTGGTTTTATTTGTTTTTCCCGATTCAATGACGCCATTTGTTACTTTATCTAAAATGAAACATTGGTGTTTCAGCAAATATTGTGTATTCCCGAAGATACCCCAAATGCCCTCGAGGAATGCTTACCAAAAGTAATAAAGAAGTAAAACAAATTCCTATTCAGTGGTCATTTCAATAAATTGCAGAAGTCAGTACAAATGGCTTGGTGTATCAAAAAAGCGCGTATTTCGAAGTTTCTCCTTGCTGAATTTGAGTAATACCTGCAGCAACCTTGCAGGAAATCGGAGAACAAAATTCCTGTTTTCAATACTTTTCAGTAAATTTATTGAAAAGTTGAACACAAATAAAAAGGTATAAAGATAGAAAGTATTTGAGACGCTATCTAAACTGACTTTGGGGAAGAACAGCATTAAATTGAAATTGTAGGACAGAACTTTTTCATTTCTAGCTTTAAAATTAAATTGTATTTGAATTTTTATTTGTGGCCTATTATACTTCTTACTTTTAAAAAGGGAGAAAATATTTTCTTCTCTTCTTGCAGTTTTAAATAATCTTTATCCTGCAATAATTTTATCTTATTTAAAGATATAGGTGAGTATCATTCATGTACATAAATGCTAAAATTTAAATAGTTTAATTCGCTATTAGTTTACGGAAGTCGAAATATACGTGCAGCGGGGGAAAACTTGACTTTTAACTGATGTTGTGCTTCTAAATAAAAAAAAATGTTTATCACTTTTTAAAGTTAATTTAATGTTTCTTGAATAACTAACACAAGTATCCTTTTATAGGTGATTATTTATACAGTATGCCCGCTAAAGTCCGTTGTCACCCCAATAATTTCTGAACGGCAAGAGCTATAATAGGTCATAAGCATAGTCATAAAAGTAGGGTCTAGGCACAGTGAAATAGTAAAGTTGCCATGTACAATTCAAGGAAACCGTTTACAGTGCCAGCTGGCGGCTGAATTCGGAGTTAACGTTCTTATATCAAAAACGATTCGAGATACGGGTAAAAAGTCACCGACAAAGCTGTTCAGCATCATCTATTTAGTAAGAAAAAAACACATTAATTTACACATGTTGCTCATTAATTCACACATTAATGCTACGGATGTAAGGCGTAAAACGGTTTCTTTTTTATTCATTTGCTTGGTGGAAGTTTTCAGAACTGCACTAACCTGACATTTTATCCTTCATGCTAGTGTTTTCCGTCAGCAACAATAACCTTCTGGACTCTGGTCTGCGATTCCCGCTGGAAATTCTACAAAATGTCTGGCGACAAGCTGGCAAAAGTATCACTAATGTGTTTTTACGCCTTTAATTTTAAACATTAATGTGCTCAAGATGTCTTTTCTTAATAAATCGGTATTGCTGAACAACTTTGTAATTCACTTTTTTTCCCGTATCTCGCACCGTTTTTGAGATAAGAAAGCTAATTCCAAGTTTAGCCACTGGGTGGCACTGTAATCGCTTTTTTTTTGCATAACACATTTGAACGTTACTATACCTAGGCCCCACTTTTCTCACTACAGCTCTTAGCGCTCTGAAATTATTGGGGTGGCAACAGACTTTCGCGGGCACACTGTGTATACATATATATACTTACAACGTTTAGTAAGAAAAACGCCTTAATTTGAACATGATGCATGTGCCTACATATATATATTTACTACGATTTAGTAAGAAAATACAAAGAAAATTATTGCAAAAATGACATGCCCCGTAGGGGAAGAAAAAAGTATATCAGTAGAATAAGATGACCAAACTGTATGAAATTCGAAATACAATGAACCAAATTATATAACGAATGGAATGGAAATTATAACCTATAGGACACTCATTAGGTGCCATACCCGGAAGATTACAATTAAAGACAACAAAATAGTAGGATTTCGTTTGTGTGGTATATCAAAAGAGATATTCTCTCCACACATGTATGCCCTATAAAACTATAGAAGAACAAGAAAATAAGTACATAATTAATTTGAAAGCAAAATAATCGAAAAGCACAGCATAGCAGGCATATCCAAGAGGAATAATGTAGATCACATGGCATGCGACAACAAATTTTGATGTAATAATGTTGTCAAAATCAAGATGTAACAACAACAGCAACACCAAAGAGCTATGCTACAGTAAGCTGTACATTATTTCAGAAATTGGGTAGAAGTCAACAATTTTTATATATGAGGAATTTTGCAGTTTACAAAAATACAAACATATTGTTTGCTTTTCACTCACAAACAACTTCATCCCTAATTCAGAGATGCCAAGTCTCCGGCTTTTCCCGGGAGATTTCCCACTACAATTTTTACACAGTTTTATATTGGATTAAATATTTGGACTTATTTTAAGCATAAATTTGTAAGTAAAAATTATTGGTGGGAAATCTCCCGAAAAAAGCCGGAGACTTGGCAGCTCTGCTAATTGAACATGGATACCCTTAATCAATAGACAAAACTTACTTTTTTCATCCTCATGATACTGATAAGTACTTCGCGTAACTCAGCAACTTGAAATAAATTTTGATGTGTTCTGAGAGAAGTTTGTCTGAATATAGAAGTACACAGTTTTAAGAATGCTTTCACTTCAGACTCTTGAAACACTCTTATAGATAAGAAAAATTAAGTTTGAACAGGCGCTCAAGAACTCGTGAATAGTAACTTCCGAAAATCTTACTGTAACTTTTCTTTGAGAGTTTATTATGAGTCAAAAAAAAAGTTTTAACAAATTGACGACTTATTAGAAAAGATTATCATGATACTGCTGACATATTATATGTTGTTTAGATAAAAGTGAATTGAATCTTATGGGATTTTTATTGCACAGGCCTCTCATCTTTTTTGAAAGGCTAGAATTAACAATAATAATAAGGTACTATTGGATCATTTCATGTTCAGTGCTGATAGTTCTGATAACATCAACAACTGTTTCTTATCATTTAGTCTTGAGTTATTTATTTTGTTTAACATCTAACCTCTTTTGATCTTTGATAGCGTTATTGGATAGTGTTTAAAATAATTCATAAGACATATTTATAAGAAACTTCTGATGTACTTCCTATTTAATTTATCTGTAATTTTAGATAAATTAAATTTGATTAAACTTCACTGTTAATTTATTATTATTATTATTATTATTATTATTATTATAATTGGGGGGGGCAATCCGCTCTGCACAATAGAAATAAGTGAAAAAAATGAGAGGAAAAAATTTCTTTCACAAAAGTATAGGCGTTTATTGTGCTCAACTATCTTTCTTTTTTAAATGTTTATAATAATAACCATGCAGTAACAAAGAAAGTTAGATAGAAAATGCAGCAGCGCAAGGTAGCCAATATGTTACCTGAAATAAATTCAATTCATTCACAGAGAATTTGCTATTATTGAGTAATTATTTTGGCTGCAGATTAAAAAAAATAGAAATCCATTAAAGCAATATTTGTATATTGAATTTCAAACATATTCATCTGTAGACGTTCATATTTAATTGAGATACATATATTATTTTAATGGGCGTATTTCTTACTGACATTGGCTTACTTAATGCTCTTAGAAAAATAATTTTAAATAGGTATGAATTATCACACACGCACACACACTTATTCAGCTGTTTAACTCAAACATTTTGAAATAGGTTTACAAACATAAAAAAAATATCTTGAAATGATAAAATATCAAGAAATATTTTTGACTTAAAAAATTACAGTAACATATATCTATGTAAATAGCCAGATTTTAAGCGCTGATAATACGTAGTAATGATTAATTAATATGTGTCAAGTATTACGGAATATAATTAATCCCATTTTGTGAACGGCAATCTTCTGTTTGAAATTTCGCAGTTAGCAGCACAGGTTTGTTACTAATTTGAAAAACGCTCAAAAGAATTTACTGTTTACAAAAAGTGATTAATTATATTCTGTAATGTTTGGCGTCTGTGGCATTATAAAATAAAATGACCAGTCTTCATTTTATAAAGTAAGGCTGACTGAAAAACTAATCAAACCCTTCTGTATTTTTTAGAATATAGTTTAGTTTTGATTAAATTGTCAACTTTCTGTAAGAATTGCCAGTTAGAAATAAAATGCACGCGTGGAATTTAATTTAGGGCTATTCGCATTATGCAAAAACATTTGTGAACTACCTCAAACTGAAGTTTATAAAAAGTTTTTTTGTATTTTCATTTTAAAATATTTCGATGAAATTGTAGAGAAAAAAATATCACTCCAGGCACTCAAAAATCTACCAATAGATGACAGAGAAAGCTGACTACACTAATCACATCTCATTTGCATTCACTTCGATTTTTTATCTTGAACGTCTTCTATGAATTCTTTATTTATTATGCCAAAAATGAGACTGAATTTCCATGTTTAAGGGAAATCAGATTCACAGAGAGGCTGTGAAAAAGAATAAGAAACTGGTGTATTTTATCAAGAATCTTTGGAGGTCAGAGACATGCTTCTGATGGCAATTACTCTTATCGGACGGTATATCGGGTTTCAAACCGACAATAATTTGGGGAAAATTGATTTCGACATTTCGAAGAAAAATGTCTGTCAATTTTTAGATTTTATGCAATATTGTGCCTTCTATGCATACACGTGCAAGGCGATTCAAAAATATGTTGCGAAATTGCAAATTGGAATTTGGTAAAGCCAAGAAGATCCACACGGTTACGCAGATGCGAAAATATTAATTTTATGCACAGCTATTAATCGCTTTAAAAATGTTTACATTAAGCAAAACTTGATGAATTATCTAAGTTTGATCATTAAGCAAATTTTAAAAAAGTTTACATTAAGTATCAGCTAAATTTCCAACTAAACTTTGATCAAAACGAGCTATTTTTATCCCCAATAAATCTAGTCAATTCAATATTTATAAAATTAATTTAATTTTTGCGGAACAAAATCATTATTAATGAATTTGAATAAAGAAAACGAAAAAAAAAAAAATTCGCCACACTTACTCACTGTCATTTTAAAACAGATATAATGACTGATATTTCGTGTCAGTTAGTAGGTGTGCGTTAAGTACGAGGACATGCACTTAGATACTGATTAAAATACATTCAGAAGATACTGAACACTAACAAATCTCTTTAAGTTAAACTTTGAATATAATAGAATTTCAGCAGAAAATTATTTGACGTATTACCTATTCTATTTGCCTCAATTATATTTTGCTTAATGTAATTTTGAATGTCTTTAAATAAGTACTTTATTTCGTTACCGTTTAAAAATTCGCACTCATTTCACATTTCTGTTCTTTTTTTTTGTTCCTAAATTCTACAATAATTCTATTATAAACAGGAGTGTTGGAATCATTTTCAAAACTATTGATGGAATTATACAACATGAATCATATTACTACATCAAACTAAAATTTTAAAAGTTGTTTACAGTTGTAAGACAAAAATTGGTAAATCGGTAGAACTAAATTCAGATAATCACTACATTATCACATTTACTAATGTATGCTTTTTACTTATATATGTTTTTTTATTTAAATAATATAAAGTATGTCATACTTCTGTATTTTTAATCGTACACTTTCACTAGTAAGCATACTTTGAAAAACAATAGCATTTCATAATATATTTGAAAAAGATCTTATATAGTTCCAGTGTAAAAAAAATAATTTCACGGAACCATAGATGCCAATTATCATAGAATAACCTAGTCTTGTAAACCTTAAATTTTTGAATATTTTTCCGAAATTGTAACCAGCTCACACTCTCAACTCAGAAATTTTGCTATATTTTAAAGAGAAAATTACCGTTCACAAAAAGTGGTTAATTATATTCCGCAATACTTGGCACCTATGCGGAACCGTTAAAACTAATAATATTTTTAAAACAGGTAGGGGAGAGCAGGGTAAAGTGGGTCATTAAAAGTATTTATGGTTCAGTGAATAGTTTTCAAATGAAAAAATTATTTGAAGTAGGTATCAAATAACTTTACTCTTTGGAAAAAGTTAAACATCTCAATTTGATTGAGGCGGGAAGAAAGAGCTATTTTGTTTTCTGATCGTCGGCATGAAATTTGAAGAAAGTAACATTTTATGTTGTTACACTTGAAATTTGTCAAGTAAATGTGTGGTATATTTATACAGTCTAGATTACATTCTTCTCTATTATGCTGTATTTAAATATGTGTTTTAACGATTTGTAATTTTGAGAGGAAAAATAGTACATTGGAACATATGTGGCACACTGGGCCTCCTGAAAATGGGGTGCAGTGGGTCAGTCACCCATTGCACAGATGTCAACTACTACGGAATATGTCCAACCACTTATTGTAAATAGTATATTTTTTTAGTATTTTTTCAAAATACTAACCCGCCTTCGCCCGTAACACAAAAAACTTGTTATATTTTAAGCCAAAAACTTTTGTTTAAAAAAATGATTACTTGTATTTCCTAGTACATGGCAGCCATGACCGTTTATATATTTATTGTCTTTCTGTCAGTTTTATTTTTTAATGTCTGAATGATCTAAATTTACCTAAATCAGTCTTCTACATGAGCCACAGAATCTTCAGTTTTTTAAGAAAATTATGTAAAACAAAAAATGACACCAGAGATGGTAAAAGCCTTTTCCTAACTCTAAATTTAAAGAATAAAACTGAGGGCAACCTAAAACAATCAGATACACCTGTGAAAATCACAATCCGAAATGAGATGACTGAACAAAAGAAGATTGAAAGACTAAATGTTATGAAGCAGAGGAGAAAAAAAATTGCAAGCAATTACAAGAATAGCTCGACTAAAGAAGGGGAAGAATGAGAAGAATCGTCTAATGAATCTGACTTTGAGAATTTGAAATTTGAAGATGTAGAAGAATTTAAAGTTGACGTTGGAGATTTCGTATTATTCATGATCTATGGCAACAAAAAATGCAGTTTTAAACACTATCTTACTAAATTTGTAGGCAAAAATGAAAATAAATTTGAAGGGCACTACTTAAAAGTTCATGCAGTTATCTTTGACGAGTTATCTTTGACATTTATACAGCAGGCAGTAAAGGCATAGTTGTCAACTATTCCGGGATAGAACTAACCACTTTTCGAAAATAGTAATTCTTTTGAGATTTTTTTTTTAAATTGGTACAGCCTTGCACTCTAAGCTTAAAATTTTTGCTATATGCTAAAATCTCCTGTTTAAAAAAGTAGTTAATTATGTTCCGGAATAGTTCGCAAAATCATATGTGCTGCAAGGAACTGAGCGAACAGTAACAAAATTGACTTTTTACTGTAGATTTTCAGTTATGTGATGTCCAAAAGTTATTGTAAAATAACAGTTTTTGAGTTAATGTCTTAAAAATAGCTCTGAAACTAAAATTTTTAAACTTAAAGGGACTCAAAATGATATCTAATTAAAACCTTTTTCTTTAATTTTATATTAACAAATTTAGCGTTGATTATAGAGAACCATAATTTAGAACCATATTTTAGAACCATAAAAATAATATTTACCTTATAAACTTTGAGCTACTTTAATATCTAACTTAATACTAAATATTGCCAGGCAATAAAAAGTTTAAGTTACTCACTCTCGATTGAAAGAAAATTTCTAATTGTGCTTCGCGTTAGCTGATCTACTGTACCCCATTTGTTGATCTAGTCAAAAAAGGTATTTAAAAAAAATGGTTGTTTTATTGTTCAAAAACATTTCTTAGAATTGAGCTAAATTATGATCGATCATCTAATATGATAGTCAATAGATCAGAAAACATAATATATTAGTTTGAGATTATGTTTTTATAAATATTTTTAGAATTATATTTAAAAATCTAAAAATTGACCAACTGTACCCTGATCTCCCGTACTATGATTTCATTTATCGGAAACAATAAATAAATTTGTTATAATTCTGTAAACAACGTAACGACGCAATGAAAATATCCGATATTCCCTTGAAAATATTAAAATATTTGCAGATTTTATTTTCAAAATCAAAACAAAGTGGAAAAAATAATCCAAAAGTAAATAAATAACGTTACATAACTTGCACATGTTTACAACCATGCAGACTTTCATACCATTGCATCGAGTTACTTAAAAAACACATTTTTCACCGAAGAAAACACATAAGACAAAAAGTAAAGATGAAAAAAAAAAGTATTTTCTTTTTTATTTATCATAAACTCTTGATCATCATGGAGAGTCTCAAACACGGGAAAGCGAAAAAAAAATTACCATTTTTCGCGGAACCCGTACCTATTCCTTTTCTTTTTTTCTTTCTGTATTTTGTATCATGGATTCTAATGCTCATGAGGCTGACATGATGCATTCGAGGACAAAGATCGTGTACAAGATGTAAAAAAATGCTATCACAAAAGCATATATTTAAAGTAAAATTAAGACAAAGAATTGCGGCAAGAAAAAAAACGCCAGCATAATCCTGGCTGCAGTTAAAGGTAAAAAAGCAAAGAAGTAAAAAAATGTGGCTGTAGTCATGACGCTGCCTCAAGGCTCCCTTAAGCCGCAGCTACATTCAAAAGTCTCGGCGTTATTTATTAATATTTCCTAGAAGTTTATGATCTTCCCCACGCAGCACAAAGACACTGGATTGTTGAAGACAAAGAAATACCTAATTTACGTGCCTTGTGGACTCGCTTTGACTACTAGCATCGAAATAGAAAATGGCTTCGAATGAAGCATATCAGTGGATGGCTCGTGCAATCACATGATAAAAAATTGAGAGCTGTCTCTTTCAGTCTGTCATTGTTTCGAGCTTCTTTTGAACTCTTAATCTGACTGGACAGCGCAGTGATAAATTTCGATTTATTGGCTTGCTGACTATAGCAAAACGTTTCCGGATTTTACAAAACAGCCAATTTTAGAGTGGACAGTAGCCACTTAATTAGCAGAGGAACATTTGTACTGATACGTTAGTGGCAAAAGTAGCCATTTTCACTTGGGTGCTAAAATACTATTTAACTTTCTATCTCTGAGAACAGATAAAGAGTATATAAATTTGGATAGTGAAATAAATAAAAAATGGCTATATAAGTACCAAAAATTTAGATTATTTTCAGGAAAAACGCAAGTTCCCAAATTCCATAAATAAATATTATAAAATGTGACATTTATAAATATTGTACATAACACTCTGTCATATTCTGTAATCTATCTAAAAAGACAATGTATGGTAACAGTAGACCACATTCACAAACACAGCTTTTTTTTTATAGAGAACATTCTGTTAGCAGACAATCTGAGAAATGCACTAACGCATAAAGTGAGATAAAAAGATTTATTCTTCACTACTAGATTGTGAGATCGATACTTTTGATGTCAGTTTGATACTACAATATTAATTACCTTTTTTTATTCTGTACACAATTATATAATGTAAACGGTTATGTTTATAAAATAATTAAAATTTCATCCATAAAAATTTGAAAATATACCATATTTATCTTATTCTCTTTCTCTCTCTCTCTCTCTCTCTCTCTCTCTCTATATATATATATATATATATATATATATATATATATATAGATATATATATATATATATATATATGTAGTATGTAGATATGTATGTATGTATTATGTATAAGAGTTATACATTAATCCTTTAACGCGCAGTGTCCCCGCTCTGGGAACACCAAACTCTGACGTTTTGACTTTTGCGAGTCACGAAGAATAGATTTGATTTCTATAAAAATAGTTGAGGGTGAGATAGCTCCACGAGAATCCTTTACTTTTTAGCACGTCATTTCCCGTAAAAAAAGTGTCACGATTGCTTTTAACAGCACTGACATCTGCTCAAAAATGGAAGAATGCGAAAACGGCTGGATGGATTGCCAAATGCTGAAAAAAGGGCAGCCGTTGCCATCGCTCGACTTAACTACCAGCAAGATGGCACAGCCAGCTGCCGTCAAAAAAGGGTCTCTAGATCTGTGGCACGCGATGAACGTTTCGATCGTCCGCCATCTTGCTGGTAGTTAAATCGAGCGATGGCAACGGCTGCCCTTTTTTCAGCATTGGGAAAGGGTTGCGCCTCAAAGGGTTAAGACGACATGTATGAATCAATATTATGAAAAATTGTATTGACAAAAGAAGTTTAAGCACGCAATATATTAGTCTTACTGAGGAAGCAACGTGCTGTGACTGCCGTACAGATTGACAAACTCTAAAGCAGCCGTATTGTGAGGTTGTCTGTAACGAATAAATAGTGCTAAGTTTTTATTGTAACCATGTCAAACAATAATAACAGAGTGCAATTCATATAAACAGGTAAATAAATATAATGTATTGCGGAAAAAAATTAATAAAAATCATATATCTTAAGTACTCTGATTAAGCAATCATATTTTAGCATAAGGACAGTTAAATAACGAAGTGTTTTTCTGTTTAATTTAAAAAAATTTTAATACATACAGTTGTTAATTTAATGCAAACTATTTAAATTTTTACAGAAAAACTATTTAAATTTTAACTGCTTAAAAAAATAATTTAGATATTACCGTTACCTAAAAGAACACCTAAGAAAAAATAGGGCAGTACATTACTCTCATAAAATAATTCTAAATATTTTTGTATATTTACATAGGTGCCAAGTATTGCGGAATATAATGATTCACATTATGTAAACCTTAAATTCTTTGCATATTTTTCCTAAATAGTAGCCAGCTCACGTTCTCGTCTCAGAAGTTTTCGTAAATTTGAAACCGAAAATTACCTTTCACAAAAAGTGGTTAATTATATTCCGTAATACTTGGCACCTATGTATTTATGGTGCAAAAAAAATATTTGTGAAGTATAATCATAGATCACATCTATTGCTATTTAAATATAAAATATGCATAATTTTGATATTTATTTTTCGATAGTTGAAAATGAAAATAACATAATACATTCCGATAGTTGAAATTGAAAATAACATAACACAAATAAAAGTAACATAAATAGTATTTAAAATGAAAAGATTTTAAATGCATATTTAAATTACATTTAATACACACCATTATTGAAATAATGACTTAATCCCACGTGTTTAATCGTTAGAACTGAATAAACATTTAAATACGTTATTTTTGAAACACAAATACGAGATTTCACATCATTTGGTTTTAAAAACTCCACTAATGTATTTTACACAAAATTTTTTTATATGATAAGATCATTTGGGACACATCATTGTATGCGTGACATAAATAATTACTAAAAGTTAAAAGCAACTTAAATGACATTGAATGAGTTTGCTAAAAGAAAAAAAAAATTTTGTTGATATATTCTGCTTTTTCCCTTGTGTAAAGCGAAAGTAAAAATATTTTTCTATTATCTTTACTTCAAGGCAGATTACAAACCTTACATATTTTAGCAAATTTTTGCCTGCAATTTTAAAAGGCGATTTATAATTAACTATAAACTCTGTTTTATTGCACTGCATGTGTACTGCTTGTCTATTTTACGAAAATCTAATAAATATGAAATTCAACACTTTGTAAATTTTAATTGTATCATTTATAATATCATTTATACAATGTTACATAAATATTTGGGTAAGGAAGTATAAATAAAAAGTGGAAGCTACTGTAAAAGATTGCACAAATAAAAAATACAATAAAACATCCATTAAAAATGTTGATGTAATACAGTCAAATAAAATAATTTTGAAAAAAATATGTAACAGTAATAAAAAATTTAGAGCATTTCAAGTGGTACAAAACTTAGAAGAAAGATACAAAATCAGTTTGACACATTTCATTCTTCATGGAGGTTTTCTATATTAATAACCAAAACAATTGTATGAATTATTTAACTGTTCGTTCATTATATATGTATGAATGTAGTTATTATTATTTATTGGCTGAATGAAAATGCAGCATTTATTTTATTTATATAATGAACCCTGAGGTTTAATTTTGACACGATTCGTTTAACCTGTTCTACATCCGAAAAAAAAATTAATTATATAGATGCAGCGTCAAAAATTCGATGATAATTATCAACAACATTTTGATATTCAAAAACTGGGAAAGTCTTGAGATCTTCGATTAGTTTAAGAAAATGGATTTTTTCGTGAGATGTTAAAGCTGGGGAGCCTATGGCAGATACAGATCATAATTATTAAGAAAAAAGAATATCAAGTTAAAATTTTTGAACGAAAGTTATCTCACGAAAACAGGGCCGGACTTCGTTAAAAAAGAAATTCGGAAGAAAGTTTCATCGCAAAAGAAAATTCCCCATATCTTCCAGCCAAAACAGCGACAACAAAGCCGTTCTCAGACACCGTAATTAAAATTTCGTAGAGAGATTTGGTGATAAAAGAGGCGCCCGTCAATGAAGATTATTTGCACTTGCTTATATATGCAAGTGAAGGGATAGGGTGTGTGAAAACTACATATAGAGATCATCCAGCAACTCTGATCGGTGGGATCTTTCAGTGACTGCTGTTAAATATGGCTTTAATGAGGAGCAGCCAAGAAAATGGTCATGAAAAATTTTAGATTAGTCATGGCAGAAATTTCTGGTTGAAAATAGGTGAGTGAACCATGTTTTTTTATAATGTAAGTTGAATCGTTTAATAATTACCTAGCTTAAAAAAATAATTTCAAAACTTTTAGTTTCTTTTTTTTTAATGTAATTTTGGTAAAGAATCTAGCGTCAATTATTCAAAAGCTGTTGATATGAAATCCTGTTTAATATAAAAGCTAGTTGTCTCCAGCTCATTTGTGCAATTTGAAAAAAAAAATTTAAACGGACGCAGATATCTATAGGAATGACGGCACAGTAGCGGATTTCATCTGAGTACTTGACAAAAGTTTCAAAGCGTTCCTATTACAGTTGGAACAGCTACCTGGTGAACTCACTGAAATTTCTGTAAACAATAAAACTAATGAAATGTTTATTGAATCAGCTGACTTCGCGGTCCTTTTAGTTAAATTACTATTGTTATTAATCTATTTTGACGTATTGTGTTAAATATTATATTATGAGAGGGCGGGCGATTATTGAATTTGTGAAGTACAATTAAACGGTTGTTGCTTAAAATGTAATTTATATATGTGTAAAGATTATCATGTTAAAGTAAAAATAATCAATATTCGAATTGTAATTACTTTTTATTATTGTTTGCATATAAACTTTATTCGTTGTGAATATATCTTATTTCACGAATGTACGAGAATTTTTTCTTTTAGCTGGCATTTTATCGTATCCAACTGTGCACAAAACAGAGTTAAAGTCTAACAGATAACAATTTCATTGTATTTCAAACACAAAAACTCGAATATATACGACTAATTTATCCTTGGATCGGCTTGTACGTTTTTCTTAAAAGAACGTGTACATCAACTCAAAAAAATATTCAATTTTAATCCTAATTTCCTACTTTAGTTTTGTGAATAACTTATTAATTTTTCAAAAATATACAACTCGAGTCAGTGAATGTTCTAGTCAGGGCAACGCTACACGATAGCTGTTTATCAAGGCGATGTGCCGTGGACAGAGGAAGTATTTGCGTTTCATCTGGAGAAAACCTCCCATAACTCCAGACCATTAGTTTGACGGA
This sequence comes from Cheiracanthium punctorium, assembly GCA_038373885.1. Taxonomy (NCBI): domain Eukaryota; kingdom Metazoa; phylum Arthropoda; class Arachnida; order Araneae; family Cheiracanthiidae; genus Cheiracanthium; species Cheiracanthium punctorium. The sequence continues at coordinate 145,536 of JAWZYV010014119.1, forward strand.
CGTGCGAGAAGCCAGAACCCTGGACCTTCATTTATCTGCCAGTGTTCAGGGTCTTTTACACTCGGTTACTGGTCGGTACATACCACTCTAAAGAACAATGAGGTGTTGATGTTATATACTGCGAGATTCAATTTTATGAATTGTGTGTGTGTGTGGGGGGGGGGGATTACGACCGATTAGCTCCGAGTCAATTTTATGAAACGCAGTACTTTTTAATATAAAAGAACATCTGCAATTTTACATACATTCGACTACTTCACTGAAAGGGTGCAATATTAATATGAAAAATTTAGATTTTCAGTATTCCGTCAATATTGCCTTATGCACTGGCGTTCAAAGTGAAAGGCATTTGTATGTTTTGCCAAATTTCAGGGAATAAAACTGAACGAAATATAAAACTACTTCCTCGAAATAAGAAGAAAATTTTGTGTCTCGAATATTTAACTGTATACTTGTTCGTTGACATAGTACTAGAACAGACCACTTGGCAAATCCCATACTTCGTTCACTCGTACACTCGTCGAATTTTCTAGTGTCTTTTTTTGCAGAAATCGATTACATTCAAATTCAGAGAATCAAAATACATAAAGATGATTAGTCTAGGCACTGACATTTGAATGATGGAATGAGTATGCGATTCTTGAGAAGGACATAACAATTGATAATTCTTTTACTTTTAAAAACAATGTAATAAATGGTCATTTGTTTACTTGCAAGAATATGAAGTAGATGTTGTTAAAATATTTTTTTTATTAAACCTTAACACATTTTTCCCTCCAGAAAAATCACTTATATTTTATCCAGCTTCCTCAGAGCACAAATTAACGATGTTATTCCTTATCATCGAACGACTACTTGAGTTCATAATAATTATTGAGATGCCGTAGTCATTCTGTTAACAAAGCCAATAATATCCAACATCATAACTATATGGAAATGCGATTAAAAGCATCTGTTTTTTGTCAGCACACGAAGGAGAAAGAGAGAACGGTCTGCAGTCAAACATAATCCTCTAGGTCGCATGAAACAAGACTTGATATTCGAAATGATATTCGTTTGATATTCGTTTTGAAACCATCTACTTTCTGTCACAATGAAAATAGCTTCTTTAACGATTATGCTGAAGTTTTTTTAAGTATCAACCCCCTTCCACCCCTACTATATTTCTGCGAAACTGCTGTTTTGCAGCAAAGGCGAATGTAATCATCACTATCAACCCACGCTTTTTAAGGTTCAACGCTCCATCCTACAATTGTACTTATTAGCGGAAAATTGGATAGCCAAGATGATGCATTGTTTTGAAATTATGTAAGGATGTAAAAGAAGTACTTCACGTAAATAAAACGATAAAAAAGTTATTAATTGAATGCGCGTAAAATACCAGAGCTTAGAATTTTCTCAAAAATCTCTTTCGGCATTTCAGTTTTACTCTCTATTAATTGGATGTTCGAGAACTTGAATCAGAGATTAAGATGAGGGATTACGCAATGGCAGGCATTTTAAATCGCTCGTAATTTTCATTTCTGTCAGCAAAGAAATTATTTTAAAACACCTTTTTGTACTGCTTCATAAAGGTACTTGTTATTATTTTAGTCAGTACGTGATTAATTTTTCTTTTAACTATTGATCGCCTTACATGGTAAATTAAAATAGTTCTCTTATGCAGGTCTCTGGCCTTCGCATAGAAATAATATTCCTTGAAATATAGAAACAAAATAAATTATTTAATATTTAGTTAATTCAAAGTAGTTGAAAACCGGATGCGCAATTTTGATTGTTCTGTACTTGCAATGACATGTTGAACAAAGAAATACATATATGTCCGTACAAACTTCCATCGTTACATTTAGGCATGATATGTTTACAAATTCAAACCAACAACTTACAATACGTTTCTTATTTGTATTGTTCTAATGTATATATTGGTAAGCGGTAATGACAAACTGGTTTACACTAAGGATCGACAGACACTAGATTTCAACAGATACCCGATACTTTTTTAGAAGGGACTGTATACATATTATAATACAAAATTTAACATATCACAGCTACCAAAGATTTTCCACCACTAATTTTAGCAATTTATGCTTTTAAAAAGGCCACATTTCTGATACAAGTTGTTCGGAATCGTGGTAGAAAACTCCCGAAAGTTTCGGGAAAGTTGGCAGTAACGTTATATAGACCACGTTTCCCATCACTTGCATTTGGAGGAATTTTCCTGTGTGTCTGCATTAGTCCGAATGTAAGTGACAGGAAATTAGGTTCCGTGTAAAATTTAATTTTCTATGTGGATATGTATACAGCCCTTTGTAAAAAAATATCCGGTATCGATTAAAATATGGTATTAGTCGATCCCTAGAAATCATTTTTGCTACAAACATGTCTAATAGAGATTTTAATGTTAAGGTAGAGAAAACTGGAAATACAGCAGTATTGCACCTTCGTGTTTCAAAAATGAGTAGTTTTGAAAAGTAGAACATATTTCCCAAATTATCCTTGAAATGAGTGTGCAGAAAAAGTCTTTGGAGCATTTAGAATTAATAAAAGTTTTAGTGAATGCTCAACGTGCATTTCTCTTATATCTCTGGTATAAAAGTGTCTTAGTGGTATTACAAGTATTACCGAGAATATTAAAAAATATTTGGAACTGTAGATGTAAACTTAAATTGCATTCTTTGTAGCATTTAGAATAAATATAAGTTTTAATGAATCATTAATATGTTTTTCATTTTATATATCTGGGAATGAGTTACCAGAATCTGTAAATCTACATTTGTATTCTTTGATGGTATAGATTGCGAGAATCATATTTTATGTGTTTGGCATTCATAGGCTTATTTTTCAATGTTCATCGACACTATAATATATAATATTTTGACAGCTGCTAAAACTCTTTTTAAAAAACCTGTCATTGATTTAATCTATTATTATCATGTACTGTTTAAACTTAAGCAACCACAAATATAGTTCAGTTGTCTTACGTTTAAGAGATAAGTTTTGGATTTACGGAGTTCACGAGGATACGCTGAAGTGACATCATGAAAGGACGGCTTCTATTATTGGAAGCCTCTATCATCGCAACGGAATGACACATCTTAGTCTACGTTACTACGGGCACCTACAGGGTGGCCATAATTAAACTGCAAATGTTCAAGGGGTGCTGGAGAGAAAACTACCAGGAATATTTCAGAGAAAATTGGTATCTACTCGTTTCAGAACATGCGCAAGTTAAATATGCATTTTAAAAAATCGACATTTTCACCCGATAGATGGCGCTTTATCGTGTTTCAAGGCTTATGGACGAATATATGCAAATTTTAAGCCCATCGAACAGTGTAAAAACAAGACCACATTCAGTAATGGTCAATCATGACTCTGAATAAGAAGGAACGTGCATTGTTAGTGAAGATATTCTATCAGAGTTGTGGTAACTATTCAGCTAATCTGAAAGAATACCGGCGTATGAAACGATTAAGAAGAGGTCCAATGAGTGTCAATGCGAATAAATAATGGTTTAATTGTTTTCCAAAGCGTCTTTTTGAATTGTTTAATTTGTGATCTTAATTTACGTTAATTTTTGATTACATGTTACTGTAAAAATTTAATTACTGAAGCGAATTGTATGGAATTGTGATAAACTGTAAATGATGTTTCATATTGTTTATATGCCTCTTAGAATGTCACTATGCTCTGTCTATCGGTTTTGGAAGTTGTATATGCCACCAGTGAGCTTTGAAATACGGTACAGCGCCATCTAGCGGGTGAAAATAACGATTTTTTTTTGCATATTTGACTTCGCATGTTCTGAAACATGTAAATTCCAAATTTCACTGGAATATTCTCGGTAGTTTTCTCTCCAGCACCCCTTGAACACTTGCAGTTTAATTATGGACACCATGTAGTTCCTCCTGTTAACTATTTCCCTGTTCTTGTGAGATTACCGTGAGTGCATTGGGTTTTGACAACACTTCCTAGATACAGAAAGCCTTACAACTCCTACGTCATCAAGGTTTGACGTCATCATTCGACCTACTTGTAAAAGTTTTGTTTTTTCTTTTTTTTTTTTGCACAAAATAAAACTATTAAAAATTTCTTTTAAATTTATTCATGAATAGCAATATTTTAATAACTTGAGATTAAAAAATAAAATTTTAAGGCAAATGGCAGTTTTTAACTGTGACTAATTAGATAATATTACAAGGAAATACATCAGAACTAATAATTTCGTACCAGAAATGTATTTTAATTCTAATGCCTAATTTAAGATATTTTTTAAGGTTCGTAGCATTCACCAATTATTTTAGACAGGTTTACTTTGTGAAATGTAATCTGTGTTAACGGCACTTTCGTAGGCCTAACAGTGTCGTCCAAGCTGGAGTGTTTAGGCTTTCTGTATGTAGGAGGTGCTGAATAGCATCGCAATCGTTTGTCAATAAACCATTACAACAATGCTATTATGTTTGTTCGTTTTTTTTCCTATGTGTGTGTAAGCGGGGTCACACAATATTAATAGCATTCTTGAGTGAATGTATAATACATTATTAATTACATTAATTGCTTTTGGAATTCGAAAAGAAAACGGGGCATGTATTTGGTTTAAATGTGGAAAGCAGTACCTCGCATAAGAGCCTTTCCCACTGTACTCAGTCGTGTTTTTTTCAACACACTTTCCGTAAGCTTATATGGAATTTTTAAATATTGTTCTCTGAATTCCATCTTGAATGTAGTGCTGCCAACTGCTCCGGAATATAATTAACCACTTTTTTTAAACAGTAAATTTTGGCTTACGTTATGTCGAAATTTCGAAGCTGAATGTGTGGGCTGTTTATCGCTCAATATATGAAGTATTTAAAAAATTACTGTTTGTGCAAAAAGTGGTTAATTATATTCCGGATATTGACATTTCTATTAATAGAGGTAAAATTTTTAGGGATCGACCGATACCATTTTCTAACCGATACCTTTTTACAAAGGGCTATATACATATCAACATAGAAAATTGAATTTTACACGGAATCTAATTTCCTGTCACTTACATTCTGAAAAATGTCTCCAAATGCAAGTGATGGCAAACGTGGTCTATATGACACAACTGCCAACATTCCCGAAATTTTCGGGAGTTTTTCACCACAACTTTAAACAACTTGCACTACTGACTGACTGACTGAAAAAGTACGATTCTAGGAGTTCCTAACTGTAAAAGTCTTACCTCCAGTTTGATCTAGGTGTCATTGTGCGAGACCTAGGTGAAATGTTCGAGGGAGGATGTGGGGGACCCACATCAGTGAGGGTGAGAACATAAGTTGCCCTTGGCTGATTTTGGGAAGTTTTTCAGTCAAGTCAAAAAATGGCCGTGACTTGGAGGGGGGGGGGAGGGGTCCAACAGCTCGATGGTCTACCCAGCTTCCCCTCACCGTCTAGCGGTGATCTTCGGCTGGGTTGCTAGACAGAGTGTTGGGCCTCCGCGAGGAAAGAGAGGGCGGCCTTCGGCCGCTTTCTGTAGAGGGGATCACTGTGATCGTAATCTGGTAGTTCTGCGATTATCTCATTCGGGATAGAGCCCAGTTTGTTGTGAAACCTCTTTGCAAGCTTGTGAAGCTGTTTGGTCAGTGTGTTGATGTGCAAATCTTTTTTAATTATGCGGTTGAGCAGGAAGGTCGGGCCATGCCGTATGATGCGGAGGAAACGTGCCTCAGTCGCAGAGAGGCTGGTGATATGGCTCTTCGCAGCGTAGGCCCACACTGGGGCGGCGTAGAGTGCAATGGGTCTGATTAAAGCCTTGTAGATGATGGCTTTGTTCTTCGTTTTTTGCTTCCGGGTGTAGATGAGGCTGCTAACTCCATCAAAAGCGGCCTTCATTTTGCCTCTGGTTCGGGTGACGTGCTTCTTCCACGACAAGTTTTTTTCAATAGTCACTCCCAGGTATGAAGCTGAGTTCACCCACTCAATAGCCCTGGAGTTAATGATAAGTCTTGAGGGGGGTGTCTTGTTCCCCATATGAATTGCACTACATTTTTGCGCATTCAGCTTAATTTTCCAGTTGAGCATCCAGAGTTCAATGGCATCAAGATGCGCCTGAAGGGCACTTCTTAAATATCTGCTGTTTGGATGCCTTGCAATAATGGCCGTGTCATCGGCATACATGGCTAAGTTAGTTTTTTCGTGCCTAGGGATGTCGTTAACATAGAGGTTATATAGTGTAGGGCCAAGTATTGATCCCTGGGGGACCCCGCTACGTATTTTATGTCTATCTGAGTGGACGTCGCCCAGTCTGACAGTGTATGATCGCTCTGACAGGTAGTTGTTTAGTAAATGGATGAGTTTGTCCGGTATGCCTATGTTGATTAGCTTGTAAAGGAGCCCCTCATGCCAAACTTTGTCAAAAGCTTTACTTATGTCAAGGAACACGATAGCCGTGTGCTCCTTCATCTGAAGCCCCTCAGACAGTTGTTCGACCACTCGGTAGAGTTGGTGTGTAGTGCTGTGACTTTGTCTAAACCCAAACTGCTCGGGCATAATGACGTTATTATCAGATAGAGTGTTGTTCAGTCTATGGAGTATGACTCGTTCGGCTATTTTTCCCAAGCTGCTAAGCAGGCTTATTGGGCGGTAGGAGGCCGGCAGTGCTAGGTCATGCTGGGGCTTGGGTATGGGGCATACCACTGCGTCTTTCCAGCATTTAGGGAAATACAGGTGCGTCAACATCAAATTAATGAGAGCCGTGATTTTAAATATGGTGATGGCTGGCAGGTTCCTGAGCATTTGGTTGTTGATGCCATCCCTCCCAGGGCTTTTCTTCTTAGGTAGGTTTTCGATGATGTCTATTACTTCAGAGGGGCTCGCGGGCTGGATTTCCGCGGTCGGGTCCCGTGAGAGGAAGTTCTGCACATTCTGCTGGATGTTGAGCGATGATTGCTCATCATTCGTGAATTGTCTGCAATGGCTTATTTAAATACACCTTCATTCGTGAATATTCTCGGCTATCTCCGGATACCTATACCTCGGCTATCTCGGCTATCTCGGCTATCTCTCGAATATCTCCGAAACCAAGTTAAGGTTTAGGACATAGGAAATGTCGTTTAACGTTTAATAGCATTTGTATTAAACTCATGTACTTATTATTACGCCTTTTGATATCTTAACATAACTTGTTAAGGAAAAAATTCCTCACTGAAGAAGTTATAAAAATGTATTAGCTACAGTTTATAGTAAGTAAATAAATCGTCGGATTTAGAAGTTTTTCGATCAATTTAAAAAGTAACATATTTCATATTGTTTAATTAGCTTCATGTAACTCTATTTCATTTAATTTGGAAGTAAATACAGTAGGCCTCAAAAATTTATAGGCCATATGATTTTCTGCCTTCACTTTTTGTATAAGCAAAATTTCTTAGTGATGTATATTATTAATTTGGACCTTTAGTCCTCCTGCATGGTGCGTAACTAATAATTAGTAATTTGTAATATTTGTGTGAAAATTTGTAATTTAAAAAATTACCTAGGGCTAATTTGAAAAGCTGAAAGCATAAGTTTTGAGCCGATTCAGTTTTTCTAAACTTAAAATTAATTGTCTGAATGTAACAAAATACAGCAATATTTAGTATGTAGTTGCATATCCTTTTGCAATGAGGACTAAACACTTTGTATGGGTATGGAATTAACAAGGCTTTCTCAGGTGGACGAAGGGAGTTTCGCCCATTCTGATTAAAAATACTGAAGGATTACTGCCTTTGAGGTATGCTTCCGCGTTCGGACATTTCTTCTGATATTTTCCCACAGGTATTCAGTTGGATTGAGGTCAGGTGAATGACTCTCTCAGTCCAAAACTAATTTTATTACCTGCAAATTAATTTTTCAGGACATTGGAGGTGTGCTTTAAATCATGATTCTGTTGAAATATCTATTCGCTAGACATCTTTTAACAAGTATGAAGCAGCATGGATTCTTCTGGATTGTGTGGACAGATCCCCGGAAAAAATTCATGTGGGCAAAGTATCTTATAATCCGTTTGAAATTTGCTAAAGAACACGAATTGTGTCGTGTAATAAGGAAATAGATCATAATTAATTACTTTGTATCACAAAGGTATTTTAATTTTTATTTTTAACTTAATATCTTTCCTAATATCTATACCATTCACCAGAAAATTTAAATAGTTTTACCTTATGAAAATAAAACTGTGATAACGGAGTATATTCTTGTTGTAAGGCGTTCTGTGGGTAGGAGTTGTTGACCTGAGTTCTGAAGTCGAACGGAAAAACAAAAAACTGTTTATTAATGATGGTGAGAGCTCTCCATCATCATGGCGTCGTCCACTGCCTCCTAGATATAGAAAGCCTAACCAATGCTACGTCACCAAGCATCTACGTCATCAGTTGGCCTTTTAAAGGTGACTTCATAACAGATTAAAGTTCAAAAAGTAAAACTATTCGAAATTTCGAGTGAATTTACTCTCTCATAACAACATTTTAATGAATTGAGATAGAAGAGTTAATTTTAGAAAAAAAGCAGTTTTTAACTGTAACTAGTTATATAATGTAATAAGGGAGTAAATCACAATGAATTGTTTTGTTTCACGAACGTATTTTAATTGTTATCTTTCACTTAAGATACTTTTTAATATTTGTAGCATTCACCAGAAATCTGAAATAGTTTTACTTTATGAGAATGAAAGTGTGGTGACGTCATTACTTGAAGGCCTAATGATGGCGTCAAAGCTTCATCGCTCAGGCTTTCTGTATCTAGGTGGCAGTGCGTCGTCCCCCACACTGATTAGATTACGTATTCATATGTTTATAAAAACATTTTAGTAGATCGAATGCTGTCTTATGTTTGTAAAAGATGCCTCGCGGAAGGATTTTTCATCAAGATATTGATCCAAAGCACATCTCCAAAACATTTTAAAATTTGTTTCCAAGAAATAAAATTTGGACTGGCGAGTCAGTCACTTGATCTCAAACCAATTAAACACCTTTAGAAACACCTCGGAAGAAACGTCGGGATGCGGTAGCAGGTATGGGAAACCTTTGAAAAGTTGCGGGCCGTATAATTGGGATTTATATGGGATTTTAAAAGGTTTACATAGGTTTTATACAGAATTTGATATTTCACGGGCCGGAGCCAAAGCCGTGGCGGGCCATATCCGGCCCGCGGGCCGGCAGTTGCCCATATGTGTCCTAAAGGATCTTTAATCGGAATGGGCAAAACTCTCGAGATCCACATTAGAAAGCCTTGTTAATTCCATCCCCAGACAATGTGCTTCAGTTCTCATTGCAAAAGTGTATGCAATCGCACACTAAATAGTTCTAAATTATTAAATATTATATTAAGACGACTAATTTCAATGTTTACATAAACGGAATTGTCGCGGAACGTCTGCTTTTAGTTTTTCAAATTAAAGTTAGATTTTTTTAACTACAATATTTCACACATATTATTAGTTTTTCACCATGTAGGAGGCCTAAAGCTCCAAACTACTAATTTACATCATTAAATAATTTTTCTCATAATATTGCTTACAGAAAATGTTTGGACAGAGAAAACATATCGCCTCAAAAAGTTTGCGCCCTACTGTATAATAAGTCTTCTGAAACTGGAATTTAGATATGCTTCTAACTAATAAAGTTCTTAAAAAGATTTTTTTAATATGTTACAGGAATATTTTGCTAACAAAATAGAGCGTAGTATTTGTGTTGATAAGTAAAATCCAAAGTTATTTACTTTATACCAGCTAGTTTATTTGTGGCTATTTGTTGATAACTTTCAGTAATATAGTACTATACACGTATATATTTTCGTAGCTAGCTCACACATATGCAGATTTGAGAAAGCGAAAGGCAAAGTAATTCTTTATGAAGTCAAGCGATTATAAATTAAAAAAAATACGAAATTTTGAAACATTTTTTATATTGTAAGCTTTTAAATAAATACGTCGAGTCCGTGACTTTAAATAATGAAACTTAAACCATCGGACACACGATTCGCCCGATATTTCTACAATCAACAAACATAGGCTTAGTCTTTTGGGTAAGTAATTGTGACGATTCTATCTTCCCCGCGATGTTTTGGCTTCTGAAATGTCCATCTGAAATTGTCCCATTTTCTGAGATTTTCCTTAGCAACAGCGATGCTCTTAAACCTCAATATCCCTCGATTCAGGGTGATAAAGAAAAGTTTAAGAGGGCACTAGCAGTGCCCTACTAAAACTATTTTTCCACTGGCCAGAAAGTATGCAAACGGGGTCCTTAAACGTATTTATAGAGAGCAATTTTGTCGCGAGTTGTGTATGTGTTTGTGTCTGTAGCAGTAACATGCTTCGACGCCATTTTTATGACAGCATAAAGTTGCTCTTCCCATATTTTTCGAATGAGGGCCATTTGGAAGGAATGCCAAGGAAATATCGATTTGCTTCAGATTAAAATAAATGTGACGTTCTTGGACACCTTCCCTATAATGACAGATAGTGCAACGGAGAAAAAAAAATCTATTATGTCCAGAGAAATGCGGTGTACGTAGTTTTGCAGCAGTTATGCTTGTTATAGGAGGGTTAAATATATCTTCGCTTGAACAGCGCATGCTGAAGTCACGAATTCTCAAAAAGGACTTTGCGAGTGATCCATTTTTACCATCTTTATTTGACAATTTTTTTTCTTAATAAAAGTACATCAAAATGAAATGGAAAGGAAAAGTTCCTTAAAATATTTTTTATTTGTGTATGATATAGGAAGAGTCAATTAAGTATTCCCAAAACATAGATAAGAAAACCGATTCACACTCAAACATTTTTTCAAGTTTTTTGTGGTTAAATGCTAAATTAATTTAGGATATATTACAGATATAACATAGTATTAATTTAGGATATAATATATAAGAATTTAAAGTAATTATAGTTTCAAATAGATGCAAAAGTTTGGTGTTTTAAATTTTAAACTTGAATATTAGACTCGTGAAATAGACCACGAAAATCCGCTAATAACTCTCCTTCGACATATAAAAACAACTTGATGAAATACTTTTACAGGTTGAGAAATTGTAACAGTGAAAGACTTAGATATTCAAAATCCTAGTCCGCATGTTTTCAAGCGATTAGTGAAGTGCTTGCTCACATCAGTTTCAGAATTTTTAGAACTGGTTCCTCATTTGCTCATATTAAAATTGAATTCGTTTTTCATAAAACCACCGCGTGTTGTTTTCGAAAAGTAATCAGCAGGTAAATTTAAACGTAAAAACTAAGCGTAACTTTGAAGTAAGAAAAATAACATAAAAGTGACCTTGAACACTTCTATTTTAATTTTTTACAGTTTGTTAACCGTTCATTTATCGAAGTTAGAAATTTTAACAAGTAAAAACAGTATAATATTCTGAAATAACTTGAAATTTATCGTTCGAAGTCAGTCCCGTTTGCATTTGTCGGTACTGATCCCACATACCACACTACTGTGACAAGCTGAAGGCTAACTTTTAGAAATTACTGCCACTATAATATTAAAAGTCATATTAATCTAGTACAGACAGCATGTACACTGCACACCCTTTGAAGAAAGTATTCTGTCAAATTACCTACGTCAATTTCAAATAAAATGCGGGTCTTTATAAAAAAAGTTAATCTTGTAATATATATAAAACAATTTCTCGTAAGTCTTTCAAGTTGTGTGTTTTTTGAAAGACTAATTAATTAATAATAAAATTAAAACAGGGCATACAGCTTTTTCTGGAATACTTTCTTGAGAGAGTGTAACATATCTTGATTTTTAATAAGTAATAATGAACAAGCAATCAATTAAAAAAATGTTTTATTTTAACTTTTATGAAAATCACTATCGAAATACGATTGACTGGAGCTTCTAGCTGCGAAGGATGGAGCACCTGTCTCTGACACCCGCCTGCGAGCTGTGGGATCTAGGGTTCGATTCCCTTTAGCCCATGGTTGTCACTTTTTTCTTCTCCTGCGTTTGTATTTACGTTGTGTTATTCTTTAATATTTAAAGAATTTCTTTGCAATTATAGAATGAGGAAAATGATTGGGCAGCCATGGCTGCATTCGTAAACGACAAACTCGTTGCACGAGTTTTCGTAAGAAAACTGGAATGCGTGTGTTTCGTGCTGTCAGTGGTTATCAGTTTCCTTTGACCTAACGAAAAACTTCAGTTTATTTAGTTTCGTCGCCTAGGAGACGTGTTTGTTTACAATTCGCGAATGCGTTAATTTTGCTGAGGAGAGTTTTTAGTACATACTCAATATAAAATAAACAGGATTTTTAAAAGAAAGAGTGGCCATAATTGAAGTGCACAAATCAAAATTTAGAAATTTCAACTTAAACTTCATTTTTTCAAAAGTATTTAGCAAGAGAAGTTCAAATTTCGCTAATAACGGATTAAATCAACTTCAATCTCAACACTAAAACATGCATTTTTGAATTTACTAAAATGAAAAACACAAGAAAATGATTATCTTTGAAAAATTATGTACCTTCGTAGCGTTTTCTAACGTACGCATGAATTTCCTCCTCGGAAAATAATATTTGCAGCTTTAGAAAACGTAAAATACTTTTCACAACAACATACTTTTCTATAACAACGGACGCCATTTGAAAACAACAACAACGTGCAGCAAGTATATCTTCTAAACAACTGACAAAACCTTAGCAGAGATCAGTTTATTTCGTTTGAAATTAATCGCACTCAGTTTTGTATACGAACGCTCTAGTTTAAAAACTGTATGCACTCAGTTTCCTTTACGAACGCCTTAGAAGGAAACTCATTGCACGTAACTCGTTTGGCGTTTACGAATGCAGCCTATGTCTGCACGTGGCTTTCCTTTCTCTTTTTCCCCGTTTTCATTTTAGTAGTACTTTATTAATCTTTTAAGCTTGTTTGCTCTTTTTTTCTATCTTTCTCTCCCTTAGTCTTTCTTAGTCTGCCTTTTTCTATCTGATTATTTGTACAATTAGGGTTCTGGAACGACTGGGACAGCCACTTGTGGTAAAAGTCTCAGAAATCATTAGAGGTATATGCGGGCCTCGTTTGCCAAGCAAAAACCTCAAGAACAGCTTTTAAAAAAATGGGAATAAGAATGGACTTATATGAAAGAAACAACAAATATGAAACGACTATCCCATAGCACTCGTATTGTCTCGACAAACAAATAAGCAATACGATTGATATTACGGCATCAACATTTCTTTTTTTAAATAAATGATTGCAACTAATGCAAAACATAAGAAAAATTGAGCTTTTTTTAAATATTAAATTCGTAGATCATACATCTACAATAATTTCTGAATTTCGTTTATTCATTTAAATACCAGAACTCACCATATGTTGCAATGCTTAAAAATTAAATATTTTGAGAGATGAATAACACAGTTATTCTGCAGGAAATCACTAATCAAGGAATTTGGTTATTTTCCGCATATTTTTTTAGTGGAGTTTCGGAGCTGTAAAAGGAAGTTTATTATTTTTGTGATTAAAGTTTCATGTAAGAATAGAAATCTTTAGGGATCGACCGATACCAGATTTCAACCGGTACCCGATACTTTTTTACAAGGGAATGTATACATATTATAACACAAAATTTAGCATATCACAGCGACCAAAGATTTTCCACCACTAATGATTACATAGCAATTTATGCGTAAAATAAGGCCAAATTTCCACTGCAAGTTGTTTAGAATTGTGGTGGAAAACTCCCGAAAGTTTAGGGAATGTTGGCAGATATGTTATATAGACTGCGTTCCCCATCACTTGTATATGGAGAAATTTTTCTCTGTGTCTACATTTTTCCGAATGTAAGTGACAGGATATTTGGTTCCATGTAAAATTCAATTTTCTATGTTGATATGTATACAGCCGTTTGTAAAAATGTATCGGGTAAAAAATGATATCGGTCGATCCCTAAATATTTTACCTCTACTGATAGAGATGTGGATATCCGGAATATAATTAACCACTTTTGCAAACAGTAAGTTTTTAACAACAACAAGTTTTTAAACAAAACAGTAAGTTTTTAAATACTTTATCAAGTGGTAAACTGCCCCCACACTCAGCTTAGAAATTTCGACATAACATAAGCCAAAATTTACTGTTTAATAAAAGTGGTTAATTATATTCCGGAGCAGTTGGCAACTCTACTACTAGTCAAGACCATTCAAGATGGAATTCAGAGAACAATATTTAAAAATTCCATATAAGCTTACGGAAAGTGTGTTGAAAAAAACACGACTGAGTACATTGGGAAAGGCTCTTATGCGAGCTACTGCTTTCCACATTTAAACCAAATACAAGTCCCGTCTTCTTTTCGAATTCCAAAAACAATTAATGCAATTAATAATGTATTATACATTCATTCAAGAATGTTATTAATATTCTGTGACCCCTCTTACACACACTAACACAGAAAAAAAAACGAACAGGCTTGCATAACTTAAGATAGTCCATTAACTTCTTTTTCATGCTTCACATGAATGAGAATGAAATCAACATGAAAGATAGAGTAAACATAATGGCATTGTTGTAAATTTTGATTGACGAACGATTGCGATGCTCCTCAACACCTCCTACATATAGAAAGCCTAACAACTCCAGCTTTGATGACATCATTTGGCCTACGAAAGTGCCGTTAATACAGTTTTCATTTCAGAAAGTAAAACTGTCTAAAATATTTGGTGAATCCGACAAATATTAGAAAATATCTTAAATTAAACATCAGAATTAAAATACCTTTCTCGAACGAAATTATTCGTTCTGATCTATTTCCTTGTCATATTATCTAATTAGTCACAGTTAAAAACTGCCATTTGACTTAAAATTTTATTTTTTAATCCCAATTTATTAAAATGTTGCTATTCATGAGTAAATTCAAAAGACATTTTTAATAGTTTTATTTTGTGTAAAAAAACAACTTTTACAAGTAGGCCGAATGATGACGCCAAACCTTGATGACGTAGGAGTTGTAAGGCTTTCTATATTTAGGAAGTGTTGTCGAAACCCAATGCACTCACGGTAATCTTACAAGAACATGGAAATAGTTAACAGGATGAACTAGGTGCTCGTAGTAACATAGACTCAAGTTTTGTCACTGCGTTGCGATAATAGAGGCTTCCAATAAAGAAGCCGTCCTTTCATGATCTGTACGCCATCTGCTCGTACCCGACTTCGTAAGTCGAAAACTTATCTTTTAAACTTAAGACAACTGAACTATATTTGTGGTTGATTAAGTATAAACAGTACATGATAATAACAGATTAAATCAATCACAGGTTTAAAAAAAAGTTTTAGCAGCTGTCAAATTATTATGTATTATAGTGTCGATGAACATAGAGAAATAAACCTATGAATGACAAACTCATAAAATATAAGTTCTCGCAATCTATACCCTCAAAGAATACAACTGTAGATTTACAGATTCTGGCAACTCAATCCCAGATATATAAAATGAAAAACATATTAATTATTCAGAAAAACTTTAATTGATTGTAAATCCTACAAAGAATGCAATTTAAGTTTACATCTGCAGTTCCACACATTTTTTAATATTCTCGTTAATACTTGTAATACCACTAAGACACTTTTATATCAGCGATATAAGAGAAATGCACGTTGAGCATTCACTAAAACTTTAATGAATTCTAAATGCTGCAAAGACTTCTTCTGCACACTCATTTCAAGCATAATCTGGGAAATATGTTCTAATTTTCAAAACTATTTGGAACACGTATTATGGAAAAGCTTTCATTTTTGAAACACGAAGGTGCAATATTGCTGTATTTCCAGTTTTCTATACCTTAACATTAAAATCTCTTTTAGACATGTTTGTAGCAAAAATAATAATTTCTAGGGATCGACCGATACCCGATACTTTTTTCCAAAGGGCTGTATACATTTCAACACAGAAAATTGAATTTTTCATGGAACCTAATTTCCTGTCACTTACATTCAGAAAAATGTAGACCCAGAGAAAAGTTTCTCTAAATGCAAGTGATGGGAAACGCAGTCTGTATAACATATCTGCCAACTTTCCCGAAACTTTCAAGAGTTTTCCACCACAATTTTAAACAACTTGCACTAGAAATTTAGCGTTATTTTAAGCACAAATTGCTATGTAAAAATTAGTGATGGAAAATCTTTGGCAGCTCTGATATGTTAAAATTTGTATTACAATATGTATACAGTCCCTTGTAAAAAAGTATCGAGTATCGGTCGAAATCTGGTATTGGTCGATCCTTAGAAATCACAATTTTCTATTATCGAAGAACTACATTATGTTGGTTTAAACATAAAATCTATAGCAGTTTCTCCATTAAAGTAACTGTTTTCTGTTTATTAGTACTTACAATTGAGAACGGGAAACAAGGAAAGTTTTTCTTTACAGACGCCTGCTTATTTACTTATCTGGTTTTCTTTTAAATATCAACTCTGCAACTTAAAAAAAAAATCTCAATGGGTGCAATGTTATTTTTTATTGTTATCATCATTAAAACAGTCTTAAAATTACACTTCCTTCAATGATTAAATTAACTTAGTAATAGGATATAATGCGGTATTATTATTATTATTTTGGCATTACACTAGAAAGAAAATAATCCTACTTTCAAATGTTAACGCAAAAATATATATAAATGCATTCCGAAATTATTTTTTATAGATACATGATATCAGATTTCTGAAAAAGATAATGATTAAGAATTTCTTCATCCGGCGAATTACAAAAATGCTTCATCCTTCCATTGGATAGAGACATGAAGCATTTCTTTCTTCTAGAAGCGGAAGAAACGGAATCATTCAGTGTTAATAAAAATGCGCTGCATCTTCATTGTTATAGAAAGGGGTAATGAATTAGGAAGCAAGACCAATAAAAATGATGGGCTTTAACTTCTACCCGCCTGCATTGCAAGGATTAATGTTAACAGCGTTTCATCTCACGATCGTAGAGCGATTTTAAAAAATATTCAGTAAGGATTAAAATGAACTAATGATTGTTTGTGCAGCTTTGTATTTAAGACTTGCACTATTTATAATTAGTACAATTCTATGCTTAGTAAATTAGAGATGAATTCTTATATATTAAAATGTCCTTTTTCCGTTAAATCAGTATTCCGCTGTTTAAAGCCAATGAATCTATACATGAAATTTGACGTATACCCGAGTTTTTAACATAGGTTCCAGATTAGACAGTATTTTCCAAAATCCGTAATTTATGGGGTGTAGGGGGGCGTTCTTTTAACAATTCGTGTGTTTTCTCAAAGAAAATAAAGAGATATCCATAAAATTCTTGCTGCAAAATATAATACTCACGAATACCTAAAAATGAAATTCAGGACATTTTGAATATCGTCCTCCAAGAATGCTAGACGTAGAAAAAATGGGAGGGTGACCATCAATTGTACGAGAAAAAATAATCTAAGAAATTCTTGCTTTAAAATGCAACAAATATGAATCCTATGTTTAAGTACAGTTTTTTTGTAATTAAAAACTTTTTAAACATTTATTTATTTGAATTTTATTTAAAATTACCAGATTAGTCTCCGGTCCCCCTAATACATTGAAAAATTTCATCTGATAATGTGTACTACAAATGTATATGGAAATAGCTTCCGTTTATTAATTTAAAACTTATGTTCTTCAATGCACTTACACCTCCTTAATTCTGGCATTTCATAAAAAGCCCACTTACATGTTAAGTGATAATTTATATAGATCCAATAAATGAGTGTTTATTTCCCATTTTTAAGCAATTCTGAGTACGTGGCTAAACAACCGTATCTTTAAAAATATTAACCTCGCCATGGCACAGCGGTTATGCCATTGAAAATGGTAGACGGCCGAAGTGTGAAAGTCCCGGGTTCGGGTCCCATCGTGTGGCAGTCGATCTAACGATCTGGAGTTTTGGTAGATTTTCTACAGATGTAACTTGGATACGCGACGAATCACTTAGAAAGTCTTCCTACCAAGGCACACCCCATCCTTAGCAGATCGCCCTAGAGTAGTGTTGCCATAATTGCACAAACAAACAAACTTTCTTTAAAAATATTGCCTTCTTTCAGATTATTATTATTTTTTCGTTATTGTCTTCGTTTTATATCTGAAATATAAACGAAGAACTATAATGATAATTGTCTTGCTAAGTATCTTGTACGACTAATTTGACAAAAGTTGAGCTGCAGTCTGTATAAAAAGGAGTAAGAATAATTAAAAAAAGCATTCACTTGATATTTTTATGAAGCTGGTTTATTTTGCAAAATTACATAATAAGCTATATTGCGACGACTGTATTTTCATACCTGACAACTCGGAATGTAACTGAGCACTTTCGTTAACAGCAATTTTCTGCATAAAATATAGCGAGTTCTTTGATTTCAGTGTCTGTGATTGACTGAAGCACGGACATACGGGAGCACATACGGGACATACGGGAGGATTTTTAGCATAAAATGGTATTATTTAAAATGTCTTTATAGATTCTGTAATCAGGAGTATAAAATACTATTTTATAGTTCATTAATTACTTGCACAATAAAGTTAATTTATGAAATAGCATTTAAATGAAGGTAAAGATGAATCTGAAATATTGAGTATAGTTGCATGAAATGTTTGGAATAAACATGATAAAAACACATTAAAAATTAATAATTTGGCTTCTTGAGCATTGTATTGTTTCACTATTATTATGTTTAAAAACGAAATGGAATGTGATAATGTTAGAATTTTTATTTTAAGCACTTGAGTCAGAAGTTATCGCTAACACATTTACAGAGGATAGAGTGCACCAATGTGACACGGAATCAAGCAAAAATGTTGGGTCGCAAACGTTGTCCCCCAGAACTACTTGATAAATACGGTATCAAATTTTCTTTTCTGTGAAAATAATCACTTCCACAGGAAAAAAAGTAGCGTTTTAATTTGGCAGTAATATCGTTGAACGCTTAATTTTGCGCCAAAAAACTGATTACATGTTTACGTGGAAATGGCAGTATGGATGATAATTATGTAATTAATACAGAATGCTTTTTTTATAGCATATAAGATTGACCGAGATCAAGGAAAACTTGAAAAACATGTAATAGTCAAGAAGTCAGGAAATTTTACTTTAGCAAACAAAATCGAAAAAAATTGCAAATTTTGGCTAAAAGCAGAAAATCTTGAAGAGTCACCAGAAAAATTATCTAAAGTCCGCATTTATATTTTAAACTTGAAGCTACAGTATACCATTTTATTTCAACCACATGATTTCTACTTCTCATCACTGGAGATAAAGCTTTTATGCTACGGCGCTCCATGAAAACCAAAACTCACTCAGTCAGTATACCATTTCAAAAAAATATTCGAGTAAAAGTCAAACGTCCTGCGTTGGTAAGAATGTAAGAAATTATTTATCATAAAATATGAATGCGGTTATACATAATAATAATTTTTCATTTCTCTGTCGATTTGTGTGCCAAATCAAATATCCGCCTAATTAAATATCCGCAAATCCATATTAGAAAACTTCGCTTATACTCGCATACTTTTTTGAGAGGGTGCATGTTAGAGATGAGTTCGGGCTCATTTTTTGAAGCCCGAGCCCGAGGACGTTTAATCCGAGCCCGCCCGAGCCCGAGCAATATTATTAAAGTTGGAGCCCGAAATTTCAGCTAAAGACAAATAAAATTAACTATTTCATTAATAGGATACAATAAATTTTGGAGCTTCACACACCTTCTAGTCCCCCGTGCCGCTATTTCTTTTTAAATAAGTACGTCTATTTATTCCATGAATCACTTTTTAAAATCTGTTTCAAGGAGTATGTTCAACAAAGGAGAAATTTTTCACGAGCCCGAGCCCGAACGCAATCGTGAATTACAGAGCCCGAGCCCGAGTCGGGCCCGGGCTCGGGCTCGGGCTATCGGGCTCGGGCTGAGCCCGTCTCATCTCTAGTGCATGTCTGGAAAAAATATTAATATGACTTGTTACAGGTGTCCAGCAGTGGTAGATACAGTGATTTTTTGGGGAATGGGCCCAGTTAAAAAAGTAGAAAGAGAGAGACTTTTTTAACCTGAACAAAATGTAGAATAAAGAAAATTGTTGACCTTAAGCAATTTTTCTTTCTTTTTTTAAGAAGGGCTCCCCCCCCCATCCCAATCAAAGAAAAAAATATGTACTTCTCACCGATTCGAACCTACACTAAGTCGTATTACAGCATTCCGGGCTTGTGGAGAATGAAACATTACTTAAAAATGCAAACTTCAGATAATTTTCGCCATCGCATTTCAAGATTTCCCTGTTTTTCAGCCAAAAATTTGAAATTTTGCTGTCTGTTAAAGTAAGATTTTCTGAGTATTTTAGGTTTTTTGGGGTTTATTTGACCATTGGAAACCCTTGTACACACCAAAAAATAGCCTATCATCCCGAACTAATTACATGATCATTATCTATACTCCTGTTTCAATGAAAACATGCAGTAGGATTTTTGGCACACAGTTTAACTGTCAACATCACTACGCCAAGTTAAAATGTAACTTTATTTTGTCGGCACTGTATTAAGGTACTGACGTTTTATTGAAATCTCACAACAACATTTTGCAAACAGAGAGTCGTTTGTGAAAACTAATTTGAAGTAACATCCCTACTAGCAATTTTGCTCGGGCCGTCATCGGCTGGCTGCGTGGCTAGTGGTAGCCCAAGCAAAATTGCTAGTAGGGATATGATCTATACTTATCAGGATCAGCAGGAGTACTTTTCTGAAACTAATTAGTATTCATTTATCAGTGGCCAAAAATTTCACTATCACTTCTACGCATTGATTATTAACTTGTGGATAAAAACAACCACAATCCCAAATTAAAATTCAATCCGTGTGTTCTTGTTTCACAAAGCTCTTCCTAAAGGTTATGGCTAAGACTCTGTCCCAAATAGCAATTTTACTTCAATCACACTTTTGTAAATCCTGTTTTATTATACAAAAGCTTGACTGCTTTATTACACAAAAACTTGATTATTTTATTATACAAAAATTGATTATTGATATGTTTTCTTCATAATCCTGAATTCTAACCGTTAAACCGTACATCAAGTTCGTGTTCAGAAAGATGCGCACCGGAACTATTTTCAAAACTATTTTTGTAACTATTTATGTACTTTTATTCACATACATTTATATTGTACATTTACTTAATAGTTACGCTTGTATCGATCAAGTTAGCTGTTCTCATATTTTTCGATTTCAAAAGGGTTTGGAAGAAAGCCAAGAAAGTATCGATTACTTTTGAGGAAGGAGATTAAAATAAACTTTCTGCTTTGGAGTGGGGGTGGAATTGGGAGACAATTATCTTAGGAACCCTCAGTTGAGTGCCAATCGGATGTTAACTCTTTTTTTTTTCTTACTTACAACCTGTATTACTTTATGTCTAGGCTTCCGTAAGAAGCGTGTTCAGTTTTATGACCCGATGGAGACTGCGTCAAATAAGTTTCATTGATTCAGAGCACATTCTGAGTGCATGAGGGTAAAATTGTCCCAAAAGGAGATCGATTACGATTCATACAAATATTCAGTCACCGAGCAAACTTTTTGAAACTACACCTTCATCTTCTTCACCTTGTGTACGATCTTCTCTGCGGGTTGTATTATTGGGACAGAAGCGTTAGAAATATTCGTCCTTGAAATACAACGGTGTTCCTTGGTGTATTCTTTTTTTATAGTAAGACGAATTATATCTGATGCCCTAGTAGCACAATTCGTTCAAAAAGCGTTCACAGAATGTTCAAAGACGTTAACAGAACGTCTTTTGAACTAGCTGTGCTACTGGGCAGTTAGATTAATTTTGATTATTTAGGTGCATTTTCAATATTATCTAAGTTAAAAATTTACGCTATAAAACTCAAGGATATAAGGCTTTGAAGTTGAATTAGATCACAGAAAGTGTTTTCAAAAGTTTTGTTGTCTATTTGCTTTGATTTTTGTCAGATATACAATTCGCGCAGAAGTGCAAACTTATTTATCCCCATCAAAACAGTTCTTGTATATTTTTAATAATATTGTAAATTGAAATGATGCTAGTGAAGGATGATTTGACTTTTTATCGATCTTTCTTTAGGAAAACTTAATTTTAATTTCATGTTCGACAAAATTATTCATATTTCTATAGCATACATGATAATAAATTTCGCTCATTATATATTCAATTACGTATATGAAGGAGAACATTTATATTTTAATGCATATTTTAATGGTGGGCGAAATAGTTCCAGAATAGAGCTCAGATTAAAGACATCAAAAATCATGAACGTGAGTAAAAGATCCCAGACACAAGCCAACTATTTAAATCAGTGATATTTTATTTTTTTAAATAATTTTGCATTTATGTGTCCATTAAACGACGCCACCGGTTCAATACATTTGGGAGGGCAAAGATAAGAACATAAAATCTTTATTGAGGATTTAATTGAATCGATATTACCAGTCTTACCAAGTTCACGAAACATAATTAACCATAGTGTATTTTTTTAACTTTTTTTTTCGAAATAGAATTATCAGCAATTTTGCTATAATCAGCTCACCCGCTCAACTCCGAACTCTAAACCAAAAATTACTGTACACAAAATTTGTTTCCTTATATCACCACTTCCTACAAACGGAAAGCTTAACATCTCAAGCCTTGATGTCATCACTAGGCCAGCGAAACTTAAGTGATCACAGTTTTATTTTCACAAACTAAAACTGTTTAAATTTTTTGGTGAATGCTACGAATATTAGAAAATATCTTAAACATTAAAATTAAAATACCTTTCTTATACAACATTATTCATTATGATCTATTACCTAATTATGTAATTAGCCATGGTTAAAAACTGCCATTTGTCGTAACATTATTTTTTTTTGTCTCAAATTATTAAAATTCTGTTAGAGTAAATTCATCAGAATTTTTTAATAGTTTTATTTTGTGAAAATAAAACTTATAAAAGCTAGGCCTAGTAACGGAGTCAAAGCTTAGTGACGTAGCAGCTGTTAGGCTTTCTTTATCTAGGAGGTGTTGCTTATATCCCAAGCCAGCTACGTCCTATTCGACGTCAGCTTAGTTTCATAAAGACTGAAAGTTCATTGAAACTAAGATTACAATTACAGACAACAATTATCTTATTCGGAATCAGATTCGACAATAAACTAAAACTGGCTAATTATGAGCCTTAAGAAATCATTTCACGTAGTTGGAATGTTATACTCACTTAGCTTACCCTACACAAATTACCAAAACCTTC
The DNA here is from genome assembly GCA_038373885.1 of Cheiracanthium punctorium. Lineage (NCBI taxonomy): Eukaryota > Metazoa > Arthropoda > Arachnida > Araneae > Cheiracanthiidae > Cheiracanthium > Cheiracanthium punctorium. The sequence goes on from JAWZYV010014119.1 coordinate 168,764, forward strand.
ATCTTTGAGCTTGCATACTATTTAGATAAGCTCTATACTTATTATATTTATGAAAATTGTCATCTTATATAAGGAAAATGTGTTAACTAAACTTAAAGCCATCGTAGTTTCAGGCCGTATCAAAACATGTATTATTATTCTTTGGAAAGTGCTAAGTAATGTATTTTCTATCGCTGAATCTATCACTTTAGCTTTTGTTTGGTGATGTGGGTGTACGGCTAATTATCGACGCGAGGGATCTAGGCCGGGGGTGGGATTGCCCTCCGTGGGGGACTTTCAAAGGGTTCCTAACCCTAGCTTTTGTTCGGAGAAAAATCTGGCACTGTTTGCGTTTTATGAAATCATTACTTTATTCTAGAAGCTGCCAGGGATGTACAGCGGCTCGAGAACCATTCTGCCACACGGCGAATCAGAATTTGATTACCTACTTAGGAGGCAACGTTGTTCCATCTATTAGGCGCCTCAGTAGTAAAGTGGCCAGTACTTCCGGCTTAGATTTGGCTAATACGCACCACCACCTCCTAGATATAGAAAGCCTGAGAACAGAAGCTTTTACGTCATTACTAGGTCTTCTAGTACGACGTCATCACAGTTTTTAATTCATGAAGTAAAACTATTTAGAATTTCTGGTGGTTGATACAAATTTTAGAAAATATTTTAAGTTGAAGATAAAAATTAAAATACCTTTATGATAAAAAATTATTTATTATGATCTATTTCTATATCATATTATATAATTAGCGATAGTTAAAATTTCCTGTTTGTCGTAAAATTAAATTTTCTATTTTAAATCATTAAAAAGCTTTATGTGGTAGTAAATGCACCACAAACTTTGAATAGTTTTACTTTGTGAAAATAAATGTGTGATGACGTCATGTTAGTGGACCTGCGGATGACGTAAAAGTTTCTGTTCTCAGGCCTTCTATATCTAGGAGGTCGTGTACGTATCCACGGTTAGTGCATCTATTTGATAATAAATACATTTTACAACCGACGCAATAATGCAGTCAACCCTCTAGATACAGAGAACCTTACAACTGAAGCTCACGTCATCACTTGGTCTTGTATGACGTCATCTCAGTTTTACTTTTACAAAGTATATCTATAATAAATTTGTGGTGATTTTCCTCACTCATAAACCTTTTTAATGATTTAAGATAAAAAAATTAATTTTACGACACATGAAAATTTTTGACCACCACTAATTGCATAATATGATGCAGAAGTAGATGACAATGAATTATTTTGTATCAGAAAGGTATTTTAATTTAAGATATTTTGTAATATTTGTAGCATCCACCAGAGATTTTAAATAGTTTTACTTTATGAAGACACAGCTTAGACGACGTCACTCAAGAGGATCTAGTGAAGAAGTCAAAGCTTCAGTTGTTAGGATTTCTACAAGTAGAAGGTGTTGAGGCAGTCCCCAACCTTTGAGTTACCACTTTTTCTAAACAGTGTATTTATCAAGGTTTTTTTTTTTTCAGATAGCAAACAGCCAGCACATCGAAATCATAAATTTAGCTATATACTTTTTTTATCTCCAATGGCGGACACAAGCCGTTTATAGGCATTGACTACTACTAGACCGGAATTAACCCATGTAGCGCACACATGTTCTCTGAACGCCTACTTACGTTCAGAGAGCCTGTGTGTGCTGCCCTGGACAGTTTACAAAGGAGGCACCTGATAAGAGAACGAAATGACACGCAAGCACATGGTGGAAATCGAACCCGTACACGGGGTGTGGTAGAATAAATCTCTACCCACAACGCACAACCAGAGTGGCAATTTTGATATATTCTAAGCCAAAAATTACTGGTTAGAAGAAACGGTTGCTTATATCCGGTAAAGGATGCGGATTCTGATAATGATGTAAAGTGTTGAAAATTGCAAACTGCAAAAGTACTTTAATTGTAGAATATGGAAATCCGTCATTATAACTTGCAGTTTTTAAGATACCTTTTAAAGCAGCTATAATACTGCGCAACACACTCGAACGTTTTTTTAAATTTTTGAAAATATTTTTAGAAACTTATAAATTAAAAAATTAAGGAAAGAAAAAAATCTTAATTTTTCTGAATTAATTATTTATCTACTGAGAATTTTGCAAAAGAATGTTACTGAAAACTTTTTATTGCGTTTTTCTGAAATCTCATTTTCATGTATTAAGTATCCAAGTAAAATTGTGAAAGTGCATTAACTATAATTAAGTAAAAACATGTAAAGCGCTTTTTAAAGTTGCTTTTCCTTTATATCTATTAGTAGGTCATTGCAAAATTATCTTGCCACGCTAAATTCTTTTAAATAAGTATTTCGTAACGTAATTGTCGACGTGTCTCATGGCCAAACAAAAGAAACGATATATTTAAATAAAAACCAGTTCTACTTATTTTTATGCAGTTAAATATATTGCCGATGAAAGTAACTGCAAAATAATTACTGAACTTTTAACTTTATCGTCTGGAGTTTTGTGTTGTTTGTTTTGCTAAAGTATATTCGTATTCTTAATGATACACTTAAGTATATTAAAAATGCGGAAAGTCACAAAACTACTACAGCTGCAATTCACTTCCTGATATCAGTTTTTGTAAAGGACATGATGTTATCACTATACAAATTTTCTAATTACTTCGAAAAATGAAAATAATGCAATTCAAGATGGTTCGTTAAAAATTAATAGTAATGATAATAATAATAATAAGAGGAAGAAGCTAAAATTTAGCATTATCTTCGTTCGTATTTATAACTGCCTGCAAATCCTTTAGCTGTCCTGCATAAAAAAAGTCATGCAGTAATGAATTAAAGTCACTTCACGCTGTAACAGTTTTTCCATATTTAGAGGATCTCCTACTTTTTAAAAAGATAGGGTTACTAAACACCATAGGAACTTGAGTCAAATTTAGAACCAGAAATAAGTACTTTAAAATGATCACTTTACAAAAAAAAAGTATCCATTCTAATCAGTAAAATTATTTCCTAGCATATTGTGACGATTTTTTATAAGTGCCAACTTTTACGGAATATAATCAGCACCGCCTTCGTATAGGAGGAGATGTTGATTATATTCCAGGTAATAACGTTCAGAGAACGTACTACGCTTGCTGTATGGGAAATCATGCTTTGACGTCATCACTAGACCTGCGAAGTAGGCGTCATCCCAGATTTATTTTTACAAAGTAAAACTATTTAAAATTTGTGGTGAATGCTACAAGTATTGGAAAATATCTGTAATTAAACATTAAAATTAAAATAACTTTCTCATACAACATTATTCATTCCGATCTATTTCCTTATCATATTATCTACTTATTCATGGTTAAAAACTGCCATTTGTCATAAAATTATATTTTTATCTCATATTGTTAAAATATTTTTTTCGTGAATAAATTTACCAGAAATTTTTAAAACTTTTAAACGTAGGCCTAGCGATGACGTCGAAAGCTTGGTGAAGTAGGATTTGTGAGGCTTTCTTTATCTAATAGGTGTTGATATAATTAACTTCTTTTAGTAAACAGTATTTTTCTGCTCAAAATTTCGAAAAAATTCTCAGCTGACCGTACGTGCTGGTCGCAATTTTGAGAAAAATAGTTTCAAAAATTACTGCTTGCAAAAATGGTTGATTATATTCCGTAAAAGTTGGCAGTTATGTCTTTGATTGAAAGTTTTTAATACCGTTTAAAAATGAAGAATGATTATGAAGAGTTTTGTATTTAAAAAATCAGTGCTAAAGTTGTTAATTTAATTGGGATTATTACAACAATTTTGTGATTATTATAACATTATTGTGTTTTAAGTACTCTAAATAAGCTGCAGTCAAATGAAAGTGCTTTTTTGCTCAACTTCTTCTTTTGTTGTCTATTTGTTAACACCAGCGCAGACAAAGGGTTTCCTTACTAGACCCATAACAGCTCTATGTGTAAACTGTACAGCATTCTGGAACTAGATATTTACGTACATATTGTACATTACATATGTACGGATATTCTTTCATTAAAATACATTTTAAGCTCTTATTAATTAATGGTTTTATTTATCAGCTCCAAATTATTTAACCTGTAAAGCTTTCGCATTAATATTACACAATACAAAAAAATGCTGAAAGTCGTTTTATTTATTGTGTAAAGTCGTTTTATTTATTGTGTAAAGTGAATTATTAACAGTTTTAGCAAATTTTCCTTTTTATCATGAATTCCAACGACCTCTCGTTGTTTCTTTTCGAAAATCCGGACATTTTGATAATTCGTACACGGTCCGGTCACAATTAATACAGGTTAACTACTCTCTACTGCGCAGAGAAAAACAGAAACGTTATAATTTTATAAATCTATAAATCCTCAGATCAATATTTGAGTTTACGTGCATTTCTCTCTGTGGAACTGTTTCCATTAACAGATTGCATTCATTGAAGCAATTTCTACAATAATTAGATTACGACTTAAAGGTTTCTCGAAAATTTCATTTCCATGTACAGACAAATTTAATAACTCAAAGAATTATCAGATTTAAGAGATTAATTATGATAACCTGAATTAAATTATTCATTCCTGCTTTGGGATTTGACGTCCCCATGAGACCAAAGATCAAGTCTAGTTGAATTTTCATGTTTATGTCGAATCCCATCTATGTTTAACAACTTAGTGACAACAATTCAGCAGATTAAGAAGTTCATAAATATTTATTTTCTAACAAAATGTACGTTTTGTGGTTTGACAGATCTATGGTATGGATTCGTTTACTGCTGTAAATCTTATTCGGAACTTTCATTTTTCTTTAAAATGAAATTTACGTTATTTGTGCCATGGACTGCTGATTTATAATAATCGAATGTTTATGTATTGATACCGACAATATCAGACACACAATCATCTTTATTTAATTCGTTGCCTAGTTTTTCGATTCAAATGGATACTTAGAATCCAGTTTTGATGGTTAATTCGTTTATTTTATTATTTCTTTTATTAATCATTTTTTTAATGTACCATACATTTTATATCTGAAATTAATGTATTTTGAATCTTCATCAATAATTTAAAAAAGTGTAAAAAGAGAATACTTTTATAAATTTCTCTCGACTTTGTAAACAATTTTGCAAGCATGTACTCTATACAGATATTTTGGTTACACGGTTAAAAGTTTTTCGGAATTATAAGATTAGCTGCTTCACTTTATTTTCTTTATAACTGTATGTTTATACTGCAATGAAATCCTTCACAGTTACATAGTTACCAACTGCTCCGTTATATAACTAACCGCGTTTGTAAACAGTAATTCTTCTTAAATACTTTTTCGAAATGATAACCAGACTAGACGTTTGACGCGAACGTTTTGCAATAATTTAAGGCAAAAATTACTGTTTAAAAAAAGTGGTTGATTATATTCCGGAGCAGCTGGCAACTCTGTGGTAAAATATCTCTCAGAAAATCAGATGTCCCATATAGGTATTCGCAAACCAGATTTTTCTTATTTATAAAATCCATTTATATAAGATAAAACGGCGCTCCTGGGGATTAAGTTGCAATTTCCATTCTTTAGAAAACATCTCTAAGTTATTTAAAAGTTATGAAAAAAAATGTTTTCTTTCGAAGCGAACGTTTCCTATGAAGAGTATTAAAAATCCCTCTACTTATAATACCTTATTAAAAAATAAGTAAGGTAAATGCTCTAGTAGTGGGCCAATTAAGGGTGTTTCCATAATTATCATCTTTACTTTGCAGAAGTTTCGTTAATCTACACTTTTTTATGGTAGTTCAGTCATATCTGAAGTAATAATTATCAAAAATATTAAAATAATTGTGATATAATTAAAAAAATAAAACTGAGGTCGCTTACATGCACCAGGAGTGGGAATAGCAAACTTTTGATGTACCAGTATTGGGCATGCCAAAAGTGGGCCACATGGATTTATCAAATGTCTACGGAAAATATAATAAAGTCGTTATATATAGTAATAATAAAATCGCATTAATATTACACAATACAAAAAAATGCTGAAAGTCGTTTTATTTATTGATTCTGCTCGAATGAGATTTTTACATTTTTTTCTCAAACAGCCAGTTTGTCACAAAAGCTATATGTTATTTATCGATATCACATTGTAAATTATGGTTTGGACATTAAGGATATTAAATCTTGATATGTTACGCTGAATAAATCGCGAGGGATCTAGGTCGAGGGGGGGGATTGCCCTCCTTGGGGGACTTTCTAAGGGATCCAAAACTGTATTTACGAGAAATATCATAGAAAAACATGGAAAACTCCAAACGGTTAGGTAGGCGCAAGCGACCTGGTTTTGAACCAGGCACTTTCTGTCGCCCAGTTGAGAGCAAAAACGAGTTCAACCACTACTCGAGCGATTTATTTTTTTTAAGAACATACTAAAATATTTACCCTCAACGATGGAGAAAAAATACTTAAAAAACGACTTTTATTACTTTTTACAAAAAGTGATTTGTTATATTCTGGTATAATTGGACGCTATGTATACCATTCAGCAACATTTTATAAACTGTGCTAATTTAAAGTATTCGGATGTATATCTAAAAGTTAATAAAGGTATCAAACACACAGTTAAGCCTTTTAAAATTTAATCAAATAAATTGCGTCCTTATTTCAATCTACTAAAATCTTTCATATTTTTTAATGTTGCGGTTAAATCACTTTATTAATTTTTAATATGTTCATCTAACTTTTAAATTAAAATTGTTTTTACAATAAATGATAATTGTGATAATGTTCTTTTTAGTTATGTAGTTGGAGAAGTAGGCAAAATACAACACGCACTATGGTGTCATTTACTGAAACTATTTGCACAGGAAAATACAAAGCGTTTTTATATTAACTGACTGGATGTAACGAACTACCTCTTTGTATTTCTAAGAATAATGTATCAATCTACTCATGGAGTTCTCATATTTGTTTGTATTTGCTATTAGAACATACAGACCGATTGTTTAGCAATTAATGGATAGCAAAAAGTTCTCACGCGTTAGGTTTTTACTGTCCGTCTTTCGGTCGTTTAAAAGAACGACCGGAAAAAGAACTCAACAGAAAAACATGTGTTTTGATGGCCTTTTACGAAAATACTTTACCAGTTTATAAACAATGCAGCTATTCATGAAAGCCCCTATATAAATATTGTCGGAAAAGAGAGGTATGCAGCAGAATAAATATTATTTAAACGTCTTGCACTACTCAAAATGCACGTATGATTAGTTATCACTCTTAAAAATATTAATTAGTTCGCATTATATTTTAATTTCAAAGCATTTTTTATAAAAGATGTTGAAACAATGTTTCAGAATCTTTCAGCAAACATTTAATCTATATTTGCAGTTACGGCATGAGAGGCGATGCAATTCCCTTGAGCACACGAACGTTGTGAGAATAACAATATCCTAGTATAAATACAGCATACATTTTGGCTTTGTTAATAACTGTGCGTAGAAATATTTAGACAGATGAATCTATGAATCTAAAAGTAGTTCGCTACTTTTATATTTCGTTTTTCCGTTATTAAGAATATTCCGTTTGTTTCGACTTCTGTTACATTCAAAATTATTTTTGTTCCAAATTTACTCAGGATTAAATATATTTAGCAAATTAAACTAAAATTAATTATAATAAATTAAACTAATTTTATATTATAATTTGTGGAGATATCAAATAATCTTACTGTGCAAAACGCCTCTAAACTCTAAACTCCTCTAAAATCTCCTCTAAACTCCACTAAACTCTAAGTTTTTCATTGCTCTTAACTTATACCCAATTCAAATATTAACATTATATACGAAAAAACAGCAAGCAAATACTTAAGTATAATTCATGCGCAGATATTGTGATATGAAAGTTTAAAGTTTGAGTAGTGAAAATTTGAGAGCCTTCAAACATCATCTTAATTCCATCATATAAAAAAAATCTTGGTATCTGCAATGACAAATTTTTCCGCATTTATCTCTTAGCATTGGGTATATTGCACGAAGTGTACATAAAAGCCATACATGTCAACTGCTCCCGTATATAAATAATAACTTTTTTTAAGCAGTAACTTTCAGCTTAAAATATATCAAAGTACGATGCTAAACGTGTGAGCTGTGATTACCATCTCGAAAAAATGTTTTAATAAATTTACTGTCTCCAAAAGGTAGTTAATTATATTCCGAAGCAGTTGGTAACTCTGTAAAAAACTGTAGGCACTACTCTTACGGAATATAATTAACCACTTTTTGTGTAAACACTATATCTTTTTACATTTTTTCAACTAACCTCAAACGAAAAGTTTGCTACATTGTAAATAGAAAATGGCAGTTTACAAAAAGTAGTTGATTTCATAAATTCCTTTAAAAGTGCAGCTATGCGCTATATATATTGCGCAAAGTTCTGGTCAAAGCTTTGCGGTATTAAAAAAAAATGAATAAATAAATAAAGCGCATTCTGATATTTTTGCGTGTGAGACAAATAAAATTAATTAATTTATACGTGTGCGCACTTCGCTTTTAATTTTTTTAAAAAAGAGTAGTGAAGTCAGCATTTGAAGGTACAGTGTCATCATCCCGCATAAATTTTGCGAATGTATTCAATTAGCTTGACAGGAACATTGTTGATGTTTACGATACACAGAAGGGAGAAAATACATCCAAAATAACAGTTGGCGACGGTTTAACGGAGCTAAAAGTGTGAAGGAATTCTTATCTTGAGAGGCACTGAACCGAAGGAACACAATGTTGTACAACTTCAAGGCTAGTTTTGTCTTCGAAAACACCGAGGCACAAGATACGTTTCCTAGCGCGATTCTTCCTACTAGAAGAGAAAAACCGCTGAGATTTGTGTATTTTCTGAATTTGTATACTTCTTTAAGATCGCAACACGTTAATCAATGCCTCTTGGTTTATTAAACAATGATTTAACAATTTTACTTGAAATAATTGCGAATATTTGCTTGAAAATCTAGTTCGTACCTAAATCCGCATTTGAAAGTGGTAATGGCACTGTGGTACTGTTGAAAATCCTTTAAGAAATTTTTATTTATGAAAATAATATAGGAACATCATTAAAATTCGTATACTGATGAAACACTCAGTGATGAATAATCTCGTTATCTCAAACAATTGAAAAGATGAAAAACTTAGAAAACACAATAGCATTAATACAAAGTAAATTTTGTTAGTTATCTATATTAAAATATAGCTATGATTATAAATTATGAATCAAAATGAACCATGCTTAAAAACATTGATCCATCGGGTAATATGGTTTCATGTAATTGTATTAGAGATTAGCATTAAACAGCCTATATTTATGAATACGCAAATGAGTATTTTTTACTGATATATTTTATTTTCCATTCCAAGTACTTTCCTATTAACTGTTATTCGATCATTCTCAGATAAATATACCGTTTAAATGCGACTACTTTTTCGTATTTTTAATCGTGGATACTATTAGGCAGTTTGTTCTTAATATACAAATATTAACAGTAACATCTTTTTTTACTATTTGGCCTGAAATGTTTTAATTATCACATGAAATGTTATATTCAATCTCAACCTATTCCAAAACCTGAGTATGTACTTTTAAACCAAAAATCACGATTAGTTCTTAAGTAATAAATTTGTAAAATATCAAACATGCATTTACTTGTCGCTGTACAAAAACGAATATCTTTGATTTATGTTAAAGTAACGAATAAGGTACCTTTATGTTACTTAATTATATTATATATTTTGATAAATGACTGTAATTATAGAAAAAGATAAACCAAAATTATTTGATTAATGAAGTTTCCTATAAAACAATAATCTTAAAAGTATTGTTTCTAAGTGCTGCACGAGCAGAATGCCTACTTCTAATTCCATTATGTAAAGCAATCTGTATCGTAACATGGCCACCCATCTTGATAAATTTCCCTTCCAAAAATACACGTTATCTTTCATGAAGTCCCCTAACAAAAAAATAAAGTAATAAAGAAACAGAGAGGGACATAAAGCATAAATGTCTACATGCTTGATATAAAGCAGTCATCTGCAAAATACTAGATCTCTGTTGCGTTCGGGGAAATGTCTGTTCAATTTTTCGAAAATTATTGTAAAGAATGCCTTTGCTAAAGCTGGACAAACTGAATAAAGTAAGAAAACCCTGCAGATATTCAATCATAAATTTAATATTGAGCTATAACGAAACATTGGGAGCTTTTTGGTTTTACGTGTACAAATATTCTTTTTATTGCATTGCATTATGCGTTTTTGATGCAAGCAACGTCCATTTTAGAATCCTCTAGAAATTTTTAAACAAAGTGATTGCGATAAAAATGATTTTATCGCAAACTGCATAAAGTTTTAAATGAACATATACTAATATATACATTAATACTATAAAAATAAGCTTTGCCGACTGTTGCTAAATATAATTAACAACTTTTTTTAAACAGTAATTTTTTCTTAAGATATAGCAAAATCTCGTGACTAATTGTGTGAGCTGATCGCCATTTGGAAAAAAAGTTAATATGCTTACTGTTTTCAAAAAGCGGATAGTTATATTCCGGAGCAGTTGGCAACTCTGTGCTTTACAAATATCATCATGCTTTGCAATCTATAAAATGTTAAAAAAGCATCCTTCGTTTGTGTGACACACAAATGTGCGTCCATTAGATCGATCTTCAAGTTTTAAAATGAAGTGTAAAAAATATTGGATAGAATTGGAAAAAAATCCTAACTACATCAAAAATCTAAAAACTTCCAAATCATCTGATTTTCAATTTCAATTTTCGTACATATATTAAAAAACGCTGAAAAAATTAACATATTTAATAGTTTAAAAATCAGATCTTTCATCAAATTTCAGCTCTTTTTAAGCAATTTTGTGCAGCAGTTATCTGTATATATATAAACAATGTATTAACCACATTCAATCTGTTTCTGCTATAAAATCTACTTAAAGCTGTCTCCATTTTCAGGAAAAAAAACCTTCAATCATGTTCCAAGAGCGAGTAATTAGTTAGTTTCCTATGATTTTAAAGATTTTTATTCAAACGATTTCTTTAAACCATGACCTTTTACCTTTTTGCAAGTTTTACCTGATTTTAACTGATGGCCTGTTACTTATAAAATGATAAATCTTTGTAACTTTTTGAGTTCTTCAAACTATAAAACTTTCATCACTGTTTTCAAATTGTAATGGTTTCGCTACCTGCATGAAAAAAAATTAATTTATTTATTTATTCAAGCGTATAAAATTATAAATTTGTGTGTAACATTCTCGTAATTCGGAAAACTATATTCTGCAGTCCAACAAATGCTTAATGTTCTTAATTCATATGTAGACTTTAAACTCTGATGTTTGAATACTAAAATTCATTAAATTTAAAAACATAATTCAACAACATTTAGAAAATCATCTTTTTAAAATTCACCTGAAAATACTTCCTTGTAAAAATGAGTAACGCGGAGAATTACCCATGTATCAATATCACTAAAAATATCCCATGAATCATTGTAAAATTTCTTTCTTTTCACATAAGCTTTAAACTCAGCAAAATATCCCCCCGTCGACAATGCTCAGATTTAGTGACCATAGCTGTTTTATTAACAACCAACCATTCTTAGCAAAAGACGGAAAATCACAGTGAATTTGTCTTCATAATAATCTTCACAGTACTTTTGCAGTTAGGAACACAGCTGGAGGTACATTTCTGTATATTTACCAGGGAGTTTGTCGAGCGTTTAACTGGAAATTGCAATTTGTTTTGCAAGACGTATTTTGTTCTCTCAGGAGGCAGTTATCAGCAGGGGGTGTCATTTTACCGCTAAGCCAGAATATATACTAAGATGTGCGCATTATTAAATATCAACATTATTTTTCTTATTAAGCTGAAAAGAGGCTTCTGGGAAAAGAAGTAGAATTTTTAGCATGGAATTTTTGTAGCTCACGTAACTCACGGTGTAACGAAGAATTTGAAGGAAAATTCATATATTACTTTTTAAATTTGGTTAGACATAGATGTCAACTACTACGGAATATAATTAACCAATTTTTGTAAACAGCATATTATTTTGGTATTTTTTCAAAATAGTAACCAGCCCTCGCCCGTAGTAGGAAAATGTTGCTAAGTTTTAAGACGAAAGTTATTGTTTAATAAAGTGGTTCATTATATTCCCTAGTAGTTGGCAGCTATGGGTTAGAAAACATTTGGTTCAATCACTGTGATATGATGCAGAGGAAAGCATTTTCATTGGAGTTTTGCAAAATCTGTGACAAGTATTTTATGCAGTAGAACATATCTATTTCCAACCCGTTTATTACGAAAACCTCTAGATCTCGACATTCTTGTATACTAATATACTTATAATTACAATCTAAATTCATCGTATTTCCATGTATATCTCAAAAAATAGCAATTCCTTTAAAACCTCTGTATCTCGAATTTCGGAGAGTATAAATTACAAATATCGATGCCCATTGACCAACTTTCTTTTAAAAAAAAAGATACCGATGAACTTAAAGAGACAACAGAAAAAAAGCAAACACCCTAGTAGCATATCTCTTTGGAAAGAAGTTCAAAATGCATTCAAAAGATGTCTTTCGAATTAGTTATGCTACTAGGGGAATACCGTAGAACTTAAAAAATTTCGTATATCGCAGGATAATGCTGTCTACGAAGAATTTGGAGCTCTTTTTAACTTCACAAATCTGACACCTTGTTTGTGTTTGTGGATTAAGGCTGACTGACTGCACTAGGATCCTAGTCTAATAGGAGAACGCCCTCCGTGGGGGACTTTCTAAGATATCCTAGTCTGTATTTACGCGAGGTTTCGGAGCAAACATAGGAAAACTCCGAACACATAGGCCGTCAGGCGCAACCGGGGTTTGAATCTGACACCTCCCACTTTCCAGTTGCGAGAACAGAACCTCCCAGAAACCGGAGCAAAGCGAACACCGGAAACAAAGAAGTTTAAACTTCAAAGATCAATCGCTTTGCTGTTAAAGTGGTATGCATGCATGCTGAAAAAGTGTTGTGGTTGTACGTATACAGAATCTGCAATCCTACCACTGTACTTTTCCACAAGAAAATCTCCTCAAAACGTTTTTCGTTGACCGCATTTAAAACCTCTATAACTAGAAACCCTTTTATCCATTCCATGAGATTTGAGATAGACAGGTTCAACTGCAATAACAATATATCTCTATAATACTGGGATTCAACCATGCTTTTCTGTGATTTTTTTAGAAGTTTTTTTTTTTTTCATTTACAAATTTTTATCTTATGTTACAGTGCATAAAATCTTAGCTTTCGATATAACATTCTGAATCTATATAAATCTGTGACGTAATTTGTTTATTTTAAAAAGCGTTCTAGAGAAACTCACGTTTTTTTTTTTTATTTAGAAAAGAACAAGTCTTAATTTATGCCTCTTTCATCTTGGGAAAGAAGATATCTTTTTCTTAGCACGATTTTGGTAATAAACTAACTGTAAGGTTTGCAATGTTTTGTGCCGTGTGGTTAATGCAAATTGCGGAGTTCACCATGCTATTTGGTGTTTGATAACTATAATGAGAATCGAAATTGAAAAATTGCATAATCGATTATGGTGGTCACGAGGTGAAACAATAATATTATTAGCTATATGTTTTTAGTCTTGAATGAGATGTTTAGAAAATAGTAGCCGTGGTCTTAAACAGCAATTTGTGTTATTGTAGTTTAAAGGAATAAATTTATATTTTCAGAAACTGTTTTTTTTACCCTAAAATTGGTGAAAACAAACTGTACTAAAACACGGGAAGTGAAGCAGCCCCAGCTTGACCACTGCTTTGGTGGATGAAAATCTCTCTCAGCTGGGCTTTTGTGGAATCGTATATGCTAATGCTGGTAAGCTGGTGCACATAAAATCTGTTAGTAGCTCCAATGTCTTCCATGCTCAAAAGGTACATCTGTGTGTGCCGATTTCAGGTGCTAGGTCTCTCATCTGGAACAGGTTTTTAATTAGGAGACCCCGAGCAAAGTCGGAATTCCACACATTTGGGCTCATTAAAATAGAAGCCGTCCCCTTTCGTCCATCGCCGTCCTGTGTGGAGGATCTGGCAAAATTTAGCTGTTGCCAGAAGGCATTAAAAGCAACAACATCAACAAATTGTATTCTCATTATTGTTAGATATACACACTAATTAAGAAACATTTCTTTAAAGCACTATATTCATCTGAATAAGAAATTGTCACAACTGAAGTACATAACATGCTATATAAAAGCATAATATACTCCTGAAATGGACAAAATGCAGTTAAAACATTCATATTATATTCTTGAAAACCATCCTTGTTATTCCCTAATAAAAGAATACAGATGAATAGTGATCACTGTCACATTCTTTCTACAGAGATGTTGCAGAGTTTCTACTCAATGAGTTAATTAACTGAATAAATTCACTTCCTTGGAATAGAGGCGGATGCACCAAAGTTTAATGCATATGTTTAGTTTTCGAAATTTCCTAATAGTTTAGTCCAAAAACAGCCTTTCATCAGGGGAATCTGCATTTAAATTACATTTATTCCCGTTAAAAATTCAATGCAATATCGTCAAATAAATTCAACAAATGTATTTATTCTTTTCTAGTTTTACAACAGCGTATAGAATTTCACAAGAGTCGTTTCACAAAAGCACATTAGCGTCACTCTATGTTAATTTACGTCTAGACTATGCTTCAAGTATATTCAAACCGTACTACATAGTGCTATACGTTATGGGAGATAACCTAACGTTTTTATTTTAAGAAAACAGCACTTAATTGTTAATGACACTTTTATTGGCTTTTACATTTGCCTGTATCACTTTCTGTTGCTATTACGTATCTTCAATGAATTCAGGAAAGAATTGTTTAGTTTTATCTGGAGTTCAATTGACCAGTTAAAATTAAGGTTTTTTCTATATATTTTTCCATCTGTGCGTTATTTTGAATATACAAAAATATTTAATTAATAAGATGAATAAAGGGTGTAAATTATGATTAGATTAATCTATCCCATTGTTTTCTATTTGTTCTTAAGAATATTTTAATCTTCTTTCAAGGCACCCGTACACTTTTAAAATAATTCTATTATGTTCGTTTATTTTTTAACTCAATATTTTATTGTATTTTATACTTTGAAACATTTTTCTTTTTTTTCGAATATTAATTTACTTCTCTGCAAATGAATAATTTTTGCTTGGTTTGTTTATCTTCCCTAGTTTATAGTAATAATACCTATATCATGATTTTTTTATATATATAATTGTGCTTAGCTCTTTAAGTTTATTTAAAGAAATAATATTTTTAAAATAATGTATTAACAAATAACATTACGTAAAATTCCTCTTGTAGAAACAATTTTAATAACACTTATTTACGTATTTTTATGGATGCATTTTAAATGAGGTACTAATAACTGACCTAATAATTACAAATTTACATTAAATAGTTATAGTATATAAACAATTTAGCACAAACATAGTTTATTTACATTTTCTTATGTTAGTCTTTGAACAGAAATGTCTCCATTGTTACAGTAAATCTGAACATTTAAATTTTAAAATGAATTTTCTGTAACTGCAGGCATTTGTTGTAGTTAATAGTGCGAAAATATACATACCCCAAATAAAGTATACTAATTTCCTTAAGAAAGCCTTTCTCTTTAAAAATAATTGTCAGTTTCTCTTAATTCAAAAAGATATCTACAATTTTTTAGACATCAACACTTTTAATAGTTCCATAGCTAAAGTATTTCTTTTTCCGCGAGCACACACGAAGTAAAAAAAACCAAACTCTGACATCATCATAAATATTCTCCCCAAGAATTTCTGTAAATAACGTTATTTCTTTTTATCGTTACACACTTTAATCATTCCCTGTTCTTTTCTTTTCATACTCTGGACCAGTTTGACGACAAAAACAGAAATATCCCACATACGCACAAAAGCGTTAGGAAATCGAAAAGAAACACAAGAAATCCAACATGACACTTAATGACTCAAATTGAAACTTTCCAAATTTTATATTCAGTCCCATTTTGTTGATAGTGCTTCAACACTTTTTTTTTTCATTCAAATCGATGGCGAAAAATTGATTGTAGCGCGGGATCTGTCCATCTTTACAAAAGGGTGAAAGGCTCTCTCTGAAAAAGAAGTGACTTTAACCATAAAAGCATTACAAATCTCGGCTTCATTTTATACTGCAAGGGAATTTCTAGCCGTCTATTCTGATAAAAGACAAATTAACAGGGGCCTAATTACTCCAATTAGCATATCTAACAAGGATATTTAAAAAACGGGGGAGTTAAGTTTCTTTACTTGAAGGTGATATCCCAGAATCAATAACGTCCTCGTTGGAGGGGTTTGATAGACCAATAGCCTACACTTGAAGATTCCAGCTTTAAAAATTGCGTTTTTATAAGCTTCTCCAGATCTCCATACTAATCCACTTGAACAGCTAATTAAAATGTTTCGCTGTTGATTTAATTTGCCAGAACGGATGCAGATTGTGTAACTTTATTCTGAGTAAGCCATTTAAAATAGAGTTTAGTATTAGTAAGACAATGAAATGGAGATTTTCTAAAGCATTTTTTTTTCTTTTTAGCACTATGCTGTGCTACGCCTGCTGACTTAAAGTATTTGTTCTGGTAGTTATTGAAGTTTTCTAAGCTTCATATAAATGATAAAATAAGAAACTAATCCGAATTTAAAATTTATTATAAGTGTTTTTAAACATATGTACACCAATTTTGTTTTCGTTAAATAAAATATTTTGATTCGGTCTTCAAACTTATACGACAAACGGCAATTTAAAATTTTCTATGTATTTAAAAATTCGTACAGTACTATATGTGTAAAGAGTTTGAACCAATATATTTTTAACAACTTTAATCCTTCAAGGCTCAATATTTTTTCTGTGTCTTAAATACATTTATGTGATAATGTTAGTGATTATTATTTGGGGAAAAATAATTTAGACAATAATAACCAAATATTTTACTAGAAAATCACTTTTTTATTTCAGTTTTATGCTGTACACTGGGCCTTAGCTATACTTTTCTGATATTTATTTTGAAATTTTAGTATTAAAAACATTTCTTGATATGACGAGCTGCAACACACAGTCCTTTTTTCCGGATCAAAACTCTTTGATAACTATTTTTTGTTAATTTTCTAAAATAAACAAAACCACATTCGAAAGATTACTGATTAAACTTGAATCAGTTTTGGCAATATTATTAACAATAAGTACATCTACACGCAACAGCCTGAATTTTATCGTTGAGCTCTATGTATAAATACTCTTAAAAATCGACACATGTCTATACTAGTATTTTACAGACGTAGAGGAACAATTAAAGTGGTTATTCCACATATGGTACCGAGTGCCTTGTACGGTTTAAAATACATACTATGCGTCAGGCCATGTAACTCGGGGAAGATGAACACGTGGGCTTAACATTAAATTAGCGCTTCTCTACTTATACCTAATCACACTTGTCAAATTAAAAAAAAAAACATCAAATGCTCTTTGCTATTAGCACTTATCTTCCAGAGCTTTGTTAGTACACAAAAACTTCTCATTCATGACGCAATATTTAACATAACACTTAATTGTACGTTATAACCGATAACTATATATCCAAAATTTAAACTTTTTTTGGAAATGCAGAACTTTAAGACTTTTAAACAAAGCTTTTTAATTTCTTCACAATGGTTTTAGATGCTGGGCTACCCAAGAATTTTCATCCATTTCCGGTTAACTCAAAACTATTTCAATTTGGGTGAGGTTTTCTGACAATGTAGTTACACATCTGTTTTAAACACTGAACACCAGTATCACTAATATGCATAATAAAATATTATATTCACTAATATATATAATAAAATATTCCCTAAGAGAGTAATTGAATCAACTGGCAAGCATGTCAGCTCATAACTTAATCAGTTAAGTGCGCGGGAAAAAAATGTAAATAGTGTACATTCAGAATTCATTAACGTTGAAATTGTAGACAGAGTTTCAAACTTTTCGCATCGAGTAAGCTAAAGATGCATGTTTGCTGTATACTCAACTATGTCAATTATTTTATTAAATTCTGAATACAATTACGTTATACACATTTCTGTTTTTAAAAAGAACGTAATAAAATCTCAATGAAGCATTTTGAACAAAATTCACTTGTTTTGAAAAGACTATAATGTAAAAGGCTACTATGATGCATTATAAAATACTATGATACATGGACCTTTAACATATTTTATAAATCTCATATGTTGAAAACTTTACAAGCATTGTTATAATTCCTTAAATGAAAGACACGCTAAATGACAGAAAATAAGATCCACATCCATGCAAGACAATCCCTCAATATACAATTTCTTTCAAAAATGGAAAGAGTGGTAGAAGCTATCAAAATAAGCACGTTTTGTAATGGAAACAGCGTGAGTAAAGACACGTTAACTTGGTAAAATATAACAATCAAGTCAGAAGGAAAAAATATTTTCATTACGGAACGGGGTAGCTAACGAGCAACTGCACCACGTGCGGTATAATGTGGGCTCAAAATTTCGTAATTTCGAACATTTCTGCATAAGTAAGGTGGAACCCCATCGTGTTGTAATGACACCTTAACGTGCCATTTTGGCATTAAATATATTGTTACTTCGGCTCTGTAAACCTTGTAATTTTATTTTTTAAAGACACTACAGAAAAATTCCTATAAAGGTCAAGTTAATTTTAAAAAATCACGGAATTGTCTCTGCCACCCCCTCACCGTCTTTCAGTTTTATACAGGCATGACGATTTAATATTGCGTAAAATGAGAAGCAATGCATAAAGATAAACCGAATTATTTTCAATATCATAAAAGTAAAGCAAGAATCAATGGCCATGATGTTTCAATACTAGTTATAAAAGCGATGCATATTAGGCTTTTACATTAAGCCGTTCAGTAATTCATTAAGCATATATAAAAGCACAAACGTTGTCAGCACATTAAAAGAAAATATATAAAATTCAACAAGAAACACTGAAATTATCTTAGAAAAGAGCAAGTAGTTATAAAATTCTCTTAAAGTATATTGAATGGGTTTACATATACAGTATTGTTGTGACGTATGCATCAAATAATTATCTGGCTAGTATTTTCCAGTAGCAAAGCACTCTTTGAAGCTCATTTTAATCATCGTTACCAATAATGGTATGTATGCATCTAAACTTTTTTTGTAATATTAAAATACTTATTCTATGCATTGTTTTATTTTAGAAGCTAAATAAAAAGAAAGATTTTGGGGAAACTCGCTTTTTCCACAATGATGTAAATTAAAGTTTACATTCCAAAAACAGTTTTAAAACATGACAGCAGTTTCATAAACATATTAAAAAGTAGAAATCATATTGAAAAGGACAAACTAAGCATATCTGATTTCAAAATTGTTTTTGTTTATTTAAAATATTATGATTAAAATCCAAAAATATAGATACTTAGCCGTACCCTGACTTTCCGTGTCTAATTATAACGCAGACACAGGTTTTATATAATAAGCATAAATAAACCTTACCAGCGTAAAAATAATCTGTATTTTTACTTTTTTTTTAGAGAGAGAGAGCGAGAGAGAGAGAGAAAACTAAAAATAAAATACAGTGGAATCGGAGCAGAAATCAAAACCAGCCTTGAACGTAGCATACAAGCTCGTAGAAAGCAAGAAAATTAAATATTAGTGAAATACCTTCCTAACTTTTTCAACCTTTAAGCGTTTTTGATTCGACTGTCACAAAGTAATTTATATTTTACTCGGAAATTTATTGTTGACCTAACACTAATAAAATACGAAAATATCCCTCACTTTTGGTACATTGCAGTTTACATCATACAGTTTCGTTTTGAAGCAGGGACGGTTCTTTCAAGTTTAGTTCAAAAGAAATTAAGCTAAAGTCTCAACATTCACCAAAGTCTATTACTAAACGATTAACGATAAAATCTTCGTATTCTCTCTTGCTATGAATAGTTTTTTTTAAATATAAAAGTAGCTAGAAATATTTGTTTAGCAAAAAATATGTATATAATATAAAAAATTAAACAAGGCATAAGTTTAAGATTTGTCTTTCAAGAAAGTATATTTTTCCATTAATAAAACAAGTCATATATACAGGGTGTCCCAGGAAGGTGGTAACGGTCCTTAATCCTTTATTTATTAGAGATAAGTAGGCAATATAAACTAAAAAATGTTCAAATTAAGGCTGGAAATAAGACTCTGTTAAGAAAACATCCTTCTCGTTAATTTTCAAAAGTTACACTTTTCAAATTGTTATACGACTCTCGTATAAAAAATTCCCAATCAGTAAATTGTGACCCATGCACTAAAGATGTGATGGAAAAAAATTTCTTTATTCTTTAAAAAAGATGAAGGGGAGCTAAACAAGAAATTGAAGGTAAACGTTTCTTTCTAGAGAAAGGGGAAATTTTTCTTTAGTCATTTTTGTACGACCCCTGAAATTCGATCATCCGAAGCTCCCCTAGTTCTATTTATTCCCTTCGAGGGCCATTGAAAAGTGGTTTCAGTCAGCATATATTTATCTTCATACCTCTGATAGTTTTTAGGCTATAATTCTGAAATTTTGTAGACAACTCATTAGTGTATGGTACCATAGCTGCTAACTACTACGGAATATAATTAACCACTTTTTGTAAACAGTATATTGTTTTAGTATTTTTTCAAAGAAGTAACCAGGTCACACGTTTAGTGCAAGAATTTTGCTATATTTTAAGCCGAAGAATCATATTTAGAAAAAGTGCTTGATTGTATTCCGTAGTAGTTGGCAGCTAAGTATGGGACACATTTTACTACCTCGGAACTTTTTTGTATTGCGGTCATATACAAATTTTAAAAGTATAACATTTTTTAAATGAACGAGAGGGATTTTTCTTAAGAGTCTTATTTCCGACCTCATTTTGAAATTTTTTTCAATTTACATTGACCACTTATTCCTAATAGATAAAGGATTAAAGCCCTTTACTACCGTTTCGGGACAAACTGTATGTGCATACACTAGTATGATAGTGACGATTGTTGTTATATATTATGGGAGCAAGGTATGAGAAGGAGTTCAGTTCTTATGCATTAATCAACTTCAATCCATTTGAAATATCATAAAATCTGTAGCACACACTGAAAGTCAATTTTGACATTTTTATTAAATTTTGGTCGTGCAACTGTGCCACCTATTTTTTCATAATTGATCTAATATCAAACTCCACGTTGTAACTAAATTGAAAATTTTATGCTTGAGTCAGTAACTAACTGCTCCCATATATGGCAAATTGTAGAGTTGCATTCTAATTATGAGTTTATAAAAATTGAATCTTAAGTGATTTGTTTTCAATTGATTGAATTTTTTGGTATTGAATTATTAAGTTTCAGATTGTGTAAAAACTTTAAGGCCAATATAATTTATCGTGCATATCCAAAAAGATAAAAACACTTTCTGAAAATTTTAATTCTAATGCTTAGTTAGTATGCATTATTACAAAAACTATAAGCAGACAAAATTGTTACTTGCAAATATTTTATTTTCAAAATGTCAATAATGTCATTAACTCATAACGGCCTGCGTAAAAACTTTAATCCATAGAACAAAAATGCATTTTAACGATACAGAAAACAATTATTAATACTTTGTTGAGCCGCCGACATTCCTAATCAGCTGTAAGGTTCTCGTTTTCATGGATAGAATGAGGCTCTTGCAAATAATGGATCAGTTTTATGCCATTCATCTTTAACTGCAGATCTTTTTTCGATGAACGAAGATCACTGCCTTCTTTAATAGTTTTACACCAAATTTTCATAGTCCGACTCTTATGAATCTGGTTATTATCCTGTTGGAAAACTCACTTTTCTCTGGCCAAATCAACTACATTTTGCAATAGAATTTTTTATATGTCTCCGAGATCATTTTTGTTGAAATAAATGCCAGACATCGAACTCCTGTAAAAGAAAGGCATCCTCATGTCATAATAGTTGCCCCATCGAATTGACGTTTGGAAAAAGTTTATTTTCCTTTTCGAAAATTGTGTGTCAGTAATATCTCCGACCATCAGGACCATCTAAGTTCCCTTTTTTTCCGTCGGAGAAAAGTACCTGGACCCACTGGTCTTTCCAAGACGTTTTCTCTCCAGCGAATGACAAACGTTGCATTTTACGTGCGGTAATAACGGCGGTTTAAAAAGTTTTGTTGCGTACTGAAAATTACCAGCTCTCAAACAGTGTTGCAAATAAATTTTCTACTAGCATTGAAACCTGTTTGCTAAATAATTTCCGTGCTTGAAAATTTTCTTCTCGAAGCAAATTGCAAAAATGCTTTTTTCACCTCTGGATGATAAAGCTATCATATTTGGTCAAATAACCAAATATGATAGTCGACCAATGGCAGAGTGGATAAGAAACTGAACATTGGGAGAAGACTAAAGTGTGCAGCTCTAGGGTTCTGGCCTCTCGCCCAGGTGTCGATCTCACAATCTGGAGTTCTGGGCGTTTTCTCTAGATGTAGAATGATTGACCTTTAGAACCCCTTAAAAAGTCCTCCATCCAAGGCATCCCACTCCCTTAGGCAGATGGCTTTCCTGTAGCTTTACCTTAATCAAAACAAAAACAAACCAAAAATGATCTGAGAACAAGAAAATCACAATTGAAATCTGGAACTTTGCGATTTGTTTTCATAGCATGTCGTTACAATTTACTGCATAGTAAAACTTTAATTCTTAAATTTAAATTTGCAGTTGCATGTGATACACAAATACTATTCATTTGGGTTATTCGAAAGTTAGTGTTTTGCAAAATTATGTAATTACAATAGATAAGTCCATGTTTTAATAAATAATTATTTTACTTGATGTACTCATATATATTAAACATATAATTGCAACATAATAAATTTTAAAAAGCATCTATGATTCTACCTATTAAAAATTTTTTTGCAAGCTATTGAACCTAAAAATTTTAAGTTTTCGATGAGATAACTACATTTGTGAAATTGCGTCATTGCAAAAAGTAAGTCTTTCAATATGAAATTTCATCATAGCAAAATGCAAGTCTTCCAATGTAAAGTTGCGTCATTTTAAAATATCACGCTTTCAATAAAAACTTTTAGCATAAAATATCCACGTTCCTTTCACTTTATTATATTCTTTAAAGGATTTTCTTTCGGAAATTCGCACAAGTGCATAAATTTAACTTAATAGAATTTAAGAATCAATGCCCGAGGAATAAGCTATTGACCGCTGATTATGAAAACTTGTAAATTCATTCCCATTGTTGTTTCGAACCTAAAATATTTTTTATATATCAATAAGATGAAAATATTTTATCTTAAAATGTAACTATAGACTACCGAACTTGTTAAGTCACTGCCCTTGATTTACGATTTAAAAAACTTCATTACAAATAACCGAACAAATGAACTAACCTTTCTTTCGTAAGATGTGATATTTTTTAAGCAATTTTCCTTTGGTATTTTTTATCTTTTCCTTTCAAAGAATTTTTCTGTGTGGTAATCTCGCAAATGATTAAATTTACAGAAATTAAAATAGAGAGTTGAGCAAATAAGTCATTGGCCTAAGATGATGTAAACACTCATTTGTTCTTAGCATTAAATAAAATAAAAACTGGAAAAAAAGAATTGTTCAACTATTTTAAGATGATATTTCAAAACGTACTATTATTTTTTACGCTTTCGTGCCCCCGAATTGTAAAAGTCATTGTACAGATGAGAAGTCATGTATTTTTTTCTTTTTTTACCTTCGATTGAAATTACATGCAACAGTTATGCAAATGCAGAAGATAGCCTTCATTGCGTAAAATAGTCATCCCTTACATAACAATGAATAATTATTTTAAAAAAACACATTTGCAAGTGACAGATACAAACATCCGAGTCGGGTTTACTGAACTTGGGAAGTCAGTTCCCTAAAGTTAAATCATTGTCACCAAAGAATTGTTAAGAATGCTCACTTTTCTTTTTTACTATAGATAAATAACTTAAGAAATATGAAGTATTCAACCAAATGCGTAATAGATAACAAGGGTGAAATATGCAACGCAGGCTTTCTTTATGAAATCAACTTCAACAATAAAAGTGCTCTTAGCGAAAAAGTTCATTATCCCGAGCTGTAAATGTATCGATATTGCGAAATGTTTATTTTGAATTTGGTTGCTTCAGATTGAGGTTTTTGCACCTTATTTCTATTCAAGCGTCCACTTACATAAGATGAAGTCAAAATGCGCTAACAGCCTAATAAAGCAGTGACTGACCCTCATGAAAATTAATCTTGGGACATATAAGTGAACAGCCTTTCATATGCATATCCTTTTCAAAGATGTTGCGATGTGCTTGTAGTTGTTTTGGCTTTCTGCCATTGCTCTGTACGGATATTGGTCGTTTAGGCCAACGATCTCAATAATATATTTTCGATTCAAAGGCTCTTTTTTATAGTGGATGGAAATGCCCTACAGCTCTTCGGTAGTTAAAATCGATATTTGACAGCAACATTTTGCTTTACTATAAGACTTAGAAAAATATACAGACAAAGCTAAGTATTTCATTACCAGCGATGAGCATTTGATTTATGTAAAGCTTTCACATTTTCAATTGATCTTGAAAATGTTAGAATTTGGGTCTTACGGGATGAAAAGACGTTTCACTATGGGTTGCAAAAATACATAAATATTTCTAGAAGAGAAGAAATTTCTAAAGATTTCACGAATAATAAATTTAGTTTCTATAAATTGGTTACACGCGACACAGTGAGAGCGGCAAGTCTACAGAATCAGTAATCTTTTATTTGCAAAATCGTGTATGTACGATTTCAATAGTTCTCTTTTTTTCGACGGGCGGGCACTTGCCTATTAGGCATTTTACACTATAGCTGCCGGAAGGGATTGTGGAAATTTGCTATCAGTGGGCGGTCAGCATTACCCCTATGAAGTGAGGGAAGAGTTAACATTCATGCGCAGGGATTCGAACCCGGACCCAAGGCGTGATAGAATAGTTCTTAAGCCGCCGTACCACCGGGGCAGCTCGACTGCAGTAGTAAGTTTTCAAAATAAAAATCTGAGAACACCAGCACAAAATGTCAAAGAAGTATTCCACTCCCCTCCTATAACAACTTAAATATTCAAGATACTATTTTATTTACACTAGAAATTTTTTTGAAATAATTTAACATGCCAGTTTAATATGCCTCCTGTTTCGGGTTCAACTCCCGGCGAGGAGGCATATTAAACGAGGAGGCACGCCCTGCCGGGGTTCGATCCGCGACTGGGCGTGGTTGTCATGTCCGTCCCTTCATAGGGGGCGACGTTGGTCTACCTACTAGGTGCCCCCATAATAAAGGGACCAACAATTTCGGCCTGTTGTGGTCAAAGCCTTCAAGGCAGAGGCCGGCCATTAGAAAAAAGAAAACATTGACATGATATGTTTTTGACCTACATGTTAAGCGATTATCATAGAAATAACAAACAAATTAAGCGATCTGCTTTTTGCATCATGTGTTATTTTGCATCAAAATCCTGAAATGATTAAAAAGTATTTTATACGTGAAATATATATATATATATATATATATATATGCAGTGTCGTGTAAAATGATATAACCCACCAGCCAGTCATTGTTAATGTAAAAATACAAAAATTGCAAAGTACAGGGTGGCCATAATTAAACTGCAAGTGTTCAAGGGGTGCTGGAGAGAAAACTACCAGGAATATTCCAGTGAAACTTGGTATCTACAAGTTTCAGAACATGCGCAAGTCAAATATGCATTTAAAAAAAACGCAATTTTCACCCGATAGATGGCGCTGTACCGTATTTCAAAGCTCACCGGTGGCATATACAACTTCCAAAACCGATAGACACAGCACAGTGACATTCTAAGAGGCATATAAATAATATAAAACATCATTTACAGTTTATCAAAATTCCATACAATTCGGTTCAGTAATTAAATTTTTACAGTAACATGTAATCAAAAATTAACGTAAATTAAGATCCCAAATTAAACAGTTCATAAAGACACTTTGGAAAACAATTAAACCATTATTTATTCTCATTGACACTCATTGGACCTCTTCTTAATCGTTTCATACGCCGGTATTCTTTCAGAGTAGCTGAATAATTGCTACCAATCTGAAAGAATATCCTCACTAACAATGTACGTTCCTTCTTATTCAGAGTCATGATTGACCATTACTCAATGTGGTCTTGATGGTCACTCAATGTGGTCTCAAGGGGTGCTGGAGAGAAAATAGTTTTCTCTCCAGCACCCCTTGAACACTTGCAGTTTAATTATGGCCACCCTGTACAATAAAAGTAAAAATATAGTAAAAAAATAAGCAACAGCTCTTCAGAGGGAAAATTGCAAAATATACTCCATATGTTTCTAACTCACACCCTGAGGCCACGCCACTTTTTTTAATTTATTGCAAAATACAGAATAAATCAATGACAAATAGCAAAGCTGTTGTAATTTAAGTAATTTTTTCTAACGACAAACCGCAGCAGATTTTCGGAAAATAAAACTTTTAAATACAGTCTTAAAGATGACATCAAAGCTTGGTGAGGTAGAAGCTGTAAAGCTTTTTATATCTAGGAGCCGTTGCAATAGTCTCCATACAAATTTTGGCGGCTTTGCGGCTGATAGCAATAGCTGCCAACTACTAGAAAATACAGGGTGAATCTAAACTCTTGGGAAAAACTTTAAGAGGTGATAGGGCACACAATGAGGAATCGTAATCACACAGCAATCTGGGTTGAAAAACGCAGTTTTAACTTACCTGGTAATAATCACTTTTGGAAAACCATTGAAGTGTCCGTCTAACTTCAAGTTTCATAAACAATAGGCTCGTCTTCGAAAATTTCATCCATAAAATAAAATAAACTTTTTAAACTATCTATTTTAGTCTTATGTTTTCGTAGAAAAATACATTAGTTTCTGGCGAAACAATGGTCGGAAAGCGCGCTGTTGTTTCGGCAATTTTTTCCGAAGTGATTATTAACAGCTTCACGAAGACGACGTTGCCGACCCCACATTTCCATGTGATTCTGATTCCTTATTGTGTGCCCTGTTACCCCTTAAAGTTTTGCCCAAGCGTTTAGATTCACCCTGTATAATTAACCTTTTTTTAAACAATAACTTTCGGCTTAAAATTTAGCAAAATTTTTGTGCTACGGACTTGGGCTTGTGATATTTTGAAAAAATACTAGAAAAATATTCTGTTTACAAAAATTGATTAATTATATTTCGTAGTAGTTGGCATCTATGCTGTTTGTCCCAGCTACAGAGGTCTCTGAGTACCGTCAGTTTATAAAGAAACACCCTGCGCATATATTTCTCTTTCTCTCTTTAAATAGTTATATCGAAGGGGATTCGAAACTCATGGGCAAAAATTTAAGGAGAAATAGAGGAAACCAAGACGGTTTAGAATTAGACAGGTGTGGGGTCGGAAAAGTTGCTTTCATTTACCTGTTAATAATCAATCTTATAATCATAGTATAATCAGTCTTGTAATTATTGTATAGCCCCTACTTTAGTAATCAATCCTGTTTCTAATTAGTTTTAACCAAGTGCTTTCTTTGAAAGATCCATTATTTTTTACGAAGCATGGTAAGAAAGTTCAATTCTATTCCAAAATGATTATTAACGGGTACATGAGGACGACGATTCCGATCCCACATTGTTATGTCATTCTGAACCATCTTGGCTCACAGTACCACCCCTTAAATGTTTGACCATGAATTTCAATACACCCTGTATATACTCGTATATGTGTGTGTATATATATACATACTGTTAATACAAATAGTTGACATTTCACCATAAACTGGTGCTAAGTTAGCTGCAATCTTTCTTTCGAGAAACGTTGAGAGCCATGACTTGGTAGTTAAACTGATCAGTGGAACCAAATCCTGGTGCAACGTTTCTGCATAGAAAGATTGAAGCTGATGATTTAGCACCACATCCTGGTGCAATGTTTCTGCATAGAAAGATTCAAGCTGATGATTTAGCACCACTGTATGATGAAATGTTAAACTACTGCTGTTAATACTGCATAGCTGCCAATAATTCCGGAATATAATCAACCACTTTTTTAAAACAGTATTTGTTTTAAATACTTTTTCAAAACAATACTAACTTCTCCAGCAAACATGAAAAATTTGTTGCGTTTTAACGCAAAAACTTTTGTGTGAGAATTTCTGTTTAAAAGAAGTGGTTATCTGTATTCCAGAATTGTTTGCAGCTGTGATATTGCAGAGCTGCCAACTGCTCCGGAATACAATTAACCGATTTCAGTTAACAGTAATATTATTTCGAAACAGTAATCAGCCCCAACCTGAAGTTTATAATTTCGCGATAATTGAAACCAAAAATTTCTCTAAAAATAGTGGTGAATTATATTCCGGAGCAGTTGGCACCACTGATATTGTACTCATATGTAGGTAATTTCTTATCTTCAGTGTCAATTTTACGTTTTAGTTGCAAAATGTTTGATTTATAAAAATTCTCTTCGTTTTATCAGTTAGTTTAGGTTACATTTTCCAAATTCTAATCCTTTTAAATATCGTAATCCCACATTCATTCACATTTCTATTTCAATAATTTAAGAGTACCGTTCCTCATAAATCTCTGCAAATTTTAATGAGTAAACTTAACTGAATTTTTAACACTTTTGCACAGCAGAAATTTGAACGACATATTACTACTAGATCATTGCAACTAGCATAAACCCTGCATCTTTATCACAAATATAAATACAATTCACACTCAGTTCATTTATATGAAATGATACTAAATTGTGACTTATCCTCCTAAAAGCTGCCATGAATTTTTAATATGACATACTTTATCAATGCCAAAAATATCTTTCCTGTAAATGATAATCCACTAGTGCTAAAACTTATAAAAATAAAAGATGGGAAGCCGTTATGAAAGATAGCTAGTTCATTCGTGACCTTTTTGTTAATATCTCTGTAACAGCTAAATATATACAGCTTCGATGCCATTTATAGAACAAATTCTTGAATAATAAACGCCTCACTGCAATGAAACGAAGTAATTAGTTAAATCACGTTCAGAATAAATCTCTGACTACTGAAAAACATTAAACGCTATACAAGAGTGTATTAATATTTCACCATGTTTCTATTTTAGATTCGAGCTATATACCATTTTATTTTTCTTTATGGAGAATTTCATACATCTCTATGTAGCATTATTTAAAAACGTGCCAGATATTCGCAGTGGCTCAGCTAAAATTAATGATGTGCAAATTTTTAGTTCATGAAAATGGGGTTAATGATTGTGAATAGTTTGTAGTTAGAATTTTTGTTTACGTATTTTGCTTATCCGTTTGTTTATCTTCCATTAGTTATGACAGTTGGTAGATTATAGTTATTTTGTGAAATCATATTTAAACATTTACTCGACAAAAAATAAAATTAAATGACTATAAATTCACGTTGATAACAAATCATTTCATAATAACGCAAATTGTCCTATATCAAATATACTAAAAAAATATATTCTTTTTGTTTTTCTTGCATTCATGATTATTTGATATAGTAACTACTAAACTAGATGCTGTAAAGCGCTATTCCCATACCATTTAGTAAAAATGGCGAAATTTATTACAGCAAGATTCACCCACAGTCTTGTTTCAATGAAATCTTAATTGATTTTCTGAAATAAATTTCCCTATATTATTTTCATAATTGGCTACATGCATCAATAAGATTTGAATTTCCATTCCAAGAAACAATGACTGTGAAATTGAAATCGCTATCGCAACGATAATTTGCTCAACAAAACGCTCACTGATGAGTATATTCCCATTTAAAGGAAACAAGCGGAAGTCAATATGTTTCTACTTGTACGTACTTGAAAATTAAACAATAATTTGCTGGAAAGTTGCCGCAAGTAATGCTGCACCAGTTTTCAGAATGCATCAGTAGTCTGTAAATTTATCTAAGATTATCGTTACGGTAGTAAGTAAACCGTTTTTTTTTTTAAGTTCTATTTAAAATGCTTTAACTATTTACTAGAACAAATAAATTTGGGAAATAAAAATATCTGTCATTCTTTCATTATTCTAATCAGTCTTATCTATGAACTAAAACATCGGTAGAGTTAAATTAATTTCACTAAGTTATAAAAATAATTATTTAGTAATAACTTAGTAAACTCATATTTTCTATGGATAGCTAAAATATTGCAGAGAGCTAAATTCTTTAATTTTCGATCTCATTTTAGTTACGATACTGACTAGTACTTATTCTAAAAAAGTTTTTTGGGTACTCGTCTACAACTTTTAAAGTTATTAAACACACACAATTTAACAAATCCTTTCGTAATTAATGGCTTTGAAAAAATAGTGTTTGAGACACCGCTTAAAACTGTGAAACACTTTGTAAATCCAAAACATGTTTCAAGAGCGAAAAGGAGAATGTTCCTTCTCTCTCTCGATTTTCTACTTTAAATATGATAATTAAAGACATACAATTTTTCTCCTTCTCGCATTTTCAGAGTAAAAATGTTTTTCGGTTTTCCCCAGGCTATAATTCTCTCCGTCTCTCAGGCTGTCATTCTAGCAATTGTAAATTTTGTTCAAACATTTGCTTCCAGTGCCGTTATGAATAGCCATATCATTCTAAAGTCCAAGAGAATGCTAATGTCTCATGCTAAGGTCCAAGAAAATAGTTAGCCAGTGGATTCAATCCCACCCTGGGATTAATGCCTAAGGACAAATTAGTAACAAAATCCACAAATATCACCCAAGCCAAGTGCAGTTCAGTTGAGTTTACCGCAGATCAGCTGATTATTCCATAATTTTGAAAATGAAACACCTTCAAAGACTTGAAGTGAAAGAACTGGCCAAGGATAAACGATGGTTCTTCCCCTTTCTTCTGTTACTCGATCGCCCAAGAGATTATGCTGTTGCAGCTTTTAGACTGGCGACGGGACACGATTGCCTCGCCGCAGTCACCATTAATGTCTTCAGTAGCTCCTTGTGCACCCTCTGCAGTTATGCTTAACTCATGGTTTCTGACTAGGGATCGACCGACACCAGATTTCAACCGATACCCCATACTTTTTTACAAGGGAGTGTATACATGTTATAATACAAATATAACATATCACAGATACCACAGATACCTACCATTAACATATCACAGAAACTGTGATATCTATGATTTCACAAATCACAGATATCAGAGATAAGCTGGGAAAGTTGGTAAGTTGCTGGGAAAGTTGGAATTTATGTTATATAGACCACGTTTCCCATCATTTACATTTGGAGAAATTTTTCTCTCAGTCAAAATTTTCCGGAATGTAAGTGACAGGAATTTAGGTTCCATGTAAAATTCATTATTCTATGGTGATATGTATACAGCCCTTTATAAAAAAATATCAGGTATAGATTAAAATATGGTATCGGTCGAGCCCTAGAAATTATTTTCTGCTACAAACATGTCTAATAGAGATTTTAATGTTAAGGTATAGAAAACTGGAAACTACACCTTCGTGTTTCAAAAATGAAAGCTTTTCCATAATACGTGTTCCAAATACTTTGAAAATTAGAACATATTTCCCAGATTATGCTTGAAATGAGTGTACAGAAAAAGTCTTTGCAGTATTTAGAATTAATAAAAGTTTTAGTGAATGCCCAACGTGCATTTCTCTTATTTCTCTGGTATAAAAGTGTCTTAGTGGTATCACAAGTATTATCGAGAATATTAAAAAATGTTTGGAACTGTAGATGTAAGCTTAAATTGCATTCTTTGTAGCATTTAGAATCAATATAAGTTTTAACGAATAATTAATACGTTTTTCATTTTATATATCGGGGAATGAGTTGCCAGAATCTGTAAATCTACAGTTGTATTCTTTGAGGGTATAGATTGCGAGAACTTATATTTTATGTGTTTGGCATTCATAGGTTTATTTTTCAATGTTCATCGACACTATAATATATAATAATTTGACAGCTGCTAAAACTTTTTTAAAAAACCAGTCATTGATTTAAGGTATTATCATGTACTGTTTAAACTTAAGCAACCACAAATGTAGTTCAGGTGTCTTAAGTTTAAGAGATAAGCTTTCGACTTACGAAGTTTGCCTACGGAGCTGCGTCATTGGATCATGCAAGGGTGGCTTCTTTATTGGAAGCCTCTATCATCACAACAGAATGAAAAAATTTAGTCTACGTTACTACGGGCACCTAGTTGATCCTGTTAACTAGTTCCATGTACTTGTGAGATTACCGTGAGTGCATTGGGTTTTGACAACACTTCCTAGATATAGAAAGCCTTAAAACTCCTACGTCATCAAGGTTTGACGTCATGATTCGGCCTACTTGTAAAAGTTTTTTTTTTTTTTAATATTTAAAAATTTTTTTAAAGGCAAATGACAGTTTTTAACTGACTAATTAGATAATATGAGAAGAAAATAGATCAGAACGAATAATTTCGTATGAGAAAGGTATTTTAATTTTAATGTTTAATTTATTTTCTAATATTTGTAGTTTTCACTAATTACTTTAGACAGTTTTACTTTGTGAAATGAAAACTGTGTTATCAGCACTTTCGCGGGCCTAATGATGTCGTCAAAGGTGGAGTTGTTAGGCTTTCTATATGTAGGAGGTGTTGAATAGCATCGCAATCGTACGTCAATCAACAAATACAACAATGCCATTATCTTTGCTCTTATCTTTCATGTTGATTTCATTCTCATGCATGTGAAGCATGAAAAAGAAGTTAATTAATTATCGTAAGATATGCAAGAATGTTCGATTTTTTTCTTTTTGTGTGTGTATGTGTAAGCGGGGTCACACAATATTAATAACATTATTGAGTGAAAGTATAATACATTATTAATTGCATTAATTGCTTTTGGAATTCGAAAAGAAAACGGGGCATGTGTTTCGTTTAAATGTGGAAAGCAGTACCTCGCATAAGAGCCTTTCCCATTGTACTCAGTCATGTTTTTTTAACAATCTTTCCGTAAGCTTATATGGAATTTTTAAATATTGTTCTCTGAATTCCATCTTGAATGTTCTTGACTAGTAGTAGAGTTGCCAACTGCTCCGGAATATAATCAACCGCTTTTTTTAAATAGTAAATTTTGGCTTACACTATGTCGAAACTTCCAAGCCGAAGGTGTGGGCTGTTTATCAAAGTATTTAAAAAATGACTGTTTGGAAAAAGTGGATAATTATATTCCGGATATCGACATCTCTATTAGTAGAGGTAAAATGTTTAGGGATCGTCTGGATTAGGGATCGAAATGTTTAGGAATACTTATTTACAAAGGGCTGTATGCAAATCAACATAGAAATTTGAATTTAACCACTGCCACCTAGATACAGAAAGCCTGAGCGCTGATGCTTCGACGTCATCATTAGGCCTTCGAATAATGACGTCACCACACTTTCATTCTCATAAAGTAAAGCTATTTCAGATTTCCGGTGAGTACTACAAATATGAAAAAGTATCAGGTGAAAGATAAAAATTAAAATACGTTCGTGACACAAAACAATTCATTGTGATTTACTCCCTTATTATATTATATAATTAGTTACAGATAAAAACTGCTCTTTTTTGTAATATTAATTTTTCTATGTCAATTCATCAAAATGTTGTTATGAGAGAGTAAATTCACCAGAAATTTCGAATAGTTTTACTTTATGAAATTTAATCTGTGATGACGTCACCTTTAAAAGGCCTGTTCATGACGTAGAGGCTTGGTGACGTTGCAGCGGTTAGGCTTTCTATGTCTAGGAGGCAGTGATTTAACAAGGAACCTAATTTCCTGTCACTTACATTCGGAAACATGTAGACACACAGGAGAATTCCTCCAAATGCAAGTGATGGGAAACATGGTATACACAACATAACTGCCAACTCTCCCGAAACTTTCGGTAGTTTTCCACCACAATTTTAAGCAGCTTGCACTCGAAATCTGGCCTATTTTTAAGCATAAATTTCTATGTAAAAATTAGTGGTGGAAAAACTTTGGTAGCTGTGATATGTTAAATTTTGTATTATAAAATGTATACAGTCTCTTGTAAAAAAGTATGGGGTATCGGTTGAAATATGTTATCGGTCGATACCTATTTCTGACCACCTGCTTAAGTGTACAGGGCTTCGTGGTTTATCTGTTTCTTTCCACTATTAGGAATCTGGAAAACTTATGTCTGCTTCTCGTTAACTCCGTGTTTATCATTGTGCATTTTGTAACGCGTTCTTGACCAACATCCTCCAGACATAGAAACCTTTACAACTGAAGCTTTGACGCAATTACTAGATCTGTACTTACGACACTTACACAGTTTTACCTTCACAAAGTATATCTATTTTAAATTTGTGGTGAATTTTCTCACTCATAAAACTTTTTAATGATTTAAGATAAAAAATATTATTTTACGACAAATGGAAGTTTTTAACCATTGTATAATATGATGCAGAAGTAGATCACAATCAATTATTTTGTATCGGAAAGGCATTTTAATTTTATCTTTATTTTAAAATATTTTCTAATATTTGTAGCATGCACCAAAAATTTTAAACAGTTTTACTTTTTGAACATACAACTGTGATGGCGTCTTTCAAAAAGATTTACTCATGACATCAAAGCTTCAGTTAGGCATTTTATATCTACAAGGTGTTGTCTTGACCAAGGGTAGTCTTTCGTTCACGCTGTATTAAAAAAAATAATAATAAGATATAGATTGAACTTCTTGATTATATTTAAAGTTTTAATAGTTGTTTTAATTTATGGAAAGTCTAAATAACATTAAGTGAAACATCTTTTAATTATTATGGAAAGTGTAAAATGATGTCGTATTTCCCCCCTTTTTTTAATAGAAACGTCTTTAAAATATGTTTCAAACGATTTTCCAAAACTCTGGAAAACTGCGATTGTCTGTCCCATCCCTAAACCCGGACAACACCTGACAAACCTCCCTTCTTTTCGACCTATAAGTCTTTTCAGCTCATTCAGCAAGATTACAGAGAGAATTATCCTTAACAGACTACATGACTTAACTCACACTAACAACACATTACTACCTGAACAATTCGGCTTCCGAGAAAGTCATAGTACTATCCATCAACTTGTCAAGATTGTGGAAACAGCCCACAACGCTATCAAAAACAAACAAAGATCGGCTATTTTACTACTCGACCTTCAAAAAGCATTCGATAAGGTCTACCATGCAGGCCTAATCTTCAAGCCAATCCAGATCCACATTCCTGATACTATCATTCACTTAATCTACAGTTACCGTCACGACAGGTGCTTTGTTGTAAGAGTGAATGACACAATCTCGGACACTTTTCCCATTCAGAGTACCGTCCCTCGTGGCTCGATTCAGGGGCCCACTCTCTTCAACTTATACATCAATGACATACCTCGTTCACACAACACCTCGGTCGCTCTTTTTGCGCATGATTCGCGCAATTATCGATAATGCTCATCATACCCACACGCTGACCAAAAACATGCAACACCATATTGACCTAATTGTCGACTGGATGAGGCGATGGAGAATAAAACTTAATGTCTCAAAATGCCAGGCCCTCAGATTCACACATCGAAGCCCCCCCCCTCCTCTCGCCTCCAGGTGCTCGAGACTCCTATCGCTGGAGTTCCAGTATTGTCTATCTCTGCGTCAGAATTGATAAAACTCTATCCTGGCATCACCATATTAAAACATCAACTCACAAGATGAAAGCCGCTTTTGAAAGACTCACGCATCTCTTCTTTAACACTCATATTGGCCATCCCAACAAGACTTTACTGCTCAAATCATTTGTTGGACCCACTGCCACTTACACTGCCCCTGTCTGGGCATGCTCCTCCTAGTCCAACATTGACAAATTCGAATCCGAGCACAGTGCCATCCTATGACAAATCCGCAATTGTGACCACTTCCTGTGAAACACAAACATTCGAAACGACCTAAACATATCAAAGATGCGACAGCACCTCTATGACATCACGTCCAACTTTCACAACTTACACAAACTGCCAAACGAGACCCTGGCAGAAATCACGGACTATGTCCACACCGACCCTACTGACAAGAAACTATCCAGGACTGCCTTGGCCACCCTAGACCCTAACTCTGTCAGATAGTCGAGCAACCCTTCCGTTGAAGTCCGCTTGTCGGGGGGAGGAAAAGTCGACACCCATGTCTGACAACCCCCACCTTTCATCTTAACATGCACTCTTTTCCCATCACTTAAATAACTTGACTCATTTTTCTTGCCCAAACTTACGGGCCTTCTACTACACGATACCAAATGACAACGCTCACATTACACATTGGAGATAAGCACTTCGCGCAGGTGCTCACGGAATTTTCCTCTATCAGTCAGAACAATGTTAATGTCGCAATTTCTGTTTAGGTGAAAAGCAATTCTAAGCTTTTTTTAAAATCTCACTAAGGCCCATAAATTTCTTCAAAATACAATAAGGAGAATTTTTGCCACTTGACTGCAATTTATTTGGATCTTATAGTGATTTTATAAGACATATAAATCGTATCAGTCCAAGCATATTTACTACAATTAGACTATGGATGAGCAGATTGATAGATGTCATCAGCACTTTCAATTTCACTTGAATGAATGTAAACTGAATTTAAAATACAGCTCACGTCTAATCCAATTAACTAAGAGAAAAGTGTTTAAACATAATACAATTTATGTTTTTGTAGACAGGCTGAATCTGGAGACAAGAAACACGCAAATCAAATGCAGTTTAGCTGATAAGTTTTCCGCGCTTAACAAGATTTTCATAAACAACTGTGGAAGCCCTTGAAATCTGTCGTTGGATATGGCTTTTATCCTGGCGCAATACAATTTTGTCAGCAATATCCCATTAACTCTTTTCCGTCAGGAAAAACGCTGTTTTGCTCTTCATTTAGCCACTTTGTTATCTTTGGCACTTTTCGAGCACAAGACAAGTGATTTTTTATGAGTAGAAATCGCTAAGGCAGCTGTTATCACTACTTGAAACTGAATATGCTTTTGCATAAACTGAGCATAAAAAATATAATGGAAAGTTCTAAATTTCGCACAGGCGGTTTTTCTCCTTCTTCTCTTTGAGATATATTCGTATCGTTAAAACACGCAAGCATCTTTAAAATCAGATAGTGAATGATAGTCTGTATTTTTTTAATCGAAATCAAGTGCTTTTTCTTAATGAGCAGGAATAAATTAATGAAGAAATTAAAACACAATTAGAAGAAAACTATAGAATTTTTATTAGTTTACAGAATTTCTATTTAAATTGGTGAAGTTAGAACAGAATCCTAATCTTAAATAGAAACTTCTAAGAGTATATACAAAACTTAAAAGATATTGTTTAATTTATAATTTGTGGCAGAATAATATGGAATTTTTAGTAGATACACCGGATGTATCTTCTTTGAAAGCCATTTAACGTATAAGTTGGTAAAATGTAGGTGGTTTAAGCTTGTAGGCGTGTTGGCTGCTTGTAATCTTTTGATAATTTCTCACCAGGACTCATACAAATGAATGTATTAATAAGTATCCAACGGCCTTCTGTGGATTAATGATAACTTGGCTCTTGTTGGAGTGGGAAAAACTTTCAATATCTTGAAATGTAACTTATATATTTTCTTGTGTTTCACTTTGGTGTCATGCATGTTTTATATAAAAGTGTTTTATTTAATTAGTCTAACCAAACGTTTTCTTGTGCATTTTATATTAATATGGAACAAGCGTAATCAGAACTTTTATTTTCATAAAGAAAAATCTAAATAAAAATTTTTAACAATTTTTTTGCTGTACCTCAAAATATTAAGAAAAGAAAGTAAAATTGCTAAAACTGAAAGAAAAAATAATGCTTTAGAAAAAAATTCAAAATAGAAAAAAGATGTTTAGAAACAGGAAAAAGTGTGCCAAACTTCCGAGAAACTATCAATATCGTCCCATAAATGGAATTCGTTAAGTGCATTTCACTCATTCAAGCAGTGTGACCAGATTGAGTAGATTTCTACTTTTGATTAGATTATAACTCAAATTTTGAGGTCCAGTAGAAAATGTAGTAGATTGCATTTTTGAGTAGATTTAATGTGCTCAACAATGCAATCTACTACATTTTCTACTGGACCTCAAATTTGACTTACAATCTAATCAAAAAGTAGAAATCTACTCAATCTGGCCACACTGAGATTCAAGTATGCAAGAACGTTTCTAAATCTGATGGTTTTAATCTATTTCGTAAATGAAAAGAATGGAAATCCTATGGCAGGCGCAGTCGTTACTTTAAAAAAAGTTTTGCCTTGACACACTTATTACCTCTACTCTTCTTAACTTTGTAAGTGTAATGCTTAGCTGCCGATTACACCGGAATATATTAATCACGTTCTTAAACAGTCATTTTCGGCTTAATATACGGCAATATTTTCGTACCCCACGCGAGTGCTGGTTACTATTTTGAAAAAAATACTAAAAAAATATACTATTTACAAAAAGTGGTTAATTCTATTCCGTAGTACTTGGCATCTACGTTTATAGCGAATATTATAATTTTGTAGTGGTTTCGTAAACACTTACTCATCCTTCTACCGTAGTAACCATCTCTCGTTCGTAGCACAAATATTTTGCTATATTTTAAGCCGACAATTATTGTATAAAAGAGTGGTTAAATTATATTCCGCAGTATTTGGAAGCTGTGTTAATGGGGGCTCAGAATTCAGAGTAGTTTTTCGTAGTTCAAAAGCGTCAGTAACAATTGCAACGCAGATAGCAAAACAGCTTTTAATCTCTCTTTA
Organism: Cheiracanthium punctorium; assembly: GCA_038373885.1. Taxonomy (NCBI): domain Eukaryota; kingdom Metazoa; phylum Arthropoda; class Arachnida; order Araneae; family Cheiracanthiidae; genus Cheiracanthium; species Cheiracanthium punctorium. The sequence continues at coordinate 207,611 of JAWZYV010014119.1, forward strand.
GTTGCTATCATTTGTTTCTGGATAAAATATATTATCTTCAGTAATAAATACTGTTTTAGCAACAGTATTCTAATCAAATATTTGAAATTGTACTGTCTAGTGTTAATGTAACATACATAGCTGCCAACTCTTCAGGTTTTTCCGAAAGATTTTCCACCACTTAATTTTACTTACGTATTTGAACTTAAAATAAGTCAAAAATTTTATTATAAAATAAAACTGTTTGAAGATAGTGGTGAAAAATCTTCCGGAAAAACCGAAAGCGTTGGCAGCTATGAACATAGCTGCCAACTACTGCGGAATATAATTAACCACTTTTTTTAAACAATAACCTGCGGCTTAAAATTAGCAACATTTTTGTACCACGTGCGAGAGCTGGTTACCAAATTTGAAAAAATAATAAAGAAATAAGCAGTTTGCAAAAAGTGGTTAATTCTAATAGTAGTTAGCCTCTATGATGTAAAATAATTTTATTAAAAAAGTAATACACATTAACTTCTAAATGAATAAAAAAAATTAGTTTTTTCGTTTTTCCCATTTTTTTAACCGGTTTTACTTTTTATTTTATTATCTTGTCAAGAATTTCATAACAATTTCAAATCGCGCTTTTAACAAATGAATCTAAGCATGACAGAATACCTTGAATGAGTTAACAATATCCAAAACAACAGTTCTTTCACAAATTCTAAATTAAACAATACCATAAAAAGAATGCGGTGTGCCGTGTAAATAAATATTTAATTGTCGCAAATTTGCTTTAACGTGTTTTCTTCTAATTTTAACGTGTGTTTAATTTTCTTCTCTCTCAACTTCATTATTATTAAATGAAACTCATTACTGCAAGAAGTGTGCATAAATGTTTTCCCAATTCATAAGTATTGCAATGCAGTCAAATTTTTGAAATTTTTAGATAAGACAAAAAGAATGTTAAAGTGTTGACATAAATATTTAAAATTTTTTAAACAGTAATTTCTGTAAAAAAGTGTGTGAACTAGTTTTGATTTTTCATATCAAGGACTAGAAATTTTTGGACCCTTCCCCCCCCCCCCCCAAAAAAAAAGGGAATTGCAGATCTCCACTCGAAATTGCAAGTTTTTTCCCACAATAAAGACATTTTAATCACTCTGTAGTCAGACATTAAAAATAAGATTTTTTTTTTCATGTGATTAATTTATGAGTAATAACTTAGCACGAAGTGTACAACTTATTTAAATAAACCAGGAACGGGGAAAAAGAGTATTCAATTTAAATATTAATAGTGAATAATGCCTCTGATGTATTTTTATTAATGGAATAATGCAAAAATCAAGAATTATATTAGTTATTTTATCAGATGTATGTAAATAAATATTTAATACTATAAGCTTATAACAGACTCTGTTAAAATTTACATTTACTTCCCCCTTGAAACAGATAAAACAAATGTCAATGAATTTTTGTCTCAAAGCTACATGTTCTTCTTTTGCAAAATCGTAGGCAAATAAAAATTGGGAGGGGATGGGGGGGTATGTAGCGCTGAAATTTTTTTTACCTATAGTTGAACTGCAGAATCAATGCAAATAAAAAAACTACTAATTTCATTGACTAAAATTTCGGGGGAGGGTGGGAAATCAATTAAAGGAATTTTAGAAAGGGGACTAATTAAAGAAACCTGTTCCAGCCCAGCTAACCCCTGCTAATTCAAATGGCTTTGTCTATTAAATTTTGCAATGCTCTTGCTGGGAAAAAAATAAAAAATTAATAAAATTATTTCTTTTTTTCTGACAGGATTGGGATCATGATTGATTTTGATGGTATTGTAGTATAATGTCGAATTTATACACCTAATTAAAATGGTTAAGTACTTCATCCCAGAGGGCCTTACTTTTTTAGAAATAATAAAAAAAGAGATGTTAAAAAAAAGGGGGGGGGGTGAGAGAGCAAGAAGTGAAACTTTGGCCGCAGCGAGGCCAGAACCCTGGAACTACTGCTTGCCAATCGCTCCCTTTACCGCTGCGCCATAATTTCATTGACACGGTTGCTGTAAATTTAAAACATTTCCTTTATTGCCTGTTTACCGTTTACTTACTTTGATGGTAATGTATTGGAAAATCCTTGACACACAAGTCTTCTAAACCGTTTACTTTCTCCTCACACATAAATTTTGCAAATCTATCAATAAATTCTAAAATTTCCATATCTTCTGTCTTCAACAGCGCTGTAGTCGGCCATGTTTGTAAACAGATTAGAGCCTCACAGCGCATGCGTCGAATGTAACAGGCCGGTAACCACCCGAATTCGGCTGGTTACATTCGTCTGTTAAAAACGAGATGTAACCAGCCGATTTGGCCTTGTGAATACCATTTTTTTTTTAACCATCCGATTCTATGGTAATCCGGCTGTTACCAGCTGGTAGAAAGTTTCGTGAATACGGGTGTTACTCATCCTTCTACCGTAGTAACCATCTCTCGCTCGTAGCACAAATATTTTGTTATATTTTAAGCCGACAATTATTGTATAAAAGAGTGGTTAAATTATATTCCGCAGTATTTGGAAGCTGTGTTAATGGGGGCTCAGAATTCAGAGTAGTTTTTCGTAGTTCAAAAGCGTCAGTAACAATTGCAACGCAGATAGCAAAACAGCTTTTAATCTCTTTTTTAGTTGCGATCATTTGTTTCTGGATAAAATATATTATCTTCAGTAATAAATACTGTTTTAGCAACAGTATTCTAATCAAATATTTGAAATTGTACTGTCTAGTGTTAATGTAACATACATAGCTGCCAACTCTTCCGGTTTTTCCGGAAGATTTTCCACCACTAAATTTTACTTACGTATTTGAACTTAACATAAGTCAACAATTTTATTATAAAATAAAACTGTTTGAAGATAGTGGTGAAAAATCTTCCGGAAAAACCGAAAGCGTTGGCAGCTATGAACATAGCTGCCAACTACTGCGGAATATAATTAACCACTTTTTTTAAACAATAACCTGCGGCTTAAAATTAGCAACATTTTTGTACCACGTGCGAGAGCTGGTTACCAAATTTGAAAAAATAATAAAGAAATAAGCAGTTTGCAAAAAGTGGTTAATTCTAATAGTAGTTAGCCTCTATGATGTAAAATAATTTTATTAAAAAAGTAATACACTTTAACTTCTAAATGAATAAAAAAATTAGTTTTTTCGTTTTTCCCATTTTTTTAACCGGTTTTACGTTTTATTTTATTATCTTGTCAAGAATTTCATAACAATTTCAAATCGCGCTTTTAACAAATGAATCTAAGCATGACAGAATACCTTGAATGAGTTAACAATATCCAAATCAACAGTTCTTTCACAAATTCTAAATTAAACAATACCATAAAAAGAATGCGGTGTGCCGTGTAAATAAATATTTAATTGTCGCAAATTTGCTTTAACGTGTTTTCTTCTAATTTTAACGTGTGTTTAATTTTCTTCTCTCTCAACTTCATTATTATTAAATGAAACTCATTACTGCAAGAAGTGTGCATAAATGTTTTCCCAATTCATAAGTATTGCAATGCAGTCAAATTTTTGAAATTTTTAGATAAGACAAAAAGAATGTTAAAGTGTTGACATAAATATTTAAAATTTTTTAAACAGTAATTTCTGTAAAAAAGTGTGTGAACTAGTTTTATTTTTTTTTAATCAACAAAGAACAGTATGGATAGCAAGAATTTTGAAGCTTAAATTCTTTATAGAATAGGATATTTACGTTAGACGAGGTATTCGGAGGAAAAGTTGCAAGTATCGAGATAAAGTGTGCTTAAATATTTTATTTAGGAAGTTGAATAAAATATGTTTCTGATAAGGGAAAAATGTCTTCAAAATTTACTATATTTTTTTATTTATTAGTACTTTGTGGCATATTGAGATGCAGATATTGTGAAAAAAATGTACGAAGAGAAAAGAATTGGATGTGGGGTTTTTGTTTTCCCCACGGTGACATTTTACATGTAAAGGATTCTCTAGGTTTATCTTACATATTTTTTTCATTTATTTCAGTTATTATTTTGTATACAAAATCGCCAAAAACTTTTCCTGAGCATTAAAAGAGCTGATTGTTAAAAGGAATTTATTTATGCCAATGAACAGCAAAAGTAATCGGTTGCAAAAGATTTCGCGTAACATTGGATCAATAATGTTTTTAAATTGTGTGTTTAGCCAACACTTCCTAGATATAGAAGACCTGAGAACAGACGCTTTTACGTCATCACAAGGTCCTCTAAGATGACGTCATCATAGTTTTAATTTCACAGAGTGAAACTATTTAAAATTTCTAGTGAATGATACAAATTTTAGAAAATATCTTAAGTGAAAGATAAAAATTTAAATACCTTTCCGATAAAAAATAATTTATTATGATCTATTTCTATGTCATATTATATGATTAGTGTAGGCTAAAATTTCCTATTCGTCGTAAAATTAAATTTTATGCCTTAAATCATTAAAATGATTTATGCGGGAGTAAATTCACCACAAACTTTGAATAAATAGTGTTACTTTGGGAAAATAAATGTGCGATGACGTAGTTTTAGTGGACCCAGTGATGACGTAAAAGTTTCTGTTATCAGTCATTGATTGTCTAGGAGGTGTTGGTTTAGCACTATTACTTAAAAAAGTGAAGCTGCTAATAGACTTAGTTTTATATGTGCACCTGGCCACCTTCTTGTTGCGACTATTTGCACATGAGTCGCTGCCGCCGGCCTGAGAGAGGTGTGGTCTCGGGATCGAATCCCATTAATCCATGGTTGTCAGTTTCCTCTTTGGTTCTGTACTTTAGTTGTGTTATTCTGAAATTGTTGTGCGCATTGTATTAAGGCAAACCTATATGAGGAGTATCTGCCAGAAGATTCCCTCAGACAGAGGACATTTCAAGGGGTTCTAACGAGTATTCACGTTACATTTTTAGAAAATCGTCCAAAACTCCAGACCGTTATAGCGACAACCGAGGGGTAGGGGCGAGAACCCAAGCCCTTCCTCTTTCACACATCTATCACGTTTAGTGTCTAATCCTCTCAGTCTCTTTCTGTAACTGCTAGTGACTGTCTTTTCAATAAAAATTCACTAGTATGTATGATACAGAGATGAAGGTCTATTATATATCAACCATATAGCTCGATAAACTCTCATAAATAAAACATATACACTTTTTCCACTCTCAACTATACTGTGAAGACAGTGCTTCCAGTAGTCCAGTTTAATAGTTTTCCAGATTTGTGTCCGCAGATTTTGGTACATTTATGGCCTTTCCTACAAAGTACATTTTTTGCTTTACGATTCAAGTCCTGAAATCAAGTTCTTACATGCTCTATCGAATGCTTTTTTCACTGAAATAATGCAATGCGGTCCAACTTTTTGGGGCGTGGAAAGATCTTTTAAGTGTAGATAAAATTATTTAAACATTAAATATTAATTTCTGAAAAAAAAGCACATCAATTATTTTTTATATCAACAAAGAACTAAGTAGCACAATAAGTTATGGAGCATTAGCCTATCGTTTCTTTCTGCTTTAACACTAATGTTATACATCACTGCTGCGAACCTATGACACGTACGAAAATTTTGCTGCAACGTGAATTATTTATAAATGATACAGTTTTACGCATTTATAAATTATTCCGTCCTTATTACATTCACGTTATATACCATACACGTGACGTCTATTGCTGAGTATGTGTTATTGGTTTTTCTTCACTATAATATTTGTATCTATCAAATATAAATTGTGAATTACGCACGCTCGTGTGTAGCCCTGTTGCTAAGTTATTATATCAACGTTGTGTTAAAACAGTTTTTTTATTCGAAGCTTTATTTTTAACGCAATTAAAGCAGTGTTTGCTGAAGATATTTTTTTAAATGTCACGAAATAATGTAATATGACATTAATAAAAGTACATAAGTACATAGATTAAATAAAAGGAGTGAAATTATGTACAATTACTTATCGAATGCAAATTTTTGAATAAAGCGGAATTTATGTATCGCCATTATATGAAATTTGCTAAATCAATTCCAGAAAATTTTATTTTTAATCTTTTTGTTAAATAAATCCTAAAGAAATATTTTGTAGATATTATATAGTTGCCAACTATTCCGGAATATAATTAACTACTTTTTGTAAAAAGTAATTATTTTAAGTATTCTTACAAAAGAACCGCTCCGTCCGATAAGCATACAAATTTTATTATATTTTAAATCAAAAAATTCCTGTTTCAAAAAAGTGGTTAACTACATTTCGGAATAATTAGCAGTTATGCCATTGCAACGCTTTGTTCCTATACATCTTTTAGCTGGCGTCACTGAATGCATAGGTGCCAAGTATTACGGATAACAATTAAACACATTTTGTAAATCGTAATTTTTTCGAATCATTTTACAAAATAGATACAAGGCCAGGCCGCTAACTCAGGAAATTATGATCTGAGAGTAAAAATTGCTGTATTTTAAACAGAAAATTATCGTTCAGAAAAAGTGGTTACTTATATTCCGTAATACTTGGCACCTATGCTGAATGGGTCCGGATTGAAAGTTTGCGATACCCCTAGCGAGAGGTGTGGGTATCTCATCCCCCTCATTCAACAACCACGTGTCGATAACAAATCCAAATTGTGAATTCCACGTATTTATATACACCAACGCTATCGTGGAATATTTTTAAAAATAAACGATTCGAAAAAGAGGCGGTGGGGAGTATCGAAAAAATCGGCTTGCAGCAAGCAGTCAGGCGAATATCTGTGAAGTCCTAAGAATAGAGAACTCTTTCTACTTTTAACTCCGATGCAGTAGCTGTAAGGACTGCAGCTTAAATGTCCTTGGCAGCGATTACTGCTATGTCAAGACTCAGGTGAAAAAGAAAGGACTTTTGCACCAATTCTTACTCGCGGGGAGAGCGCTTGGAGATTGCTACGCAGTTCCATGACAAAGTGGCCTTAAAAATTATGCCAAGTGAAGCGTGGAAGGATTACGCGGGAAAGATTATAGCATTTGAATAACTCTTTCGTACAGCGTTATGTAAACTGGAGCGGGAAAAATTTTCGAATGTTTGTTTCGGCTCGGGAAAGATTTATGTTAATTAAATTGTTTAGATGACTGGATTATGTTGAGTGCAAATTAATACATGCTTCTACGCCGCCCGCTTTATATTTTATTATTTTAGTTTTTATTTATGTAAACGAGTTCTTTAAAAATGGATACGATATTAGGTTCGTTATTTTAGTTAGTAATTTGTCACTTATTTTTGAATTTCAAAATACCTAAGAATATGTTAAATATAACGATAACAGTAATAACAAATATATTTTTAATACTAATATCGATTTAGTATTATTTATTTAAAAAAGAAACAGTTTTCAAAAAATTTTATTTCTATATAAGTTTCTCGACCTTATTCTATTTTCCAATGCTTTTTCTGCCTCTGGTAATGCACTTGCAGTATCGTGGTTGAGGAGATATACAGGCAACGGCGCTGACATTTTGGTAACACCCCTTTGCATTCGAAGAGTCATGCGACGTGGGGCTGTGGCCATATTAGCATGGCCATCACAAACTAATATGGTCACATCTCTGGGTCACATGAGTTTTCGAGTGGAAACATTGAGAAGAAATAGGATACAGAGCACTATGGCAATCTTAACTTGAGGCATTTGTCTCATCCCGTGACTTGTGGCAAGATTTTACGAACATAATTCTTGCGCATCCAGCTCTCCTTAGTTTTCTATGGAGCATTTGTGGTCTGCGAACTTATTTCTGTTTTCATCGTTATATTTTAAAGAAAAAATGCTACGAAACTGCTCTGTATATGGATGCCAGGGGCGTAGCCAGGGGAGGGGATATCGGGATATATCCCCCCCCCCCGAAATTTTTGGATTAGTGATGAAATTCCGTCTATTTATACACATATAAGTTCATATCCCCCCGAAAAATTTTCCAGGCGCATATCCCCCCCCCGAAATGTTTTCCTGGCTACGCGCCTGATGGATGCACTTCATGGTTTGTGAAAGGATTTAGAACAACATTTCACAGGAGGATGGTTTTCTTCATATTTTTGAAACATTCTTTAAAAAAAAAAAGAATATTTCAATGTATCTATATCCACCAAGCTTTGGCTACATTTTTTACGCCAAGAGCTTATACAATGTGTATGTTGACAGGGAATTTCGCTTGTAGTTTAAATCACTTGCCAAATGTGACGATGGAATACTGGTCTAGACTCTCAACGGATTTCTGTGCCACAAGTCACAAGGTTCGTTCTTCCACAGGTGCCAAATACTACGGAATATAATTAACCAGTTTTTTGTGAACCGTAAAACATTTGAACATTTTTGTTGTATTTGAAAAAAGAATTACCGTTGACAAAAAGTGGTTATTTATATTCCGTAATACTTGGCACCTATGTTCTTCCCTCCCGTACCAACCAGTTTTGAATGGCGATCAAAATGCGCAAATGTCATCACGTTAGAATGTATATCTCGCCAGCCATGTTGCAATATCATTTAGCTCAATATCTTCATGCCATCAAATAGTTATACATGTATCGTGCTTTCCGTATTTAATAACTATTGTTCAACGTTCATTTTAGTTTCACAGTCTTTGTCGCAGCTCTGACTTTAAAAGTTTATATGTAATGTTATCTTGAAGTAATACTACTTTTTCACTGAGCACAAGATTTTGCTACGACACACGCGACAAAATGAATCTAAGATCTCAATATGTCATTGGGATAGGAACAATTTGATTGTCCCCTTATTCTTCTCATGTGATTAATATACATATTTATTGCCTTAAAAGAGGTACCTTGTCGGGTGTCACTACAAATACGCTGGTGCCATAAAGTCAAAGTACAAGCAGGGGTTTTCAAACACGCGGCTCAGTTCTCTAAATGCGAAATGCACAAACTTATTAAACGATGCAATAAGTGCCTGATCATATAAAATTACTTTGAAGAGCAGTTTGAGACTCAAAGGTAAAATCCTTATATAGTTTCTATTGACCCTGTTCGTCAGTTAAAACAGAATTAATAAAGACAACATGCCTTTGCACTAAGACATTTTAAATCTCTCACAGTCACATTTTAAATCTCTTTTTTTAACTTATTCTCTGAGAGTTTTATACAAAAATAAGATGATATTTTGTAATTCCATTAGTTTGATTTAAAATGCGGTCAAAAATCTTAGCGCCATTAAATCATTAATATTTTTACTTGCGTGTTTCACAGCTATTACTGTAAGATAAAGTTACAAAGCTGGCCATTCTTAATATATCTGTTTTTATTAGTAAAACGAATGTGCATTTTCCCTGCACTTTGTTACTTCCCACAAGCGTTGAGTTCACAAAATGTCTAATGACTGCTTGTCAATGTTGATACGACGCATAAAACAGTTTAGTCATTGGAAGTAAGAGTTTAAGAAATGGGTTTAAAAAATCAAATAGCGGTAAACCTTTATTTGCTTACACATGTTTTAATTATATCTTTTAATTTTACCACTTTATTTCTGCTTGGATTTTAGGAGAGAGAAAAAAAAGAAAGTTAGTTATAGCTACCTAAAGTTCTTTGTTTTTATTTGTCTGTATTATTTTTAGCTAGGTGTCGTCTAAGAAACTCGCATGTGGCAGATATATATGATTTTAGTCATGATGCCTTTGAAATGTTGAGAAAAAATTCTTCCACCATAAACTTAATGACCAATAATTTCAATTTGACTCAATAAAAACACCTTTTGTCCTGTTTTTATCATTATTCTGCATGACCGACGGGTAATTAGACGTAAAAGATTTGTCTGTTTGGTTTATTGGCTTTTGTTTTCGCTTCATTTTACGATCTATTTTCATTTCCATTGTTTCACGGCATTGTCTGTGTGATTTAATTGATTTTTCATTTTTCAAGTTGAATATTTGATTTATTTCGTCGGCTCTTTCTTACTGTGTATATCATATTTTTCATTAAACTTATTTTTAAAATTTTCTTATTCCACTGTCTGGAACCGAAGTACAAGTTTTATTTATGCCCTAAGTAGTAAAGAATTATGAAGTTTTTAAAGCCCACTCCAGACGAGACAGCGCTTTATTGAAGGTCAGTGGATCTTAAATTTTAAAATGTCTTCCTTATGGCTGATATTAAAAACCAAGAAAGCTGAACTAATCACAGCTAAATAAGAACAATAAGAAAAACTGTTGTTTAAAGGTAAAATCAATTAAAATTTTTCAAAATAACACAAATAAATAAAAGATTTTTTTTTTTAATTATGTGTTATTTTGCAATGTTTTAAAATAATTTTATAATCTCTGCCAGGCGCGTAGCCAGGAAATTTTTTCGGTGAGGGGGGGGATATGAACTTATATGTGTATAAACAGACGGAATTTCATTACTAATCCAAAAATTTCGGGGGGGGGATATATCCCGATATCCCCCCCCTGGCTACGCCCATGATCCCTGCATAGCGTTTTGAGGGCTAATTTTAAAAGTTTTGTTTGTGCATTTTAATATTTTCTCACGAAGTTTAGTTTTTGTTAGCCTTATGCAATTAAATACTGAGCAGAAAAATATCATTTGGCGCTTTACATACTGAAAAAAGAAAGTTTTGGAGGACACAATAACCTATGAAAAGTCCGAAAGTACTGCCGCCTGCGCAGTTCCCAACTGCTCCAAAATATAACTAACGATTTTTTGTAAACAACAATTTTTCATATACCTATTTTCCGTATGGTAATCACATCCTGCATTCGAGCATGAAAATTTGCGATAATTTAAGCGAAATTTTTCTGTTTTAAAAAAGTTGTTAATTATATTCCGGATCAGTTGGGAACTGTGGCTGTCTGTCTCAGTCTCGAGAAAATTCTAAATGAATTGGCCAAGTATCAAGCCTTGAACTTAAAAACTTTTAAGAAGCTCTGATGCAAGTAAAGAATTCAAGACAGTCTTGCAATTGTATTTAAAACCCCTAAAATCATAACTTCGAATGTAGAATGTATGTGGAATGCCAATATATTCAGATAAACTTCCCACATAATAGTTGAGAATCTAAAGTGTGTAGAGATTTCGACTCACGCTCATATATGTGTCTTGTGTGGCCAAAATGCCCAGACAGCACATAAGCTCAAATGAAGCTTGACATTTCTTTGAATTTGACGTATTAATACAATTTTCCTATTAGAAGAGTCTATAAATCACACATAACATTATTCAAATTTTGATTCATCCCATGGAAAAATAAAAGAAACTTATCGGCATCTCCCACTGATCGATCTGGCCAGAAAACGGCGTGACAACCGTAACAGTCACTTCAAACTTTAATCATAGCAGCGCGAGGCTAATTGGCGGAACGGTTAGCACGCTGACCTCCCAGCCCATAGTTCCCAAGTTCGAACACAACCGCGGACGTTTGATGGAAACAGATTAAAATAACTTAAAATTTCAGCATGGAGGGGAAAATGCGTGGAAAAATAAAGTATGTGGGGCGAGTTCGCCGACGGGCGCCCCGTGCATTTACAGAAAAAAAAAAATTAAGCTTCAAATTAAGCTTGCTATGTCAAGCTTAATGCAAGCTGGGCAAGTGTAAACTAGAACACTTGATTCAAACTTGCATTAAGCTTACACGCTTGAAATTTGAAGCTTAATTCAAGTTTATTGACTTGATAAATCAAGTTTGATGCAAGTTTGCTGTGCTGTCTGGGTGTCAGTACCGCAGCCTGCCTTTCTCGTCAACCACGGCGTTGAGTTTGCTGACGTCTTAATAAAAATACATTTTTTAGAAGTAATATCATAATCTCTTCTCAACATAATAGAAAATGGCACCCTCTTTTAGTATTCTTTATAAATATATTTTTTAATTTATTACTTTGTGTTCAGTCTGACTGTCAGGGGAATTTGTTAAAACACTGAGGTGAATTCAAATATGACTTAATTAAATTAGCAAACTATGTTTTAGAGTTCTAAATAAAATTAATCTAGTATTTTCCCATTCCAATTTAAGCGCTTCCGAGGTTTTGAAATTATTTTTAACGAATATATTTGATATGTAGGAAACTCTATTAAAAGAACATTTTTTAAAATGCTTCCTTAAATCAATATTTGCAATTAAAAACAAATTAATTTTCTGTTTCTTTGAACCTAGATAAAAATCAATATTGTTCTTCTTCGTTACTGTCAATGGCAGGTATTTAAGAAAATGGTTTAGTTACGTTTTAAAGTAAATTAAAATAAAAGGGCGGTTACATCAACTACGTTCTTCATAAGCAAATTCGAAATTAGTATAGTTTTGTATTTTCAGTTAATGGATACATATTTATTCCTGAGAAATCTTTCAAACTGTTTACCAGTATCAACTATCATTTTCTATTTACTAGAAATACATCTGAGAAGACTGTTCATAAATCGCAATAAGGCGTATTCTAAGTTCCGCGTACGCGATCTGATAATCATGAAAATATTTACTGAAGAAAAAGTGCCGCATGTTTATCAATATTAAAGGAAATCTTGCTAACTACTTGAATCTGAGAATTTACAGTTCCACTTTTTGTTTTTGCTGATCCAGTTGCCAGAAAAAAAAGCAGTTAAAGGAATTTATCTCTAGTAATATTTAATTTTCGATTAGTGGTTTCCAGCCATAGCTATTTTTCGGATTTTACAGGAAGATTTTCCACCACTAAATTCTGCTACGCAATTTTAGCTTAAAATAAGTCCAAACTATATTTACAAAATAGAGCTGTTAAAAAATTTCGGTGGAAAATCTCTCGATAACATCGGAAGGATTGGGAGCTATGTATTCAGCAAAGCTACTGCGCGATCAAACTAGATTCTATACCCGTCGGATGAAGGCCGTAGTCAATGATTTAATTGGCGGTTTATCCACCATGGTTTGTTTTCTGCAGGGTAGATGATTTTCAAACTTTTTTTTTCATTAAATACGCAACGTCATTTCGATTCTTCTTAGAAAAACCACCTAGAAGGTCTTTATACCCTCTCGGCCCAAAAAGGGGCAGAAAATAGCTCTGTGTAATTTCTGAGTTTCTATTTGTATTTCTTTTGACTACAAAAATTTTTTAGAAGTATGTAAATATATTTATTCACACTAGATATTCACTAATTTGAAAGTATGTCCATGCAATTAAGTTATAAATGACCATACAAAAGATATGTGATTTTCTAACTATTTTTAACGAATAACATTTAAACCAATGAACAAACATCTGGCGTGAAATTAAAAATAGAACACATTTTTTCTAAGCAGATATGCATTATCAGAACTGAATACAATGCTTTGCTACACATTAACTCACGAAATGTACAAAACGTTGACTTCTTATTCTATTCGACCTGCAAAAATTAATCGTATTTAAGCATTTCGAACGCACGTTAAAATCTTCAGTCTTGCTTTAAATCAGCTTAGATTAATCCAAGCATTTTCGAGAAAATGTTATGAAAAATTGCGCGCCCCAAATGATGCTTGAAAGCAGTTTGTTTAGCACCCGAATGCATAGCTGCCAACTTCTACGGAATAAGACTAACCAATTTTCCATAACAACAGTTTTAGGCTTAGAATATGGCAATAATTCGCAGTTCAGCGTATGAGCTGATTACTGATTCGAAAAAATATTTAACAAAATTACTGTTTAAAAGGTTAAATTGTATTCCGTAAACGTGAGCAACTATGTGAATGACGTGCAGTATAAAAAGAGATTGGGAGTACCGACTCTGCAGCATCACATTAAATTTTCAGCAGGTCTGTAAGTCATTTTGACTTAGAGACCTTATCTAAGACATTGATTGGTATTCTTTAGAAACTTCTGTTTCTAAGGTGCGGCATATTTCTCCATTGGGGGAAAGGGTTTATTTTACCGTTTTGTCTTGATACAGGACATTACAAAATTACCTTCCGAGCATTTTTCTTTTCGATTAGAAAAAATAGCGGGCACAGACAGTATAGGCATTGCCCACTTTCCAGGTCGGAATTACTAATCTTTATTATGGAGGCACCATTCAGCTGGATCAGCGTTGCCTTCCATGAAGGGATAGATGAAATTACACCCAAGCCCGTGACGGAAATCGAACCTGGACCCGTGATGTGGCAGAATGAATATCTAACCAGTACACAACCAATGCCTTCTCGATACAAAAGGCCTGACAACGGAAGTTTTGACGTCATCACTAGACCGTCTTAAATGACGTCATCACAGTTGTACCTTCAGAAAGTAAAACTATCTAAAATTTCTGCTAGATGCTACAAATATTAGAAAATATCTTAAATTAAAGATAAAAATTAAAATTCCATTCATTCCAAGTAATTCATTGTGATCTATTTCTGTATCATATTATACATTTAGTGATGGCCAAAAATTGTCATTTGCTGTAAAATTATTTTTCTATCTTAAATCATTAAAAAGTTTTATGAGTGTGAAAATTAACCAAAAATTTAAAATAGCTATACTTTGTGCAAATAAAACTGTAATGCCGTCATGTACGAAGATCTAATCATGACGTCAAAACTTCAGTTGTAAGGCTTTCTACATCTAGAAGATGTTGACTCAACCCGAACGGCCCTTCTGAACATCTGAGACTTGAAGTTCCGTTCATCCATCTCCCGTTTCAGCTGAAGTACATAAGCACTTTTTTTGCTTCGTACGTTATAATTGTGCTTTTGTACAACTGTATTGTTATTCATATGGTTAAAATTTCCTCAATTCAGTATCTAGGGTAAAGTTCCTCCTCAACTATGTGGCATTTTTTTTTTTTTTGTTTGATCTTAAATGCAAGTTAACCAGTTTGCATGTATTCGAAGACGAAGGCTAGATTGCAACACGAAAGACAGAAGAATCTTAATATCTTTTACTGTCGGGTTTTTACTTTTTACGGGTCAAGTCTTTTTATTGACGGAAGAGAACGTGATAAACTTGAATCAATGATTAAAATTCATAACAACTGTATTGGCACTGACATTGACACGTTGAGCTGTCTGTAAAAAAAATATCTTATCGTTTTGCCATTTTCCTAGATGTTTAGATGCTTTAATACCTTCTACTTTCTGAATCATATGTTTAAGCTCCCATGGTTGAAAAAATATACCAATGGAGATTCCCCTTTCGTGCCAAAAACTATTTTTCCTAAGTGACCTTTGAGTAACCCACGATGATCCCCAGACAACACAGCAAACTTGCATCATACTTGCAGCAAGCTTGATTTATCGAGTCAATAAACTTGAATTAAGCTTGAAAATTTCAAGCGTGTAAGCTTAATGCAAGCTTGAATCAATTGTTCAAGTTTACACTTGCCCAGCTTGCATTAAGCTTGACATAGCAAGCATAATTTCAAGCTCAAAAAATTTTCCTAAAAAAAATTCTTAAATACACGGGGCGCCCGTCGACGTCCCCCACATATTTATTTTCCACGCATTTTCCCCTCTATGCTGAAATTTCAAGTTAATTTAATCTGTTTCCATCAAGCGTCCGAGGCTGGGATCGAACTCGGGACCTAAGGGTTGGGAGGCCAGCGTCCTAACCATTCCGCCAATCTGCCTCCCGCTGGCATGACTAAAGTTTGAAGTGACTGTTATGGTTGTCACGCCGTTTTCTGGCGAGATCGATCAGTGCCCGTTGCCGATCTGTTTCTTTTATTTTTTCATGGGATGAATCAAAATTTAAAAAATGTTATGTGTGATTTATAGACTCTACTAATAGGGAAATATGCATAATATAAACTTAAAAGCAGCACACGTTTTAAAACTTTCAATCTCGCAACACTCATGTTGGGCAATACTGGCCAAAATCGAGACAAACTTCTGATTTTGAAATCAATTTCGTAGTATCATTGTATTTTATTTTGAAGAATTTCCATATTTGGAAATATAGAATCCTTTTTTAATTCTATGGTCAAGTACATTTATGACTGATGATAAATTATTTGTTATGTGGATGTGGCTTTCCAAATCAAGCAATAATCAAGTTATATTCAAGCTTGACAGTTCAAATGACTTCTCCAATCTTGCTGCAAGCTTAAAATGAATTGAACTGTCAAGCTTGTATTAATACGTCAAATTCAAAGAAATGTCAAGCTTGATTTAAGCTTATGTGCTGTTTGGGAATGATCTGGCCAACTAGTTGTCAATGCTGGATATTGCTTGTTATTTTCTTACAACGAGATTTAAACGCAAACAGCATTTGCTACGTATCTTTTGAATTTATATTTTAAATGTTATATAAATTCAAAAATAGAAAAAATAACACCCTTATTCATCTTTACGGAAACATGTATTGGGAACGACTCTCCACTTTTTCCAACGTTTGTACGAAAAACAAACACTGGCCAATGCAGTTTTATGCAACCATGTTGATTCAACACGAAATAGTGCTGGCAAAGGTTTTTGTGCTAGATAAATTCCTTATTTTGGAGAACGGGAAAAGAAAACGTTTTCCCAAATATTACAAGGAACGTGTACATAAAAGAAATCCATACCGAAACGTAAAGAGAGAAACATGAATGTTTAGGTCCGCAAACAACTTTGAGAATTTGCCATCTTTTTCTTGTTTTCGGAGTTTTTATATCAGAGAAAGAGGAAGCGCTATAGAGAAAAAAGGAATGGGAAACACTGGTAAAAGATTTTTTTCCTAACGGCATGCTGAATGCCTTGAATGTATGAAATTCCTGTATTGAATTTAGCATTTACGTGAAATGCACAAAGCAACTGAGATTTCTGGCAAAAGCCTCTTTTGTGAATTCGGCAAACGCAAGTAATTTTTGATATCAGGAAAGTTTTCGACACTGGCGTTGCAGCGGAATAAGTGTGGGGATCAGTAAATATCACAGTAGTTCTTTTCTACACACATAAAAAAATTTATAGATTGAATTGGGGTATAGTATAAATAAAATGCTGCGAAATCTAAGTTGAAGTATTGAAACTCAATGAACAGTTTGCTGACTCTCAGGTATTATCACAGCTGCCAACTATTCCGGTAAATAATTGACCAATTCTTGTAAAAAAAGCATTTATTTTAGATATTTTCTCAAACGAGTACCCATACCATCTGCTGAACGTAAGCACTTTACTATATTCTAAACCGAAAATTCCTGTTTAAGAAAAGTGGTTAAATATATTCAGGAATAGTTGGCAGCTATGTATTACGTAAGACATAAGCCGGCATCGGTGCCAAGTATCACAGCGGATAAAATTAACCACTTATTGTAAACCTTAAATTCTTCGAAAGTTTTTCCAAAATTACAACGACCTCTAACAGAAAAGCTTTACTATATCTTAAACAGAAAATTACCGTTCACAAAAAGTGGTTAATTATACTCCGTAATACGTGGCACCTATGTACCAGTAACATGCGTTATTACTATGAAATACATTGTACATGAATGGTTACCTAAAGTAAGGGTTTCTCAATTAAATATTCTTAAATTACATATTAAAATTTAAAGAAATAACATGTAATTCATGTTTTATTAAAGCAACAACATCAAGAACTATTAGAAATAATTTTTAAGTAGTTTTGAACTTTCGTCAAGAAGGATTTTGAATAAATTGTAACAGTACGGCTTAATCTTCAAAAGAAAGGTAGAAGATACCAATGTTTAAAATATCTGTAATATGAAGTACTGAAATCATGCCATAAATTGCTCACTAAAATTTCCAATACAATTCAAAAATAAATATTTATCATTACATAATTGCATTTTGTAAATATTTAAACTAAATAACGTTAAAAGATACTGTATTTTTCAACATGATAATAGTAGCCTCATCTCCACAACACATAGAAGTTTTAGAAATGAGTGAGTGAATGTGCTTCATATTTCAAAAGAAATCAATCTTTAATCACTCATTCAGACATTCAGCTTCATAATCGTAAACACATCTGAAAGCTTTTAAAACTTTTTAAGTAAGGGCTAACTTAGGTCATAAAGTATTTGTTCTCAAGTGGGCTTAATTTCTATCGCATTTTCAATTTTATTGCTTAACATCGAATAAAGTAATCGTATTAAATATGTGTGTAACCAAAGAATGCTCTACACTGTTTCAAAAATGTATTCTCAGAAATTGGGCAACACTGGTGATATTTTAGCACATTAACTTAAATCTCCTTTTACATGTCTTGAGGTCATACTTAGGAATACGGCATATGCATGTATATGGTTTTGTGCGTATTACAAGATACTTGTTAAATTATACGTAATAGTTACGCTTAAATTCTGTAAAAGTTTAAGAACTCAAACTTTTTGTATAGGCATACGTCAAGCAACAAAGTATATCTTTACAGATAAACAATAAACTAGAAAAAAAATTATCCAAACTTGAATATTAAATTCATAATTTTTTCAAAGGAAAGAATGTAACAAGAAATAATTTCATAATTTAGATCGTCGAAATACTTATGATGCATATTACTCTAAATCCTCAGCTTAATTTACAAATAAAAGAATCGTTTAATGAATCATTCTCTAACAAACCGTTGGATCTTGGTTCATTAAACGAGCAATCCAAATTACGGACGAGGGAAAAAGGAAGAAAAACCAATCCACCTCTTGAGTTTGAAAAAAAGACAGTGGGTGGTCTGTAATTAAAGATCATTCGTTTAATCTCCAAAGGATACCATTTGATGAGTTATATAGGCTTGCTACTAGCTTTTTGTCATTATTAAAGTCGCCTTTATTCATTTAATTAATGTTGTTTGTCAGAAAAGAACTCGAAGGGAGATTTCGGTGAAATCTGTTGCCATTTTTTTATCTTAAAGGAAATAAATGTTCGAAGTACTCGTTACGGATACAGCTGACATATGTAGCTGTTTGTCACGGTAAAATTCAAGCTATTTGTGTGCGTTACTTAAATGTAACATACAGGGTGCTGGGTAATTACCAAATATTTGAATTGCTTAGTAAAAGAGTGTGAGAAGAGATAAAAGAGAAATATTTACTTCACGTACATGTACGCCCATTCCGATTTGATGCATAAGAGCTTCAAAATGCTTCCCATTAATTGCTACGATATGGCGAAGCCGAAGATCAAAGTGGAGCCTAAACTGAACGAATAGTTCGCAGTGTGATGGCCGAAATTTCAGAAGAAATGAAGGACTTTCCAGCAGAAAATGAAAATCCTCTGTTGGATGGTCACATTTGGCATTTTACTACTGCAAACTACTTGCAAAGATGCGAACTATTACTGAAAACGGATTGCAGCTTCGTGTCTGTCTGGTGCTGCGTCACAGCACAAAAATGAAAACTCGTTTTAATTCAAAAGTGTTCAAACTCGTTTCGCAAACTGTAAACCGCGTAGTATTGCGTCCCCAAATGATACGGCAGTCTGACGCTCCAATAAATAATTATTGCAGTTTCAAATTTTCGGTTAACTGATGTGCACCCTGCATATAAGCCATATTTTTGAGTAAGCATAGCTCATATCAGAGTTGCCAACTGCTCCGGAATATAATTAACCACTTTTTGTAAACAGTAATTCTTTTTAAATCCGCGTTAGCTAAATAAATTTTTTTAGAGACAGTCTAACTTCAAGGTTGAACAAGTTCATTTGGTCTAAATTCAAGAAATCTGAGTTGTAAAAGTAGAAATCATTTTAAGTAGCCTGTTAATTTTTTACTCTTATAACTGCATAGAAAAAGTTGCAACCATGATGAGAAAACTGTTTTGCAATAATATTAACACTAACAATAATTCGAATTTTTAAATTGCTTCTGGAAATTATTATACAGCACTTAAAAAATTGCAATACCTCAAAAAGATTAAATATGTAGTTATTAATCATTAGCGGGTGTACATAATACATAAATTTACTACTACATACAACTATGATACATACAACTATATAACAACTATAATACACATATAGTTATTTTTAGAGGGAAAGAATAATAATTAATAATAATTAATAATATTGATATTAATGAAAGCAATATTTAAATTTGAAAAATGTAAAAAGGAGATGTAGAGTACTGTTTTCCTAACATTAAAATTGCAAATTAATCGATAAGCTGTTATGCAAAAATTTCAGCAGTCTTATTCATAAATTAATTAACATTATGTACAATATGCATTTATTTTTTGAAGGCGTGTGAGCAACATAAAAAATAATCTTGCATTCTGCATTGTACTGCTACACATTTTACAAATTTCAGTCAAGTTGAAACTCAGCTGTGCAACTTGCATATATAAGCTTGCGTCTAACTTTGTCAAACTTCAAAAGCTAACTGGACATTTTTTTACTTGAAGTTCCAAATTAAAATGCATAGATTTCCTAAAGGAGATTCTTTTATCGTTTTATGATCTTCAAAAATATTAATACACATCATGCATAAAATGCAACCAGGGTCAGATGTACGGCTTATGAGTGCTTATGGAAATATTCCCCAACAATTCAAAACACATTGCAAAAAAAACTTAAAGGCTGGCCTTAATCAAAACAAAGTTGGGACGTATTTTGAAAGATTCAGACTTCACTCGTAATTTTGGAGAAAGACGTTTTTACGACTTTCTGGGGTTTTGTTGTACTGTCTCTTCTCACAATTTATGAGAGGTAAATGGGTTTAATATATTATTTCTGTATAAAAAATTTTGAAATTATCTTTCTTGCTGTCTATAATATATAACAAAAAATTTACAGCATTAGTTTTTGATAAAGAAACGTTTATTTTGCCATATGAAGTATCACTGTTTACATTTTGATTTATACGTCTTTTCCATTTATATGTCATTTAAATTAAGTCTCCATTTCTTTGTTATGTTTTCTGGCTTTTTCAGCTCTTTCATTTGTAATTCATGACTCAATTTTTGCTTTTGAAGATTATTGTCTGGATTTTCGTTTTCCTCTGACTATCTTGTCTTCAGTTATCCAGGAAAATGGGTTTATTGCCAATATTTACAGCATAAATCTTTTACTGTCATATGTGTTTTTTCCGGAGATATTCAAGCCAATAAGAAAGAATGATGGGTTTCATTAACTAACTTTACAATGAACTCGATAAAGAATGTCGTCCTCTCTCTTTGTGGAGGTTTATCAACAAAACTATTTCTTCCAGACTAAATTATTAGAAATAGCATATCAATGGTTTAAATAAATAGTGTGCATACGACATTTATTATGCAAACATCTCTTCATACTTTTTGCGCATAAAATAATTTTAGAAAATTAATAATTTTATTCCTCTGTTCGAGGCTCGCCTAATAGGTGTAGATGCAAGTTCGATTTTTCTAACAAAAGTTCCAATTTCCTGTATTTGTCTTTTATAAATCTATATATTCTGTCTGCCCGACTTGTGTAGTGGCTAGAGAAATATTCTACAATTCCGGGGGTTCCGGGTTCGATTCCCTAGTGCTCTTGGTTGTCATTTCGTCCGTGCCTTCATGGAAGGCAACGCTGGTTCACCTATTAGGTACTTGCATAGTAAAATGACCAGTACTTACAGCCAAGTAGTAGCCAATTCCTATAAACGGCTAATGTTCGCCATTACAAAAACAAAAAGTGTACATCCGTTGATTAGATACTCGTAAATGGTGGCTGACGGGTCAAATGGGGTCGCTTGAAATCCTCCAACAATATTTTTCTAATTTCATTGAAAATAAATTTTAGAATTAATACCGCTTTATTAACGATGTCAATGATATTTTGAATGAAGTAACGCTAAAGAAATAGCTGCCAACTTCGGAATACAATTAACTGCGTTTTGTGAACAGTAATTTTCAGCTTAGAACATAGCAAAATTTTTCAGTCAAACATGCGATGTCGTTACTGTTTTGTAAAAATCTTAAAAGAAATTGTTGTTTACAAAAAAATGGTTATTTATAGGGATCGACGATAACAGATTTCAACCGATACCCGATACTTTTGTACAAGGGACTGTATACATACTATAATACAAATTTTAACACATCACAGCTACCAAAGATTTTCCACGACTAACTTTTACATGGCAATTTATGCTTAAAATAAGGCTAAATTTCTAGTGCAAGTTGTTTAAAATTGTGGTGAAAAACTCCCGAAAGTTTCGGGAAAGTTAGCAGTTATGTTATATAGACCACGTTTCCCATCACTTGCATTTGGAGGAATTTTTCTCTGGGTCTACATTTTTCCGAATCGAGAATATTAAAAAATGTTTGGAACTGTAGATGTAAACTTAAATTGCATTCTTTGTAGCATTTAGAATCAATAAAGTCTTAATGATTAATTAATACGTTTTTCATTTTATATATCTGGGAATGAGTTGCCAGAATCTGTAAATCTACAGTTGTATTCTTTAAGACTATAGATTGCGAAAACTTACATTTTTTGTGTTTGGCATTCATAGGCTTATTTTTCAATGTTCATCGACACTATAATATATAATAATTTGACAGCTGCTAAAACATTTTTTAAAGACCTGTCATTGATTTAATCTATTATTATCATGTACTGTTTAAACTTAAGCAACCACAAATATAGTTAAGTTGTCTTATGTTTAAGTGATAAGTTTCCGACTTTCGAAGTGTAACCGCAGCAGCCTTGCCTAGGATCATGAAAGGACGGTTTCTTTATTGGAAGCCTCTATCATCGCAATAGAATGACACAACTTAGCCTACGTTACTACGGGCACCTAGTTCATCCAGTTAACTATTTCCGTGTACTTGGGAGATAACCGTGAGTGCATTGGGTTTTGACAACACTTCCTAGATATAGAAAGCCTTACAACTCCTACGTCATAGAGGTTTGACGTCAAGATTCGGCCTAGGTGTAAATGTTTTTTTTTAAAATAAAATTTTAAGGCAAATGGCAGTTTTTAATGACACTATAATATGTAATAATTTGACAGCCGCAAAAACTTTTTTTGAAAACCTGTCGTTGATTTTATCTATTGTTATCATGTACTGTTTAAACTTAAGCAACCACAAATATAGTTCAGTAGTCTTAAGTTTAAGGGAGCCTCTATTATCGCAACAGAATGACACAACTTAGTCTACGTTACTACGGGCACCTATTTCATCCTGTTAACTATTTCCATGCTCTTGTGAGATTACCGTGAGTGCATTGGGTTTTGACAACACATCCTAGATATAGAAAGCCTTACAACTCCTAATTCATCAAGGTTTGACGTCATCATTCGGCCTACTTGTAAAAGTTGTTTTTCTTTTTTTTTTTACACAAAATAAAACTAATAAAATTTTCTTTTTAATTTACTCATGAGTAGCAACATTTTAATAACTTGGGATTAAAAAAAAATTTTAAGGCAAATGGCAGTTTTTAATGGTGACTAATTAGATAATATGCCAAGGAAATAGATGAGAACGAATAATTTCGTACGAGAAAGATATTTTAATTCTAATGTTTAATTTAAGATATTTTCTAATATTTGTAGGATTCACCAATTATTTTAGACAGTTTTACTTTTTGAAATGAAAACTGTGTTAACGACTCTTTCGTAGGCCTAATGATGTCGTCCAAGGTGGAGTTGTTAGGCTTTCTATATGTAGGAGATGTTGAATAGCATCGCAATCGTTTGTCAATCAACAATTATTGAGTTTTTCGGAAAGTCATATCGCTTTTTCGTACGTCAATATTTTACCTAGACAAAACTATTGAATATAATAATACAAAATTCGGCAAGTATGTGAGTTACTTAGCGTAGGTGCTAGATTGAAAAACATTTTCCAAAATTCTTAACTTATCGGGGGATAGGGGAGCGAAACATCCCTTTCACATATCCTGCGTGATCTTAAAGAAGAAAAGAGAAATCCATAAAATTCTTGCTGTAAAATACAGTCCTCGCGAATGCCTAAAAATCGCTTTCAGAAGATTTCGAATAGGATTATCTTCTTGTGTGGGGGGTGGGGGGGCGTGAAAAAAGGGGGGGGTCCATTTTTTTTAGGAAAAAATATTATTTATAAAATTAATTTAACAAATATGGGTCCTATGCCTAGGCACAGCATGTTTGTAAATCAGTGCTTATTGAAAATTTATTTGTTTTACTTCTGTGTAAGGAAACGAAATTACTTTCCGAACAACCCAATACAAGAATGCCGTTATGTTTACTCAAAAAGAAGTTAATTAATTATCGTAAGTTATGCAAGCCTGTTCGTTTTTTTTTTTTTCTGTGCGTGTGTGTAAGCGGGGTCTCACAATATTAATAACATTCTTGGGTGAATATATAATACATTATTAATTGCATTAATTGTTTTTGGAATTCGAAAAGGAAGCGGGGCATGTATTTGGTTTAAATGTGGAAAGCAGTACCTCGCATAAGAGCCTTTCCCAATGTACTCAGTCGTGTTTTTTTCTTTTTCTTTTTTTTTTTTTAACACACTTTCCGTAAGCTTATATGGAATTTTTAAATATTGTTGTCTGAATTTCTTCTTGAATGGTCTTGACTAGTATTCAGGGCCGGATTTATACAATTTTGCGCCCTAGGCCAAAGGCCATAATTGCCGCCCCCCCCCGCCTTGAAAAATTGATCAATAAATACAATTTAATACGCATAACGTGTTTTTCTTGGGCAATAATCACTTAAAGTAAGTCGTTTTCGTTTCCCCTTTCCAGCCCTTTTCCTCATCCGTGATTGTTCTGTAGGGGAGTTCTTTGTTCTGCGCCCTTTAGACCGTTGCGCCCTAGGCCATGGCCTAGGTTGGCCTTATGGGAAATCCGGCCCTGATAATAGTACAATTGCCAACTGCTCCGGAACATAACTGACCACTTTTTTTAAACAGTAAATTTTGGCTTACGTTATATCAAACTTTGAAGCTGAAGGCTGTGAACCACGAAGTAAAGTATTTAAAAACTTACTGTTTGCAAGAAGTAGTTAATTATATTCCGCATACCGACATCTCTACTAGCAGAGGTAAAATGTTTAGGGATCGATCGGGACCCGATACTTTTTTACAAAACTCTGTATTGTATACAACATAGAAAATAGAATTTTACAGTCTCTTACATTCGGAATAACGTAGACACAGAGAAAAATTTCTCCAAATGCAAGCGATGGGAAACGTGGTCCATAAGTAAACTGCCAACTTTCCCGAAAATTTCGGGAGTTTTCCACCACAATTTTAGACAACTCGCTCTAGAAATTTGGCCTTATTTTAAGCATAAATTGCTATGTAAGCATTAGTGGTGGAAAATCTTTGGTAGCTGTGATATGTTAAATTTTGTATTATAATATGTATACAGTCCCTTGTAAAAAAGTATCGGGCATCAGTTGAAATCTGGTATCGGTCGATCCCTAATATATTCGCTCCCAATGATTCAGTCCACTTTTAGCAAGAGCGTAGCTGCCAATTTTTACGGAATATAATTAACCACTTTTTCTAAACAATAATCTGCAACTTAGATCATAGCTTAAACACTATCGGGCACACAATTAGCGACTTTGTGTAAACAGTAATTTTTTTTTTTCAATAAGTTGATCGGTCGATCCGTTGAATTGACAGATTTCGATCAAAAACTTCTAAAATGCTTTTTACAAAAAGTTGTTAATTATATACCCGGAATGATTTCAGCTATGTTAAAATACAGCAGAATTTTGGAGTTGAGCATGCAACCTGGTTGCTCATTTGACTAAATGTTTAATGAAATTTACTGTTTACAAAAAGAGGTTATGTATACAGTCCCTTGTAAAAAAGTATCAGGTATCGGTTGAAATCTGGTATCGGTCGATCCCTAGATATTTATATTCCGTACCGGTTGTCAGCTATGCACTAAAGGTAACTGAAATGTAGTCTAATTTTACTTTTCTAATTCATCATCTCCTAGTGATTTTGATCTTGATTTCGAGTTCAAAGAAGGCAGAAAGATAATGAAATTTAATCATTTTTAAAAGTATGATAAAAACTATTCAAATTGAATTTAATATTGAAATTAAATACTTGTTATTTTTTTTCAATAATTTAATGTGAATCCCGAAAGTATTTCAAATTATTTACACATAAACATGCAAAATACAGAGTAAAATTTATGTAGTGTTAAGAGTAATTCATTTTTATTAAACTAGGATTTTCTAAACTCTTTTTCCTAAGTAAATGAGCAAAGAGAAAAAAGTCCTAATCAATTTTAGCCATCTCATTTTGTTTAAACAAATTATTACGTTAGTTCTGTGTTTTAAATTAACAACTGCATAATTTCGAAAATCCATGAATTTTTAAATTATAATCCATAATTCTCAATTGCAGTACTTAATTTATGAGAGTAATCCATTATATCAAACAATTAAAAGTTTTTTTTCAACCAAAAAATATTGAAAAAAAGTTTGAAATTTTCTTTAAATACAGAAGAAAAGTAATTAGGCATATTTTTGTAAAACTAGATGCACCTTCTACTATAAGATTTGCCGTAAAAATACTGATAAAATTTATTTTCTAATTATGAATTGGAGATACTCAATTTACTGGTATTTAGATATTTACAATAATATAAATATAAACAAATCCTGTGTAATATTTTGATCGAGAATTTTTAGTGGGTGTACGTTTAAACTACATAATGAAATGAGAATAGAAAGTATGACTGAACTCCAAATATTGGTATTTAGAGTAATAAGCTTATGAATTCATAAAAGTCTTGAAAAAAAACTGATTATTTATAGGTATGGTTTTAAAGGACTCTTAAAACGAATAGCTCTTTTACAAATGTATTCATCAAACAACGGCCAACGCCGAATTCTTAGACTTAACCTTTCCATTTAGAGATTTTGTTTTGCTTTATGCGCCAATTCGTGGCTGATGAGATACGCATTCTTAGGTGCTTAGATTTTAGTCTGACTCCTTTGCACCCGAAATGTCATGTGACAATCTTAGTCCGAGATAGTCAAACGAAGATGGTCACTCCTCTTAGATCACATGACTCTTCGAGTGCAAAGTGGTCTGACCGAAATATCAGCGATGTAGCTTGCGCATCTTGTCAGTCAAGGTCAATCATATTTTACGTTGTACTTGTTGATAAAACAACATCTATAATAAAAACAGTTATTCTCAACATTCGCGTTAATCCAGTGAACGCTAATTCTGCCGCTTCATCTATCTCAAATAAATTTTCAGCTTTCGTTTTCCGAAACATAAAATCCTGTACTTTGATTAATTAAACATAATGCGAATGTCCGTCTCATTTCCCTTACAATCTTACTTGCCACCATGCAAGGAGTGTTTTAAGGCTCTTTCTGGGCAGATGGCCAATGTCTGGAACTGACCTCTCATTATTTACTTAAGTATAAAGCAATCTTTTAATCTGCGTTTAGCTATCCTAAATTAAATGTTCAGTTATATCACGGTGTTATCGTAACATTTTGCTAATTAATGTGCGATAACTACATCGTACTGTTTTGAATTACAGCGTGAAACTGTAAACCACAAAGCATTGTTATGCGGGACTTTTTATTTAGACGGGACTATATATTTTAGTAATATGAGTTACTTATATTAGTTCTTGATGTGTGTTTCATATTCTAATTTTATGCCAATAATGGATGAAATAAATGCGTTGATGCTGAAAATTTATTATTTTATGTTTCAGCATATTTTTTGTCGAATTTTCGTACATTAGCAAAATACTTATTTAAATGATTATTCAGTAGTAAACACTGGATTATGAATTATGTTAATTAATTAAAAGTTTGTATTCAAATGTTTTCGATATAATCAGTCTATGTTCCTTTGTATTTTTTAGACTTGAGTTTAGTTGTTCAAAAATTTATTTTCAACAATTTTAATTCTAATTTCTTAAACGTATTGGCTTTCAAGAAAAAAAATAATAAAAAAATAAAATAATAAAATCTAACTATTTGAAACGCGTTTGCAACGCATCTGCATATACTTATGAGTCTGACTAATTATTAAGGACAGCTTTCTCGCTTGGCAAAAAAAAAAAAAAAAATCCATCAGTCAGTTTAATAAAAATATACATAGCATTAATATCATATAATTTATGGATTTTTAAATGAAATTAAAAATGAAAACTATTTCGAAATCAAAATATGCACGATTGAAAATCTATTATACTCTGATGTATTATACTTATTATAGATTATATTTATGCACTAGAGTTTTTGCTTTTCCTGCTATAGACAAAACGCCACAAATCTTCTTGTCATGTTTTTTACTTTTGAGTCTGTGGGGGGGGGAGGGGGTATGATAACGTAATAGAATTACTAACAGTACAATCTCGGCACAACAAAGTTGAAGGGACTGAAGATGAAATTCGAAATTCTTTAAAATCCGTTCATTTAAATTCCTTTCATACAAATTTTTACGAGACAATTTTCTTTCAATAAAAATATTTCAATCGTTAATCTGTAAATACACGTAAAAATCAAGTTCGTTGTAACGAGACTTTTCTACGCGCAAATACATTGATACACATTACATAATGTATGCAGTACAGTGTAGTTCTGTACATATTTACACTATTTAATGGAAAAGCTATTTTGTCGATATCTCATACAGTACCTGGCGTATTCGCTATATAAATTAATAAACTTATTTAACAGTAACTGTGTAGCAGAATTCACACTTTACTACGTTATCTAAGCCAATAAATTACGTGCGAAAATGACTTGATTTCCAAGCTTAGCTCTCTAGACAAGGTTGACACTCATAGCTGTTGATATGATTCACAAAGGCATCAACATTACTCAGAATACATAAGCAGTCACTCGTCTTTCATATATTGCTCAGGGTATTACTTCCTCTGTAAGATCCTCTCACAAGAAGCTTAGCAACGTAAGCATAAGTGAAAGCCGACAGGCGAAGACAGGTTATATAACCTGTGTGCTCGAGTAAAAGAGTTTAATAATATACACCAGTTCATATATTTTTTAAATAGTGATCTTAAGATTGAAACAAGAGAGAATTTTCAAACTGCCATAATAATACATTTATTTCTAATGTGCCTTGAGAGAGTTTATGTTATTATCTTCAATCTCCCTATTGATTAATTAACATACAGCATTTTATTTCATCTTGAAATATGTCATTCAGAGACTACATGCTTAGATATTTATTTCCGTATATTTTGATTGGCTAAGATGCGTAAAAATCGAAATACTCTCTCTTTAACTTTAAAATACATCGATCTTGCCTAGAATAAGTTACATATTTAAATTGAAAATGACGTCATATAAACAGTAATTAAGGAGCCTCATCGGTGTCAAAATAATTTTTTTTGACAACACAGAAAAATGCTGAGCATTAAAATATTAAATTACACCATAAACAGTTAACATGAAGCCTCATCGGTGTCATAATACCTTTCTTTTACTTTTAAATGCACAGAGATGTAGATCTGCATCCTATATTTAAAACATGTTCACTATACTTAGATTACAAGATAAATTTCTTATGTCAATTTTATACATAAACATAGTTTTTAATAATGAATTGATTCATATCGGAAATAAAAAAAAAATTCCATATTTCTTTCAAACTGCTTGTTTTTCGAAAAATTAATTGGCTATTCACAAAACTAATATAGGAAATGCATCTTACACTCGTGGCTATTGCGTGATCGGCAGCTAAAGTATTAAAAATTCGTGCATTTAAGGGTTAAAACGCGCAAAAATGCTGACTATTAAAGTATTAAACACCTCGCATTTCAAATTAATAATTTACAGAATGTGAAATATCTACGCAACACTTATTGAGATCAGAGTTCTGAAAAAAAAAAAATTATAGCAAGGACTTTGTCAGAGCCTCACAAGTCTTTTGCATTTTGTAGTAGTTACCAATTTTTTTTTTAAATTTCATTAATCTCATTGGACATGTGTATACGTGAAAGTGAACGGAAATTCTCTCAAAAACTGGGAACTATAGACAACTATGCTCGTATATATTTATCCCGAGACGCATCATCTGGTATCATCACAAGTCTCTTTGACGTCACGTAATAATTCCCACACTAAAGTTATTTTAGACAATGTTTAAAAGATACTTGAGGCCTTATCAAACTGAAGTGAATCTATTAAATCTCAACCTGGTAAAATTTTTCAAACAAATTAATGAAAAACGCGAACGCCACAGCTATCCAATTATAAATGTGCTAATATATGATCTGTATAGATATCAATAGCTGTTCAAATACTTATTTTTTCGGCAAATTGAAACCTTCAGAAACCATAACAAGATTTTATGTAGAAGAAATTTCAATGTCGAATGCCTCAGATGGCTGAGATTTGTAGTACTTTCTACAGCATCTATGAAAATATTTTTACCATACTTTATTATATTAATTTTTCTTTCAATTCTAAGCGTGGCAGATGACAGTAAATTCAATTTAATTAATAAAGTAAGACCCATACACCTTAAAATTTCCCTTCCTTCCACAAATTATCTGTATTAGTTTAGCTTAAATATTAATTCAACTGAACTGTTACCCGGTCTGTTCTGTTTTGCCCACTAAAGTGATGGTGTTAGCAATTGACGCAAGTTTTTATTTTCAAATTATCTTTGGGCTAATTAAGTTCCTAAGCATAAATTATCTTTCCACAAACTTACTTAAGAACAGTGTGAAGAGATGATCTGTTAGGTTACTGAACTAACTTATGGCGTATTATTTAATTTTTTTAAAATCTCACGTAAATGGTTTTGCAGATTTCCAAAAACTTAAACTTCAAAATTAAACTCCATTAAAGTAGTAGACGCTTTCAGTTATTTCTAACGTAAGATGTGCAACATAGCTTAGAGGCAATTATACATTTGTTTCATCTCTTTCATAAGTTTTTAATGGCATCTAAATAATGTGTACTTAATTAAATTTAATATTTATATTTTTTCATAAAGATATACAGCAAGTGTTGTTAATTTTTAAACATATTAATATATATTCGTAAAAAAGATTAAGAATTAAAAGGTGTTATATTATATACATTTAAAAAAAACACATGTTTCTACATTAATAGGGATATTTAACTTCCTCTTAAACGTTTGTGATTAATTTTCTTAATGAATTAATTAAATGTATGCAAAAACGAAAATGAAACTTTAAATAAAAATGAAGCAAAAAATAATGAAATTGAAAACTGAATGTAAGCCAAAACGATTTTTTGAATATCTTGAATAAATTAAAATTATAAAATTGTCCTTGAATAAAGTAAGATTATTAAAAGCTATTTATTCGAATTTATTAATAACGTTATATATTTTCATTTATTGCATTGCTCAAAAATCATTTTAAATGTATAACAATGCTTTCAAAATAAACTGTAGTTTAGTGTTCAGTTGCAATACAAACACTAATATTAATGTACAGTAAAACTTAATAAAAACCTTTTAGATTTCCGTACTGAAATTAAACTGCTTAACACTTTACAGATTCGTTTATACGCAGTTATATAAAGTGTTCCTTTTACACTTTGAAGAGACATTTTCTCTGTCTTAATTTACAATAAAATAATCACTTAAGGTATTTAACTAAGTGTAGTAAATACTTTTCTATTAAAAACAAAACAAAAACAATTAAAAATTGCCGAGAGTGAATCTTTCGTTTCAAGAGAAAAAAGGAACAAATGTACTATACGTCTTTTATTTAGTCTTAATCGATAATTCTTTTAATCTCTTACTTTATTTCTTATTTACTTTGTGAGTCCACTTTTTGAAACTAAGAAAAATTTAACTATAACATTAGTGAAAGCGAAAGATGCATTTTTTTGTAAGTAACATTACTAATTAAAATTTTCTTTATTCGGCAATTTTTTTATTGTTTGTTGGAGTTTCAGAAAATGCACATAAATTAAATTGCTCTAAGACGATTTTCTTTTGCACAGCTTGATAAGTGATGCTGAAGAAAATCATAATGAAAAAAATATTGATTTATAAAAGTTATTTATTCGAAGATTAAACTTAGCTAGCCATAATATATTTTCATTTATTGTATTTTTCTAAAACTAGTTTGAATAACATTCCTTTAAAAATCAACTATAGCTTAGTTTTCAGTATCAATACATACTATCATATTATTGCCATTAAAACTTAATACAAACATTTTAGATTTGTGTACTGATATTAAACTGCTAAAACGCTACAGATTAGTTTATACGCAGTTATATAAAGTGTTATTTTATTTGCATGTTAGAGAATTAAATATATTTAGCTTATTTTTAATAAAATATCTAGTAATAAGGATATTTATATTGTGTGTACTGGGTTAAACATGTAACGGATTTTTTAAATCAGTTACATAATTCGTAATTAAAATCAACTTATGCACTAAAATTCCTTAATACAAGTACTCCTATAGTAGGCTATTTGATTCAAATGGATGATTGATTCCTATATTCCTTCCAAGAAATTTTTCTCCAGTCTTTTATACTACGAAGAAGCACTATTCATCACGCTTTCATTTATGGAATGTGGAACTTTCAAAAATGTGCAATAAAAGGTTAGCAACATATCTTAATAATGAACAAGCTTTTAAATAAAGGATCTAACTTGTATCTCAGTAATATCTACCTAAAATAATTGTGATGCGCAGCTATTAATAGCTGCACATCACAATTATTACAACTGACTGAAGAAGCTCACTTACTAATCTAACGCGTTAATAGACGCATATTTATTAAGTAACCTTTTGAAAATAAACATGCTTTCTATTTTTTCCTGTCAAATGAAAAACAAATTATTTTCAGTATGCAATACATAACAATAAAATGGGTGTTTCTGAAAATTTTCATAACTGGATGGGAGATTAATAATACATTTTTAAAGATGAATCAAGATTAGAGGCAAATCTAAATAATTATTAGCAGTCCGCAATCCGCAGTGCACATAAACAAAATGTATACGTGTACACCAAAAACCTATTTCAGCAGAGCATCCCTAAGTCCCAAAATGAGATAAAATACCGAACGATATCTTTTTTTCATCATTTTTGTACTGTTGACGACAGCTTATATTTTACCAAAACAGGTCTTCACTTATTTTAATAAGTACTGAACTTTGTAGACGTTTTTTAATGCTATTAAAAACTGACTTATGAAGCCTAGTGACTGTTCTCACTTATATTCATGGACATCACTTTATCGATTCAAACAGTGCTGTTAGTCTGGAACAGAAGATATATTAGATGTGACTTTCCCCCATGTGTAGTTGTTGTCAATAACTGCGTCTACGTGTCAATAACTATGCATTCAGCGAATAAATTTCGGAACACTAAATAACATCGCAGGACATTAGTATGTTATATCATTAAAAAAATATTCACTGTCAATTTTTGTATTGCAATTAAACATTTCAAATTTAAAATCATTTTTAATTTTTAATGTTTTTAACTAATTCTTTAATAAGTTTTTCATATTTGTAATGATTCTTCAAATTTGTTATTCTTTGAAATGCTCTGTTGAGGCTTCGTGACTTAAATATTATATCGTCTAGTTGGGATTTAATTACAAACATATCGCAATGTCTAATTCATATCTTAAAACATTTTCTGTCATCGATCAAAAAAAGTAGCATTAAAATTGCTTTTTTCAAACTGAATAATATTATTAAAATGTAAACTGTTTTAATGCAAAATTTAAAAAGTGAGCCAAATAAAAGGTCTTTAGATGAGAATTTAGTATTGTTAATGAGCTAGTAATATTCGCAGAGATTATATAAAACAACAAACATGATAAAAATCTAAATTCTTAAATCTTTTTGATAAATAATCTCTAGTTTAATGTTATTTATAATTTTTTGTTTATTTACTAATATCAATGAATTAAGAAAAAAAAACCTCGTCATTATTATTGAATGAAAATAATAAATAAATAAATAACAATTAAAACTATTAATACTATTTACCCTAAATATGCAGTATTTAATAATTTTCAGAACTACTGTGAAATTGCATGCATAATAACTGCCTTATTCTACTTCTCAAAAGTTAGATATTTTTACTGTACTACGTTAGCGTATATGCAGTCCATCTTCCCTGAACAAAAAGCAGGAAAAAGTTTCAAATCTCTTTTTTTTTCAAGTTGATGAAAATTTCAAAAAATTGCAAATAAGAACAGTCTTCCAGAGTATTATTAGCTATCCAGTTGAATATTTATTCGAGATACAACATGAGTAACATTTGCGATAAAAATTCCCTGAGATATAGAATGAATCTATAGCAAGAGGGTGATCCCGCTGCTCGGTTAAATCTTTCTTTTAATCGGATTACACCCTGCCATCTAAACATTTATGGTTGCTAAGCCGACGCACGGATATTATACTGCAATTCGAAGTAGGAGAAAACACGTGTAATCATAAATAAGATTTCACTTGTTTATCTCTTCTTATAAGCTGGCTTTTTGACAGTGCAAAAACAAACTCATATTTAGAATCCAAATTAAGGTGCATTTGGCATTGATTCAAACGGCATGGAAAATGTTCAAAACTAAAACTGTTATTAATGATAAGAAATCAAAAACTGGGATCTTAGCACGTGTGGGTAAATTGCAAGACATAGCCTGTTTGTCGTACGCGGCTGATGAAATATGCAGGCTGCGGTGCTGACATTTTAGCCACACCCCTTTGCACGCGAAGAATCATGTGATCAAATGCGTGTGTATATCTTTGCCCGAGATAGCCATAGTAAGATGGTCATATCGCCTAGGTCAGATGACTGTTTGAGTGCAAAGCGGTGTAACCAAATTGACAGGACCGCAGCCAGTATATCTCGTCAGCCACGATAGGTAGTAAGATTTGCGGGCTTCTACATCGCAACAAATGCTTGTGTTGCGTTCATACAGGCGTAGGGAACACGATCTGAAGGTATTTTACATCTAATAGCAACAAGGGCAGTTTACCTTTTTGAGGTTTTGAGCCTGAAATGCTCTTGATGGATAGTATCAAATTGACTGTATGTCGTTTAACAATGTAGAATTCATAATAATGTTTACAGTTAGTGCAATAACATTTAGTATCTAACCTCTGTTGCAAGTTTTGTTAGTTAGTAGTTTGGGAAGGAAACAAAACAGAAGTAACATAATAAGACTGTGTTCAATGTGTGCTTCAACAGATAATTTGCAAATAGTTCTTTTGATTGAGGTGTCTTTCTTTTTTTCGTTGTCTTTTTTTCGTTCTTTTGTGAGAGCAAAAACTGAAACGTAATAAATGGATAATCCAGTATTATTACAGATAGAGTTTCTAGTTGAGGATTTATTGAATTTGTATGCGTAATCCGGAAAATGGTCATAATTCGTGAAAAACAGAAACAAATCTGTACGTTCGAATAAAAATGATTCCGAAACTTTTTTGAAAAAAATAACAGGTATACCTACCTTTTTGAATCGAATTTCAGCGTGAGTGCAATAATTTATTTTGATATCAGCAGGACATACTTAGTGATTGAAAGAGGACGAGGAAATGAGATTGAAATACTTTCATGTAAAAAATGAAAGTGAGGAATCTATTGAGGTTAAGTTTGTTTGTGCGTTAAGATTTGTCTATTTTGCTAGGACGCTTCTGCCAGTTTGTTACCTGCTATTCATAAATGAGCATTTTCCCAGGCATTTAAATATTTCGTGATATTGTTTAGTTTTAATAAAATTTTATTGGCTGTTTCTTGTGATACTACTTTTTAATATTTGTGAATTGGGTTGGTGTCCTGATACTATTATTTTTGTTTCGAATTCTGAGTCTAATAATCAAAGTATCGCATAGTAAATTGCTCTGAGTTCAGCCTGATATATTGAGTTGAGTATTCCTAGAAAAATTTTGAGACTTTGATGAATTTGCCCTTAAGATATATACAAAAAGCTGATGCACAACCATTTTGAAATCTTTAACCATCTGCATAATTTTTTAGTTTAAAAGAGTCCGGATTAGGAAATCGAATGGGGGGGGGGCAATCACGTTCGATGAGGATTCTAATAATGTATTATCTACTTCTAACGGAAATAAAGTTTCATTGTTTATTTTTATAGTTGTATAGAGACGAGAGATAAATCTAAATTTTATTTATTTTGTTATAGTTAAATCTGTTGGGGGCAATACCTGTGAGGATTTGAACGGCAGCTGTGGAATTTTTCCCGTGAGCTCTTGGGATTAGATGAGGCCATTTACTCTGAATTGATTCTAAAGAAAGAATACCATGACTGTTTATTAGAGAAAAACAGCATGATCACCCATATAGTTTTCTGTTTTCCTATATCCAATCCTTATACCATATTTTTAATATTCGTTTGAAGTTTTCTGATGCTGTTGATGCGAATTTAAAAGGCTTCAGATTTTCTGCTATTGTTAATGTACTTGAAGTGTGGAAGTAAGGAGCGTTTACTATCTATTATTATGACTAAGTATTTGAATTTCGCAACGTATAGTATTGTTGCGTTATTGATTTTAAAGTATGGATGCCTTCGGAAATGCCTCGATTTTAATATTGTTAATGAGACTCGTTTATCTAGGGATTCTGAAAGACTATTTTCTTTTCTCCAATTCTGTATTTTCTCTAATGCACTATTTATATCTGATTCTAAATAATTTCTTTTTGTTCTTTACCTATTTCTAATAAGTCGTCGGAAAAAGAAACTAGTTCAACATCTATGTGGTTGGAGGTTTTGAAAAGTGAATTTAATAGTATGTTTCAAAAAGAAAGGATATCAAAATGCCCTTCCGGGCAACAGCGTGAAAAGTAATGTATCTACTGGTGAAGCTACCAATGCACAAAGGAACTTCTAATTGATAGTAAGGAATTTATCATATTTATAAGATTTTGTGGCAAATTAAGTCTTTCACTAGATTTTTTTGTTTCGTTCCAGTGTAACGAGTCGAATGTTTTTGTGCATAGCTGCTAAATATTACGGAACATAATTAACCGCATTTTGTGAACGGTACTTTTCTACTTAAGATGTAGCAAAGTTTCTGAGTTAGGAGCGTTAGTTAGTTACTACTTTGGAAAAATAATCAAAGAATTTACGGTTTACAAAAAGTTGTTAATTATATTCCGTATATATGTTTTTGGCACCTATGCCTTTGTGATATCTACCGAAATTAGGGTTGAATATTTCTTTAATGTGCTTTGTTAAATTTTATCTCTCTTCTCAAATCGCTAAGTTTAAGTCTTTATTTCGGGAAACAGGATAAAAGAAAAATATAATATGAAAGATTTTTTGCTCAACTAGGAGTCACAAAAGAATATCATTTGATGACACAAGGAAAAAAAAGGTAATTATAATTCGTTTTTCAACATATTTTTTTAAGTAAAAATTTTTTCCATTACATTCGCTTCAAGGCAGGAAATGTTAAGTAAAATAGCCCTATTTTTTCTTCTGCAAAATTAAACTTCATTTAATATTACCTGATTTTTTGCTATGCATATTTTATTGTATTTTAACATTACTAAATGTATAGCAGTACGCATTTTATTAGACTTTTTCTGGAGGGAGAAGCAAATGAAATAGCTACTGTTTTAAATGAAAGTTTTAAAGCCATACCTAGTGTAAAGTAAAACATATGATTGCAGCACATAAAAAATATTTTATCATAAAATTAAACAATTAAAACAATTCAAGTAACCTGCATGTATTACACGAATTTGAATCGCGTCTTAAAGTTTTAAATATGTCCTCTAAATTATATAATTCATTTTTCAGTGCTTTATTGCTTTCTCTGAGAGAATCTGCTAAAATTTGTGGAAAATTTATATTTTATGTTTTAACGCTTGAATTAAAATATGAAGTGAAATGATAGTGCTTCGATGAAACTTTCAAAAAGGTGCTTCCGTTTTAATACGCATGCAAATGAACTCTTACTGTAAAATCTATTCGAAAATCAGTGAAAACCTTGCCCTATCATTTCATCGAATAATAAATATGAATGTTCTAAAGTGTTCGTTATTATTTCAAATGAAAGGCGAATCACAAAATAAGTTAACAAATACGTTATAATACATTATAGCACCAAGTGGTGACGTTTTTATCGATGTCACTCGTCCAAGACTGAAAAGTAAAAATTTCCTAAGCCGCCGAATAGAAAATTATAGATGGTCACTCTTCCAGCTTACTCTTTAAAGTTAGTATAGTACTTTTTTTTCGGGGGGGGGGGGCGATGACTTGCCTATTAAGCATTCACCACAACGCAGGCTTGAAGTGTTGGCCAATTTATCATGGAGACACGCGATGAGCGGCCAAAGTTACTCCCTATGAAGGTATGGCTAAGTTAGTCCCTAAGCCAACGGAGGGAATCGAGCCTGGACCCTTGATATGATGGAATAGTTCGTTAGCCCCTATACCACCCGGGGAACATTTTTAAAAAGTTCATTGGCGAACTATCATTTAGTTAATGTTAAGACAATATTAGAGTCTAACTAGAAATAAAGTGTTTGGATTGTAAACAATCTGAAACAACACTGAAAATTTTTATTTGTAATTTACAAAAAGAAGACTAGTAAAGTTGCCTAAAAAAACTGATTATTAGTTTAGTTTTTAAAAATACCTGTTTTCTATTTGGAAATTTACCTCATTAATTTATAAATCTCAGTATTTTAGAAGCGTCACATCTCCTCCCTTTTTAAGTAATATAAATACAGAACATTTGAAAAAAAAACGTATTTATGAAACATTATTGCTTTTATGCTACTTTAAATATGTCACATGAAACAATTCAATGATTTCATGAGCATACCGCAAAAACACAAAAAGATAATAACATTTTATTAGAAATATATTTAAGCTTATTATACACTAAGCTTATAAGATATTACTTATTTTTCCTCTTATCAAACATGAACTTGAAAATCCCTGCATAATGTTTTACTTACTCCGGGTTTTTAATGTAACACTAATATCGTAATTTTGAAAAATTCAATATGTACTTTACACTTTTTTACTATAAAAAAAAACTCCAACATAATCATTGGTACTTAAGAAGCAATTAAAAGCTTTTTATAATATTAAAATGCATGGGCTGTATCAGGTTCAAATAGATAAGTATGTTATAGAGCGAATATTTTTAAACGGTGTAGCTAATTATTGTTAATATTCACTGGGTTATTTTTTCTTAAAAATATTGAAAGATTAAGCTATAAAATTAAGTATTTTGTATTTAAGATGCAAACTTTTTTCTACAATATGCTTTGGCAAAACTAATTATATAAATGCATAAAATTATAGCCAGTTTGAAAGGATATTTATACCCATTTATATTTCGTATATCAATTGCAAGATTTTCTAACAGTATTAGCAAAAGCTTGAAATGTGAAATACATTGGATAGATATATAAAACATACATATGTAAGAGCCCCAAAATAGTAGAAACAATTACTTTGTATGAAAATCTTTTTCAAATTAAATATAACTTATGAAATTATCTTTAAAAAATTGAAGAACATACAAAAATTTTATTTTCATTAGATCCAATATGTTTTAAAACCTTCGAATATTTTTTTAACCAAAAATTTTGAAAACATCAACAAATATATATAAAGGTCAGCCCCAAAGAAACGCAAGATAGGTGGATGGATTTCCTGGAAACGAAGCTGAATACTGATACAGTTCGCGGTTAAAAACTCTCTGAAATTTCATCGAAGAGGTTCGAAATTTCATATCTGGCTGAAATAAGGCGCAAGAAATTGACTGAGTCAATAAATTGCAATGGTTCTGGGAATTTCACAGTTAAGGGAAAAAAGAAAATGTATGTCAGCAACCCTTCAAAAAGTTAAAATTCATACAAAATATAGACAACATTAAAGCATAAACTAAAATATAAAAACATTTGCTCCTATTTCTTATTTCATAAATAAAAAATAAAATATAGAGTTTCCGAAATTAAACGACCCTATTTATAGTTCTCTACAGATGAAACTATTGCTGATAAAGTTATGAAATTTTGTGTAGGACATAATGAAAGTATAGGAATTTGAGCAAGTAAAAACATTAGTTTAAATGCTAGCCACCAGGGGTCGTTTTTAATGAATTACACATTTAGCATACATTTATGATAGCTTCCATAGCCATCTGGAATCATAAGAAAGCATCTTCCACAGCTGATCACAGTGTGTTCGGGGAAATGCTGTCTTTACGATCAAGCAAAGTAAGCGGATTATCACGACTCATTAAAAGTTTCAAACTTTCACAAAGCTAAAACTCGCATGGACGGAAGTCTGGGATCGCGGAGGCCATGGAACGCCCCTGGTGGCGAATATTTTAACTAATTTTTTATTATTCTTAGCTCGCCCCAGACCTTCACTATGTCCTACCCAAAATTTCATAACTTTCTCAACAATAGTTTCGCCAGTAGACAACTTTCGTTTAATTTCTGACACCCGGTGTAATTTCAGCACGTCACAAAAAAAATCCATTAGATATAGATTCTCGTAGTCTGTAATTATTGAAACAGCCTTAACCTATAAAACTGTGTCGTTTGATAAATCTATGAATAACCATAACTATAACAGACAGATTACAACTAGAACATCAGAGACAAGATTCTTCATATGTTGCACATGAAAATTTTACTCGTGGCGTAAGTCCTGCAGCGTCACTCATGTTGATGGTTATTCATTCCATTCTTTTAATATTTTGAAAATTATTCTCAAAAATAACCCAAAGAAAACAAAATTACCAAATTGCTTCCGATATTCCATTACTAATACGAAACTTCTTCCGCTGAAACACGGATCAACCAAAACTTCCTGATTTTACTATAACTTTTTGAGTTTCCAATATTGTCTGACCGTAAAGATACTTTCACTCGAGAGGCAATGATGCATGAATCAGTGGAATTTCGCAGAATTTTCTGTCTCATTTTAAAATAAAATATAAATTCTATTCTGATGTGAACATAATTTAAAAGTAAAGATGAAATAAATGAAACATAATTGAG
This sequence comes from Cheiracanthium punctorium, assembly GCA_038373885.1. Lineage (NCBI taxonomy): Eukaryota > Metazoa > Arthropoda > Arachnida > Araneae > Cheiracanthiidae > Cheiracanthium > Cheiracanthium punctorium. The sequence continues at coordinate 248,348 of JAWZYV010014119.1, forward strand.
AAGTACATTTTAGAAAATTTTTTAAATATCTAATACACTGCTGGCCATCGTAAATGCAACACCCTGAAGGAAGCATGCAAATAATATGAAATTTACAACATGCATTAGCTGAGGTGAGATATGCAAATGATTAGAATTTCAGCGCAGACGCACATCAAGCGCGCCTGTGGCGCCACCTCAAAGCGCTATTTAAGGCTTGGAGATTTCGACGGTTTCAAGTACAGCAATTGTGTTTTTCTTGCTTTTTTTTCAAAAAAACGATAAATTATGCCTCGTAGGAAACAACGATCATCTTTTGATCAAGTATCCGAGTTTGACAGAGGAAGGATAGTGGCATACCGAGATTGTGGGTTATCTTTCAGGGAAATCGGTCGTCGTATTGGACGAAACCAAACAACTGTGATGCGGATATGTGATCGTTGGGTGCAGGAGGGTACGACGGACAGACGTGATCGACCGCATCGACCTCAGTGCACCACGTCACGTGATGACAGGCAGACTGTACGCATGGCAGTGACGGACCGCTCAGTCACATCACGAACCATATCACAGCAGATTCAGTCTGTAACGCATCATCCAGTGTCTGCACGTACCATTCGACGTCGTTTACAGCAGAATGGTCTGTCCGCAAGACGTCCGTTGCTTTGTCTACCTCTGACGCGGAACCACAGACGTCTCCGCCGCCAATGGTGCGATGAAAGAAGGATGTGGACGACAGAATGGAATGAAATTCTCTTTACTGACGAGTCACGCTTCTGTATGCAACACCACGACGGTCGGATTCGAGTCTGGAGACACCGTGGAGAGAGGATGCTGAACAGCTGCATTATGCACCGTCACACTGGTCCTGCACCGGGTATTATGGTATGGGGCGGTATCGGATATCTCTCTCGCACTCCTCTAGTACGCATTGCCGGTACTTTAACCAGCCAGCGCTACATCTCCGAGGTGTTGGAGCCAGTTGTCCTTTCTTACCTTCAGGGCTTGCCAACAGCCATATTTCAGCAGGATAATGCACGGCCACACGTGGCACGCATTGTCCAAGGGTTCTTCGTCAATCACCAGATTGAATTGCTTCCCTGGCCGGCGCGCTCTCCGGATCTTTCGCCGATAGAAAACATGTGGTCCATGGTTGCTCAACGACTGACCCAGAGTTCATCCCCAGCTGTCACACCAGATCAACTTTGGCAACGTGTGGAAGCTGCTTGGTCTGCTGTACCCCAAGAACACATTCAAAGTCTCTTTGAATCAATGCCGAGGCGTGTGGCAGCTGTGATCTCCAACAACGGCGGCTACTCTGGGTACTGATTTTGGCAGGAACCACGCTTCATAGAATGCTGTAAATTTAATCATTTGTTACTTGGTCAACATGTTATCTACACAATAAATTTTGTTGTGATATCTCTTGTTTTTCTTGGTGTTGCAATTTGGGTGGCCAGCAGTGTATAAATACGTATAGAGAAAAAGTGCCGTGAATGGGACACTTTGCATTCGTGGGATTTTTAAAAATCTTCTACTGCAACTATTTTGATAGGAATCGCTCGAAAATAAACATCAGTAAATTTGCAAAGATATTTTCAAGAGAATGAACAATATAGTGGGTTAACATATTTAAATATATTATTACAAAAATTACATGATTTGGAATGAAGGTTGCAGCTCTTGCTGAACAAGTTACTCCTGGTTTGTGAATTTATAACCTCAGATGACGCTTAAAAATACCTTCATTCCAATTTAATCCTGATTCCTGATCTACTTTCCAAGTTTCGGGATATTCAGTATTAAAAGCTTCAGCAGAATGGAAAACTTCTCCTTCAATTTTTAAATGTTACGAATTATTTACTTTTGAATCATGAAATCACAAAATGGCACTTTTTGTCATTACTCCAGCCAAAACCTTCTAGATATAGAAAGCCTTACCACAGCTACGTCACCGAGCTTTGACGTCATCATTTGGCCTACGTTTAAAAGTTTGATTGTGATAAAATAAATAAATTAAAAAATTCTGGTAAATACTACAAATATTAGAAAATATCTCATATTAAACATTAAAATTAAAATATCTTTCTCATACAAAATTATTCAGTATGATCTATTTCCTTATCACATTACCTAATTAGTTATGGTTAAAAACTGCCATTTGTCGTAAAATTTCATTTTTTAGCTCAAGTTATTAAAATATTGCCAATCATGGGTAAATTCACCAGAAATTTTTAATTTATTTATTTTATCACAAACTTTTAAATGTAGGCCAAATGATGACGTTAAAGCTCGGTGACGTAGCTGTGGTAAGGCTTTCTATATCTAGGAGGTGTTGCTCCAGCATTTTACGTTTGCTTTGTGCGAAGACACGTAACATTTAGAGACATCAACTGCAGAATTTGATGTGGCTAATATCCCAATCATTACCCCTCCCCTTCACGCCACTTCTCCCTTCTACGTTTAGCAGCATCTCATACGACATTCCTTCTAAACTTATACGCCAAACAGCTTTAAGATCAGACACCGCATTTACGCGTGATTTCCGCAAACTAGGCCTGCTGGCTTAAGGTGTAAGTCACCCGATGTAGAAGGCTTCAGGCATAAAATTAAAATTTATTTAGCAATATTAATGAGTCTGGTTGCTCATCATAATTTTATGAAATTTATTATTTCTTACATTTATCTTGATTTGCTGTTGATTATTGATTTAAAAATTATACTAAAATTTGTTTAGAAATTGTGAATACAGTTTCAATTTTTAAATATGCATAAGTTTAATTGTTGTTCCTAAGACAGATTTAAGCAATGACAAATTTGATAGAATGGTGATAAGCAACCAGAATCTTAATTTCGTTTTACAAATTTTCATTTTACACCCACAAGCGCAAGAATGTCATTCCTTAAGCCGGTAGGCCGTGTTTGTAAAGGCCGCGTTTTACTTCTGCTTTCAAATCTTCCGGAGTTTAATCAACGAGTTAATATTGAATGCGTTTGTATAAAACGCGCATTAACGTTAACTTTACTTTTAGTGTGTTTTCAGAGTTAGTGTGTTTTACTTTTAGTGTGTTAGTGTGTGATTCAGACACAAAAACCTGAACATCATTACTTGGTAAAGATCTCAAAGCTTGCAAATGTCAGTCTATTTCATTATCTGGAGTTCTGAGAAAAATGGAAGATTCTTTGGATTGGATATAGATACTACCCAGTAAAGCTTCCTGCTATTGGGGAAAAAGCAGAGTTACCAACTGCTCCGGAATATGATTAACCACTTTTCAAAACAATATTTTTGGCGCAAATCATTGCAAAATTTTGAGCTAGAAAGGGTGGGCTGCTTGTCATTTCGAAAAAAACATTAAAAAATATTACTGTATACAAAAAGTGATTAATTATATTCCGGAGCAGTTGGCAGCTCTGGAAAGAGATATTCTACCAAATGCATTTCCTTTCCTTAAATAGCTCCCTAATCTTCAAAGAACTTATGCTAGTACTACTATTCCTAGTTATAAATAATTTTTGTGAACTAATTTTTTTACCTGGTTCCTTTTATAAATTCTGTGTTTGCATTCAAAGTCTTAAGGTTTTTGTAATGGCATGCGCCCAAAACTGATAGACATATCCAACCCACAAAGCCATAGATCGAGGCACAAAATTATGCATAAACGGAACACTATATAGTTAAAAAATAAATAAATACTATATTTACACATCTGGAAAGCAGTTAACAATCTAACTAATCACAAGTAGCACTCGTGAATAATAAACAGATTTAAATGACTACGAGGAAGTGACGTTAAAAATTTTTTATTTGTAAACCAAACATATTGTGAATTTTATATCATACAGAAATTGTTTTCAAAGAGCCAGAAAAGATTAATGAGCATTTCATAAATCTAAATTACATCTTTTATTCATAAATTAAGCAAAATAGGCTTAATTATTTCATTTATAAAAAAAGTTTTACGAATTCTTTAATAATAAGCTCGAAGCCTAGTAAATTTCTTGTATAAAATGTTATATATTATAAGTGAAATCAAACTAATTGTCCAAACTATAGAATTATTAGCATAATAAAGAATCTTCTCGAAAAAGTATTTGTATGGATATCAAATTTCTTAGTTTCATGAATGTAAAATTTATCTTTAGAAACAAAAAGTTTATTATTCAATGTGTATACTATTTCTCAAAATGTTCCATGAGTTTTAACTAAAACTAACTGATAAATAATGAAATAGAAAATTTGACTTAGATCTGGGTTTTTTAAGTGGGTTTGCATATAGACTGAGATATAAATTGGCACATCATTTATAATACTTCATTTATATTCCTATTATTCATATATACTATAAACGTCTTGAAATCTATTATATTTATCATCGCACATATTGGTTTTACCTATTAATCATTTTCTAGTTCATATGTTGTCATTCCTAATAAATATTAAATGTGTGATTTAAAACTTCATAATATTTCTTCCACACTTCTCTCTTCCATTAAATGAACTCTTTATAATTTATTCGAAACATGATTAAACGATATTAATAGCATATATCGATTAAGATGAGTTCAACATTCTGAGAATTATCTTGTGCATTAAGTAAATATTTCCAAGATGCTGCAACTAGAGAAATGGCGTAAATATTGTTAAAGGCAAGATATAATTCGTCAGGAGCTGTATAACTGTGCACTAAGTCATTAAAATTCAAGGCACTTATTTCGCAGAAACGCAATAAATTTGTAGGGCTTTCCAACCAAATAGCTGCTCAAAGTATATGGTAACTATCCCACAAACTTGAGTATTACTTTAATTCTTCAACTGTTCTTAAAGTCACGTATTTAATCAGCACATTATGGTAAGGCACAAACATGCACCATTAAAATGTTGAGGGAATTATAATATCAAATAAGTTTATTGCAAATTATCGAAGCTCAAGTTTCATGACATATATATATAAATTTTACATTACTTGAATTATAGTACCTAAATCATTACATTTAAACAAATTTTTGTACAGTTAAAGTTGACAAATTCAAATATAGCTTGTAAAATTAGTACAAAATTATTATTAAACTATTGCATGAACCATTTCAAGTACTATTTTAGAGCTTGTTCAAAATCTCTAACCAAAGCTCTAAGTCAGGCTTAAGGGAAACGTGGCAGATTTTTACTATTGGTCCTTATATTGGTTTCACATATCAAATATTTAGGGATCGACCGATACCAGATTTAAACCTGTACCCGATACTTTTTTACAAGGGACTGTATACATACATATTATAATACAAAATTTAACATATCACAGCTACCAAAGATTTTGCATCACTAATGCTTACATAGCAATTTATGCTTAAAATAAGGCTAAATTTCTAGTGCAAGGTGTTTAAAATTGTGGTGGAAAACTCCCGAAAGTTTCGGAAAAGTTGGCAATTATGTTATATAGACCACGTTTCCCAGTACTTGCATTAGGAGAAATTTTTCTCTCTGTCTACATTTTTCCGAATGTAAGTGACAGGAAATTAGGTTCCATGTAAATTCAATTTTCTATGTTGATATGTATACAGTCCTTTGTAAAAAAGTATCGGGTATCGGTTAGAAAATGGTATCGGTCCATCTCTAAACAATTTACTTCTACTAATAGAGATGTCGATATTCGTAATACAATTAACTACTTTTTCCAAACAGTACTTTTTTAAATACTTTATTAAGTGTTAACAGCCCACACGTTCTGATTAGAAATTTCGACATAACGTAAGCTAAAATTTACTGTTTAAAATAAGTGGTTAATTATATTCCGGAGCAGTTGGCAACACTACTACTAGTCAAGAACATTCAAGATGGAATTCAGAGAACAATATTTAAATATTCCATATAAGCTTACGGAAAGTGTTTTTAAAAAAAACACGAATGAGTACAGTGGGAAAGGCTCTTATGGGAAAGGCTCTTATGGGGGCTCTTACACACAGAAAAAAAAACGAACAGGCTTGCGTAACTAACGATAACTAATTAACTTCTTTTTCATGCTTAACATGAATGAGAATAAAATCAACATGAAAGATAAGAGCAAACATAATAGCATTATTGTAACTGTTGATTGACGAACGATTGCGATGCTATTCAACACCTCGTACAGATAGAAAGCCTAACAACTCCACCTTTGACGACATCATTAGTCCTGCGAAAGTGCGGTTAACACAGTTTTCATTTTACAAATTAAAACTGTCTAAAATGATTGGTGAATGCTGCAAATATTAGGAAATATCTTAAATTAAACATTAGAATTAAAATACCTTTCTCGTACGAAATTATTCCTTCTGATCTATTTCCTTGTCATATTACTTGTCATTAGTCACAGTTAAAAAATGCCATTTGCCTTAAAATTTTATTTTTTAATCCCAAGTTATTAAAATATTGCTATTCATGAATAAATTCAAAAGAAAATTTTATTAGTTTTATTCTGTGTAAAAAAAAAAAAAAAAAAACTTTTACAAGTAGGCCGAATGATGACGTTAACCCTTGATGACGGAGGAGTTGTAAGGCTTTCTATAACTAGGAAGTGTTGTCAAAATCCAATGCACTCACGGTAATCTCACAAGAACATGTAAATAATTACGTGATGAACTAGGTGCCCGTAGTAACGTAGAATAAGTTGTGTCATTCCGTTGCGATGATAGAGGTTTTCAATAAAAAAAGCCTCCTTTCATGATCCTAGGCAGGTGTACACAGCAGAGCTCCGCAAGTCGGAAACTTATCCCTTAAACTTAAGACTACTGAACTATATTTGTGGTTGCTTAAGTTTAAACACTACATGATAACAATAGATAAAATCAACGACAGGTTTTCAAAAAAAGTTTTAGCAGCTGTCAAATTATTACATATTATAGTGTCATTAAAAACTGCCATTTGCCTTAAAATTTTATTAAAAAAAAAACGTTTAGAAGTAGGCCGAATCTTGACGTCAAACCTCTGTGACGTAGGAGTTGTAAGGCTTTCTATATCTAGGAAGTGTTGTCAAAACCCAATGCACTCACGGTTATCTCCCAAGTACACGGAAACAGTTAACTGGATGAACTAGGTGCCCGTAGTAACGTAGGCTAAGTTGTGTCATTCTATTGCGATGATAGAAGTTTCCAATAAAGAAACCGTCCTTTCATGATCCTAGGCAAGGCTGCTGCGGTCACACTTCGAAAGTCGGAAACTTATCACTTAAACATAAGACAACTTAACTATATTTGTGGTTGCCTAAATTTAAACAGTACATGATAATAATAGATTAAATCAATGAGAGGTTTTTAAAAAAGTTTTAGCACCTGTCAAATTATTATATATTACAGTGTCGATGAACATGGAAAAATAAACCAAAAGATGTATAACCCAGAGATGTATATATAATAAACCAAGAGATAAATAAGAATGCCAAACACATAACATATAAGTTCTTGCAATCTATCCCCTCAAAAAATACAACTGTAGATTTACAAATTCTGGCAACTCTTTCCCAGATATATAAAATGAAAAACATATTAATTATTCATTAAAACTTTTGTTGATTCTAAATGCTACAAGGAATGCAATTTAAGTTTACATCTACAGTTCCAAACATTTTTTATTATTCTCGATAATACTTGTAATACCACTAAGATACTTTTATACCAGAGATATAAGAGAAATGCACGTTTAGCATTCACTAAAACTTTTATTAATTCTAAATGCTGCAAAGTCTTTTTCTGCACACTCATTTCAAGCATAATCTGGGAAATATGTGTCTAATTTTCAAAACTATTTGGAACACGTGTTATAGAAAAGCTCTCATTTTTGAAACACGAAGGTGCAATATTGCTGTATTTCTAAATTTATATACCTTAGCATTAAAATCTCTTGACATGTTTGTAGCAAAAATAATAATTTCTAGGGATCGACCGATACCATATTTTAACCGATCCCCGATACTTTTTTAGAAAGGGCTGTATTGAAATCAACATAGAAAATATATTTTTACGTGGAACCTAATTTCCTTACACTTACATTCGGAAAAATGTAGACCCCAGAGAAAAGTTTCTCCAAATGCAAGTGATGGGAAACGTGGTTTATATAACATAAATGCCAATTTTCCCGAAACTTTCGGGAGTTTTCCACCACAATTTTAAACAACTTGCACGAGAAATTTAGGCTTATTTTAAGCACAAATTGCTATGTAAAAATTAGTCGTGGAAATACTTTGGTAGCTGTAATATGTTAAAATTTGTATTATAATATGTATACAGTCCCTTGTACAAAAGTATCGGGTATCGGTTGTAATCTGGTATCGGTCGATCCCTACAAATATTACAGGTTGCTACAGAACCATGTATTTCAATCAATTCAGAATGGATTTCAATTATGGATCAATTTACAATGGAGACATCTCATTAAAATCTCTGTTGAAAACGAAATATTAATCCTGTTTATATTTTAACATGTTGTTAAGTCGCTTAAAAACCTCCACTTGGTGTCAGATGCCTACTTATTCGTTCTTCTAGACTTTGAAATTTAACAGTAACTAGATTCAATAGGCATCTATTGTCGATATTGTGAACTATATTTAAATGCAACAAGCTATGAAACTTTTTTGCATACCCTCATATAGGTCCTATTAACCATTATTATAATTAATTTTTTAAATCCTGATTAATTTTTTAAATCATTCCATTTTTTTAATTCCATCATTTAAATTAATATGAATTCTTTTTTATTACGATATTCAGTGCAACTGCTGCTTCTAAGTGAAGAGTTACGATAGCAACTTATATCAATAGCATTGCTGCCAACTTTTAAGGAATATAATAACCTTCTTTTTGTAAACTGTAATTTTCGGCTTATAATAAAATAATTTTTATGGGTTTAACGAGTGAGCTCTTTGCCAGCTTGAAAAATTCTTCAAAGAGCAAACTGAAAGCCAAAAATTGTTAATTATGTTCCTTAAAGATTGACAACAACTTTTACGCTGTTCCAGGGAGGTTTTCCTGTACGACTTTCAGAACATTTTACAACGCAGTAAAATTTCAGATTTATTTTTATATCAATTTGTCAAAGAGAATATAGTGGTGGAGAATCTTCCGATAAAAGCGTAGAAGTTGGCACCTATTCTATACAAAAGCCTTGGATTTCTCTATTAGTAATTCTAAGAAAATCCGCAGAACCTTGATTCCTAGAAATATCTTAGTAATCGACCGATTTTTCTAGAGAGTATAACGTGCATACGTCTTCACCCGTTTGTCTGTATTAACCATATAAGTATTTATTTAAATAAATAACTCGGAAAAACTGGGAATCTCTACATTCAGTTTTCTAAGTAACATTAGAAAATAACAGGAACAGTACTTGAAATGCTCTGCGTGTATATTCTGTGTTACAGTCACCGAAAAGTAAACACCCCTATCTTTCGTAAAAATTTTTGTGCTATATTGTAGAAATACTATTCTCCGCATTACACCATTAATATTCTCCTGTCTTTTACATATTACACAAGTTTAATGATATTTATCCGACTCGGATGTCAGTCACGCGATAAGTAATCTAATACCTTTTCCGACCACCAATATGAGGAGTTACTTGAATCTGATCTACCAAATCGGTAGAAGAGCCCTGATATTCTACCTGTTAAATATTCTCCTCATCATTTATTTGAGGGTATGATTAAACAGCATGCTAATGGGGTGGATTAGTTTAAGAATATTTCCCAGTTGGGGCTCGCGCCTTCTTGGTCCAGTCAAAATGCTTGAATTATTAGAACAATTTAGTCATTACTCATAAGGCTTGCTTACAATGCTAGAAGAGCATCATGCTATATTTCACGGTTAAAATATTGTTATGTATGGTTGGAATATTCATTCATGTCTAAAGCACTATGTTATGGAACGTGTTGAAACAGTACTCACTAGTATTTACATAGTGTCCCAAAAGGACTACCTGTTTTTAGACGTGAAAAATGAATAAAAAAACAAACGAATAGTTTTTCTTGCTGGAAACTAATGAGTGACGTCTGGAATTTTTTGACACTTTATTATGTTAGTACAAAGTCTTACAGACAAATAGCGCTGCGGCTACTGCAGTCAGCAACAGGCAATTACATAACAATATTATCTAAACGTCCTCAATTTATCACTAAATCTGGGGTGATTTTTTTTCCTTGGTACCATTTGAAGGATGGGGTTTACTGCCAAAATCCCAAGTCCCTAGCAGAGCTGCAGCGAATAATCTGTGAGGAGTGTGCAGCCATTCCGTTACAGATATTGCAGAAAGTGTGGGCTAATTTCATTCTGAGCCCCCATACATGTAATTGACATGAATGGAGGCCATTTTGAGAATACTGTCGTGTAATTGCAAACATTCCTGCTAAATGCAGTAGCCGCAGTGCCATCTGACAGTAAGATTTTGTACTAACATTATAAACTGTTCTAAAAAAATCCAGACATCACACATTTGTTTCCAGTAACGCGGTTTTCTTTTTTTTTATAACTGTCCCCGTTTCATAGATGCCAACTCTTCCGATTTTTTCTGAAGATTTCCCACACAACTTTTAACATTTTACACTGAAAATTTGGATTTATTTTAAGCTTGAATTGCTGAGTGAAAATTACTGGTGGAAAATCCTCCGATAAAATCCGAACAGTTGGCAGCTGTGCCATCTGTTTTTTTTTTATTAATGTTTTAAATCAGGTATTCATTTATGGTGCACTGGTAGTTAGTAAATTTGTATTATGAAATTACCAGAATAAATATTTTTTTTTTCGCAGATTCCATTAGTTTATATTTACAAAATTTTCATAAAACTACGATTACTTTTCATTAAGTACGTCCAAACAATTTTTTCATGAAATATATCTGATCAATATTTGTATTTTGAATATTATACTTACATTAAACTACATTAAAAAACAAGGCATTCATTGCGAATGGCGACATTATATAGCAATGTTTACTATGTATACATTCAATTAAAGTTGCAAATACTTAATATTTATTTTTCCATCAGCATGTTTTCATTAGCATTAACATTACAGTATTCAAAAACTTAATAACCAAATGACTTATTTTATAGTACAGCTAAAAATTAGCTTTAGCTATTAAGAATGATAATAACACTATTTGTTAGAGGTAATAACATTATATACAACTGCTTGCCGTAAACTCAGTAAAATACATACAATATCAAGCAAATAATGCTTTGATATGCTATCGATATTTTTGAAAAGTGTAATAAAGTGTAATTTATTTTTCCTTGTCAGCAATTGCATGCTGTATTACATCAGTATTTTAGCAACTAAAATTTTTTAAGATTGTGAGGTACCTTTCACTTCCAGTATTGTTCTTTGACTCATAAGCGCCAGTTACTCTAATCAGTCAAACAGTTTAACGAGTGAAATGCTTAGCTACAGAAAAAACACAGTTATTTAACTTTAAAAATCTGAAAGAAACAAGTAGTGGAGTTAAGAAAGTGGTAAACACATGTAATATGCCGTATTTACACTGCTATTCAATACCTACCAATCAACCACTCTCTTTTTAACCTTTCATTGCCTGCAACATATAGTTTTATTTGTGTCTATTTACCCATACTTCCATGAAAAATTCGAAAGAAATTGCTTTCGAAGCCTTTTCAGCCGAATTTAAAAAGTTAAGGCATTCAACCTAAATCTGCCAGAATCTCTCCAAGACACAAATAATCATCTCAAAACTTCTTAACAACGTTAGTGCTTTACATTATATACACACTTCGTTCAATGGACAATGCAGTACCCTGTAGAATTTTTAAAACGGTATTTCTATTCAGACAAGTAAAATGAGCGTATAAAATAATTGTAACTGTGTATACGATGAAAATTTAAATTCTGTCCTTTCATAACTTCTTAGCCGTCTATTCAAAGCAACTTATATGAAGAATGCAGTTGAAATATTTGCTATTTACCCCTGTTGTTTCTTCAAGCAACCACTACTTTTGTGTGAACTGTCATAGTCCCAGTACATGTAATTTTTAAGTAACTTTTTTTTCAAATAGACCTTTTCTCACACAATTTTTGCGCTTATTTCACTGACGTTACTATCTAAAATATCATAATTTTTACGGCGGAATTTTACTTAAATTTTTACATACACAAAATGCTAAATAAACACACTCAGGGCTAACTTTAAATCTTATCTAAGTGATTAATCTAATTTCTGGGAGGAGAGAAAAGAAGAAACTTTAATTACAGTATTCTGTTTTTCATCTCATTTTATTCTCATGCTCGTTTTAAGACGGGGTAGAGAAGCACAAAATTCTAGCGATTATAATTGAATTTTAAAGACCATAAGTTAAATAAAACATCAAGGTATGCCGACTTTTATGCGCTTGTTAATATAACGGTTACATGTAGTAAATGTTTATCAGAAAGGCGTTTTGTTGCTCCGGCGTACTTAAATTATTTGAAAGCAATATCAAAAACTTACGGCTTAAGAAAATTTCCACACATTTTAATGATATTAATTGAAATAATCTACATGTAAGATATCGATTTTAACATATTTTTTTCAGAAGCCTATTCAATGTTTGCATTTGCAAAAAAAATATCTCATCAGAGATTTGACTGATACTGTGAAAAATTAAATTAGTTTTCACTTTTTTGGGGAGGGAGGACTAAAAATCACTATAGAGACAAAATGAAGTTTGCGGAAGAAAAATCTCAACGGTTTTTTATTTCAGCTCACAGTGAAGTGTAACGAACAAAAATTGCAGCTAGCAAAACTAAATTTATTTCATCTGCACAATCATACTTTATACTTAACACAAATTAAAAAAAAATAACAGCAGTTTTCATTTATTGCTTAAAAAATACTACTTGATATAATTGTAGAGAAATAAATAGTAAATTCATTGACTGCAGTTCTACGTGTAAAATTCAAAACATCTAATAAACAGTTCAGGGGTTAAAATGATTCTGTTCTAGTCCGTCTGAGTAGATGTAGAGTGAATAACAGGACCATTAATACAGGTGTATTTAATTAAAATCTATTTGCCTTTAATTGACAGCTCATAACTGAACAGGAAGGGCAGAAATGCAGCTTAAGTGCTTTTGACAGGATCACTTAATTTTAATTATTCGCATCTGTATTTTCAATAATACTTAAACGTATGGCGTAGACCTGAACTAATTTTGCGGTATTAGGAGGGACTTATTTTGACAGCCATGATTCTGCAATGCGAAATTGAAAAATGGCAGACTAAGCATACAGTTTTCCAACTCATATTCAGAAATTAATACATGCTACTCCCATTTGCGTGGCCAGAAAAGATTCTATAAATCCAAGATCATGTTTGAACTTCAATTTCTTTTAACCTTGGGGGAAAAGAAAACCTTACCGAAGCGCAATGGCATTTCTATTATCCCATTATATTGAGCTTTTAGCATCAGCCATTTTGGGGAATGAGCTATTAATTTTTACAATATTCCACTCCCATGTACGGTTTCCTGCTTAAGAAAGTACAAAAAATTATTTCGATTTTCTTAAAACTCTGGTAAAGATACATTTACCAAGCTTGAAATGGTATTATGCAACTCATAGTAGCTTCAAAATGTAAAATATGGTCAAAATTATCAGTTTTTCGTGATTCTTTCGTTTCGATGGGTAATTATGACTGCCCTATTCACGGTGTACTTTTTAAATGTGATTTTGGTACATAAATACAAAAATTATGTCAAGCAGTTCATTTTTTTAATGTCTCTTTCCAAGCTGTATTATACACTGAAATATACGGTAAACCTGTATCAATTACGAAGCCCTTAGAAAAAATCCGAAAAATTTGCAGCACCATTCCATGTCCAAGTTTTTTTTTTTTTTTTTTTTAACTTTCATTAAAGTCACAGTGCCTCCAGATACTCCAGTCAATATTGCAACTTATAAAGAATCATCCTGATTTAAGTTTCTCTTGCAATTAATTTATTTTTATTTGTGTACAAAACCTGGAGGCAGTTTCTGTTTCTTTGACAAAACCTTAAATTATTAGCAAAAAAGTATATTGAAATAAAATTTTAAGTAAATATTCTTTGAATTTCACCTGTAAATACCCTCTAATCACCCGCTACTCACCACCTATGTTACTTTCTAATTAGTCAAAAAGGTTATATTGCAGCCTTGAGAAGAGTTAAAAATTTGTGTAGTTGAAAAATTTACAACTACTCATAATTAACTTACCCTTTTTATAAATCTAAATGTCTAAATGCTTAAATATTAAATTATAAGAGTGCGGTTCAATAATTCAAGAAACCTTCTATGTTCAACTAGGCATCAGGTCCATCCAACAGTATAGGCACAGTTTGGGAACCCCTAATCAACCACCACAACAACAAAAACGGCTTTGATACAGTCCGTGGAGCTGGAGGTGAAATTGGAAAGGTCGTTCGTTCTATGCGAAAGGTCGAAGGAGACGCCAAAGGGGATGGTCATTATTTTATATGCCTTTAATTAAATACTAGTTGTCTTTAATTAACGGCCCTTAATTAGAAAGGAAAGGGAAAGACGGAAGTACATTTGACAACGTATTTGGCCTGCACAAAAATAATATGTTTTCATTATCATGTCATCATTCCACTCTCGTTTGGTGAAGTCGCTGCGACCGTACATTAGAGGAGATAATTGTCTTGAGTAATACCGAAAAAAAGGAGAAAAAAATGTTCCAAGAGAAAGTATTGTATTATTAACGTCACCATGGTTGCATAAAGTAGTCTTTTCAAGTTACATAATGGTAGAGGGGCATTTATATGTTGAGGAATGTTGATTTAAAATGAACATGAGGGCAAATGGATATTTTTTATCAAATAAAAAGTGAGCCGACTTTCAATGACATGTTACTGCAGTATTTTAAGCTATATATTGATATACGGGCTGACTTTTTTTTCGTTTTTATTTTGAATTATAATGTAGCCTTGTTTTAAGCTTCAAGATGTAGTTTTCACGGAATAAAATGTATGAAGTGTGTGTATGTACTGTGTGTATCGTGTTAAGGCAGACCTGCCTAGGGGATTGCCTTAGAAAACTTTTGGGGGAATTCTAACACGTATTCACATTACGTCTACAGAAACCGCCCAAAACTACAGATCGTTACATTGAGAGCAGCGCGTTAGGCCAGAATCCTGTACCTTCACACTTCAGACATGTACCATATTAAGTGCCTTATATATATTCGGCTATGTTGAGGCGTAAAATGCCTCAATAAAGCGTAAATAGCAAAGTAAAGTTGGCTTTATGCAAAGGTTATTATAAATATAGTTATAATTAACACCGCAGTGGTTTGTTTTTCATTACATCTTGAGTAATTAATGTTACTCAGATTTGTTATCCAATTTATTACATAGAAAAATATATTGAGTTGAATTCAAGAAAGTTTGGTTAGTGATTTTATAGCTAAAAAAAAAATATTTAGTTGCAACAAAAAATATTTTGTTTAACTAACAAAGATTTCTTTTCGGGAAAACAATGTTGGACACATAATAGAAATCACCACTGTTTCTTTGAAACTATGGGAGCGAATATGGGAATAAAGCTTGTCTTAGATTCGTAGTTAAAACTTAAGAATTGATTTACTTCAAATTTTCTAATTAATTTTTCTTAACTGCAACTTTATATCGCTGAAACTGAAAAATACGGTATTAAAGTATGAAATAAATGAAAATAGATATAAAATATGCAGCAGATATTTTTTTAATTCATTATCTCACAGAGCTGCCAAGTCTCCGGCTTTTTTCGGAAGATTTCCCACCACTAGTTTTTACTTACAATTTTTTGCTTAGAATAAGTCCAAATATTTAATCCAAAATAAAACTGTCTAAAAATTGTGGTGGGAAATCTCCCGGAAAAAGCCGGAGACTTGGCAGCTCTGATCTCATATTGTAAAAGATGGAGACTCATCTCTTTTGAGTAAGGCATAAACCATTTTGTTTTCTTTAAAAGGGAATATACTATTTTTAAAGAAATGAGGATCTGAAGTTCTCTTTTTTGTGAGATGGATATTTATTCCGTTTTGGAATTTTTTTTTAACATAAATTATGTTTTAGTCTGACAAACACTTAATAATAAGGTAATTAGGGGATTGGGTACCTTTTTCCTCGGTCCAAATTGTGTTGAATATATGCTACCAATTAAATATCTAACATCGATCACGGGTGTCACACAGGTATTATCTATTAACCACTTTTAGCTGGCATGACACCTGTAGGCTATCTCTGTTGTAATAATCGTTTTTAGAAAAAAGTTTTGCATATATGTAGTAAATGCAGAGTGTCTCCAACCTCCACAGAATATAACCAACCACTTTTTTTAAAGTATATTTTTCAAATATTTTTTTTTTCAGAAGGCAAGTAAGTCGACCGCCAAGCACCGTAACTGTGCTCTGTTCTAAGCCGTAAGTAACTGCCTACAGAAAATGGCCCGTAGAGGTTGGAGACCCCGAGTGAATGTCACAGTGCAATATCAAAAGTTTCTTTTAACAAAGAGTCAGATAATTCGGCATTTCTCTGTCAAAGCAGGCAAGTTAAGCAGCTGTCTCTTCATTGCTTTATGCATAATTAACAACCAATTTTCAAGCGACAATTTATAGGATCAGCATTTTAAAAGTTTTGTAAGATAAGCAATCATAGAATTTTCTGATGAATTATCTGATGATCCTCTCAAATTTTAGTGCTATGACGTATTTTTTAACGGCAAGAGCTTTTATATGTTGAACTCGAGTTATTTTCTTGGGTACTTTTGAAATTTCATTTTAGCGTCTTAAATGCCTTGGGTGCCTTACATTCTTTTACTATCTTTAATACGAGGGCACTCGTATTTATGAGTTCCCTTTATTAGCTCGGTCTCTTACAGTGAATTTTTTGCCCTATACCTTAATCAAAATAGATGCTTGCAAATAGGAACACTAAATCTATTAAGCAGGTTTAATCCTGGCGTTCTTCCTTGCTGTTATGGTGGTCAAGAAAGGAATGGAGGGGAAAATCAATACCTACGGAGAAAATCCGCATGCTATTCGTCAAGTATATTCTCGGCATTTCGACCGATCATAAATCTGCTGGAACCTTTATAGGGAAATGTCACACATTTTCTGTTCTAACTTGCAGAAAGAACTTTGTTTAGGAGATTCCTTGGCATCTTAAACTAGTTTTTGGAATAACGTGAACACTGGAGGTGTGTAATAATATTTCTGATTAATAACATCACGAAAAGTTAAAGTTGGTCAAAAGCTCATCTACGCATTCTTTAGAAATGTATAATTTGAAAACCAATAAAGGTTTCATCAATAATGAAAATGAAGAATTTCCTTTTTTTATTTCAAAAAAATATTCACCCTTATTTCAGTAATCTAAAATGAATAACAAGACATTATTCTAAATGAGTATGATTTTTAAAAGTGTAGAAGTCTTGTTATTTATATGCTATCTATCTCAGGGGCGTAATCAGAAAAAAATTTCCGGGAAGGTCTAAAAATTTCGGAGGGAGCCAAACGGTGAAAAAGGCTGATTTTTTCACAAAAAGACTTCATCATTATTATTTTGTTTACAAAATTATAAATTTCAAAGGGGGAAACGGACCCCCTGTGTACAGCTTTGATCCATTTTGCTGTATTTTTGAAGAAGGTTTTAGATATCTCACAAGCAAAGGAAAAAGAAACTTTTACAGATTTTACCATATCGATTATCATCTGTCTTAAGAAAAGAATACTTATTTTCAAATTCAGGTCTCAAGAGTGAATCACTTATGCAATGCTACATAAATGTGCTGATTGCATAAACCAAAGGATGAAGAAGCATAAATTGAATATAACGTTCTTCCGTTTTTTATATTCAAGTAAATACAGTCTCTTTAAATATACCTAACATTTTTTCCTATAAAAGTTATTTCTATGTATATTATTCTGATTTGCTGTTCCTTCGCTGATACTAAAGCGGCCAATTACATTTTAGTTCAACATCTACTTCAGTAGATCACTGACATCTAACTTAAAAGATCAATAAAAATTGATCTGCATTTTAAGTTGTTGGATAACACTAATCAATGCTACGTTTAATTTAAACACCAAAAGAAGAGGTACGCCTTTTTGTTCCTTAACATGCCATGTAGTTTTAAATGTCATGTGTCAATTTTTAATTAATTATCTTTTCTGAATTTAAATTACTTTCCTCGTTATTATTTTTAAAAATATTTCAAACGAAATATGAAAACACTAAAATAGCAAGCCGAACTACTGCAGGATTCAAATAATTAACTTTTGTAAAGAGACGTCTCTGTTCTGCGGTATATAATCAGTTTAAAATATATCATGAAAAGTAATTTAAATTCTTCCAAACATTTTTTTTAATTATTAAACTTTTCTCATGTCCTGATGATAGTTCTCTTCTATTTTTTCCATTCTTACATGAAGCAGCTTAAAGTATTTAAGATATTAAAGTTTCAAGACAAGCAAAAGAGATGGCACATAAAAAATTATAAATATGCCAATAGCGATTAGTTTTTCCGTTTTATGTTTCAGAAAGCTCCATTCCTTTCAAAATAATTTAATTACATGGAATATGCGTTTTTGCGTCCTATGAGCACATATCTCTCTCAGCGCACACGCACTCGTATAATTAATTAAGAGATTTTGTACTCGTTTTTTAAATATATATTTATAAATATATAAGTTTAAAGAATCTCTCTTCTTTTAGGTAATCTACAATAACAAAGAAGAAATTGCTAATCAAGATTGAAAACGTAGTGATGTTAAGGAACACAAAATATAGTAACATGTAGTTTTATGTGTTTGTATAGGTACTGCAACTATATGAAAAAAGAGAACACATTCATAATTATTTTGAAAAATTGAAGAATATACGATAGATGAACAAAAGCTATTCGGCATTGATTTTGATGCGGTTACTAGTTACAGATCAGAGCGAGAATGTCGTGGTATGTGACTTCAATCTATATTAGTTCCACGCAACTTGCTCTGATGCCATTAAAACTGCCGTTACGAAACAGCCCCTAAACAAATTATGAGAAGTACTTTATGGCCTTTTATGGTCAGATTATTATCATCACATTCTCCAAATTTTGCTTATACCTGTTGTAATAGATAAATTTCTGGCATGGACAATATGAGCAATTGATATTATTTCTATAAAGAACATGCATAAAAATAAAAGTTTTACGTCACATTTTGTGACTTGAAGAACTTTCTGGAAACAACATCCAATACTCTTGAACTGAGAGTAGCAAGATTCAATAAAACTCAAGAATGTTAGCGACTAAGAGTGAAAATGATAAAATTTTAGCTTCTTATCTATAGGATGCAGGACACAAAAGGGTTAATGTTTTCATGATCACGCGCTGTTAAAATGACTGAAACATGTGGAGACTAGAGTACTTTAAATTTGACGAGAAACTAATTGAAATATAATTAAAGACTGTAAGAAAGTCATTACAAGTGATAAAGCTTTTGGTATTACGCATTTTAGAGTTTATGGACTAAATCTTTGTTTACTAAGAGAGATTCTGATAGAATTCAGAAAGTTCAGTAGATACTGATGAAAAGAATCGTCTAAAAGCCATTAGAGACGATTATAAATGGAATTTACTTTTGGCTCAGCGTGATCAATTTTACGCAAGATCTTCGTCAATTAAGAGCGAAACTTCATTCAAGCAATACACATTTCCAGGAGGTTTTTTAAATTTGTGGGATCAGACACGTTGATCAGACTCTGCTTTCTCGATATAAGACATTGTAGTACTCATCCTCCCCCCACCCACCTACCCCCGAAAAAAAAAATAATAAAATAATAATAATAATAATAATAATTTCGCTTGGAAAGATGTTTGTAAACAAACACGTGAAAGAATTTCTTAATATTAAAGGTATTTCTAATGCAAATATAATATTGTACAACTATGAGTTTTTTATACTAAAAATTTGCGTTCTTTGCTTTTAAAATTTTGGCAAGTATATTGAATATACTTGCCAAAACTGTAGAAAGCAATATTTTCCCTGTAAGAAAGATGATTAAAAGATGTGATAAAATTGTAAAAAGGGATATTTTCAAAATAAAAAAGATAAAAATGCCATATGGCTTGCTTTTTGGTATATTTTAGCAGCATAATGCTAATATTTTGGTATACAGTTTATTGAAAAATCTATATTTTTTATTTCTTCTGTATTAATGGCTTCAAATGCTTTCAACTCGATTTTGTTTTCCATAAAAGTTCGAAGTGCTTTTATATTGGCTATACGTTTTAATCGTAAAAAGTGTTTATTTGACATAGCATAAGTATTTCATTTCTGTATCCAATAAAATAAATATAGTTTTAAAATAAAAATGAGTTTTCAAAGTCGGATTAAAAAAACATAATTTGAATAACTGCCATAAAAAATTCCTTTTGTGTTCTTCTAAATCCAATTTTTCAAACAATCAATATTTCTTCATTGCATTACAACTCATATGTAATTAAAAAATATCTTTAATGAACTTACCATCAGGATGATTTTATGCTAATGAAACAACGCGGATATCTAAATCTTTGATCTTTTGAAGCAATAAATCAAAACGGTTTTTTGTAAATAGTTGTCTTCAACTGTGTGAAGAAAATCTATCGTTTAAATTAAGAAAAACACCATCGATTTGAAAGCACTTCAACTGGAACAATTTCCTTTTGCTACCAAATTTTTAATTGGAGTTATCTCTATGAAACTGCTTCACCTTTAACAACATTTATGTTATGTAAATTGAACATTAAATGTTTCTGAATGCTCTGGAGGCAAATCAATAACGCTGAAATACGGAAAAAAGAATTTCTGCCCTAGATTTAATGCAAATTTAAAAAGCGTCAATCCACGCCACTTAGAGATAATTTGGTCGAAGGAAAGCTGACAAATTTGAAAGAAATTCGGAATGTATCTTTAGAAGCAGTACTATTCCCTTTTAAATGCTCCAAACTTACAAATGAGTTACAAGACAATTCTTTAATGTATTCTAGGTGAATATGTTACGCTTCCTCGAATTTTACAATGCGATGATTATGTGTCTGAAAATTTTTTCACGAGGTTCCATAAGTTGTTTAGATTCATTTTCCATAAGAATGCACAGTACAGTTTCTGAAGAAAGGGGCAAAATACGTTATTTTATAGTATGCCTTAATTGCTACAATGTTTACAAAATTATACTTCCAGAAACATGCATTGAAAGCATTTGTATCGTACAGTCAGTTTTATGTGATTACTTTCATATTATGTAACAGGCTTTTCGAAAAATTATGAGTGTTGCATTGTTTCGATGGAACAATTAAAAATTCAATGTTTCTACCAAGGAGTAATATTAGAAGTACATTAAATTGCTCCCTAAATTACCAATTTTCGGTTATTTGCCTCTTATTCGTCTTTTCAATAAGTGTTATCAAACAGAACTAGAAAGTATCTCCGAAGTTAAAGGAAGAGCAAAATCATCCCCCCATGGTCACTGGCCAGTCTCGTTCGATTGACAATAGTGCACATGGTCAGCCTAGTTTTTGCCTCAGGAGAAAAATGTTTATATCCAGTCAACTACCGTATAGTGATGCATAAGACTAACTAACCGATGAACCATAGAGCTGCGAACGCCCTTTTTCCTTTTGGTGGTAGGGTCGCTATCTAAACAAGTTGCTAGGCAAAATGATGGGTAGGTGTGTGTCTGTTGCAACCGTATTTGCAATACTCCAGATGTGGAGGTTTCAGCATCGCTAATGGGTTTCTGCGTGCACTTTCTTCCCTTCTCTTCTTCCATGTTTTTTAGAATTTTATTTTTTCACAGGTTTAAAGGTGTCAATATTTGATTATATTAAGCGGCGGTGTTGATTTCATTAAACTGAGGGTTTAGTACACATTTATATTGATTTGATTCCGTTCATGGAGATTCCATCCGATTAAGCGGCTGATTTTATTAACCAGTGATTTTATCATCCGGCACTACATCAATAAATTACACGTGAAATAGGACACAACAATGAGTCCCATCAACTACCTGACTATTTGTTGTTAGACTAACAATTTAACACTAACTATTATTTCTTCTATTTAATATGCAAATATACTCAGTTTTTCAAAATTCATAATTCAGATGAACTTCAATAAAACTGTGTTTTTTATAAAAAATGATTTTGTGGATGAATTCTTACCAAAAGAAAAAAAAATGCACAAATTTTCAATGTTACTTTAAAATAAAAATCGTCTTAAACTTTGCATGTCTGAGACATTCAGAAACTGAAATCAAACGTTTGAAGAAAGTATTCAGCAAATAAAAAAGAATGTGACAAACACCGCGCTGGATCGTACTTACAAAACCTATTGTGTGGTAATGAGGTCGCAATCTGCGAGCTTAGACATATTTTTTCGAAAGGCAATAGTAGCATCTTGAATTGCATAGAAATTTCTTATTTGTCTGCATCTCTAAATTGTTATGGTATCGACCGTACACGCTTTGGTTGGAAAAGCTCTCTTGATTCACAATCTTTAAGGGGGGGGGGGGGGAAAAAATTTACGTTTCTCAACACGGAAGTCAGTTTAAAATTATGTGTGCAGGGTTTTTTAATTTTTTTTTATATTGTTAGAGAAGATAAAAAAGAATTAAACAAGCGCGTTTATTCAAGGTAATGCCAAGGAAAAGTCATGTAAGAATTTAGCAGTCAAATTTTGCCGAAAATTTTTACACGTTGTCTCGTTTATACTTGTGATGTAAGACTAAGTTTTTAGATTTACGGATCGGTTTTTCGTGGCTGAATGAATGAATTTTTTCAGTGACCTGCCAGTGGTTGAGCCGATTTTGTCCACTAGATAAATTTAGGTAGTGTTGTGGCGATAACAACTTTGGTAGGTGGAATTCTTAATCTCGCCAAAAGTCCTAAACCGGGGCGTTCCATCCCAATGTCTACAGAGGTAATTGAAATCAGCTAAACACAGCTAAATAAAACATTCATAATTTGCTCCATTTTGCGATGATCTTCGAAATAGAAAGTTTTTGTTTCTGGCCGAATTCTACTTTTATTTAGATCTATTCTCAAGCATCAATGAAATTTTTTAAGGTTTTACAAACTTATACAAGGAATTTTTTGAGCAGAAATTTTGCTATCTCATAATTTTGACGTGAGCTGATATTGCAACTAATATAATTAGAAAAAAAAGTCCCCTGAAAGCAGATACCGACTGCTTGTTTTGTATGCGCTAATGCTATTTTTATTTTTATTTTACTTTTTTTAAAAGCTTTCTTTTGATTCTAAAAAAGGGGTGTAGAACATGAAAATATTTATTTAAAGAATATGATTTTTAAAATACTTGTAAATACTTACATGTCCTTGAGTTTTCATCTATTTATAATTTCACACACAGTTTTCACAAAATTTAAGTATGGATGCAATTTATAATGCATTTAATTGAAAAAAAGAAAGCGCATATTGCAACAAGAACATATTAAAACTAAAATATAATACATTATACAAAAAACTAATATTGATAAAATGTTTTTCCTCATTTACTGGAAATACGCTGATCTTTAAAAAATGACTCCTCAAAATAATTACGTAGCTGATACTTATGTGGATATAATCTGCTTGATGATCCACATTTGTAAATTCATAGTTTACTGTACAAAACACTGCGATGCACCTTATTACAAGCTTTGACAAGCTTGATTATTAAGAACGTTCATAAAGGAAGATCCATAGATTTTAGTTTACATACATATTAACATAATATTTATTAAATATATTAATAAAATGCATACAAATGTCCATTAATATTTTTAAATTCTGAGTTGCGTGTAATTTTTGAAAAAAAGTTTAAACCTTTTTCAGATAAAGCAATATTTTTTTACAATTAGAGCAATTTTGTTATGGCCAACAAGTAAAATAGATACTACATAGATATAGGAGACAAAAGGAAAGTGCTTATAACAGAATGACACAGTAGACAAATTAAGAATCACTAAGCAACGGAAAAATGTTGTTTGCAATTCATGCACCGAAATATTCATGACTAAATCCAAATTATGTCAAGTAATAACAAATGTATACATTGTAAACAATAATTGTTATGAATCAATTATACTGTATCAATAAATAGATGTTACAGGCATTTCAGGAAGAATTTTCTAACTTTGAAGTTAAATTACATTAACAATGAAACTCCCCAGATTTAAAACCTCTTTGAAAAGTAACTTGTGCTCAACATTTTCAATGCATGGGGCTTAAATTCGTATGGTAATAACTAGGAAATTTTCGTAATTTATCTACGAAATAACTTCCTATTTCATAACAATCAATTAGTAGGCACGGTTGTATCATCATACTTAATAGCTACCAGTTGAACTATTTCCGAATAGTTTACTCAATGTCGACTACCTTTTAATACGAATAATTTCTGCTAAGTTGGGTAACATTTTTGAGTGAATGCTGAATTAATTCTTAATAATGTTAAGTTTAGGGACTAATATACTAATACAGAACTGGAAAAAAAATTGATCGCCATGCTTTTGAACATCAGAAAATATTGGCGGAACAAATCGAACACTATACTAAAACTTATGTTATAATTTTATTTCCTTATACAATAGAACTATTCCATTGGGTCGTTCCATAATTATTGGCCGAAAATGAAACACGAAAGAAAAGATGAATAACAATGTAAGAAATGGATATTATTCTGCGACTATAATTTAATTTTACTTAAATTTCCTTAGACCTATCTAATAGGGAGATTTGCAGTTTAGCTACTTAAAGGCGTTTTCTTAAGTGAAACGTATTTTCACACTTTCTGTGCTAGAAAAGGTTAAACGTTGTTCAAAAGAAATAATTTATAAAACTATAAGATTTCTAAACGCCTTAAAATCGTACATTAATTTGATTGATAGTTAAATAGTTACTTCTCACCCTGCTTTTTGAACAATATTGCGTTAAAATCTTTAAATAAAAATAGTTCATATATACATATAACGGGCGGTCGCCACTGCAACTGCCAGAAGTAATGGCCATTGTATTATGGGACCCCCAGTGGGTGATCAACATTACCCCTATGAAGGAATGGACGAATTAACGCTCAAGCCCAAGCCGGGAATCGGACCCGGACCCAAAGTGCGATAGAATCGTTCTTCAGCCACTACATTACCTGAGCAGCTAAATAGAAATCGTTCAATTATACATATAATTACCTAATTTTAGTTACAAAGAGAAACTGAACAATAGCAACTAAAATGTAATTCATTCACTTTAAATAACACTTATAATATTATAACGGTAAAAATATTTTGTGTCTCCCTAAGCAAACGCTGCTACGCCGGGAAAGCTGCTTCAATTCCTGTTTAAATGATAAGTCATTCCTTCTTTTTCGAATATAACTATTCTTAAGTGTAAAAAAAAAAACTATAATTTGGAGGGTGAATTAACCACCTGTAGAAGTATGCAAATAATTAGTTTTATCTCACCTGGTCGGATAAAACCTGGTATATATGGGAATACTGAAAAAAACATTGTTGTCCTAGTACTGAATTATTTATCATAATAAGAAATTAGTTCAGCGAAAATTCAGCTCTGAGGAATATACGTGAGTTTCAAAATCACAAAACAAAATCAATTTATACAGTTGGACGAGAATCCTTTCCTTTTAAGCACATCATTTCCCGTAAAAATTGTCGATTATTTGTAAAATTGTCAGGATTATTTTTAACAACGCTGGCATCTGCTGAAAAATGGAGAATACGATGGAAATACATTGATATAGAAGAACAATAGGATAGACTGCCCAATGCTAAAAAAAGGGCAGCCGTTACCATCGCTCGATTTAACTGCCCGCAATATGGCGGTCGATCAAATAGTTCATTGCGTACCACAGATCTAGAGACCATTTTTTGACACAGATTGCTATGCGCGTGCACACGACCCCTAAAAAGCGATTATTAACATTCTAAAACCATTGAAAAGGGGTTTAAAACAGCCTATATTTATCTTCATATCTCTGGAACTTTTTATAATACAATTCTTAAATTTTGTACACCACCTCATTAGTGTATGGGGTACATTTTTCTAACTGCGAATTTTTTTGTACGTGGCTCTTGTACAAATTAAAAAAGTGTAAATTTTTGTAAATTAGCGAGAGGATTTTTTAAAACGGAGGTCTTATTTGACCTTACTTCGAACATTTTTTCAATTTGCATTGCCCACTTATCTCTAATAGATAAAGAGTTAAAGCCGGTTACCACGTTTTTCGCGGCATCCTGAGTGTATATATATATATATATATATATATATATATATATATATATATATCTTTATATATACATATATATGCATATATAAAAAAAATTCTGAGAAGACTTAATTTAAAATTTAAATGTTTTAACCAAAATATCAGAGTTATATATCATTCGAACTAAAATAGTAATTCAACCCCAGTATTTTTTTTGCATTCAAAGTCTCGCGCAAATTCATGTACTCAACTCGATAAAAACTAGATAAAGATAAACAAACTTTTTTCAAAGTTTACCTCTAGAATTTTTAAAAACACCTTCACTTTTTCCATACTGAATTACAATTCAGTATTGAAACTGGAATCTGATATTTGAATATCCCACGTACTTCCCACGTAGCGAGTAAGAAGAAAAGGGGGTAAAAGAAATGAAATCAGAGAAGTCATTCACACTTTTTTAATCTCACGATACAAATATTTCCTGTTTGCTCACACTTTTTTATTCCGAGCTCCATACAGAAAATAACCGCAATTCTTCCAAACTGTTTTCGCAAGAATTTGTATCCTCATTTTTTACGCTTTTTGCAAATAAACGAAAATGTTATTGATTAAATGTGTGTGTTTGAGATTCTTAATATTTACGTTGAAGAATTTTAGGTAATTTCAGAACAGTTCTAAATTTATCTCGAGGCACATAAAATATAAAGGTTTAGTACTGTGCCTCAACAGTGCATTTGACGGAACCAGCCATCATTTACAATTAGCATTATTAATGGTTATTCATTACTGAAAAGGGGGGGGACACTTTTTTAAGTACAGTTGAACCCTCTTAATGGAATATCGGTTAAAGGAGCATCCATAGAGCAAACATAAGGAATAAAGAGCGCTTTGGCAACCCAAAGTTCAGGCAGAAGTTAAATCAGCTGACTTTTAAACCCTGCTTAGTTTTACATGGGGCATTTGGGGCCAGTGTGCTTATTTCCCTTTTACATCGTTATCTTTTAAGAAAAAATGGTATATAGCTGCTCTGTATATGGATGCAATTTACAATTTTGTGACTTTCCGAAATAACATTTCACAGGAGAGTGTTTTATTTTAATATTTTTGAAACAAACTTTTATAAATGAAGAATATTGCAATGTACCTGCATTTACTAAGTATCGGCGATATGTTTTTACGCCGAGAGGATTTCTAATGTGTATATTGACAATAAATTTCTCTTGTAGCTTTCACTTATCGTTCGCCAAATATAGCAATATAGTACAAGTCTAGCCTCTCTCTTCATTCCCGTCATACAAGTCACATAGTGTACCTTTTCCTAAATTTTCCAAAGGATTTTGAATAGCGATGTTCTAGTATATTTCTACTCTCTGGAAATATTCCGCTTACTGTAAAAAATTTTCTATGTACCAAACCGTGAGCATTAGTCAATGTGATCCGGGATAATGAAATATCCGGCTTACTAGAATAAATTTTGGTGGCGAACTGGCTGTTTAATGAACCGGATTTGACTGTATATTTCTGGTAAAACAGTAATGGCATAAAACTGATTTTCAATTATATATTATAATGGTTCATTATAAGTTAGATAGGGCGGGCGATTCAAAGTGCTTCTCAAAGACGTTAGAATTTTGTTAAATGGGTGAAAACAATGTCATGGTACTTTAAGCTGTGTTGTTTAAAACAGGGGAGAAAAATCTGCTTACATCTACAAGCGATTTTATCTGCAGAAAATCGAACATAAACAAACTTAATATTGATAATAAAAATAATTGAAATACATTTATATTTTGTTCCAAATTTACAGTGCGCACTTTTCACAGAGAAAAATAATCTGATATAGAATTTAGAAACCTAGATTCAGATTTACCTGTCCAAGAAACGGAAATATTGCTTACAGTATAAAGATTAATTCGCAGTGTAAACAGTCTACCGCATTCCCTTTTACTTTTATTTGCTTAGTAAGGAGGGAGAGAACGAGAAGCAAAAGCGTCTGAATCAACGTTCTGTCAGATTACCAAACACACGTAAGCTCAAGGCTTACGATTTATTTATTTATTTATTTTTCAACGGGCGAACACTTGCCGATTAAGCATTGTCCACTACAACTGCCCGAAAGGATTGTGGCCATTTTATTGCGGGGCACCTAGTGAGCGGCCAGCGTTACCCCCTATGAAGGGACGGACCAGTAAACAACCATGTCCAAGCCGAGATTCGAACCCGGACCCAAGGCGTGATAGAATGGTTCATAGGCCATTCTTATGCAGTTGCACTATCTGGGCGGGTCTGCTTACTATTCTTGAATTTTGCGCAGCACCATTTTCGCTGTATTTTCAAAGTACCCAGATTCGCAGAAAATGTAATTGGATTGATTGAAAAAAGTTATACGAGGCAGCAATTTCTATTTTTCTAGAATACTTAACGACTGGATTCCCAAACCAAAATGCAACAAATTGAGGTAAGTTACCTGTAAGCAGGTACTGCATAATTTGGATTGTCATTTGCCCAAAGATCTTTGCATCTGAACAAAACTGAAAACGTTTATTTTTTGTTTCATAGTAAACGACTGAACTTCTTATTAATTAATGTTATGCAGTTAATAAAATCTTATATTTTGAGACCGACACAGTTAATATTCCGAGGGCTTAGCGAAAAGGTAAAAGATGTAAAGAAGTTTTTAATTTGTAACATATTCAGATAGACACATACCTTGAGGTGCAAGAGGCTATGGCTAAAGTGCTTTCTTGTATATTATATTATATTTACATAAATAATTTTCTACATGGAAGAAATTTTGCATATCAATACAATGACCTTCTCTGTTTACTTTAATGTCAACATTTTTCCAGGCTTATTACTGAATTTAAATTAATTAACAGATTAAAAGCAACCATATTTTACACGTGGTTCACTGGGCGCAGCCTAACACACGTAAAAATCATTTTACAGGCTCAATATTTTTTCTACATACTTTGATAATGCATAATTAAAATGAGCTATTTTTATACCCGACATTGTATATTTTTTATTTAATTTGTTAATTATTGAAAAAATAATTAATTGTTATTTTTCTGTAGATAGGTATATAACATCTACATAATAATAGGTCATTTTAGCTATGCATTATCAGCGTGTATATAGAAAAAATAATGAGTCTGTAAAATGGTTTTTATGTGTGTTAGGCTGCGCGCAGTGAACCAAATGGGAAAAATAGTTGCTTTTAATCAGTGAATATTGTAAACATTAATTAATGTAAACAGCAAACTCCATTGCACTGAAAATGTTATTTGTTGTTCATATAATACAGTCGCCCAATAAGCACATTTAAATTATATGTATTACTTTTCAATAAATATGTTTAATTTAAAATGCACAAACACTGGAATAAAATATTTTTAAGAACTTCGTATTTGTTTGCATTATGGAAGCAAACAATCGGTAATATTTTGGAATTTATTGAAAATCGCAATTTATGTAAAAGTAATTACATTTAAAATTTAATGTGCAATATTGCATTTTAACTTTAGTGCGTATATATTACAGTTTTCATCAATTGTAATAATTAAAAATATACTTAAATCTGTTTTTTTTCTCTTTTTTTGTTTTGTTTTGTTTAAATAAATAAATTATTTTATGAAGTTAACTGAATAGTCTAAGATATTAAATATTTTTCACGTATGCATGTGTAATGTAATATTGAAGTTTAGTTTAAAGAACTTTCTTATAACGCTAGAAAAAATCGCTGTGAAATAAAAGCTATCTTATAACGCTATAATAAATTATAAATTTAAAATTCTGCAAAAAAGTTTGCATAGCTTTGATATCACATTCACATCTTTGGACTCGGATTACTGATTTAAAAATGTTCACTTCTATTCGCATTTTGAATCAAAAAGCGTCAAGTCAAATCATTCGATATAACCATATTGCTGTAATTTATAAGTAAACTCAAACAAACTTTTTAAGATTTCTTAACCTCTCTTGTTCAACTGAACCGAGTTTAATGTTTAGTGCAAAATAAATTGCACTTTGTTTAACTGACTGCAATGCCTTTATAACCACTTCATATAACTTATTGGCATTCAAAATGTTTTCAAGCGTTATTTAATTTAGTGACTGATTTCTCATCGTCAAGCTGTTAGTAGTATAATTTCAAACGCTTAGTTCAAAGTAAAACTCATATTATTTAATCAACACTTAACTTCAGCAGATGTGTAAAGTAAATATTTAATCAGGAAATGAATAAATACTTCATGGCGACACTATAAATCAACTTCATTTAAAAGCACTGCTAAAAGAACGGTCTTTTGTGAGTTATAATAGCGGGAGATTTATGCATTTTAATGAGAAAGAGATAAAATAAGTAAATATATGTGCAGCATACATTAAGTGTGAGATAAACTTGGTGAAAATTAACATTATCTATACCACCTTTTGAAATTAAGCTTATAATTCTTATTGGAATTTACATAGAGAACAAAATCTATTTAAAATTTCTATTGTTTGAAAACCTATATATAGAGTGATAGGCAGGCATTTATGTATGATTTTTCCAACCCGAATGCATAACACATCACTCAAAATTTGTCGCAGCAACGCCATATTCGAAATGACGATTTTTCAGAAAATGCACTTGAATTTTTTTTAAATATTGTATTAATTTTTAGAAATAGTAATACAAAGTACGACAAAAATGCCACAATTTGGTCATCCCTCTTGTAAAAATAACACAGTTTCAACAGAACAGCTGTCTCTCACCAGAAATCATACAGTGTCGTAACTAACACAGTAAAGGGACGTAATTTAGGCAAAACGACACTACCGCCATCCGGCGGGTAAATTTTAAAAGCTCAGAAGTGACACTCTACTACACGGTAAAAAAAAAAATTCGGAAACGTTACCCCAAAAATGGGGCAGCTCTTGTAGTTTAAAATTGCGGAAACGTTTCCGAACCATGCGGGTAAAGTATTTAGAAACGTTTCTGCATATGTCGGAAACATATTTACCTATTTTCCTGCATTTTAGGTAAGGTTTCTGGAAAAGATGGATAACGTTTCTGTATATTTTGGTAAAATATTGAGTAACCTTTCCGTGTACGTCGGAAAGGTTTCCGAGTATTTCCCAAAGGTTTCCGAATAACGAGTAACCTTTCCGAGTGTTTCAGAAAAAAGTAACATGCACTAGATGAAGCGTTTCGAGTATCTTAAACTAGATGGCAACACCAAACGTTATCGGAAGGAGCGGTCAAGACTAGCGACCAGAATCGAACGCTGGACCTTCGCATTCGGAGGAGAGCACGACGATGCGCTTTTCTTGCCGAATTCTGCTTTAAAAGTAAACTGACTGCTGCAAAAGTTATTTGTGGTACGGCTTGTTTTACTTAAAATTTTTTTGAAGTATTTTGTAAATGGAGAGAAAATACCATAATTAATAAATATAAATTAAAAATCTTAAATCTTTTTTTTTTCACATAAATTATTTTCAGGAGATAATGTGCTGTTTTATTTAAGTATTCATCCGTTTTATTTAAGTATTCATCGGCGACGTCACCTGGTGACTGGTCACAAATAAACTTCACAGTGACCACACAGTGAAGTTACATCACTCACAAGTTACCAGACCCTTATTATCGCATGGGCAAATCGGGACTTTGCCCAGGGCCCCCAGTTTCAAATGTTGTTCTGAAATATTCTTTTATATGTCAAAATATTATGAAAAAGAAAACAAATTTTATAGATGGGGACCCCCAAATTCATCAATGCCCGGGGCCCCTGTTGGTCATAATCGGGCTGTGCAAGAAGTTACAATGTGACAGTCCTGTGACAATTGTGACCCTCTGTGACGTCACAGCGACTCTTTTGTGACCATCTGTGCTATTAGGGAAGACGCGTTCACTATTATCCCTCTGTCTCTTGGCACTTGGCGCATGCGCGCGAAGTCCCAAATAAAGATTTCCTTTCCTCGTAAATACTTTACCCCGAAATATGGGTTATGTTTCCGAAATCTTGAGTTCGAGTAGAGCATCGGTAGGTTACGCTATACTTTCGGAAACCTTTCCGCTGTAAGTATGTAACGTTTCTGAATTTTTTTACTGTGTAGCATTAAGTTAAAAATTAGAAAATAAAGCCGTTTGGTCAACAGGTCTTCAAGATCTTGCGAGTAAATATCGGAATTAGCAACACCATATCGTTTGTATTTCGAGAAGCATGATTATCCCATATGTCGTGGCTGTCTATACAGGCTAAGGTGCTGACATTTTAATCTCATCCCTTTGCACCCGAAGAGTCGTGTGATTAATGGTTTGTGACTATCTTAGCCCGAGGTAACCAGAGTAATATTGTCACACACCCTTGATCACATGACTTTTCGAGTGCAAAAGCGTGTGACCAAAATGTCAGGTCCGCATCCTGTATATCTCGGTAAACGATGCTATATGCACAGTTGACAAACTCCATTACGCAATTAAAAATTTTCCTATGTCACATGGTCAGTTTCTTACATTTGTATAAGCAATTTTTTAATTTAGGATAATTCTTGCACTTTAAATCGGGGCAATGTTTTCCCAGAGAAGATTTTGAATAGTTATTCAAAATTCTGCTAAATTTCGAAAAACTGCACTTTTGCTTAAGCGAACTCTTGATCAACCTTGATAATTTCGACCTTCTTTAGACTAGTAAATAAGGCTTAAATTTGTAATCCTGTGACGTTCATGAAGACAAAGTTTCTAACCTGACGTGTTTACATTTACAACAGAGGAAGACATGGGGATAGTCCGATTTTACAGTTCATAGAAAGGCGTCGTGCGCAACTGTTTTTTTATGTATCAGGTAAGTTAAGTTTGCTGCTGTGATCACACAATATACTTTGTTACCCACAATGCTTAAACGGTGAAGCTCACTTTAGATTACACGCATTTTTATTTTTGACTGTGTAATCTATGTTGCAACAGTAAATTGCTAGAAATGCGCACCACTATCTACTAATGTGCTGTTATTTTCTTAGTTATTTTTGGTCAGTAATTTTGAGAGATGTATTAGAAGAAAATAAAAGCTGATAAATACCATTATCATTACATGGCGAATGTAAAATGGATAGATATGTTGCTTCAAACTTTGGTAAACTACAATAGAAAATTACTGTGATTGTCAGATGTTCTCATCATACAAATTTTAATATCAATTAACGGCTAGTTTTATTTTTTAAGCCTCTAATGGACCATTAAAAACAAATAGTAACGAAAAACATACATTTACTACTAAAAGGTTTTAGAATAATCTCCAGGAAAATTTGCCCATACATGTTTGATTTACCAACATAAAAAGATGCCGGAGCAGCTCTCCTATCAATACGACAAATGCCAGAATTTTCATGATGATTTCTCTGCTGTCTTCCTTAGAATTTAAGCTACAGGAATTTTGATATGAGTCATACGGAAAACTTAGCATTTAGGGTGAGTTTCAGCTTTTTCTCAAAATGAGATTTTTAAGATTTGATTTCATCTCAAAACAACGTAACTCCAAAAATTATTATTTTCGTGTTATAAAACTTTGGCGGAATACCCTAAAAACATTGATTCAGGGAAAGAACCTCTACAAAGAATGGAATTGTTTTTTTCTATTCTGCAGTTATTTAAAATAATGAATTGTGGCACATGTTCATAACTTTTCAAGTGTGGCATTTAAAGTTATGAGAGTGGTCTATTCCCTCAAGGAAGTTTCTAACTTCACTTCCAACTCAAATAAAATATTTATGTTATAAAAAATATCTTCTTTTAAATTTAAGTTTTGATGTTTAGCAAAAGAGGTATTTTGTAACAATTTTTATGCGTGTTTTGAGCCAAAAAAAAAAAATCAGATAATTTAAAAATATGCATATTTTTATGTTTTGCGTAAAGTTTTTAAATATATTCTATAATATAATGCGCATAATACGCTATTTTTTATATATTGAGAAGATAGGTTTTCTCCAAAGGTAGGCAGGCACCTCAAAATCAATGGCTGATGAGATATACTGGCTACGGTGCTGATATTTCAGCCACACTTCTTTGCACCCGAAGAGTCATATGACGGAGTGAGTGTGGCTATCTTGGTCCGAAATAACCATAGTAAGATGATAATGGTCACATGACACTTCTAGTGCAAAAGGGTGTGACCAAAATGTCAGCTCCGCAGCCTGTGTATCTCGTCAGCCACACTTAAAATCTAAATGCCTTTTGAAATATTTGAAAATGTAACGCCTGCAACTGACATTCAAAACTTATGCAAATCACACATTTATCAGTATTGCTTTAAAAATAAATATCTTTTAAAGAAATAAATAAACGTTGTTATGATGTATAAAACAGCGTATAAACAGCGTGTACAATTACCACAATGGTTTCGGATTTAAAATCATAGTGTTACTTTCTTGAATTAAAAAATATTTTAAAAAAGAAACTTAATATTTGTATAGCTGTAAATTATGTGGATCCGATAAGCGTATAAATGTCATTCCGGTTGTATATCTAAATTGAAATTCATGAAGATGATAATAGCTTTAGGGGGGAAAATAGCCGTTTTCAATTTCAAGATTTTATTTTCTGTGAAGTTGAATCTGGTATCTCTTTAAAATAATGCTGCAGATACTATCTTGTTTTCCAGAGATTTTTGTTACTCAATGTACTTTTCTAGAAAAGAAAATAAGATTCTTCTTAAGAAGTGTACGAGAGTATCTGGAGATTTTAAAATGGAAAAGCGATTCTTTGAAAGAAAACACAATACTTTCTTCTTTTTTACAAAAGCAAGTTTTGTTACAGATTGGATTTTTATATTTGAATGTAAATATTCAAACTCTGTTAAGCTAGTGAGAGCAGGAAAATATCTTCTTTAAATAATAAATACCTATGAAATAATTATCCGTCTTAATTATTCTATTAAATAAAAAACAATTAACCATAAAATACTGAATATAATCCCCTGGAGGTATTCTCATATTGTGAAAATACTACCTCACAGCGGACTTCTTCCAAGGAGGGTTAAAATAAATTTATCTAAAGTCGTTAAAGTATCATCTACCCTTACAACTTTCAAATCTTTTAAGTAGCCCGAGATGAAAACAAATTTCGTCGTTTTAAGTGCTATGTGTAGCAAGAATACTTAAATGACTTTGTGTGTTGTTTACTTTTAAAACCCTATCCCTTGACGGCTCAGAAGCTAAGCAAGTCATGTGGTGGAAAGGGAAAAAAGCGGATTAAATACATTTTTTAAAGGAAGGTTATAAAGTTCAAGGACTCAATTCCGGAGAATTATCAAAAAGGAGGAATTAAGGATTTTTGTAACGTAAGTAAAACAGTTCCAAAATAGAAAGTAAATGTGTATAAGAGTGGAAAAATTTATTGAAATTTGACTTTGTTTTAGAAACATTGGTTGATGTTGATACAGTATAATTCCGGGTAGATACTAGTAAAAAGCGTTTGATACAGTTGTGTGTGATCAGGTATGTATAATTAGAGTAAGGAAATGGAAAATTTTGTTACATCCAAATAACCATGAATCAATTTGTTTGTTTTTTAAATAGTGCAAATTAAACTATTGAAAGAAATCAGGACACAAATGTGTAAAACGTAGGAAATTGTTGTAAATATTTCTTGCAAAAATATGACAGAAGAAAAAAATCAGCTTATAAAGTGGAAAATAGAGTAGATGGAAAATTTGACAGTCGTTTCGGTCCTAAGTCTGATTTATTAATCAGTTTAAATGTGAAATTGAGGGCTAGAAAGCATTTTGGACTATCAACAATGTGTTAAAGTCGTTTTTCATGTTCATGTTGTACCTCAGCCACAAAAAAGTTTGAATCATTTTCAGTACTGTACAAGTGCATGCAATTTGAAAACTTGGGAATTTTAAGTAATGTAAATAAGCAGATTTGATGAATTGAGACTATTTACCACGTAAAAGTGTTCTACAAAATGTACTTACTGTGAAGTTATAATTGCACAGATACCTACAACAGAACTTTTCATAGAATTTTCACTAAGAAAAACTGTAACTCAGCTTTATTTGGATAAGAAATGAGGCTTCTAATTCGCATAAAATAATATTTGTCGTGAGAAATATCCAGAATTTAAATATTTCATGCATTTCTAATTTCAATGTTCTTTATCGTGTACTTAATAACTAAAAAAAGTACATGATAAACTTTTAAAAGACGTCCATAACAAAGATGAAGTATTGTTCATGAACAAATGTAAGGGAGAAAAGACATTACTTTAATCAGAACGAGTTAGTTTAAAAATGGGACAGCAAGTACCGCCCGTTTCAGTAAGAACACAAGTATTAAAATAGTATTCGGTGTCCATTTTTTTTTTAAATTGAAGGGTTGCTTGCATTTTTTTGTTTTATGATGTCATTGGGTCCAGGAAACCGAAGCACGAAATTTGACTAACAAGAAAATCCATTTTTCCGAACAACTGTACCGGGATTTACAGAAAATACTAAAAAATTGATTGATTTAGTTAAACAAAAGTTATTGGTTTAGTTAAAAATGATTTTATTACTCTAAAGTATATTTTGCTCAGTGAATAAATGAAAATTTTGTCTGTAAGACAAAAATTTGACCTACACTAAGCAAACTATTTTGTTGTTTCAACAAAATACTTTTTTGGATATATGTTAATAAAATTATTTCTCGAGTATTAAACTGTTGTTTGTAATAGAGAACATCGAACATTAAATTCCTTAAAACCTAAAAAAAAAAGTTTATCTCAGTCTTTATTACAACATCTTTCCCATTACATACTTTTATTCAAAGATAAAATAAAAATGCTTCTGCACGAAAAGCTGCTTACTCTTTCGGAAGAAATTCCCAGATGTACCACCAAACAGCAAATATATTCGCTACGTTTTATCTTCTTATATCTCTCTGTGTAATATTATATGCTTTTCTTTAAATCTGCAGCACTCACTAGCATACTCCTATGGAAAACAATTGAAATACAACAGATATGTCAGTTCTAAAACCAAGAAAATCCTTACAGCTGAAAGCTGAAGAAAACAGAGCCAGGAGTATGTTCCGTCTGCATTGACAAAGAGATATCTTATGAATGAAGGCACCAATCGAAAAACATCCAATACTGATATTAGAGCTGAACTGTTGGGAGATATTTCAGTTTCTGAAATCTGTTGACTCTATTCTAACATTTTATTCAAGTCTACAGAAGCACATCAATAAGGAATGAAGTGAAAGACACATTTTTTTCGTTTTATAAAGCGATCTGGTGTTTTCATACAGTAGGTATGGCATTTTCATGTTATACATGAAATATACATTCTAGTACGTAAGTTTAATTGCATAAAATAATTACACAGTTTCAAGAAGCGCAACAAAAATGTTGTAATGTTATTTTGTTACTGAAAAACAATTAAATTAATCTACGGTTCAGGAATTTAAAGAAAACTCTGTGGCACTACTGATTAATTTAACTCTCCTTGCGCGTTTACTTAACATTATGCACCTAGTAGCAAAAAGATTGAACCCATAGGTTTGCGATTCTACTTTTCGAGACATCACCAAGAATCATAACCAGGTTTGGGGCTGTTTTATCTATCATCAGCGACAAGGAACTTAAGGCTGCATTTTCTGTCAAATGCCCAAGTCGATTTAAATCACCAATAACTGGACTGCAACTAACCGCGAAGAAAATCCATATCGAGGAATTCAATCTTGTTCCTCAGGTAGATTCAAGTTGACGGAGCACGCACAGTCAGACTATTCCTCAAAAAGTTTTCTTGCTCACATGCATTTGGGTTTGTTTTGGAACTGATTCACAAACGTTTACGCACTTGCAAATTTGCAGTGCTTTTTGGATATTTTATTTGAGTCAGACACGGCCAATGAAGTTTCGATTTCATACGAGGATTTAGAGATTAATCTTGTTTGAACCTAGGCTGAGTAACTACAGGTTCAGTGACTTTTCCCCCCGGTTAAAGATGAATATGAATCATGACTGTATCCAGTCGAGTTTTCCAATAGTTGGTTACTGAATTGACGATTGAACCGCCGGTTGTGATTAACTGTGAATACAGTGGTTAAGGAGGTTCCTGAAGAGAATCCAACGATGTTTAGGTCAGGACAGTTAACGCTATCTAGTATCAAGAACGATTACGTTCACGGAATCCAGTTAAAAAAAGGGTTTCTTCTTTGTAGATAGATAGAAGTTCAACCGAATTATATTATCAGTTGATATATCTGATGATTTTGTCTCACGTATAGAATAACTACTCCAGCGTTAGAGAAGTTTTGTGTTTTTCTACCACTAAGTTGTTCCTCTCTACACTGTTATAGTAGTAGTTCAACATTTCACCATACAATAGAGCTAAATTAGTGGCAACCTTTCAATGGAGAAACGTTTAACTATGATTTGGTTCTTGGAACGTTTAACCATGATTTGATGCTTAAACTTATCAAAGAACCAAATAATGGCACAAGACCGAATAATGGTTCAACGTTTCTCCATTAAAAGGTTGAAGCTAATTTAACTGTATCGTATTGTGAAATGTTGAACTACATCTATTAACAGTGTAATGATGAACTAACAGCCTGAAAAATATTTGGAGATACTAGGTAATTGTTCTTTTGAAAGTAAAATCATTTAATTAGGGGGAAGTCTAGAAATAGGCGGTGACCTTACGAAAAACCCATGTAGAGGTTGCAGAAGTGAGTACATAAAATGAGATGCCTGATGTTTGAGGTAAATGTTTAGGAAAATATTTGGAATTGTAAACAGTAACTTTATTTTCGTTATATTCTTATAAGAATAAACCAATGTGAAAAAGAAATCAAGACAAATATATTAATGAACAGGTAAGAATGTCTCAAGTTTTGCGTATTTACAGAATTGCAGCTGATAATACATAAAGCCAGCAATTATTATCCCATATTACAGGATACTGAATGTTAACACAAGCTGAGTCTTCTATCATGTTGCACAATCCGAATCTTGTGATGTATTTTTGAATAGGCAGTTCCTTTTTACTGATGAATATTGAAATTCATTTGTTAATCACAGATTTTCAATAAGCAAGATAGAGGATTTTGTGATACAGTATACAAGCTAATTTAAGGTGGATCCGCCTGCACACGATACATTAGTAAATTACCCTAGAATGAATGGCATTACCTGTAAATTTGATCAATCAACAGACTTCACCATCGTGTCAGGAAAGAGGCACGTTATCTTCTTTTTGGTGCAAATAAGCACTAAAAAGCTGCTAATTTTAGTTACTCTCTTTAGCATTATAGTCCTTTGCCGTTAAATGCGGCAATCCTCGGACGGCTAACAATCCAAATTCTTTGTCGCCTTCATGTTGCATATTGTGCGATCTAAACAAAAGCGGTAGCTAAACATTACTCGTTACTGGATGCATCTATGGTGTGTCATGATTTTAGGTGATGTTAAAGAAGAATCAGTGCAAAGATAACCCACCTCCGAAATTCGATAGGTGTTTAAAAAAATTTAGGCGAAACATTCTTCATGTCAATGAAACTTAAACTGTACATGCCGTAGATTGTGAATTAAGTATTTGCAACACCATGATGCTCCTAGAATACGATGATCTGCTAGCTGTCATATCATCTCCCCACTTGAAATTCCCCCTCATATGTTTATACTTTCCCTCAAAGCGATCCTTGCCTATGAATAGCTTAAGGTCTAATCTGCAATATGTAAGTCTACAGTATAGTCTTGTGCAAATACTGTGGCCAAGCATCCCAAGGTTGATTTTCAAATCCAACTCTACTGTGCAAGCAAGCTCTTTCCTCCATGTAACCAATTTCTCGGATAATCTCATCCAGTTTCTCTATCTACCCCCAAAATCAGACAAGTCCACATTTCCCTCCAATCTAACTGTGTATTGTTCTTCAATTAGCCGGAAAGAATACATGTTATATCATAGTAGTGAAAAATACTCTACTTAACTTTTTTACGTCTTTCAGATTTTTAAATTAATCTGTATCAAGAAATAATTTAAATTTTAAAAGCCCTTAATTTGATTATACTCTTGACACTTTAAAACATACCCTCCAACTACTACGGAATATAATCAACCACTTTTATTACATAGTATATTTCCTTAAGTATTTTTTCGAAACCGGAATCATCCCTCACGCTCAGCGTAAAACTTTTGTTGTACTTTATGTCTAAAATTCTTGTTTTAAAAAGTGGTTAATTATATTCCGTAGTAGTTGGAGGGTATGCTTTAAATTATCAAATATTTTCCGACTATTATTGGCTTATTTTAAAAATACATAATACCTTCTTCCTTGCACCTCAAATATGTTTTAAAATGTGCAATTAAAACTCACATTTTGTAAGATAGATATGTACAGCTTAGTTAATTTTTAATTATTTTTTTTTCTATCCAGACAAACTCTACACGCATCTTTTACTTAGTGCTGTAGAATGCTAGTGAATACATTACGTGAAGATTAAGCTTTGTTATTTAATACTGAGTATACATGATTTAAAGTTTTTATGATTACCTAAATGTAATTGGAATAGCCATTCGTTGAAAATTATTACGATGCTTATAATTAATAAATAATAAACTTCCGAATGAAACTTTTATGACATTTCTTTCAGTTCAGATCTTGTATTTCCTCAGACTAAAGACCTTTATACTCAAATATTTTAAATGTTTGCCGTAGAATGGACCTTTCAACAGTGCTCATCTGTCCATGGGATACCAGTGTCTCATTGCGTCATTAATTCTGCAAACATAAACATAGGTGCCAACTATTACGGAATATAATTAACCAGTTCTTGTGAACTGTAATTTTCTGTTTAAAATATCACAAAATTTCTGAGCTGAAAGCTTGACCTGATTACTGTTTTGGAAAAATATTCAAAGAATTTACTGTTTACAAAAAGTGGTTAATTATATTCCGTACTACTTGGCACCTATGCATAAATGACATCACAAAAGTCTCATTTATAGAGTAATTAAATCTTTAGCATGAGAACCTCTTATATATAAAGGAATGTTAACAAACGGTGTGAATATTTAGCTGACAATTTAAAATATACCAACAAACGCATTTTAAATAAGTATTATTAAATACCTCACTGAAGTTTATAATGAAGGTATGAGCAATTATAAAAGCATGTATATGGACATTTATAAGCTAAATACATTCAGCAACTTGTAGGTATACTACTGGTAGGTATACTTGTAGGTATATTACTGGTATTATTAGAGCAACTGCTCTAATGATACCAGTATGTGACCACTTTACGTTTTAACAACTGCCTGGTGTTCACAAAAACAAGCTTTTTTCTGTAACATGACAGTTACTTACTGGATAAAATCTTGGCTTAGTATTTACTTTCTAGAGAGAAATTTGGCACGATCTTACTTACTGCATGAAATTTTGGCAAGTTTTCCACAAAGTGAGTAAAGTCTTGGCACATGGTCGCTTAGTTATACCATGCTGATTTCAAGCAATAAATATTCCCACCTGCAAATTAAAAATTCCTTTCGTTTTATTTTAAAACTTTTATTTTTTATGGCCCACACTTTTCCGAAAAGTTTTGTAGTTCAAAATTAATTTAACAGTCTTAAAGAAGGAGTTTAATCATATTTTGTTTGATTAAATAAAAGAACTTTCTCTCCTACAAAAGTGTAATTTAGAATTTTAGACTGTATGATTGAGATTTAAATAATTACATTTTAACAATAAAAAACAAAATAAATTGAAAAAGAGCCATAGCCTCGCTCCAAAATTTCTTAAATTTTCCTTTTACAGCAAAGTTTGTGTAACAAATTACGCTACTAATGATACGAATTTGCTCTAAACTAAAGCCTAAATTGCAAAATATTTCTTTGGAGAGAAAAATATGAAACATTTCATTTTAAGAAAAATGTTTTTGGAGAATTAAATATAATCCGTATTAACAACAAAAATTTTTTTTAATCTATAAAGTAGCAATTTGCGGCACAAATGACGAAGAGTAAAAAAGGTAAGGAATAAAAATTAAAAAGAATTCGATGCAGAAAGTATATGTTTTGAAAGAATCTGCGTTAATCTGACTCAGTGTTGTACAAATATAAACATTGACGTTTTTCTTCAGTTAGTCATATTTTATATGCTAACAGAAATTTTTTCAATTTTTACTTTTATAGAAATGCTTTGAAATTTTATTTTAATATTGCTCCAGTTTAGGGAAACAAAAGATAGAATAATGGTAGATTTCTAAGTTATGGGAAGTGTAAGGTAATTCGTCAAAAGAATTATTATTTATTTCAAAAAATTACAATCCGCTATCTTTTCTGATTACCCCATTGAAAAATCTCGTAATGTTTTCATACGAATGTACGAGTAATAGGGTTTGGGGATGTTTGATCCTTTTTTGTAGTTTTTAATTTTTATTTCAGAAAATATAAGTTTTTTTATGCTGTCAGGTTTTATTAAATATTCAACTTTCTTCTTTATTGTGTTATTCGTATTATTACAATTATTATTATTTTTATTATTCTTTTGCTTTTTGAGAACCATTTTTTTCAAAAAAATATAAATTGTTTACAATCAGCTTACAAAAAGGTTCAAATCTACTTAAATTCTAAAGACGCATGATCTCCTGCCTATAGAGATTTCATTACTGAAACATAAATTCAGTTAAGGGTTTCAAATTAAATGTTAGGCATGAAACTTATTTTTGAATGTGTGAAAGACCAAAAAATAAATAAAAGAAAGAAAGAGAGAGAGAAAGGCAAACACGCTAAGAAAAATTTACATTTAGCGAAAGTTTCTGTTTTTCCTTCAAATGGTTTTTATAACCGAAATTAATCAACAAAAGATATTTTCAAAGCTTGAAGATTCAAACAAAAGTTCTGACGGAATGTGGCATCTCATTCGCTTTTTCATTCCGCGCTTTCGTTTTTATTTTTTGTTTGTTTGTATGTGTGTTTGTGTTACTTTTCATACTTGACACGAAAACAGCATTTTTTTTTTACTTTTTATTCACTTGATTACTTTTTATTCACTTGATCAAGTCTCCCGATATCTTGGCGGACGATGTGTTCAATTCGCTTGCTCATAGCTGCTAACTATTCCGGCCATAGCACTTTAGCTACGTCACTGAAAATGATAGAAGGCCGAAGTGTGAAGGTCCAGGGTTCGGGTCCAATCACGCGGCTGTCGATCTAATGGTCTGGAGGTTTTTATCAACACCTCCTACATACAGAAAGCCTAACAACTGAAGCTTTGACGTCACCACTAGGCCTTCGAGTAGTGACGTCATCACAGTTTTACTTTCATGAAGTAAAACTATTTAAATTTTCTGGTGAATGCTACAAATACTGGAAAATATCTTAAGTTGAAGATAAAAAACAAAATACCTTTGTGATGCAAAACAATTCATTATGATCCATTTTCTTATTACATTACATAATTAGTTACAGTTAAAAACTTGCTCTTTGCCGTAAAATTAAATTTTCTATCTCAAATCAGTAAAATGCTGTTGTGCGTGAGTAAATTCACCAGAAACTTTAACTAGTTTTACTTTATGAGAGTTAAATTGTGATGACGTCACGCTTGAAGGCCTATTGATGACGTGAAAGCTCGGTGACGTACTAGTTGTTAGGCTTTCTATATCTAGGAGGTGTTGGTTTTATCCAGATGTAACGTGAACACGCGTTAGAACCCCTTAGAAAATCCTCCTACCAAGGCACCCTCCATCCTTGGCCAATCGCCCAAGCGTAGCGTTGCCATAATCAAACAAGCAAACTATTCCGGAATTTAATGAACCACTTTTTACGAAAAGTTGTTTTTAAATAGTATTTTATTCAAATCATTAATAACCTGACTGCTAGAACTTGAAACTTTCGCTACATTCTAAGCCAAAAATCTCTATTCAAAAAAGTGGTTAAATGTATTCCGGAATAGTTGGCATCTATCATGTTGGTTCAACAA
Source organism: Cheiracanthium punctorium (assembly GCA_038373885.1). NCBI lineage: Eukaryota > Metazoa > Arthropoda > Arachnida > Araneae > Cheiracanthiidae > Cheiracanthium > Cheiracanthium punctorium. The sequence continues at coordinate 292,513 of JAWZYV010014119.1, forward strand.
AAAATTCTTCAATGGATAGTAAACTAACAATATTAAATTCAAATTCTGGCATTTAAGCAGTAAGGATTGTTAGTGTATTCTATCAATAAGCATAGTTTTATTTTGCTAAAATATAAGAAACAAATTATTAACTCAAAAAGAAGTTATATTTTAAGGAATCAGGTACTCCTCTTTTACAACCGAAATAAAAATGCCTCGATAAAAATTTGTTGACAGATTTGTTCGTAAGGACATATTTTATCAGTATTGACAGTTTAAAAATACTTGGGTGTGTATTATTTCGCGTTTTATGCATAGGGATTAAATTTTTCCAGTTTCCGCTATATCACATTATTTACTATTTTAAAAGACTTACGTTTAAATGAATACATTAAAAAACAGTGTAAATGAAAGTTCAACAACCTGTTTTTTTAAATAGTCATTTCATTATTTAAATCTTTTAACTTCATCAACTAACTTTCAAACTGCTACATAAGTATAAATAAAGCAAAAAAAGTACATTATGGGAAAAAGGCTATTTTATTTATTACTGTAAGTCAAATATTCGAAATACACCAAGTATAATTATTGGTTTAAATAAGAGCCATGTTTGAAAAAATGAAAGAACAGTCCTACCTACTTTCATTGTAGTCACACTTAAAATTTCATATATTAGCTAACGTTAATATATTTTTATAGTCCTAATTTCAAATCAAACATATTTATAAAAGTTAAATTGTTCTTACAATAAAAAAAAAACATATTCAAATTAAGCAAAATGTTCCGCAACTTTTAAAAACTAGTTAATTCTAACGCATTGATTTCTCTGTAAAAGCGCATGCATATCCAATCATATTAACAGCCTTTAACAGCGGAGCATGTTTAACACAAGAGGATTTGCTAAGATACTGTTCTCAGCCAATCATGTTTTAAATCATAGCTGCCATCTACTCCGGAATCCAATTAACTACTTCTCCCAAAGAGTATGCTGTTCAGAGATTTTTCCGCAATAGAAACCACCGTACACGCAAACTGGAACTTTTGGTACATGATTAAGCTGAAAATTCCTGTTTAAAAAAGTGATTAATTATATTGCAAAAGAGTTGACAGATATTTTAAAATGAATCATTTATACTTTTAAATCTTTTAATTACAGCTTGTGTTGGAAGTAATATAAACTTACAAATTGGCTACAGATTATTATCATAGAAAATAGAAATCTAGTTCACTCCTTCTTTATAAGAAATTTACATTCAGTTAATAACCAGATTTAAATAAGTAGCATTATGAAATCTCACGGTAAATTTTTGTATAACGAAGCAAACAATTGGAAACAAATCCTCCTTAGAAAAATGCTCAAGAAGATGCAATAAAAATAAAAATACCTGTAATACTTCTCATGTAATCGTTTCTAAACATATTTATTACTCTTTATTTTAACGATTTGTATTTAATATGCAATGTCTTAGATTATAAATGTACTCAAAAATAAGCTACTCTACAGTAAAAGGTATGACAATTCTATAGACATATTTTGCACATACGGAAAAAAACTACCCTCGTTTAATTTTAAAATGAAACAAGTTCGTGTCCAGCATATCCGCATCAAAAGCACTTATACTGCATTATCCGTGAAGCAATTTGGCATTGAAAAAGGAACTAGATCATTAACTTCAAAAGAATCTCTCTAACACGAAATGTCGTTCATTGCGTAAGTAAATGCATTTCTGCATCTTCAGCAAATTGATTATTTAATAGGAAAATGGGAATAATGAGCAGCTCAAATACAGAGGCATCACTTCCGGGAGCTTTTCAAGCTCATAAAAAAATAGTTCAAACATAAGCATGCGCGTTTGATGTCTGAATATCACTATTTAGCAAAATTAAATTATTTAATTTTAATAAGTTAAAAGTTTATGTGAAAATTTTTCATTGAATCTCACGAGTTCATATTAATTGAAGTTAACAGTTCAAAAGTTTCAGTTTGCAATAATCAATTTTGTTACAAATCTTGTTTTAATTTATTATAATCATCTATTGTTAGGAATTGGATATCTGCGTGTTTTAAAAAAATATCTTTTCTTAATATTATTTTAACGTCAAATTTTAAATTATTTTACATTAGTATCGCGATCGAATTTCCTCATCGCAACGGAAGAAGTATATATTGAATTGAATGGTAAATTAAAAATACTTCAAATCAAAATGTACTTATTTCAAACTTGATAAAATTCCCTCGAGTGTAATATTTACTTCCATAATCTTAATTACTTATAAAATTATTATATTTTATATTTTAAATACAATAACACTTAAATTAATGTTCTCCGTGTACTGGTGACTCTCAAAAAGAAAGAGTATGTTTGTAGCTTTTAAGATTAAAGCAGGTGTGGAAATGAATATTTAAAATTAATATCAAGTAAATAAATATTACTATAATAAGATAAATCCTTAAGCACATTCTCAATGTTAGGGAAAATAATAATAATAAAGCGTAGTTACATAATGTAGACATAAAAAGGACTAGGAAATGAACAAAGCTGAAACAGCATTAGACTTTTATTCAAAAATAATAATAATGAATTTGCCTCACAAAAATGCGGTAAATTTATTATTTTTAAATATTTTTTTAATTTATTATTATTTTAAAAAACAACCTGTTTTTTCATTTAAAATGCGGTGGAACGTCTCTACAGCAATACCCTCTAAAACTGTAATACCTTCTACTAAATATACTTAAAGAGTACTCTCTTTATTACGATAAATCTTTTTTCACAACAATTGGTTTTTTCTTCTCCACAGTACCGTTACAGAAAAATATCACATAAATAATATAGAAGTAAACAAACGTTGCTACAGTTATGTTAGATTCTTGCCAAGCTGCAATCGGCCATTTGAAGGCAGAAATGTAGCAAAACAGCAGACTAATATTAATCTTTCAGGACTTAAAATTGAAGGTAGTCATAAGGCTTCAAATGAAGTATGTATTAAAAAAAGAATATGTTCATACAAATAAAACTTTAGCATACCTGAATCTACGAAATTTTCATACCGAGATTTGGCCAGTGCGCCAGTTGAAATACCTTACAAATCTGATTATATCATAGTTTGTACAGTTTTATTTGAATAAATCAGTGTACTGTACCATGCACTTTAGTAAGAACTGAATGCGGTTTCCTAATCACTTGCTGTAGCAAAATAAAATAAAATACTCTAACAAGTTTTTGTTTTTGTTTCGAACGCCTTCAAAATGAAAACTACTGAGATTTAAAGGGAACGAATTCTAAAATCCATTTTAATACATACAAATACATGTAAAGCTTTAATTTTTCTTTGAAAAAGAATAGCATTCAGTCAATATTTTAAATGTTGGTTAATATTGATTTACTCTTTTCATTTTTACTCGTAAATAACTAAGTTAACTAGTAATGATCCACATATCTTCAATTGCCTGAGTTATCTGGCATTCCCGCAGTAAGCAACATAGCACTTCGAATGTCCGGAACACACAAATAATATTCTGGACTACGATGATCAGTTTTTATTCAGTTCTAAAATATGTTTTTGTGTGTCATATATACTCGGTAGATTCAATTAATAATTAATTCAATGCCAACTCTAAGAAAAATATTTGAAATGTAAACTTGTTAAAAATCTCCAGAAACGTACTCCCTTATCAGTTCTGCACAACATTTTCAAAAACTTTACATATGCTGATGCATTCATTCAGACAACGAATACTCAGAAACGAATATTCAAAAATTTCAAAAAAGTCGTATGGTTTTGGAGAAGAAAATGATATAGCAAACTTCTGAAATATATTTTATTCAGAATAAACTCTCTGCAATGTTGTAAAATGCTTATTAATATTACAATTTTAGCTGCTGTAAAACGTGTGATTTGTAAACAGTTTAAACGTGTGAAAATGTTTTCATGATAAACTATCTTTAACATTATAATCAAGCTTTGAAAATGAAGGAATAATAACAGAGCTGCCAAGTCTCCGGCTTTTTTCGGGAGATTTCCCACCACTAATTTTTACTTACAAATTTATGCCTAAAATAAGTCCAAATATTTAATGCAAAATAAGACTGTCTAAAAATTGTGGTGGGAAATCTTCCGGAAAAAGCCGGAGACTTGGCAGCTCTGTAATAAACACTTATTTCGCACGAAATTGTGATTTTTTTTATTATGATAAATTTCATTCTGATAAGTATCGTATAAATGGAGAATAATAATTTTAAAAATTATTCTGAGCTTGTGTTTTAAATTTTATTCTAATCCTGAATATTGAAACAATTGCGTTTTACAGCACATTATTTTACCGCGAAGAGTACTTATCGTCTCCGTGGTATAAATCTTAAACTTTAAAAATAATTGATAATTCTCCAAATCAAAAAATGTTTCGATTTGTTTTGTTCAGTAAAATAAAAATGAAAAATGATGTAATCATAAATGATGTATCATAAAAATGATGTAAAATATTAAACACTGTTAATCAATGAAGTAAGCTGTTCAATAATATTACCGAAACCCATAGACCAGTTACGATAATTGTAATTTACCAAATTTAGTGTGAATGGAAAACACAGATGACCGAATGATTAAACCCCTTTGAAAATCGAGTCTTCTTAGACTACTGCGTGGATTTCTACTCGACAATTTAATCGCAAATTTACAACAATCGCAGTCTCGTTCGTGTATAAATTTTCAAAAAGGTTTAAAATTAGATAGTTTTACTTTATTTCTCCAACCATTAGCCATAGCTGCCAACTCTTCCGGTTTTTCAGGAAGATTTTTCACCACTATCTTCAAACAGTTTTATTTTAGAATAAAATTTTTGTCTTATTTTAAGTTCAAATACGTAAGTAAAATTTAGTGGTGGAAAATCTTCCGGAAAAACCGGAAGAGTTGGCAGGTATGCATTAGCGCACCGTTATTTTATTATAAGAGTAGAGTCCTGTTCAACTCTACATTTTGAATTTCAAAAATAAACCAGTAAAAGTAAGCGTTATAATTTAAAAAGCTCTTAAAACATTTATATTGCCTTATCACGTCAACCAACCACACCAATGTACTTTAAAACTAAACTGTATTTGTACTGAAATTGTTTTTCATTAATAAACCGCGTTTGAAAGTATAAGGCTAGTATCATATTTTCTAGAATTAGAAAATTAAAAGATTCATAACTGGGCCAAATTAATTTGAAATGTAGCATATAATCTGAATCACTAAAATAATTAAAGCAAACCACGCAGTGGTAATTTTAATTTGCATGTGGTTTCCTTCATTGATCTAAAAAACAGCATAAAAAGTTGATTAATAGTATGTGAATTTATTGATCGAAATTTCGCAAGAAAATTCGAGAGAAGCTGAAAGATAATTTATATTATCATTAAGATCTGGTATACCCCCCCCCCACTGGAATACTAAAATGTTATGATACTTCAAAAACTTATCTCTATTCAAGCCCTTCAAAATTCAATGAAAGATGCTGCAATAAACTATATTTCATTGAAATAATGTTAAGTAATAACATTTTCTTATTTCAATAAAAATTTAAATTAAACGCATTGTTATTTTAATAATCGTCTAATGCACTTATAAAATGCCTCAAACAGAAATATTTTCAGGATATTTTTAATAAGCTATTTTTTCTTTCATAAAAGTTTGTAAAAAGAAATGGTTCTATCGTTATTCATTGGCCATTTATTCAGCTACCTGGTATATTTTTCTAAGTGTTTACTTATGTCGTTACAATTCTAACTTCACACATTATTATTTTTACTCTTTCAAAGAAGTAAGAGATAAATGCATAAAAATAAACATGAGCAGTTATGAATAGATTTAAACCTTAATCTTCAATTTTTCCTTTTATTAAATTGTTTAATTTTAAATCAGAAATAAGCGAACCCATAATATTTAGTTATACGTATTTTTTAATCAGATAGTTTCATATTCAACTGCAGAGTTGGCAACTGCTCCGGAATATAATTAACCACTTTCTTCAAACAGTAATTTGTGTCAGCAATTTTATCGGAATAATGCTCAGTCCCCCGCGTTTAACATCAAAATTTTGCGTTAATTTAAGCCAAAAATTGGTGCTTAAAAAAAATGGTTGTATTACATTCCGGAGCAGTTGGCAACTCTGCCAGCTGTAAAACGTAATCGCAGAACAGTACACTCAAACTTGCTAACTATACCATAACTTAAATGACATAATTAAATAAACCGTCTATCCATATGATTCTAGGCAGATCAAAGAGAAGGGAAAGAAATATCGCACAACACGTGATTAGGCTGATTAGCCGAGGAGTATGCAAATAGTAATCACATATTTGTTTCTGTTGCAACGATCTTCAAATCTCATCACTAATTAGATATCTCAATAGTTACATAAGCATAAAAATACTGATACAGTTCACTAATCCCTGTATTTCAATTTCTCGGTTATTCAGATCTAATATTCATTAATTAAATTATTATCATAGAAATTTAAAACATTTAGTAGCATGAGAAGATTTTTAATTCCTTATCTATTTGTTGTTTTCTCTTTTGAGCGTATCTCGAAAACGCAACTCCGCTTTTTGGATACACGCATATGATTTTTTAATTATTTAGTTTTGACAAAATCTCGCATACTTCTTCAATACGTATCAAAAAGACACCGAAAGTGCACTCCTAAAACAATTTTTTATAAATATTCATAAAAATGTGAATGAAATAAGATAAATTTTAGAAAAAGGGGAGAATATTACAGAAACAAAATTTGCCTTATAATTAACTTCAAAAGAGATAAACTATTATGACTATTTATTATGAACAAATTATAAACTATTATTACTGATTGACTATTAGTGATTGTCTTCACATATGTATTATTTTTTTTCATCGATCTTAACCCCAACATATTTTGATCAAACGTTTCATTTCATGAAGAGGAACACTGTATAAACATGTTCTTAACTAAATTGATCCGGAGAAGAACTGTAGCGAATTTTCGTCTCGGTTTCGTCTCATAAAATTTACACTTTTTTGAAAGCAGTTTTTAATCTTTTTTTCAAAAAGTAATGGTGTTATGAAATGAATCTTTTCGTAATCATTTCTAAAACTCTTTCGCTTAAATATATTTTATTCAGTATTTAAAGGAAATAAAAATGAAATATTTTTAGTAAAAAAACGGGCACTATGTGTGTATTAAGACGGAAGGCCATATTTTTTGAAAGATACTTGTACTCGATGATAATTACATAAAAAATATTGCAAGTTGGCTAGGATTATCACCGGATATATTTTGATTTTGGGGTGAGAAATGCTTAAAATAATACTGCTAGCTTACAGGTAAAACATAAAAATTTTCTGCTTTGTACAGATTTGTAAATATAATACCAAAGCAGCATTGAAAGTATATTCGAAGTTAAACAATGTAAATTTCTCGGTGATGAAAATAGCACAATCGTATTCTGTGCGTTTTCCGATCTAAATTGTTAGAAACTTATGTAAAATGTGTACGACACAATTTTGTGATCAATTAAGAATAACATATTATTAATACTCTAGTTTATAGTTTGATGTGCATTTTATCTCACTAGCTGCATCGGCATTTTGAATTATTGTAATTGAATTAAATGAAACATTTAAAACTGAAAAATTCAAATATATCAATATTAATTTGAATATTTGAAGATAGCATACCCCGTTTTTAGTCACATTCAACATATAAATTTAGACTTAACATAGAAATATTTTTCATTTTAAGGTATAAATCAAAACTCCTCATATCATATTCTTAAAATACATACTTTTTAGCCTTATATGTTATTTTAAAGAAAATATTCCGCTTATCGTTTACTTAAAATTAATAAATATCTCGTTATAGATAAATAAAAGCTTTTTCAAAGTGCCACATAGTTAAACTTTCATTTTAACTTGTGACATTACTCTTAGTGAATAAAACAAATTCTTTTGAGAATAGGAAGATCAAAAATAAAGCACAACTTACATTTATTGTTCAGATTTCCTTTTACAGAAGAAATGAACATTTTAAGGTCTCAAAACAAAAATGTTTCCTTATTATCTAATTCTGGACTAACACATAAATATATACGTATAAGACTAGCTCAACATCTTCACAGTGAATGGAATTCTTTTTACATGCACTTAGTCAATAGTTTCTGCGGAAGAGATCTTAAGATAATCTCTGACGTCCAGAATGAAGATTGATTGCCATGAAAAGAAATCTCTCACTTGAGACTGAAAAGTCCACAGTTGTCGTAATTTTGCTCAGTCAGAGAGTCAAATGGAAAAATTCAAAATGAGGTTTAGGAACTACTTACCCTGCCTTATGAAAATCCGCTCATAGCCTTCATTATGTTTTCATCCACACAATGAGACGTTTTTAGTCCCTGACGTACTTGTTCTCGACTAGACCAATGTCTTGAGCAGATCTGTAAGCACAGTTGAAGTGCATGGCTTTAGCTCTTTCGTTCTGCAAGCACGGAACACGGCAACAGCAGCAGACGAAGGTCTGGATTGTCTCTTTGAAAGCCTCACGGAAGTCGCGGTTGAAATAAGCGTAAATGATGGGATTCAGTGACGAATTGAAGTAACCGATCCAGAAGAGAACTTCGACAACTACATCCGGGCAATAACAGGCATCGCCACACATGCTTATCGAGACATACCAGAGGAAAAAAGGCAACCAGCACAATATGAATGCTCCCATGATGATGCCCAGCGTTTTGGCTGCTTTGTGTTCCCGCTTCATCTTATTGATGCTTCTCTTAGTAGGAGTGGACTGACCACTTTCAGGATCGTCGCCGTGCGAATTGCGATGAGGAGGAGCGTGGATATTCGGAGCAATCGAATGGTCAGTGCTGTTTCGAGCGCTGTTGTGCATCATGGCCGGTCCCATCTGCGATTTGCACATGAATTTCTCCTGGCGAACGGCTTCCACGTAAATCTTGTAGTAAGTAAAAAGCATGATAAAGCATGGTATCCAGAAGGACACGCTTGATGAGATAATAGCATATGGCCTGTTGACCACAAATTCACAAATGTCGGGATTCAGCTCGCGAGCTTTCAAATGCTCATCCGTGGTGTACCAGCCTAAAAAGATGGGTATGAAGCTGATAAGACCAGAGCTCAACCAGACAAGGGCGATCATCATTGCCACCAATTTGCCTGTAATCTTAGTAGGATATTCCAGGGGCTTGATGATAGCGTAATATCTATCTACGCTTATACAGCATAAGTGCATGATCGAGGCTGTTGAAAAGAGTACATCGCAAGAGTTCCAAAAGTCACAAACAGTTTGATTGAAAAGCCACTTACCAGCAATCATATGACTGGCATTGAAGGTCATGGCCAGGAGTGCTACTAATGTGTCGGCAAAAGCGAGCGATACTATGAAATAATTGGTCGTTATGCGCAGTTTGTGATATCGGAAGACACTAGAAATCACGAGTATATTACCAAAAACAGCACACACAATGATGCTAGTCACAGCCAAAGCTTTAGAAGTCATTTTCACCGTTGATTCCCATGTCACATGTGGTTCAGTCGAATTTCTGAAGTCCGAGATGAGTGAATCATTGGATGCATTGCCCATCAGAGTCAGTGTTGCCTGAAAGGAATCGTTCAGCAATACCGTCGCGTAATCCACACCAGCCGTCGCCTCAGATGGGGAATCGGTCATCTTGAAGGAAAAGTCTCACTTATCTTCCAGTATCAGAGGAGCACAACTAAAAGCATTCCACTTTAGGCAGCGAACTCAAAGCGTGCAAAAATATCTTACAACTCTCTTAAACATAATTTGCCGAAAGCCTCTCTGGAAGACTAGTTAGCGATTAAATAATTTCAGTTGGAGAAAAATCAGAAGAGAGAAACAGAATTTTGCGTTTCCCATCTGGAAACTACAGTGTTCTCTGGGTGGATTCTTAACCAGACGAGCAGCATAAAAATAGATAGAAACTCTTTACATACTATTAGCTTTAACCTTATCGAAAAATTCAATCACTAAACTTATGTTCTTTCATTATAGATCTGATATCCCGTTATACGTATCAAAACGCACAATAGTACAAAATTAATACTCAGTTTTCCAGACTCTTTACAAACAAATCATTCCTTTCGACATGTCTCTTCAACTGCTGGGAAAAAACGCACCACTGTAAAATCCCTAAAGAGTATAATTAGTCTGATTAAGATAATTATTCGTATAATTAGTATGACTCGGAACTTCAGCCAGGTAGTTTATCAGCTCAAAAATAACGGCTTTACTATGTTCTATATCACAGTCTATATTCACTGGACTAGGAAAAATCTAGACAACTGCACCCATTTCTTCCTCATAAAAAAGTCGCTGGGATTTTCCTTATCAGACACAGGGGGAGCACCCGATGTCTCCCTAATCTTCAAGTTACCCGAGTTTTTTGCCGGTTTGTTTTGTTTTTAACAAACGGAACAACAGCGGGGGGGAAAAAACGCACGCAAAGTTTTATATTCCAACACAGTTTTTCCGCACCCGGCGAACAAATCAGATGTTTACACTTTTCAAGGCAGCCGAAGAAAAAAAATTCTTCTTGTATTTTTTCTTTTGTTTTTTTTTATTTTTTTTACGAAAGGTAAGAAAGAGAGAGAGAGAGAAGAGATGAGAAGAGAAGAGAGAGTGAGAGAGAGAGAGGAGAGAGAAAAATCAGTTTCTGATGGGAGAAAGAGGAGTTAGGAGTGAAGCGCTCTAGGTATCTACGAGAGCGGGCGATCCAATGACTCTATGCGCTCCGCGGCTCTCGGAGGTATGCCGCTCTCGGCTCAGGGTTGCCAGCTTCTGCCAACTCTTAGAAGTCAGCCAAATGTGCTCCGCCCGTCACTTGCTCTGACGCCGCGCGGATCTGCCCCGCTCGCCAAGAGAGCAGAAAGTTGAGAGAGAGAGGACGCATACATACACACCCACCCACACATATCCATCTCCGCGAGTATGTGTGTGCAGATCGCGCGAACGTACATGTGCGCTGAGATGTCGAGATATTGGTGGGGATATTTGTGTATGAAAACCCAGGGAGAGCTTTTTAAAAATATTTTTTATTTTATTTTACTGTGTCGCTAAGCTGCCGGGTGAAATGTCTTTCATACAGATGAAATTTTTAGGCGGATTATTGATTATTTTGGGTAAAAAAAAAAGATAAAAAGAAAGATGAATTGTGCCGAACTCATAGTACAGATGATTTCGGGCTCGTTTTTTTTTTTTAAGTCCGAGTTCTGGGATTTTAATTCGAGCCCGCCCGATCCAGAAATTTCAGCTAATATAGAGTTGCCAACTGCTCCGGAATATAATTAACCACTTTTTGCATACAGTATTTTTTTTTCTTTGTTGATCACAATCAACCCACATGTTTTGCTTCTATTTTTTGCTATAATTTAAGCCAAAGCTACTGTTTAAAAAAAGTGGTTAATTATGTTCCGGAGAAGTTGGCTGCTCTACTAATAGATAAATAAAAATCAATTACTCCATTGATAGACTATCATAAATTTTGCAGTTTGTGAAAATTAAACACAAATATAATTGCGAACTCCTAATGCACTTTCCAATTCTTTATATACAAGTTTATCAAATAACAATAAATAGTTTATTTCTACCATGAATCATTTTTTATAAATCTGTTTATAAGGAGTATGATCAATAAAAGAGCAATTATTCACAAGCCAGCGCACAAAGACAATGGTCGGACCCGGGCTCAGGCTCGCACTTTCGGGCTCGAGCTGAGCTCTTCAAATCTCTAACACATAGATCATATAAAGCAGCTAACTATCTTACCAATCTCATATGAGCGTACTCTCCTGAGTAACGTCCAGATAACCTGTTCGCTCCTATCGCTGCGAAGGCGTGACGGTTGAGATTCCCTTTTTTGCCAATCGTTGCTTGCCAGTCTTTCAGTAACCCATCGCGTCTTGTCAACGAAAGAATAAATAATAGGTTAACGGATATAAGGCGCTAAGTATTTTTATCATGTATCTTTGTGCGATTAATCTTGTGAGTTTCCGTATAAAACGTCAGAGATCAGAATTTTTTTCTGATGTTAATCAGATTGAAATAAATGAACGTCTATAAAACGTTCTTTAAGCATTGCATGTATTATAACTTTAATGACGAATTTTTCTTATTTTTATTGAGATGACGCTTCAATGCACTTCTACTAAACCTGCGATATACATTTGCAATTTATTTTATGACTTGTAAATGGTGCGCTTTTCTTTAAATTATCATTAGAGTAATGCACAGGTAGAAAGTTATGATGCCGATATTTAATATAATACTTCAGCTTAGTCTCATGAGATTTATTTTTCTAAAAGTTTTTTAGTAAACAAAAGTCTTTGATAAATATCATTTTTCGAAAAATTAAAATGAAGCGATAACTTTTAATATTCGTTTATTATAATGAAAATAACACCTACGCACTACTACTAAGTTAATGTCGACGTCCTTAACATATTTTTTTTTCTGTAATTAACTTGATAAGTAATTTAAGAGGGAAAATTTTCAACGTTTTCGTACAGACATCTCATCTGTTAAATAACAATAAATAATTAAGCAACAACGACAGCAAAAAATAAGCTTAATTATTATTACAACAAGTTGATTATAAAAAAGGTACCTATTAATATATTAAAATTGAAATAGAATTCAAAAGGGTGGCTACTATCGATGTGAGTCTAAAAAAATAGTAATGAGAAAACATTTTCTAGATTCAGTTTATAATTACATATTTATTCTGTCTTAATTTTTAACTTTTAGGTTCGCCATTCGCTTGCATAGCTGCCAACGTTTACGGAATATACTTAACCTCTTTTTGTAAACAATAAATTTCATTAAACATTCAGTCAAATGAGCAACCAGGTTGCATGCTCAACTCCAAAATTTTGCCATTTTTTAACATAGCTGAAAGCATTCCAAGCATATAATTAACAACTTTTTGTAAAAAGCAATTTTATCTTAGAAGTTTTTGATCGAAATCTGCCAATTCAATGGATCGTTCGGTTCCGTTATTGAAAAAAATGCAAAAAAATATACTGCTTACACAAAATCGCTAATTGTATGCCCGATAGTGCTTCAGCTATGGTTTAAGTTGCAGATTATTGTTTAGAAAAAGTGGTTAATTATATTCCGCAAAAATTGGCAGCTAAACTCTTGTTAAAAGTGGACTGAATCATTGGGAGTGAATATATTAGGGATCGACCGATACCCGATACTTTTTACAAGGGACTGTATACATATTATAATACAAAATTTAACATATCGCAGCTACCAAAGATTTTCCACCACTAATGATTACATAGAAATTTATGCGTAAAATAAGGCCAAATTTCTAGTGCAAATTGTTTAAAATTGTGGTGGAAAACTCCCGAAAGTTTCGGGCATGTTGGCACTTATGTTATATAGACCACGTTTCCCATAACTTGCATTAGGAGAAATTTTTCTCTGTGTCTATATTTTTCCGAATGTAAGTGACAGGAAATTTGGTTCCATGTAAAATTCAATTTTCTATGTCGATATGTACATAGCTGTTTGTAAAAATGTATCGGGTATCGGTTAAAAAATGGTATCGGTCGATCCCTAAATATTTTACCTCTACTGATAGAGATGTCGATATCCCGAATATAATTAACCACTTTCGCAAACAGTAAGTTTTTAAATACCTTAACAAGTGATAAACAGCCCACACCCTCAGCTTCGAAGTTTCCAGATAAGGTAAGCCAAAATTTACTGTTTAAAAAAAGTGGTCAATTATATTCCGGAGCAGTCGGCAACTCTACTACTAGTCAAGACCTTTCAAGATGGAATTCAGAGAACAATATTTAAAAATTCTATATAAGCTTATGGAAAGTGTGTTGAGAAAAACACGACTGAGTACAGTGGGAACGGCTCTTATACGAGGTACTGCTTTCCACATTAAAACCAAATACATGCCCCGTTTTCTTTTCGAATTCCAAAAACAATTAATGCAGTTAATAACGTATTATACATTCATTCAAGAATGTTATTAATATTGCGTGACCCCGCTTACACACACACACACAGAAAAAAAAAACGAACAGGCTTGCATAACTTACGATAATTAATTAACTTCTTTTTCATGCTTCACATGAATGAGAATGAAATCAATATGAAAGATAAGAGTAAGCATAATGGCATTGTTGTAATTGTTGATTGACGAACGATTGCGATGCTACTCAACACCTCCTACATATAGAAAGCCTAACAACTCCAGCTTTGACGACATCATTTGGCCTACGAAAGTGCCGTTAACCACCACCTCCTAGATATAGAAGGCCTGAGAACAGAAACTCTTACGTCATCACTAGGTCCACTAAAATGACGTGATCGCACATTTATTTTCACAAAGTAAAAATGTCAAACGTTTATGATGTATTTACTCCTGCATGAAACATTTAAGATAGAAAATTTAATTTTACGACCAATAGGAAATTTTAACTATCGCTAATTATATAATATGATATAGAAATAGATCATAGTAAATAATTTTTTATCAGACAGGTATCTTAATTTTTATGTTTAAATTAGGATATTTTCTAAAATTTGTATAATTCACCAGAAATTTTAAATAGTTTTACTTTGTGAAAGGAAACCTGTGATGACGCCATTTTACAAGACCTATTGATGACGTAAAATCTTCAGTTCACAGGCCTTGCATATCTAGAAGGTGGTGTGTTAACACAGTTTTCATTTCACAAAGTAAAACTGTCTAAAATAATTGGTGAGTGCTACAAATATTGGAAAATAAATTAAACATCAGAATTAAAATACCTTTCTCGAACGAAATTATTCTTTCTGATCTATTTCCTTGTCATAATAACTAATTAGTCACAGTTTAAAACTGTCATTTGCCTTAAAATTTTATTTATTAAAATGTTGCTATTCATGAGTAAATTCAAAAGAAATTTTTAATAGTTTTATTTTGTGTTTAAAAATAAAAAAAACTGTTACAAGTAGGCCGAATGATGATGACAAACCTTGATGACGTAGGAGTTGTAAGGCTTTCTATATCTAGGAAGTGTTGTCAAAACCCAATGCATGGAAATAGTTAACAGGATGAACTAGGTCACCACCTCCTAGATACAGAAAGCTTGAGAACTAAAGTTTTTACGTCCTTACTAGGTCTCGTAGGACGACGTCATCACACTTTTCATTTCACAAAGTAAAACTATTTAAAATTTCTGGTGGATGATGCAAATTTTAGAGAATATCTTAAGTTAACGATAAAAATTAAAATATCTTTCTGATAAAAAATTATTTATTATGATCTATTTCTATATCGTATTATACAATTAGTGATAGTTAAATTTCCTATTTGTCGTAAAATTAAATTTTCTATCTTAAATCATTAAAATGTTTTATGCGGGAGTAAATTCACCACAAACTCTTGACTAGTTTTACTTTGTGAAAATAAATGTGTGATAAAGTCACTTTACTGGACCTAGTGATGACGTAAAAGCTTCTGTTCTCAGGCCTTCTATATCTAGGAGGTGGTGACTCGGTGCCCGTAGTAACCTAGACTTAAGTTGTGTCATTCCGTTGCGACAATAGAGGCTTCCAATAAAGAAGCCATCCTTTCATGATCCCTTACTCGATTCCCGCGCGAAAACTTCGTAAGTCGAAAACTTATCTCTTAAACTTAAGACAACTGAACTATATTTGTGGTATCTTAAGTATAAACAGTACATGATAATAAAAGATTAAATCAATCACAGGTTTTAAAAAAAAGTTTTAGCAGCAGTCAAATTATTATATATTAAAGTGTCGATGAACATAGAAAAATAAACCTATGAATGCCAATCACATAAAATATAAGTTCTCGCAATCTATACCCTCAAAGAATACAACTGTAGATTTACAGATTCTGGCAACTCAATCCCAGATATATAAAATGAAAAATATATTAATTATTCAGTAAAACTTTAATTGATTGTAAATGCTACAAAGAATGCAATTTAAGTTTACATCTGCAGTTCCACACATTTTTTATTATTCTCGTTAATACTTGTAATACCACTAAGACACTTTTATACCAGCGATATAAGAGAAATGCACGCTGAGCATTCACTAAAACTTTATTTAATTCTAAATGCTGCAAAGACTTCTTCTGCACACTCATTTCAAGCATAATCTGGGAAATATGTTCTAATTTTCAAAACTATTTGGAACACGTATTATGAAAAACCTTTCATTTATGAAACACGAAGGTGCAATATTGCTTTATTTCCAGTTTTCTATACCTTAACATTAAAATCTCTTTTAGACATGTTTGTAGCAAAAATAATAATTTCTAGGGATCAACCGCCATACTCGATACTTTTTTACAAAGGGCTGTATACATATCACATAGCTGCCAACTCTTCCGGTTTTTCCGGAAGATTTTTCACCACTATCTTAAAACAGTTTTATTTTACAATAAAATTTTGGACTTATTTTAAGCTTAAATTCGTAAGTAAGAATTAGTGGAGGACAATCTTCCGGAAAAACCGGAAGAGTTGGCAGCTATGATTTCAGCATAGAAAATTGAATTTTTCATGGAACCTAATTTCCTGTCACTTACATTCAGAAAAATGTAGGCCCAGAGAAAAATTTCTCCAAATGAAAGTGATGGGAAACGCAGGCTATATAACATATCTGCCAACTTTCCCGAAAATTGAGTTTTCCACCACAATTTTAAACAACATGCACTGGAAATTTAGCGTTATTTTAAGCACAAATTGCTATGTAAAAATTAGTGGTGGAAAATCTTTGGTAGCTGTGATATGTTAAAATTTGTATTACAATATGTATACAGTCCCTTGTAAAAAAGTATCGGGTATCGGTCGATCCCTAGAATACTTTAAAATTTCTATTGGTCATTCTACTGTTTCCGGAAATATGTGGGACAAATTATGCATTAATTTTTAATGCAATTAATCCACAGGTAATCTAAAATAAAACTTAAACATTTTTATGGCTATTTTATTTTTTCGGTAGGCCCATATGCCATTTAATGATGTTTAATGAGTAATTTATTTACTTTTGTATACTTACGTGTTTATTGTTGTATACTTACTTTTGTATACTGATTTGTATATTTATTTGTTTACTTTTGCTTAATATTTATTTTTGATGTTGTTAGATATCAAATAGAAATTGGTCCTTAGTTTGGTACAAAATTAAATTACACAGTTAAGAGGCGCTGGAAATTTTCTCAGTCATTGCATTGTCTCTTTTACGTTCAGCGTCAAGTAAACTCATTGGATACTGAATGCGTTAAACAAGTAAACAGTTAACAAATAGTAAACAGTTTAAATTAATAAACAGCTAATAAATAGTAAACAGCTCAAACATTCTTTTTGTTCAATAGAAACTTCCGGGCCTTCGACGTGGTCGCCTTAGTTTCGACTGAAAGGTACATGTTATAGTCGATTTCTTTGATTAGTGAGTAAACACGGTGTCAATTGTATTTCGATTGCCTGACTGCCTAGTCGGAGTTTTCCGGGTCCCCTTCCACCGAATGGACAAATATTGAAAAACTGAAATGAATTATTTCAGTTTACAAATTCTTTAATAATGGGGAGGCCAAAAATCAAGGTGCAGGTCACAGGCTCAGAGCAGTTCGTGTTTATTTTAAATTTACTGTGTAGCTTTTTAGAAAATTTTCCGCTAACCAATGTTCGCAGTTCATTGAAATCTTCATTACGGTATCTTGCTCATTATTTCATTTATATTTCGTGTGTCTTATTATTTACTACTGGATCTCAGTGAGTCTGTGCAGAATATTATAATATTTGTATCATTTAAATAAGTTTAGTATTTCGTTCAAGACTTAACAGCTATAACTATAAACAAAAGTGTAATAGCTATATTTAATAAGCAAAAGTATAGAACGTATATTTCCTTATATTTTTTCCTTCATTTTAAAAAGTAAATGCAATTGGATAACATAAAAGTTATTAAATGCACCAAAGGCTTTATAAAAGCATACTAAATTGTAATAAATGTTTCAGTACTTTCAAA
Source organism: Cheiracanthium punctorium (assembly GCA_038373885.1). Classification (NCBI taxonomy): domain Eukaryota; kingdom Metazoa; phylum Arthropoda; class Arachnida; order Araneae; family Cheiracanthiidae; genus Cheiracanthium; species Cheiracanthium punctorium. Next base: position 310,547 of record JAWZYV010014119.1, read on the forward strand.
TAAGAACCTTCATCTGAAATATCAAATTTATTCATTTAAAAAACCCACGTGTTTTAACTTAAAATATTTTACAAACTTACACTCTCAGAAATATATAATCACTCAGTCCGTATTAATAAATATTTGAAAATTTCCTTTTAAAGAAGGTATTAAACATATTTAATATGCATATCTACAGTTTCAAAAAGTAACTTTTTCATAATTTTGCATATTAATCTATTTTGTTGCTTGTGGGAATACGGCCAATTATCTGCTCTTGGGATCTAAGCCAATGTGGGGAGTGCCTTCCGTGAGGGTCTTTCTAAGAGAACCTAATCCCGTATTTACGCTACGTTTTGGAGAAGACTACGGAAAACTCTGAACGGTTAGGTCGGCCGACGCGACCTGGATTTGAAATAGCCATATTCCGTCTCCCAGTTTAGAACGCTATGAACATAGGGTTGCCTAAAACATATCAATATAAATAAATCAATTTCTTATATTTCAGAAGTGATTTTAACTTAAGTACATTATGATGTGTTGTTACTTTCTTGCAACGCAAGTACAATGGCAACTTATTCTCTAAATTCATAGTTAATAATATTTACTTGAACACTTTATTTCTATTTCATTTAAAATTAGCCTTACATTTCTACTTCTATAATTTAAGTAACTGTTAACGACAAAATATTTTAAACTGCTGTGCTAATTACTTTAGCAAATTTCAATGCTTATAATTCCATACAATAATATTTATTCATCTTAGTCACTACATACATATTATTCTAACGTTTAAAGTTTACTTAGTGTTTAAAGTTTAATTCTTTCGGAGTCTACTTGTCCTGCATTTAGCAGTTGGACTAGCATTTTCGATATTGATCGCACGCATTTAATACTCAAATTTATTCGAACTAATAAAATGCAAGGTGTTTTTTATGAGATTTTACAACACAGGGAGATTATAATTGAAGTTCCACTTTAAAACGATCAGAAAAAGCAAACTACTTGACCCAATATTATCAAACTTGGTAACTGTTTGAAAGTGGTAATGGAATTTATTATCCGCGGAAAAAGTTCAAATTTCACCACCAGGAACAAGGACGTATTTACGGAAGAGGGGGGGGGGGCCAGGGGTCCGACCCCCCTGAAAAAACATTTTGGAGGGGATCCAAAAATTTCGGAGGGGGTCCGAGAGGTAAAAAAGGCAGTATTTTTCTCAAAAGGACACTCATGATATCATGATTATTTTAATAAGAAAAATCAAACTTTTGGAGGAGCTTCGGACCTCTGGACCCCCCCCCCCCACTCTTAAATATGTCCTTGCCCCTGGTGTTGAATTTTTTTAAACTTTTTTCAGCCGATAATAAATTCTATGACAACCTTTACACAATTGCCAAGTTTGATGACATTTGCACCATTATTTTTCCTTTTCTGATCGTTTTAAATTGGAACTTTAATTATAATCACCCTGTTTTTGTCCTTTACAAACTCGCAGTTGAAACTTTAACAATAACTAGATTTTATATTTATTCCCCGTTTAAAAACAATGTAACCTTAAAGAAGAAACTAGCATAGAAATTTCTCTTAGAATTTAAAGCTATAAATAAATTTTCATAAAACAAACTCAAAAATTAGAGAGAGGGAGAGATGCTCACTTCTACACTTTGTTAGTCTGAGTCTGTCAAAAACCTTAAAAAACTGCAACTAAAAACTTTTCTGTTTAACTGGTATTAATAAATGCAGCACACGAAATAAAAATTCGAACATGTGCATTATCCTGAGAGTACATGCGTCTTTAAAATAAGCTGTTCAGATCTATGTGTATGCAGTAGGGATCGACCGATACCAGATTTCAACCGATACCCGATACTTTTTTACAAAGGACTGTATACATCTTATAATACAAATTTTAACATATCACAGCTACCAAAGACTTTCCACCACTAATTTTTACATAGCAATTTGTGCTTAAAATAACGCTAAATTTTTGGTGCAAGTTGTTTGAAATTGCGGTGGAAAACTCTCGAAAGTTACGGGAAAGTTGGCAGATATGTTATATAGACTGCGTTTCCCATCACTCGCATTTGGAGAAATTTGTCTCTGTGTCTACATTTTTCTGAATGCAAGTGACAGGAAATTACGTTCCATGAAAAATTCAATTTTTAATCGGCAGCACCTCCGGCAGCACCTCCTAGCACCTATTTTACAATAGCACCTATTATCGGCAGCACCTATTATCGGCAGCACCTCCTAGATAAAGAAAGCCTAACAACTACTACGTCACCGAGCTTTGACGTCATCATTCGGCATAGATTTAAATGTTTTACTTTCATAAAATAAAACTATAGAAAGTTTCTGGTGAATTTACTCATAAATAACTATATTTTAATAATTTGAGATAAAAATATAATTGTCTGACAAATAGCAGTTTTCAACCATGACTAATTAGATAATATGATAAGGATATAGATCGGAATGAATAATTTTGTATGAGAAAGGTATTTTAATTTTAATTTTTTATTTAAGATATTTTTTAATATTTGTAGCATTCACCAGAAATTTTAAATAGTTTTACTTTGTGAAACTAAAACTGTGAAGACGTCATTACTTGAAGGTCTAGTGATGACGTCAAAGTATAAGTTGTTAGGCATTCTGTATCTAGGAGGTGTTGGTATCGGTCGATTCCTAGAAATTATTGTTTTTGCTACAAACATGTCTGATAGAGATTTTAATGTTAAGGTATAGAAAACTGGAAATAAAGCAATATTGCACCTTCGTGTTTCAAAAATGAAAGCTTTTCCATAATACGTGTTCCAAATAGTTTTGAAAATTAGAACATATTTCCCAGATTATCCTTGAAATGAGTGTGCAGAAGAAGTCTCTGCAGCATTTAGAATTAATAAAAGTTTTAGTGAATGCTCAACGTGCATTTCTCTTATATGGCTGGTATAAAAGTGTCTTAGTGGTATTACAAGTATTAACGAGAATATTAAAAAATGTGTGGAACTGCTAGATGTAAACTTAAATTGCATTCTTTGTAACATTTACAACCAATTAAAGTTTTACTGAATAATTAATATGTTTTTGATTTTATATAGCTGGGATTGAGTTGCCAGGTTCTGTAAATCTACAGTTGTATTCTTTGAGGGTATGGATTGCGAGAACTTATATTTTATGTGATTGGCATTCATAGGTTTATTTTTCTATGTTCATCGACACTATAATATATAATAATTTGACAGCTGCTAAAACTTTTTTTAAAAACCTGTGATTGATTTAATCTGTTATTATCATGTACTGTTTATACTTAAGCAACCACAAATATAGTTCAGTTGTCTTAAGTTTAAGAGATAAGTTTTCGACCTACGTAGTTCGTAGGACCTGAATCAGACTAAGATCACGAAAGGACGGCTTCCGTATTGGAAGCCTCTATTATCGCAACGGAATGACAAAACTTAGTCTACGTTACTACGGGCACCTAGTTCATCCTGTTAACTATTTCCATGTTCTTGTGAGATTACCGTGAGTGCATTGGGTTTTGACAACACTTCCTAGATATAGAAAGCCTTACAACTCCTACGTCATCAAGGTTTGACATCATCATTCGGCCTACTTGTAAAAGTTGTTTGTTTTTTGTTTGTTTTTTTTTACACAAAATAAAACTATTAAAAATTTCTTTTGAATTTACTCATGAATAGCAACATTTTAATAACTTGGGATTAAAAAATAAATTTTAAGGCAAATGGCAGTTTTTAACTGTGACTAATTAGATAATATGACAAGGAAATAGATCAGAACGAATAATTTCGTTCGAGAAAGGTATTTTAATTCTAATGTTTAATTTAAGATATTTTCTAATATTTGTAGCATTCACCAATTATTTTAGACAGTTTTACTTTGTGAAATGAAAACTGTGTTAACGGCACTTTCGTAGGCCAAATGATGTCGTCAAAGCTGGAGTTGTTAGGCTTTCTATATGTAGGAGGTGTTGAGTAGCATCGCAATCGTTCGTCAATCAACAATTACAACTACGCCATTATGTTTACTCTCATCTTTCATGTTGATTTCATTCTCATTCATGTGAAGCATGAAGAAGAAGTTAATTAATTATCGTAAGTTATGCAAGCCTGTTCGGGTTTTTTTTTCTGTGTGTGTGTGTAAGCGGGGTCACAGAATATTAATAACATTCTTGAATGAATGTATAATATATTATTAATTGCATTAATTGTTTTTGGAATTCGAAAAGAAAACGGGGCATGTATTTGGTTTAAATGTGGAAAGCAGTACCTCGCGTAAGAGCCTTTCCCACTGTACTCAGTCGTGTTTTTTTTAACACACTTTCCGTAAGCTTATATGGAATTTTTAAATATTGTTCTCTGAATTCCATCTTGAATGTTCTTGACTAGTAGTAGAGTTGCCAACTGCTCCGGAATATAATTAACCACTTTTTTTAAACAGTAAATTTTGGCTTACGTTATCTCGAAATTTCGTAGCGGAGCGTGTGGGTTGTTTACGATTTGCTAAAGTATTTAAGAACTTACTGTTTGCAAAATTGGTTAATTATATTCTGATATCGACATCTCTATTAGTAGAGGTAAATTATTTAGGGATCGACCGATACATTTTTGCAAACGGCTGCATACATATCAACATAGAAAATTGAATTTGACATGGAACCAAATTTCCTCTCACTTACATTCTGAAAAATGTAGACACAGAGACAAATTTCTCCTAATGCAAGTGATGGGAAACGTGGTCTATATAACATAACTGCCAACATTCCCGAAACTTTCGGGAGTTTCCCACCCCAATTTTAAACAACTTGCCCTAGAAATTTAGCCTTATTTTACGCATAAATTGCTATGTAATCATTAGTGGTGGAAAATCTTTGGTAGCTGTGATATGTCAAATTTTGTATTATAATATGTATACAGTAACTTGAAAAAAAATTTCGGGTATCGGTTGAAATCTGGTATCGGTCGATCCCTAGTATGCAGAACTGAAACAATTCCGTGCATATAATCAACCACTTTTCGTATACAGTACATTTTTATGTATTTTATTCAATAAAGTAGCCAAGCAATACGCTGATGCCTCTAATTTGGATCAAAATCTTCTATTTCTTAAGACAAACAATAAGTGGTTATTTGTATACCCAGAATTATTTCAGCAATGGAGTATGTTTACTGTTTTTCACCTTAATTTTCTCAATCGAGTGTTGGGATATCCCTCACCCCAGGCATAAAAATCTCACTCCTCTGCAGCGAAAATTGGAAAGGTAGGGATTGGGAATCGGGTCAATATAGAATTGAGCTGTGCTATCCCAACACCTCCAAGATGTACAATGCCTGAGAACAGAAACTTTTACGTCATCACTAGGTCCACGAAAGTGACGAATCACACATTCATTCTCACAAAGTAAAACTATTCAAAGTTTATGGTGAATTTACTCCCTTATAAAACATTTTAATGATTTAAGATAGAAAATTTAAATGTACTACAAATAGGAAATTTTAACTATTACTAATTATATAATATGATATAGAGATGGATCATTATAAATTATTTTCTATCAGAAAGGTATTTTAATTTTTATCTTTAACTTAAGATATTTTCTAACATTTGTATCATTCACCAGAAATTTTAAATAGTTTTACTTTGTGAAAGGAAAACTGCGTTTACGTCCTCTGAGAAGCCCTAGTGATGACGTAAAAGCTTCTGTTCTCAGGCCTTGTATATCTAGGAGATGTTGGCTATCCACTAGATGAGTATGATAGTGCGAGTAGTAGAATTCAGCAAGTTGGCTTCTTCAAACTCAATATAACTCATTCTTTCAAATTTCTGGGTTCGAAACCGAAAGGAACAAAAATTTGTTTTTGACAGTTTTGAAATATACCGATTTTAATTTTCAAAAGTAAGTGTGTTAAGCTAAAAATAAAGAATATATATGTGTGTGTGTTTGTGCTGTTTAAAGTTAATTTTAGAATGCAGTACTTGGTAATCGAAATAAAAAATTTTAAGTAATCGGAAATTTTTTTTTATATTTATTTGGAAGGTGGGGGATTCAGTTAATTACTTTTCTAGATAAAATATTATAAAAGCAAATGTCATCGATTTAGCAAAAAATTTTTCTTGCACATTTGAAAAGTACGAATGAAAACTAGTTCCTTATTATCTATATTATATGAGCTATTAATTAAAGCATTAAAAACTGTTTTAACATGGGGAGGGGGATTTGGAAGCTCATAACTCACTTATTTTCCGTTCAAATTTATTGAAAATTTGTATCCGGGGTTAAAATGAGATACATTTTTGAAATATGATGTGAAATTTAGGGGTTGCCAGTGGAAAAAATAGTTGGTGCGAATTTTAATATGTAGATTTGCCCTTATGCAATTTTTATGTATAGCAAATTAAAGTGTATGTCAATCGTAAACGGCCGGTATGTATAACTTTGCTGTACGACGAATGATGGCCGGAAAAAGGACAAGTGGGCGGTTTTTTTTTTCCGCAGTTGTACATATAACGTTCATTAATCACTGTTTTTCTTGTCTGTTACACGAATAGCCAAAAAAAAGTGAAATCTACACACTTTACCAGTGTACACATTTCTTTTCAAAGAAAGCTGAGGGGCGTGGAGATCAAAAAGGTTACTTTTTATTGAGATGAAGGGCGCTCTCCACTAAGAAAAAGAGCAAATTTCTGGACACCCACTGGATTCTTTCTCTGGATAGCTAGTGTTTTTTTGCGTGTTTTTTTATGGCCACTTTCTTTACCTCTTCCTGGATATTTCTTTTTTACATTGTATATTTTGTATATAATTGTAGAACAAACAACTTAGTAGCATTTTTTAAAGCATTACGATATGATGTGTAAATGCTTGTACAAGAAGCAATGCTTATATTTCCTATGGATATAAATCAAAGCCCATATAAGTACTAAAAACGAAAGGGCAGGGTGCATTGGCACCAAGAAAAAAAGGAAAAAGACGGGTAGGCTGCCGTGCCCTTTAAAAAATATCAAACATGAACATTGAATTGAACAATAAGTTATTGCATATCCTTTTCCACTCAACACTGTTTAATAACATTTCATTACAACGATATCCGACCTAAAATGCAAGCCAGATTTTCGTGAGTATTGCAAATTACACTTTTTGGCAAGAGGTAGGTGACTGACTGAAAAAGTATGATTATTGGAGTTCCTGACTGGAAAAGGCTTACCTCCAGTTTGATCTAGGTAACATTGTTCGAGACCTAGGTGAGGGGCTCGAGGGAGAAATGTGGGGAGCCCACATAAGTAAGAGTGAGAACAGAAACTGTTGCTCTTGAGGTAAATAAAAAAAAAGAAAAGAAATTTTCAGTCAAGTCAAAGGCCGTGACTTGAGGGGGGGCAAAAAACTCGATGGTCTACCCAGCTTCCCTTCACCGACTAGCGGTGATCTTCAGCTGGGTTGCTAGACTGAGTATTAGGCCACTGGGGCGAGGAGAGACAGGGCGGCCTTCGGCCGCTTTCTGTAGTAGGGATCTCTGTGATCATTGAGCTTGTGGAGCTGTTTCGTCAATGTGTTTATGTGCAGGTCTTTTTTAATAATACGATTTAGCAGGAAGTCCGGGCCGTGCCGTATGATGCGTAGGTATCTTGCATCTGTGGCAGTTAGGCTGGCACTATGGCTCTTTGCAGCATAGGCCCACACTGGAGCGGCGTAAAGAGCAATAGGTCTTATCAGTGCTTTATAGATGATGGCTTTGTTTTTTCGTTTTTTCCTTTCGGGTGTAAATGAGGCTGCTAACTCCATCGAAGGCCACCTTCATCTTTCTTCTGGTTCGAGTGATATGTTTTTTCCACGACAAGTTTTTGTCAATGGTGATTCCCAGGTATGTGGCTGAGTTCACTCATTCGATAGCCCGGTTATCTAAAATAAGTCGAGAAGGGGGCAACTTGTTCCTCATGTGGATTGCAGTACATTTTTGCACATTTAGCTTAATATTCCAATTGCGCATCCAAAGTTCGATACCATCAAGATGTGCCTGAAAGGCACATCTTAAGTATCTACTATTTGGATGCCTTGCAATGATGGCCGTGTCGTCTGCGTACATGGCTAACCTGGTTCGGTCGTGCCTTGGGATGTCATTGACATATAGATTGTAGAGTGTTGGGCCAAGTATTGAGCCTTGGAGGAACCCGCTGTGTATTTTGTGCTTATTAGAGTGAGCGCCGCCCAGTCGGACGGTATACGAGCGCTCCGATAAGTAGTTACTGAGCAGATGGATGAGTTTATCTGGAATGCCAAGGTTGATGAGTTTGTAGAGGCGGCCTTCATGCCAAACTTTATCAAAAGCTTTGCTGATGTCGAGCAGCACGATAGCCGTGTGCTCTTTCATCTGGAGACCCTCGGAGAGTTGCTCTACTACACGGTAAAGTTGGTGCGTGGTGCTGTGGTTCTGCGTAAACCCTAATTGCTCAGGCATGATTATGTTATTTTCCGTCAGGGTGGTGTTCAGCCTATGAAGGATGACGCGTTCAGCTAGCTTTCCCAGGCTGCTGAGCAGACTTATTGGGCGGTAGGAAGCAGGTAGTGTGAGGTCTTGGCGGGGCTTAGGTATGGGGCAGACCACAGCATCCTTCCAGCACTTCGGGAAGTATAGGTGAGTCAGCATGAGGTTTATGAGAGCCGTGATCTTGAATATGGTAATAGCTGGTCAAGAGGTAGGTGCACGCAGAATCTGTGTTGTATTTTGGACATATTGTTTCAAGTTCTGGTTGATTTTAAAGAAGTTTCGTAACATTTTATTCGTTTTAATTTACTGTGTGTGTAAAAACGTGAAGGCTTGTAGGGAAATGTATAGAATTCTTTCGAAATGCTCATTGTAAAACTTCAAATATTTCAAATGGAACGTTTCTCATTTAGTTTAAAATAGTAGGCAACAAATTTTATTTTTGAGCATTTTATTTCAAAATTAACTTCGTACAGAAATATAATATTTAAACGAGTGTAAACACGTGGAGATTAATAACAACAACTGCATTCAGTAAGCATTCAACAGTAAGCAACAACTGCATTCAACAACTGCGTTCAGTAACAACAACTGCATTCAGTCATATATATATATATATATATATATTTTCATTGACATGAATAATTTAGGATTGATTTTTATGTATTCATCTTCAGTAGTTGCACTCGTTTCTTTGTACAGCTGGTGCAATATTTACCAAAATTAAGATGTATTTATTTTGTCCATTCACTTCTGATAACCATACAAAATCAAAGATATCGCATAGGCTGATTTTTTTAATAAAGAATTTAGGGTTAATGTCCATATTATAACCATTCACTAATCCTGTTTTTTTTTTTTTGTCTGTTACTTGAATAGCCAAAAAACTGACATCCATGCGCTTTACCAGTGTGCACATTTCTTTTCAGAGAGAGCTGGGGGGGCTTGAAGATGAAAAAGAGAACTTTCTATTGAGAAAAATGGTGCTTTTCATTAAGAAAAAGTGCAACTTTCCCGACACCCACTGGATTCTTTCTCTGTATTGCTAGTGTTTCGTTTTAGTTTAAGGCCATTTTTCTTACCTCCTACTGGATATTTCTTTTTCACATTGTATATTTGGTATGTAATTGTAGAACAAAAAAAAATAGTAATGCCTTAAAAAAAGCTGCAATTTTCAAAGTGTTACGATTTGATATGTAAGTGCTTGTGAAAGAAGAAAGGCTTATATTTCCTGTGGATTTAAATCAGGGCATATTAGTACTAAAAACGAAAGAGCAGTGTTCATCGGCACCAAGAAAAAAAAAAAAAAAAGACAAGTGATCCGCCATGCCCTTTAAATTTATTCTATCACATAGCTTCCAACTACTGCGGAATATAATTAACCACATTTTGTTAACAGTATATTTTTTTTGGTATTTTTTCAAAGGAGTAACCAGGCCGCACGCTTAGTACAAAAATTTTGCTATATTTTAAGCCGAAAAATCATTTTTAGGAAAAGTGGTTAATTATATTCCGTAGTAGTTGGCTGCTATGCAAGCATGAACATTGAATTAAACAGTAAAGGCAATTTCATATCCTTTTCCACTCAACACTGTTTAATAATATCTCATTACAACGATATCTGACCTAAAGTACAAGTCAAATTCTCGTGAGCATTAACAGAGGCACCGCTTCGGGAAAACGCAGGAGCCAGCAGAAACAGTGTTTTATGATGAACATATTTTGTTAAAGTTCTGGTTGATTTTTAAGACGTTTTGTAACATTTTATTCTTTTAATTTACTGTGAGTGTAAACACGTGAAGGTTTGTAGGAAAATCTTAAGAATAATTCTTTTGAAATGATCATTATGAAACTTCAAGTATTTCAAATAGAACGTTTCGCATTAAGCTTAAAAAAGTACGTAATAAATTCTATTTTTGAGCATTTTATTTCAAAATTAACTTTCTACAAAAATAGAATGTTTAAACTAGTGCAAAAGCGTGGAGATCAATAATGACAACTGCATGCAATAATAAAGGATTGGATTTCTAGTAACTTTTTAATTGTCTTGTTTTTATTGACTTGTATATTTTTTTTATAAGTCATATATATATTTTTCTTTCAATGTAAATATATTTTTTTAATTGACTAATATATATATATATTACATTTATATATAATATTTTTTTTCAATGACACGAATAATTTTTAGAACAATTTAGGATTGATTTTAATACATTAATCTTCAATAGTTGAACTCGATTCTTTAGTTTAAAAAAATGACACTCCTTAAAGTACACGCGACTTGTTAAATAACCCCATAAGTTCTCAATAGTACTTTGATGAAAACTACCGCAGGCCATTTTGAAGTTTCAGTACTATTGCAGATGAGTAAAACGTTATTCATTTTAATTCACAATGTGCGTAAAAACATTAATTACAATGCGAAAAATATTGATTTATTTTTTAATGGATGGTTTTAACTTCAAATAGAAGGGTAATGCTAGTCATAAAGCTTAAAAACTAATAAGATAAACAAAAAACGTCAGAGCTGCTAACTATTCCAACCCATGAACAACTTCTTGTAAAACGTAATTTCTCAAAATGAGGTTTGAAAACAATGATCATCCCAAGCCAAAAATTCCTGTTTAAAAAATTGGTTTGTTATATTCCAGAATTGTTGACAGATATGAAATGCTATTTTGGATGATTTTAATAAAATATTGATAAGGTACAAAAATAGAATCTTTGGGGTCTTGCCTCTAACCATAAGGGAGATTGGAGAGGGATAGGACCCATGTAATTATGTTTTGAAGAAACATTGTTTTAAATATTCAATTCTCCCACAAGACCGAATATCCATAACATCATACCTACTGCTATGAATCCATCCAGTTGCAGATTGTTATGAGTTTATGTTCCAAAAAAATCTCTTTTACAACACAGAATTTTTCCGATTCTTATATTTCCAGTTCAAATTTTAAATCTCAATAGGGTAATAAACATAATTCCACTTAATGTTTGGTAAGCTCAATAGCACACCTTTTCACTTTCCGAACGTACCACGTATTTGAACTGGCAATTGTGTTAGGACGAAAAGCAGCATGCTTCTAGCAAAAATCTGCTTGCAAGGGGCTGTCATAGCAGCCAACTCTTCCGGTTTTTCCGGAAGATTTTTCACCACTATCTTCAAACAGTTTTATTTCGCAAGAAAATTTTGGACTTATTTTAAGCTTAAATTCGTAAGTAAAAATTAGTGGTGGAAAATCTTCCGGAAAAACCGGAAGAGTTGGCAGCTATGGGCTGTACAAACACAGAGATAGAACCGTGGTTAAAGAGAAAGGCAGGCTGCGGTGCTGGCATTTTGGTCGCACCCTTTTGCTCTCTATGAGCCATGTGGCCTAGAAAGTGCGACCATATTACCCCGAGATAGCCACAGTAAGAGGGCTACACACCCTAGGTCACTTGGCTGTTTGAGGGCAAAAGGGTGTGACCAAATGTCAGCACCGCAGCTACCTTCTGTCTTTCTTGTCAGCTACGAGAAGGAGCACTCTGACTCAAGGAGGTGTGGACATGCCCCATCCTTCCCTACGATGTCTGTAGACAAATAATTAAGCTGACTATCTCATTTTTAGTACTAAGTATTTGTCAGGCTACATTTAATTCAGAACTCCAAATGTGTGTAAGACATATATAGGCAACCTTTTTCGTACGGGCCGGATGTGGCCCGGCCCGGCTTTTGATCCGGCCCTCGGTACTGTACAATCCCCACATAAGCCATTCAAAATACCATACAAAACTTAATTATATGGCCCATGACCTCTCTAACATCCTAAAGTTTGGCCCGCAACTTTCCATCGGTTACTTATACCTGGTGTAAGGATTAAAAATATTCTTATTTAGCTACAGCTACAGAAATCAAAAGTAGCTCACATCGTCTCCTAAGCTAATTTCCATACTCGGCGAAGAGCTACAACATTAAAAAATAATCTTCATGGCACGTCCGATAATAGTACCGACGACGTAAGTCGACGACCACGAGTCGTAAGACAGCGTCGAATGAACGAAAGTACGCAGACCACAGAGAAAGCGGGCTTAGAGCAACTCAAAAAATTTTAAAGAACGAAATTCAAATCACACTCTCCTGATTCCAACTTTAAATAAGAATTTTTTTTCCTATAGCGGTACCAGTCGTTTATAAGCATTGGCCATCACTATGCCCGAATGACTGGTCACTTTATTATGGAGGTCTATAATGCCCATTCCCTCCTACGAAGGACGGGCAAAAAAGACATCCAAGCCCAAGACGGGATACGAACCCGTGATGTGGTAGAATACTTCTCTGACTACTACACAACCCGGGCGGTACTAAGGGAAATGTGGTGGACTATATCGGAAAGTTAAGAGTAAACAAGATGAAAAAATTTATAAGTTCCAGACAGAGATTGACTGTTCATCATTGATTAAGAAGGCATTGCAGTGAAACTGCACCCACTTAAAATGAATGGTAGAACTTAGTCTTGCACCGGCATAACTTTCATTTCATTTGGATTTTTCAAAATATAACATTAGATAACATGTATTATATAAACATATAAGTTAATAAATTAGTTGCATAAATATTATAGTCTTCGAAACTATATTTTTTAATATTTCTTTTATTATGCATGAATTGGAAGTTTGAAATCTGTCCCATAACTTCTCGGTATAACGGAGGGATGGGACAATTTTCTTCTTATTCTAACTTGTGGATAAAACTAACACTTTAACATCGATCACAAAACAGATTCTTTTAACGAATATTATGAAAGAATATTATGAAAGAAATGCAAGCATTTTTTTTTAACTATTTCTCTTTTCGTTTATATTAGCATGTTTTCCCTTCCTTCGGCTTGCAAAACTTTTATAATTTTTTTTCCTCCCCATCATTTTATCTTGCAGTTGGGTTCCTATTCTAAAATTATCTTCGCCTGTTAGATGTCTTTTTATTTTTTAAAAAATTCCACACTGGATATACATTAGGGGGATTATGGTTTAATTTTTCTGTAAACAGGGCGACCATAACGACTGTAGTACTATCGCTAAAAATTATTATGGAAAAGTACAAACGGATAGTCGTCAACAAATTAACTGTTCAGTAATTTAAAATATAAACAAAAAATAAGACGTCTATTAACCAACTGAGATACTATAATGAAATCTAAAAATGCACACACGGTAATGTTATTGGAAATATTAGGCAAATAATTATAATTATCGTTAATATAATCTTGTTTTCATTAATATAAAAATTACACATATTTTAGAGACTTGAAATTGACGTTAAAGTAAATAGTAGAGATTTAATAAAGACTAAAAGTGTTCTGTTTATAATTTTTCAAGGGTTATCTTACAGCCAACTGAACGGTAAGTAATTCTAATTTGTGTTAATATAACCTGCAGTAATTTCAACAGAGGAGATTACTTGAACTTAAAAAAAAAAAATCTGTTTTGTCTCATGCAGATATGATTTTAGTAAAATATTCGCTACTTCTCGTATGAAGAGCGGGTGCGCAGCTATTTTAAAACAAACGGTTGTCCATTTCATGTAGTGTCTGAGGTATTTAATGCTACATCTTGAACAGTATGATGTAGAACTACAGTATGATGTAGAAATAACACATTTTGAAAGTCGGGATTTCTCTGCAAACCGCTAAGCTTTTCACTTTTCTGATCGCGAATGACACTGACGTAGTTTTTTGAGTCATTCTATTGCAATGATTCCAGGTTAATACTCATGACGCAAACTTTACATCAAGAGTCAAATAATTTTGCTTTTATTTTGGATTCCACATCACTGGAATTAATTGAAATTACTCGTGTTAGGAAAATTTTCGTTTACTACAGTGCGAAGAACGGGCACGCAGCTAGTAAATAAAAATAAATACTGTATTTTCGGTGTGACATTATATATATGGATTAAATCTCAATTTCTTTTACTTCAAATGCCGATATATGCTGATATAGTTATTAATATATCTACTAATGTGGCTATATGTAAGTAATTGTTATTATTAATATTAATTTTCAATAAAATCCCAATAATAAGTTAGTATAAAATGGTAACGAAATCGCAGTCCTTAATTTTGCGAAACTCGCGAGACGTCTCGCGTCTCGCGCGAGACGAGACAGCAATTTCTTTGCGAGACGCGAGACGAGACACAGTGTTTGCGAGACGAGACGAGACAGAGGTTTACCACTGCGAGACGAGACGAGACAGCCCCGATTCTCGTCTCGCACGTCTCGCGTCCATCCCTATGAATAAACGTTGAAATTGTTTGTGCATATCTAATTAGCCATTACCTTTGATAAATTTGCTGTTTTTCATACAAAGCGCCACCTAGTGGATATGTTTTCAACTAATTTTTTTTCGAAATTCCGTGAACACATCTTGCGTATAGCCCATATACAAATGCGCGTGCGTATGAGTACATACGCTGGTGATCAAAATTAACGGATAATGAGAAAAAAATATGCTCACTAAGTTAATGTTACAATCAATACCCAGTGTTTCAAGTATTTATTTAATTAAATAGAATGGAACACAAAATTTCGGTTCTGCGTGCACGTTAGCTCCGAAAATATGCAACTTCGGTGATTGACAACTGGGGCGTAGCCAAGGGGGGGGATATCGGGATATATCCCCCCCGAAATTTTTGGATTAGTGATGAAATTCCGTCTATTCATACACATATAAGTTCATATCCCCCCCCGAAATTTTTTCCTGGCTACGCGCTGATTGACAATGGGGTGCCGTGGCTGACGCGATATACAGGCTACGGTGCTGACATTTTAGCCACACCCCCTTTGCACCCAAAGAATCATGTGACCATCTTAGTCTGAGATAACCATAATAGCATGGCTAGGGTGTAACCAAAATATGAGCTCAGCAACCTGTACAGTATACATCTCGACAGCCACCAGTACTACGTAATGAAGGAATTTCAATCTGTAGTGTTTATTCAAAATGAATGTGTTTTATGAGAGTGGTCAGCATTCATTATTTACAGGTAAAATGCATCATTTAGGTAAAGTCAAATGTGGCTAGGAGGTCAAACACAAAACGAAGGTGGTATAAGATTGAAATAGCCTTCAAAGTGTCCTATCCAGATCTTGGAGACGCAATTTAAGCACTGGATCAGTTGACAGACAGCCTGGTCAAGAGTGTCCAAGAGCAACAGCTGCGGCCGAAGACAATTTTCTGTCATTATCGGATCAAAAGAACCACGATGCAACTACAGGAGATTAGATTTTAGACATTCAAGCTGCAACGGGAATCGAAATCATCTGTGTTACTGCTGCAGGAAGGCTTAGCAAGATTGGTGTAAGCCAGAAAACCAATGGTTAGTGTATCTTTTACCAAGTTTCCAAAGAAGCCCGTTTAAACTATTGCCGTCTTCATGTTCAAACGAGCCAAGAACATAGTTGCCAACTTTTACGGAATATAATTAACCACTTTTTGTAAAAATTAAATTTTGTTAAACATTTTTTTTTTCAAATCAGCAGTCAGCTCGCACGCCTAACACCGTAGCTGCCAACTACTGTGGAATATAATTAACCACTCTTTGTAAACAATTTATTCTTTTAGCATTTTTTCAAAGAAGTAACAGTGTCACACGCTTAGTGCAAAAATTTTTCTATTTTTTAAGCCGAAAAATCATATTTAGAAAAAGTGGTTAATTATAATCCGTAGTAGTTGGAAGCTGTGCCTAACACTAAAATTGAGCTATATTCTATGGCGATGTAAAGCTATTTAAAATTTCTGGTGAATGCTACAAATATTAGAAAATATGATGAATTAACCATTAAAATTGAAATACCTTTCTCATACAAAATTATTCATTATGATCTATTGCCTTATCAAATTATCTAATTAGCATAGCTGCCAGATACTACGGAATATAATTAACCACTTTTCCTAAACATGATTTTTCGGCTTAAAATATGGCAAAATTGCTGTACTAAGAGCGTGGCCCGGTTATTTCTTGGAAAAAATACTAAAAAACTATACTGTTTACAAAAAGTGGTTAATTATATTCCGTAGTTGTTGGCAGCTATGAATTAGTCACGGTTAGAAACTGACATTTTTCGTAAAATTTAATTTTTTCTCAAATTATTAGAATATTGCTATTCATGGGTAAATCCACCAGAAATTTTTAATAGTTTTATTTTGTGAAAATAAAACTTTTAAATGCCGTCCTAATGATGCCGTCAAAGCTTGGTGACGTAGAGTTGTCAGGCTTTCTATATCCAGGAGGTATTGTACAAGATCACCACTTGTTGAACGCGCTGCCTTTGTTTCTCTTTCTTAGGTATCGACCGATACCATACTTTAAGCGATACCCGATACCTTATTACATGGGGCTTTATACATATTAAAATAGAAAATTTAACTTTATATAGACAGCAATTTACCAACACCTCCTACATACAGAAAGCCTAACAACTGAAACTTTGACGTCATCATTGGGCCTTCAAGTGATGACGTCATCACAGTTTTACTTTCACAAAGTAAAACTATTTAAAATTTCTGGTAAATGCTACAAATATTAGAAAATATCTTAAATAAAATATTAAAATTGAAATACATTTCTCATACAAAATTATTCATTCCGATCTATTTCCTTAACATATTATCTAATTAGTCATGGTTAAAAACTGCCATTTGTCAAAAAATTATATTTTTTATCTCAAATTATTAAAATATTGCTATTCATGAGTAAATTCACCAGAAACTTTTTATAGTTTTATTTTATGAAAATAAAACTTTTAACTGTAGGCCTAATGATGACGTCAAAGCTTGGTGACGTAGGAGTTGTTAGGCTTTCTTTATCTAGGAGGTGTTGAATTTACTCACTTGCATTTGGAAAAATGTAGACAAAGAACAAAATTCTCCAAATGCAAGTGATAGGAAACGTGATCAGCATACATAGCTGCCAATTCTCCCGAAAATTTCGGGAGATTTTCCACAACAGTTTCAGTCTCAGATAATTTGACGTTATTTTAAGCATAAATTGTTATGTAAAAGTTAGTGGTGGAATATCTTTTGCATCCATGATATATCAAATTTTGTATTATAATACGTATACACCCCCTTGTAAAAAAGTATCGGGTATGGGTTAAAATCTGGTTTCGGCCGATCCCTACCCAAGCAGCAAGAAATCCCCGGCCTCATCTCGGCCAACTGTCTTCCCGGGACCTCAATTTCACCCGTTCGACCTCGGCGCAGGACTTCCGCTGAAGGTTGGGGATGTCAGGTCGGGTGACGGTCCATGGACTGTCTACTCCGGAGGGATTCTGTGCGTCTCCGGGAGTTTCCCCGGCAATTTGCTCTCTTATCCTGATTCAGTCGAGATTGTATCTATTGCTTTTTAATGAGCTATACCATATAAATTTCCCACTTCAAATTGATGAAGAAACTGGTTCTTAATTCGGATAAATAATTTCTTCAAATAAAGATGTTAATTAATAGTTATATTTTCAAAATACAGTAACTTTTAACACCCATCAACACCTAATGTAGTATGCTAAATTTCACAATTTAACTAATATAATTTTTATTCTCCCTTTCATTTTTATAGAAATTAAGACATATCTAGCTCTTTAAAAATATTTTCCTATTAAATAAGAAATAAATATCTAATTTAGTCATGAATATAGTCTAATAATATTTTAGAAATCAGATGAGTAAATTATTTCTGTGTTAAAACGTTGAAACTTGTGCTGAACATAAGTAAATCTTTATGCATGTATTTAATTACATAATTATAGTGTCACATAAATTAAAATATATATTGTGATATTTTGGGTATTTACAAGAGAAAATTCTTCTTGGATAAATTCAAAATGTCCCAGTTTATTTCAAGGAAATTCAGCGATTACATAATTAAATTTATAATGAGACTTATATTAAATTCAATGCAAAGAAGCACATGGGGAAGTATTTGTGCTAACCATACAGAGTTATATAAGGTCTTTTAAAATGCTCAAAATGCTAGTTAAAGAATGAAGAAATGAAACTAGTTCATTTGCAATGCTCACGTTTAATTTCAATACTATAAAAAGAAGTACACTCATGTCCATAAATTAAGGATAATGAAGTTCAGGCAAAGAAAGAGAAAGAAGCAAAACAAATTTGACTTATTTGTAAAGTCTATTTATTAAACAAAAAGTAAAGAGCAAAAAAGATGCTATATGTTTGACATAATTAATAAAAATTGCAAGTTTTACTCCCTTGACCACATTTAAAAAAAGAACCTATTTACAAAAAACAGTATAACATGGTTAGTAGGATGGTTAATACGGAGTATGTCTCCCGGACGATGCAATACAGGCCTGATAACGCCTAGGCATGCTGAGTATCAAATGATCAATCTGATCTTGGGGAATATTACACCACTCCTCAAGCAATGCACTCCGAAGTTCCGGTAGACAGGTGGGAGGGGGTTGACGGGCTGCAATTCGTCGGCAGAGCATATCCCACACATGCTCTATTGGATTCAAGTCCGGTGAGTATGCTGGCCAATGCATACGGGTGATATCCTCCGATTGAAGGCATTCGTCTACAATGTTTGCACGGTGAGGACGGGCGTTGTCATCCATAAACACAAATTCAGCACCCATGGCGCCCCGAAACAAACGGACATGTTGTTCCAGAATGACATCCCGATAGATGTGGCCTGTCATCATTACACTCTGAACATGCAGGTCAGTTCTGGAACCAAGAATAATTCCTCCCCAAACGAGCCATCCTGCACCACCGTAACGGTGTCTTTCAGTGGTGTTCTCTTGGTGGTAACGGGTACCTGGCGCTCTCCAGATGAATGTCCGGCGAGAATCAGACTCCAAACTAAACCTGGACTCGTCGGAAAACATCACACAAGACCACTGTTGCGGTGTCCACAATGCATGTTCTCTACTCCAGGTTAATCGCCGGCGACAGTGAGTTGCGGTAAGTGGAACACATCTGACAGGCCTACGAGCATATAGACCAATGTGCCCTAAGCGTCTGTACACGGTCTGCCTTGAAACTGTCGTACCGGTAGCTGAAGAGAGCTGACGAGACAGGTCTGATGCTGTACTCCGTCTGTTTCTTTTGGCAGTAACTGCCAAATAGCGGTCCTCATTCGGCGTTGTAACTCGGGGGCGACCTGTGCTGTAACGTCTACTCACATTACCATCATCTTGGAATCGTTGCCAAAGCCTGTAGATGACACTCTGGGCGATTCCAAGTTCCTCGGATACTTCCAGCTGGGTACGTCCACATTCCAGTCGTCCGATAATTCTGCCACGTAAAACATCATCCAAATGCCTCCTTTGTGCCATAACTATGCGGTTTTTGCACTGAAAGGCTTTCACAGCGCTTGTGAACAATTTTACTTCTTTGTCACCATTCCTTATATACCCCTCTCTTACACTCTCGTCATTGTGACGTACCATCCACGCCATCTGGTGGTTTCCTGTAATTTGCATATTCTTCTTCAAGATGTGTGTGATCATTCCACAGGTGAAATTTTTATTTTAGAGATCAGTTTCTGTGTGATTCTGAATTATCCTTAATTTATGGACATGAGTGTAGGTTTTGGAAAATATGTAATGGAAAAAATATTTTTTCAGTATTTTATTAATTTTTTAAAATATTCGATGTTTTATTCTTTTAAAAAAGGTTGCAAAGTCGCTGTAATTCATAAATTGCTTACTTCGACTTCAGATCCAATTATATTATGCATGCAATTTTATTTTCTGTTCAGCAGAGATTTCAACAAGTAACAAAAGTACATCTGTTTTAAGTGAACAAACACAGAAATAACCTTTTTAAATTGAGTGTGTTTCTTGTTGGTATGTTATCTTGTGTAAGCCGTTAAACTTTTGAATACGCCACCCAACATTTTGCATCGCAACAGTGCACTGTGCCAAACGAAGCTAACTGAACGCTCCCGAAAAAAATACTGCCAGGCAGAATGGAAAGGGGGGCTTCATATTGGATGGAAGATAAAAGAGATAGGAGCGGGCGAAATTCAAATTGACGTGAGGGGGAGGGGAGGGGTAGCGATGTTGTACTAGGAAGCAGCATCCCCCTTCCCAACAGACAACGCCATCTCTGAATAGTCCTTTCGAAGTCCTATCCCGACGTCGGATCAACGGATCAAAAATACCTGAGAAAGAGTAGTATATGGAGGAAGTTGGTTGAGTTTTCTCCCGAGGTTAGGGAGCTGCGGAATGAATTACACGTCGGCGGTATAGCTTCAGCGGACTTTAAATGGACGTCGAACAAAAATTCCTGAGTACGAGCCGATAAGATAGACAGTCGGTCAACTTTTTACCGAACTCTTTTGCTGCCTGGGTACTATTTCTATCTAGCCTAAGGGACAGGGTTTCTTGAGCATACATAGACCAAAAATTCGGACGTTCGCTCACAATGAAAAGTTTTTACATTGAAAATATCTTGTTGGAATTTCTGGTTGACTGAATTGTCTGATTGATTTTACAGAAGTAACTTTTCTAAAATTTGTTACTCATTTAAATTTACGCAGTCAATAAATAGATGAAATTAAATGATGAAAGGGAAGAGTTAAGAGTTTTGAGTTTAATAAGTAATTTTGAAGTGTGTTCGAATAATACTTTCAAACAGAAGATATCACACAAGTAAATTGGCCATATTACTCACTCGACACGAACCAACACCTCCTAGACAGAAAAGGACTGAGAACAGAACTTTTTTCGTCATCACCAGGGCTTCTAAGATAACGTCATCACAGCTTTACTTTGATAAAGTAAAACTATTTAAAATTTCTGGTGAATGATACAAATTTTAGAAATATCTTAAGTTGAACATAAAAATTAAAATACCTTTCTGATAAAAAGTAATTTATTATGATTTTTTTCTATATCATATTATATAATTAGTGATAGTTAAAATTTCCTATTTGTCGTTAAATTAAATTTTCTATCTTAAATCATTAAAATGTTTTATGGGGGAGTAAATTCACCATAAAATTTGAATAGTTTTACTTAATGAAACATAATGTGTAATGACGTCACATTAATAGACCTAGTGATGACGTAAATGCTTCTGCTCTCAGGCTTTGTGTATCTAGGAGGTGTTGCAGGAACCCGATTGAGCATATGTGGGGTGTCTTATGGAACCGAATTTCAGCATGTCAAATTACTGCACGGTTTATAAGGAAATGAGAAGTGCACTTTTAGAAGAGTGACTTCATCGACACCTTGGTATAGTCTATAAAGTCAAGATGGTATTCTTATCTAGCCGAAGCGGCCATACACCATATTAAAAAGAAGTTCCAGAGGAAGTGACTTAATTTTTCCATCATTTTCTAATATCCATCAGTTTGGCTTTTAATTTCAATATTTTGAGAATAATCAATTGCCAAGCATTGTAACTTATGCTTATTATTGGTATTATATAAATAATTTTTCATTAATAATCCATTACGTTTTTATGTCTACCATTAACCTTTTATTATAATGGACAATGTATACGTATTACGTTATTATATATATTTTATGTTTGTGTATAAAGTGAGTCCCAAAAGCCCTGACCTATTCTCTTATTCTTTAAAAACTGATAACAGATATATACAATAAATTAAAAAGTTGCATGAAAAAAGGTACATAATTCAATGGTTAGTTTAGGAATATAATGGTAATTAATATTGTCAGGATATATGAGACGTCAGATATTTCCAGTAAAGTTCCAGAGTTAAGGCAAATAATATGGTTTATTGAACATTATCTTTTAAGTTGCAATATCGAATGAGAAGAGGGGAGGGGAGACGGGTACAAAAATCAGCGTGGACTTATTAAGCAGTTCCAGTGGCAGAAATCTCTCGATTTTCGATGTGCGGGTGCATTTACGCTCACCACACCACGTGGTTTGCGAAGACATAACTCCGCCTCTCTCTTATCTCTGATCGAACCACACACATTTACCAACATGACCCGCATCCGGGGCTACAAAGGCGTGGGGACACGTGTACACTCTAAAGAACTCAGAATCGACGGCCTGATGTCTGACAAATAACAAAATAAATAAAACATAGCTCCAGAGCGCGCGTGGCAAGTATGACAGGAAAGCAAAACTTACAGTGAAAGTACCTGCTTGAACAATACCCAAACTAGTAAAACCCAAATTACCTTTTTATACATTACAATATTCCCCCCGGCAAAAGAAGTCTGACGAGCAATATCATTGAGGTGGCCAGTCTCTCACTTGCGAGTCAGACGTCCTTGCAAGCTAATCTTAAAACTGCGAACTAATCTAATTTTCAAGTTTAGACACCTTAAATTTTTCTGACTAGAATTCTGGAGTTATGTTGTACAACACTTGAGGGGCAGGATGCAGTTTCTAAAATTTGACAAAACATAATGATGCAATAGTACGAAAATCTTACAATAAACAATAAAACAATGAGTGCACACAATTTTTTTCAAAATATCACAAGTAAAATATTTACAACCTAGGTGGGATACAATAATACTGTACAACAATATAGTAATATAATTAAACAAAATGGATAAACATGGCTGACATTTATTTTCTTTGGCAAATACTTATGGCTTTGACTTGCATGGCATAAAGTGAATGGAATGAAAATAACTTGGAAAAATGGAGTTGGCAAAATGGTTGGCAAAATGAAGTAAATTTATTCAGTGTAAAGGCAATGTAAAAAAAAAAAAATGTAAAAATGTGCGTAGTGTGTAGAAAATTTCGAAAACCATAGCTGTGAAACAGCAGTATTAACAGGAACGCTTGCTAGAAGAAATTTTCAAGGTAATACAATAAATGATAGCCTGCATGAGGTACTGCATTTATGTGACCTGACATTTTTTTATTTCTAGCAATGTCTTGTTGTACTTTTCTTATTTGGTTATTACTAGTACTTCTTAACAATCTGAGGGTGAATACTCTCCTCAGAGGTTTTATTTCTAGTTAACCGTCTAGGCAAATTTAAATTTTATTACATAAAAAAAAATGGTTGGCATCATTATTCAATAAAGGAAATAATATACGATCATTTTGGCACACAAAAATTTTACACAGTAAATATTCAAAATAAAACATCTACATTTAAGCAAACCTAATATAATGCAAGAAATTTTTTTATTTACATTGACACAATAAGTATTTGTTGTTTTCATTTAAGTTATCGTACCCGGGTGCATGAATTTATCATAATTTTCAAGTGACTTTTCAGTGAATAAAATGACATAATCTCAAGTAAATTAGAATTTGTGTCAAGTTGAGAGTCCCAATCGGTAAGTCATTTCAGGTAAATAATCAAATGAATCTAAACTACGTCATAGTATGCAAATAACAAAATTTCAATTTTCAAATCTTCAGGAAATATAGGTAATGCAGTAGTAATTTAAGCATTAATTTAATAATAGTAAGACCAGTATAAAACTTCAATTGAAATAAAATATTTAATAACACAATTCAATTGTAAACTTACCTTAATGAAAATACTATATTAATTAAAACAAGCGCAGATATATCAATACATTTTTTTTCTTTCTTTTCTTTTCTTTTTTTTTATCAACATTAAAATAGCACTTTTAAAATAACACACACAACTGATAATCATTTAAATATAATACTCTAATGTTCACTTCAATTCTGAAAATATAACATATCGCATACTTCACTTAATCAATATCCACAAGTTGAAATCGTCATTCTTCAACAATAAACAAAACAAAACAAAATCTTCTCTGGCAAGTTTAAGGCAGGCAGGAGAGAGAGGTTCGGTCAACATAAGCTGTACACGCGCACCACACATAAACAAAATATTCGGCATGATGACGAACGGCAAAACACTTTTCTCCCCCTAATTACTGCAAGAAAGAGGTGAGTTATATCGCAGCTGTCATGAGAGGCCAGACGTTCCTCGGGGGGACCCTTGGATTGCAATGAAGGCAGTGAAATTTCGTCGATTTCCATCGGATTTTCTGAATAGCAGCGGACGTGCGGAAAAAAAAATGAAAAACGAGGCGCAGATTTCTTTAATTTACGTGTCGGCATCAACGTCGTTAGTCACTATGGAAAACTCAGGAGCGCAAATTTTTCGATGGGCTTAAGGGAGGTCAGACGATTGTAGTTTGATCTTCCACGGCGACAGAGCATTACACGAAGCAGAGAATGAGGAAGTCCAGATATCTGCAGTCGGTGAAGGGCAAGTTGGTTCTACGTATCTCTCTGATCGGCAGGCGGTCGGCATAACGCCGCATCTCCGGCATACTCCGCATCTTCGGGTAAGCAGTGTACCCCGTCTCCCGACTATTGAGCGTTAATTTTTTACAATTTAAAATTTTTAATTGGCACACAGGCAATCATCCTGTCGACTATTTGAGACGTCAGATATTTCCAGTAAAGTTCCAGAGTTAAGGCAAATAATATGGTTTATTGAACATTATCTTTTAAGTTACAATATAGAATGAGAAGAGGGGAGGGGTACAAAAATCGGGTACAAAAATCAGCGTGGACTAATAAGCAGTTACAGTGGCAGAAATCTCTCGATTTTCGATGTGCGGGTGTATTTACGCTCACCACACCACGTGGTTTGCGAAGACATAACTCCGCCTCTCTCTTATCTCTGATCGAACCACACACATTTACCAACATGACCCGCATCCGGGGCTACAAAGGCGTGGGGACACGTGTACACTCTAAAGAACTCAGAATCGACGGCCTGATGTCTGACAAATAACAAAATAAATAAAACATAGCTCCAGAGCGCGCGTGGCAAGTATGACAGGAAAGCAAAACTTACAGTGAAAGTACCTGCTTGAACAATACCCAAACTATTAAAACCCAAATTACCTTTTTATACATTACATATATATTAAATCTAAATAAACACAAAATTTACATTTTCATACAGTCCCCATGCAAAAAAAAATCACAGTTAGTAAAAGGTGCCTCCTGCAGGAATTAGGTGATAAACAAAGTTTCAGCCTTTTATCATAAAAAGGCTCAAAGATATGTTTAAACAATGATAAAGAGCTATGCAATTATTCTTCTCCTTCTAAATATGTTTACGACCCCTGAAACGCGATCTTCCGACGTGATTTCTTCGTGAGCCATTGAAAAATGCCTTAAGTCAGCATATAGTTATTTTCATATCTCGGATAAGTTTCAGGGTATGATGCTCAAAGTTTTTATATTGCCTTATAGTACTAATTTGGAATATTTTTGTACGAGGGATGTATAAAAATTTAAATGTATTTATTTAAGCTTAATCTCCGGAAAATTTCAATCGATACCATAAATGTCTGCGCCATTTTTTTATTAATATTTAACAAATAAAGGAGTTGTTCAATGATTCTTGGGCACTCTGTTAAGTTACATGGTGAGATGAGACAAGCGTTATTTTCGTCTAACGTTGATCCCTCTAAATGTTTCTCATCAAGTTTAGCAATTAATAATGGAATCTTCACTTCTAGTTACTTGCAGGCATCTCATAAAAAAAATAACTACACTGTTTAAAAAAAAGTTCACATTTTAATTTGGCAGTATTAATGTTTACAGTCAAATTGTACAACAAAAACACTTATTGCATGTTTTCATGAAAATGTGGCTATGGATAACGATGATGTGCTTATTTCGGGATTCTGGGAGGTTTTTTGGTGTATACAGACCTGCCACCGCCGAAGGAAAGCCTGAAAACTATGGATACTCAGGAATTTCTATTTTTGAAGGAAAAGTCAGAGAAAATAAAAAATATCGCTATCTTTAGACAAAATTGGAAATTTTCTCCAATTTTTACTGCTAAAATTAACACCCCTGTGTACGGTTGCAACCCTATTACACCACAGAACAACCTTTATAGAATAATCAACTTCGCTCCATATCTACGTGACCTAATAGTCACGCTTCTTTGATATTCGCGAGACTGAAAATTGACGTCTCGCAAAACAGCCTAATAGCTTTGTCTCGTCTCACAAAATCCCTATATCGTAATGTTAAAAATGTCTGCCTCGTCTCGCGACAAAGCTATAAATCTCAGTCTCGTCCCGCAAAAAAATCGTCTCGCGTCCATCCCTACCTAGCACATCCACGGCAAGCAGTTTTTATTAAAATGAAAATAGTTTTGCTTAAATTTCTGGTTCCTGGAACTTCAGAATTGATTTTACAGGAGTCACTCTTTTAAGATGTGCTATTCTGATGTCTGTGAAAGTTAAAATACTTTCACAGACAATTGTTGAAATACGATAATGAAAGGGAACTTGTGTAAAATTTTCAGTATATTAAAGCATTAGTAATTTTAGAGTACATTCAATTTACACCTTTGTAATTATTTTCCCTTGGTTTTGTTTTTTTGCATAAAGCTTGCCCCCTATAACAGTAGGCGCGAATTGGTAAATTACTTTCCAAGTTACTAGTTAAATTTTGATGAAAACTCCAAAACCCGAACCTCTGCTGAAAATGGTTAAAATGTCATTCGTTTCAATGAGCACACTGTGAAAAATCTGCAGTGTGAAATATATTGACAATTCTTCTTTTCTTATGGTTATATCGTCTATTACGTAATAAAATGTTAGAAATGTATGCGAGGAGACACAAAATAGATATATACAGTTGTTATGCGAGACGAGGAGGTCGTTTTTATTTATGCTATGTCGTTATACTCTGAGACGAGACAAACGTACGCAGTTGTTTGGCCAGACATGAGAGACTTATTGTTCGTCTCGTGTTCATCCTTATCATCATTCATTATGGCCGATAGTTCGGACGTTAGTAGCGGCAAAATGATTTATGAGCAAGTGCCTGCCCATTGAAAAAAATATAAAGATCTTTCATTAAGTTTAGAAAGCAATACTGTGAAAAACTTGTTCCACGCCTGAGTATTTTATTGAATAGTAAGAAGGAGATCTATAGTAGAGCATCGATATCACTGCGGTTATGCTCCACCTATCTACAAACTCTAATACCACCATCTACCTATCGTGTTATTCATTTCAGTTTACACAGTGAAGCGTCTATTCAGGCTTACCTTCTTGATAAATTCAGCAACATAAGTCGAGAGTTTGCCGAACATATATTCTCCTTACCCCCTCCTTCACTTCTCGAGAAAATCAGTGAGCCGAATTCACAAGTGCTGCCGACGTTTGAAAATCTTTCATGAGCTGAGTCTTAGCTGCGTACCCCCATTATAGCCTATGCCGGAGGGACTGCTTACGTAATCGTTGTCATGGAAACAGTGCTGCCAATTTTCATATCAGCGCTCTATGCTGAACCAAAGATTTTCCCAATTGAATTGCGGGAAGATTAAAGTGCTTTTCTTCTGAATGAGCGATCCGGCCACAATACGGTTTTTTTTGGAAGATTTTTTTAATTTACCGTAGGAATTCCATAATTCTAATCTGAATTTAGGAAAATTAGTAGAATAAATCATTTTAAAGTATGTGCTGATAATTTCAAGTGCAGCCCGGCTGTACTTGCTGTATCCCACGAGCCGCCACTGCTCACGCATAACAACATCTCAGTGATTTGAGATAGAAAATTTAATTTTACTATAAAGGGCAAGTTTTTAACTGTAACTAATTATGTAATCTAATAAAGAAATAGATAAAAATGAATTGTTTTGTATCACAAAGGTATTTTAATATTTATCTTTAACTTAAAACGTTTGCTTATATTTGTAGTATCCGCCAAAAAATTAAAATAGTTTTACTTTAGGAAAATAAAACTGTGATCGCGTGAAAGCTCCATTTGTTAGGTGTTCTACATGCAGGAGGTGTTGGTATTGCTCAATTATCCTCCGAGTTCTCGGTGCTATTTTCACCAGGACTTTTCATGACTTTAACATAACTTAATATGAATACAGTATCGTTCCTTTTAATGAATGGATTTAGAGGAAACTTCAATGTGAAAATTACGACACTTGTATTAAGTCTATGGTAATAACTTACAATGAAATGTGGTTGGGAATGGGTACGAGACAATACCAGACAGAGATTTATAGTTCTTATATCAGACGGAATTTTTTAACTGCTTTTACTGAAGTAACTTTTTTAAAAGGTGTTATTCATTTTAATTTACACAGTGAGTTAAAAGATGAATTTAATTGATGAAAGGAGGCATCGGAAGAGTTTTGAGTATAATAAATAACTTTAAAGTAAATTTGCTTAACTCTTTTGTAGACTCTGTTTCATTTACAGAGTCTACAAAAGAATTAATCAAATTTACTCTTTTACGCATGCAAAAGTATGTGAAAATAAAACACAGCATGATTAAAAGTTACACCTTATTGCATAGTTTTAAAAAATTAAGAAACTGTGAAATAAAGAACACTCTGTGCATGCAAACTGTAATGCTTTTTTATCAGTCTTATAAAAAAGAACTAAATTATTTATTTTATTTTTATTTTCTCAGATCATCAAATAAATATGACTTATTTTCTTCTGATTAATCAGGTTCGTTATTCTAAAATATCCTCACATCATTTTTTTTCTTTCTTTCATGAGCAAGAGAAAGTCGTTTCAAAGGCGCAAATTTAGTATGAGTGTTCAATGAAGAATTCATTTTTAATAGCTGATCTCAATTCTTAAGTTGGGAAAAAATATTTCAGTACAGATACCGCGTATCGCTGTGAACTTCGCAAACAAGGCCTGCTGGCCCAAGGAATGAGTCCTCCTATGTCGTCGAAATTTCGGCAGAAAATTAAAATTTGTACAGCAATATTTTGATTCTGGCAACCGCTCATCATTACTGTATAAACTTTATTATTTCTTAAATGTATCTTGATTTATTATTGACTAGCCGCCTCCGGCGACCAGTTGGTTCGCCATTCAAATAAATCTTGTTCGGAGAAAATCCTGTTCCTCATCGGCTTCCTTGGCACTGAAATCTCTCAGATTCTGAATGGAATTTAAAATTAAGATGGTTACAAATAGGAGCGGCCCTAGATTAAGTGGCGCCCCTT
Organism: Cheiracanthium punctorium; assembly: GCA_038373885.1. NCBI lineage: Eukaryota > Metazoa > Arthropoda > Arachnida > Araneae > Cheiracanthiidae > Cheiracanthium > Cheiracanthium punctorium. Next base: position 339,987 of record JAWZYV010014119.1, read on the forward strand.
GCTAATGCAAAAAAGACACCCCTTTTATGCTCTACTTAGTTTTTGAGTTCGAATGACGGCCCTTCGTAGCAGGCGCCCCGATGCAATGCTTACCGTGTCGGGCGGCCCTGGTTACAAAAATAAGATGGTTAAATGATAAAAACCTACAAAAAGGAACAAATTATTTTCGTCCTATATTAATTCTGAAGAGATTCTGGATATATTGCTCATTATCAAAAATGGAAAGGAAAAAAATTAAGAAAATCTGTAACTTTCCGATTTTAAATACGCAGTAAAGTGCTATGTATTAAAAGCGTATTATAATCCATGGGTCTTCCCTATTTTCTTTCCTTACTCCATTAAGTTGGAAAGTATATCATTATTGATGAGTGTGATTAAACACAATTAAAATTGATATTTCTAACAATTTTCTTTCTGGATGTAATACATTAGAAATAGATGGGAAAAAGCTGTGTAGAAAATGCACTTCGAACTGAAATAAAGTTTAAAAACTCATTCAGGTGCATTAATAATTCAAGTAACAAAAGCAGACGATAAATAGCGCTTGGCGCTAGAATCACATCTTCTCAAAATCGCACATCAACCTTTTTTTTCCGCCAAATAAAAAAAATTGCACATTTATTTTCGGAAAATTTCCAAATTCTATTTTTCTTTTGAGTATAAAAAATTTCATTCCTGCTCTGATTTCACATGCACGCGGTAATTTAATTAAAAAATAACCGTACAAATAATCCAAACAAAAAAAAAATCGTTATTCTTTTATTTTTACTTCAAGAGACTAAATAATTTAATAAACTTGCCAAAAATGGCAACCTAGACAGCTAAATTCTCCCCCTTCCCACTGCAGGGTTACAGTTGCGAAATGGCGAGAACAAAAATGATCATTTTGCGACACGTTTTGTATCGATATTTCCTAAAATAATTCGAATTTCGAAAAAATCGCTTCGAGGTGTGTCGGGACACGTCTTGGAGAATTACCGTACAAAATTTGGTAGGTCTACGATCACCCGTTTCGGAGCTACGCGAGGCACAGACAGACAAACTAACGGACAGTTTACACATTGTTTTATTTATATAGATTAGTGATTGAATATTATAATAAAAATTGTTTAAAAATTCTGATTGGAGCTTCAGATTTTTAAATAAATGTAATTTTAACTGATATGCCAAATATATATTTAAGCAATGATAAATTTCATAACATGACGATGAACAACCAGAATCTTGATTTTGTTATAAAAAATGTCATTTGACATCCAATTTAACAACCAGGAGGCGCTACTTGCAGAGGTCACAATGCAGTGGCGGCTCGTGGGATACAGCAAGTACAGCCGGGCTGCACTTGAAATTATCAGCACATACTTTAACGGTGTTATTCGAAAAAATCATGTGATTTTGGTACATAATTACAAATAAATTAATTGCACTTCAAAATTTTGAAAACTGTCTCTTTATAAGCTGTATTACATACTGCGAAGACAGGCCAATCTGTATCAGTTTCAAAACTTTTAGAAAAAATTCTTAAAAATCGGAAATTTTCGCAAAGCGTGTCACTCTTCGAAAAATCTTGCAGCTCAAATCCATGTTTAAGAATTTTTTCTGAAAATTTAACAAAAGCCACAGGGTTTTCACTTATCGCCGTGTGTAAAACAGCTTATGAAAAACCCACTGGAATTTTTTGGAGACCATGGTGCTATTAGTTTATTTCAATTTGTGTACCAAGGTTAAAAATAGAGTTCTTTTTTTTCGATGACCAGCCTTAAAATAATTTATTCTACTAATTTTCCTAAATTCAGATTAGAATTATGGAATTCCTACGGTAAATTAAAAAAATCTCAAAAAAAAAACCAAACAAAAAAACCGTATTCTGGCCGGATCGCTCATTCAGAAAAAAAGCACTTTAATCTTCCCGCAATTCAATTGGGGAAATCTTTGGTTCAGCCCAGAGCGCTGATAAGAAAATTGGCAGCACCATGAGAACTGTTGCGTAAGCATTTCCTCCGGCATAGGCTATAATGGGGGTACGCAGCTAAGACTCAGCTCATGTAAGATTTTGAAACGTCGGCAGCACTTGTGAATTCGACTCACTGATTGGCTCGAGAAGTGAGGGAGGGGGTAAGGAGAATACAATATGTTCCGCAAACTCTCGACTTTATGTTGCTGAATTTATCAAGAAGGTAAGCCTGAATAGACGCTTATGAATGGACAATTACCCATCAAAGCAGTATTGTTTTTAAATAAACAAGAACTGGCATTTAGAGGACATAGCGAACGAGAAGATTCTTTAAACTGGGGGAATTTTAAAGAGCTTTTAAAATTATTGATATCTGAATTAAAACAACGCCTTTTTATGAGGGCATCACTGACCGATTCGCAAGTATAAAAGAGAGGAGGATTGGTTTGACTTATAAAAAATAAGTACGTTTTCTTTTTTTTTTCTTTTCTTCTCAAATTATCGTTACAAAAGAAAATTCTAAGGAAACTTCGAATCAGACACGGATTAATGCAATTTTGACTATAAGAGCGGCTGGTTGAAATTTATGTCCATTTTATGGAAGTAAAATAGGATCTCTTACATTTTTTATGTAATTTTTTTTTCCTCGGTGAGGGCTTAATCCGCCAGCTTTCGAATTCAATAACAAGGATTTTCCATTCCTGCCCGGAGGAGGGGGGGGGCTCCTATGCTTCCGGCTGCACTAACAGTTTTGACCACGGGCCGCCACTGTCACAATGTTGCCAACTCAATCTTTGCGTCCTCAGTTCTAACTTGATGGTAGAAGGCCTTTCCACGGTCATTCCAAACCTTCAGTATTTCTGAAAATAAAATTTCAATCATTTTAATCGGCACGGTTTGAAAAATTTCAATGTGGAAAATATTGGAAATTCTTTTGAATTTATAGTTGTAACTTCAAGTTGTGGGCAGCTATGCGAAACAGTATGAATAATACAAAATGTTTTCAGGGATCTGTGCCAGCCGATACAAAGTAGATGTGCACTGTTGTTGTGCGTGAAGAAACACACGTTCTGATCATTATTATACAACGAAACTGCGAGACCAGGTAGGCATATTATTCGTTACCTTATGTTTTAAACAAGTTTAGGAATTAACGCAAAGGAAAGTATGTGGTACTTCTGAGTATTTTCTTAAAATGTGAGTTACATTCAAAATCCCCCTGCTTTATTTTCCTCTTTCTACTCACAATGACCAAAAGTACCAGTGTCGAAGGAGCTGCTTTGTTTCAATTTTACCAACACATAGACAGAGAAAGAAGAATTGAAGCTCGGGCGCTTTACGAGACTTACACGAGTGATGAGATTATAGTTTGATTTTCGAACTAAAACTATTTAAAATCTCTGATTAACGCTACTTTTATTAGAAACTATCGTAAAAGAAAATGCCTTTCTGACCCATTATTGATTAGGTTCAGAAATCAGTATATAGAAACTACTTCTGTACATCTTACTAGAAAAATAATTAGTTGCAAAAAGAGAAACAATCAATGCGGTTGTGCTCCGCGTGTTCTTGAGCATCACCATTTCCTAGATACTGTGCTATTTTCCCGTAATACCTGACACCACTGTCAGATTTTCTTGAACTCCGTACCACAGGCAGGAACGAACTGCAATTCGAACGGCTAAGTATTTTTATAGTGCAAATATTTTGTTTAAATTTCTGGTTGGTGGAATTATCTAATTGATCTTACAGAATAACTCGTTTGTGATGTGTTATTCATTTTAACTTTCGCAGCGAGTAAATTACTAAAATACACTGATGAAAAGGAGCTAGTAGAATTTTCAATATGTTATGGCATAATAAGTAACTTTTCAGCCTTTCATCCCTTCAGTGCAGGCGCGTAGCCAGGAAAATTTTTCGAGGGGGGGGGATATGAACTTATATGTGTATAAATAGACAGAATTTCATCACTAATCCAAAAAATTTCGGGGGGGGGATATCGGGATATATCCTCCCTGGCTACGCCCCTGCTTCAGTGGGCCGATAAAGTGAGGACCAAGCTTGCACAAGCTTAGAGTTAAGCACTCCGGACTTCGCATCAAGCTGAACACCTTACCGAGGCACGTGCTTCCTGACAGACTGACTGAAGGGGGACTTTACGGAAGCACCTGCGCGAAGTGCTTATCTCCAGAGTGAAAATTAAGCCCAAACAGACCGGGCGAATAAATTCAGTCACGTCAGCAAAAAGGATGCAGACAGATGGAAAAGTCAAGTCGAGCAACGGCACATGCTTCTGCACGCCAGACACCGTGGTCGCGAAGGTGTGGTTGGGCAGCGCAGCCCATGGCCCCTAATAGGGGCTATTGCGCCAATGTTTAACTTTAATAAGTAATTTTAGAGTACATTCAACTGATACTTCGCAATTAGTTTTCGTCAGTTTTGTTTTATGCAAAATCATGCTCGTTATAACAGCAATATGCGTAGTGCTAAATAATTTTACAAATTATCGGTAGAATTTTGATGACGACTTTCCAAAGTTTCAACGCTGTTGAAAACTATTAAAATGGCATTTATTTTAATGAACAGACTGCGAAAAATCTTCAGTGGGAAAAATATACAGATTACTTCTAAGTTAATGGTTATATCTTCAAATATGGAATAAAATTTTAGAAATGGATGCTAGGCGATACAAAACAGAGATTTACAGTTATTATGCGATACAAGACAGACATTTTTATTCATATTGTATAGTTGCACTGTGAGACGAAACTAACCTTCGCAGTCGTTTTGCAAAACGACACTATACCTGCCAACATTGCGGAATATGATAAACCACTTTCTGTAAACAGCATTTTAAAAAATATGTTTTTCTACTACAGTAACGCTTGCGGTGATTCGGTAAGAAAGTTTACTATGTTCTTGCAAAAATTACTGTTTACGAAAAGTATCAAACTATTTTCCGTAAAAGTGGGCAGCTGTGCGAAACAAGACTATTTTTTCGTAGCGTGCCTATCCACCACCTCCTAGATACAGAAGGCTTGCGAACAGAAGTTTTTGCGTCATCACTAGGTCTTCTTATATGACGTCATCACGGTTTTCCTTTCACAAAGTAAAACTATTTAAAATTTCTGGTGAGTGATACAAATTTTAGAAAATATCTTAAGTTAAAGATAAAAATTAAAATACCTTTCTTATAAAAAAAATATTTATTATGATCTATTTCTTTATCATATTACAAAATTAGTGATAGTTAAAATTTCCAATTTGTCTTACTATTAAATTTTCTATCTTAAATCATTAAAATGTTTTATTCGGGAGTAAATTCACCACAAACTTTGAATAGTTTTACTTTGTGAAAATAAATGTGTGATGACGGCACTTTACTGGACCTAGTGACGACTTAAAAGTTCCTGTTCTCAGGATTTCTATATCTAGAAGGTGATGATCCATCCCACCCCGCTGTAGAAACACTTCCTGTTATCTTCGGAAGAATGCAATGGGAGAGGTGAAACGATAGGTGGCGCCACTTACGTTACCTGCCTATCCCAAGATATGAACGATTTAAATTATAAAATATATTAATTTAAATCTTTTATATATTGGAATAGGTAGGTAACGTGAGTGGTGCCACCTATTCTTTCTCCTCTCCCATTGCATTCTTACTAAGACGACAGGCAGTGTTTATAGAAGGCGGTGGTCCATCCTTAATATCTTTCATTAAGCTTAGAAATCCTTGCCGTGGAAAACTTTTTACACATACTGAGAATTTTATTAACCCTTTTTCACTATAAAAAATTCCCAAGCAAAAAAAAATATTTCTTTTAAGCTCAAATGGCTCTATTTTCGGTAAAATAATATAACTATAATAAAAAAAGTGAAAATATTTATTTTTCATTGTTTTTTTTCAACCGTATTATATCCGCTCCAATGGGCAGTTTAGCCTCTTGAGTGCATTTGATGACCACGTTGCGTTATTCACTTGCTTTAACGAAGTAATAGATGGTTCGTCATTCCAATTAGGACAGAATTAAGCATGCCCATTCTTGCTCATGGCAAGAAATTTGTAAATTCATAGGAGGACGTTTCTTCCAGTCACAGTTGCGAATTTAGCCACTGTGGTTAGAACTGGTTATTGCATAGCTGCCAACTTGCACGGTTTTATGGAAGATTACCCACCACTATTTCTAAATGTTTTCCTATACATTAAAATGTCGGATTAGTTCAGCAAGTAAATGAATGAAAGAGAAATGAAGGTAGCTAGCCTTCCCGAAAGCCCGTACGAGTTGCAGTTGTGTCATTATGTCTGTTGTAAAAGCAAGAGTTTCTTCATAAAAATGCTTACCCAGGGGTTTAAGATGAAGCGATTTTCATAAATATACAAATAAATTTTAATGTTTTACATTTTTACGCGTGAAAAGATTAAAAACAAATTCATTCTTTTAAAATAAAGACATATATTGCACTTGCCACATTTTACAGACATGTGTGATTTTGTTTATAGACTACTTACATTCATCTGGAATGGACAGCAGATTTTCTCTAAGCACGGATAACGATGCTTGGACAAATGCATATGCTTGTGATATTTCAGAATTTTATTTTTCGTAGGAGATTAAGTATAGATAGTTATCATCAGCAATATGTAAAAATGCAAGAAAGTTTTCAAATCCGTTGAGACATGTCATGACAAAATTTTACTGTATGGAACACCCAGGACTTTTAAGGCTACAAATCCAGTTTCGTAATTTAAAATTCCTTTCTTTTTCAACACTAAATACATAAGACCTCCCTGTGAGGGCTGGTCAAGTCAAGAAAAACAATTTTAAATACAATGTAAATAAGAAATGAGTAATATGTATAAAGATAATAATGAGATAACCATATAAATGAATAAGAGTTAAGAGAAAATTTTGGAAATAATTTACACAACATTGAGTATAAATATGGATGTAAAGTTCCTAAGCAGTATCCAAAACTATGACCGTCTTCGGCCTTTTAGTTTTCTTCTCCGAAATCATAATCTGGTAGTCTGGCCAACTGTTCGTTTGGAACAGTATCGAGATGGACTATTTTTTTAAACTATCCGTTGAGATGAAACTTCCGCAATGAGTTCATACCATATCTGGTCTTCACAATATCCTCTGTCCCGCAGTGGTCTGGGCGCTAAACTCCGTTCCCATAAGAACACGACAAGAGAAGCAGCATCCGGCTTGGCCAGTGCTTGGGAGGGTCATCGCCCTCTCGGCTCGTCCGCTGTGGAACCGTGTGCGCTAATGGGAGTTGGTGCACATAAAATCCGTCGTGGCTCCAATGTCCTCCAAGTTGTTAAACGATACCTCTGGGGGTGCCGGTTTCAGGTGGTGGTTGGTCCCTCATCTGGAATCGGTTCAACATTAGGGACCAACAAGTACAAGTCCAAACCCCACGTGGGCACTGGTACCCCTCTTTCCATGGTCTATCAATGGACACGACAACAACAACAACAACAACAATATCCTCTGATATGAGATGTCTCGACCAGCCCCATTCTAATAACAATTCTCAAATCTGGATCTTTCTCACTTGTTCTCCACTTAATTGAAATTTCCTTTTGTTCGTACAATGTATACATCTGTTTTTTCTACTGATGACAGAATTATATCTTTTGGAATACACATTTGAAATTCGTAAGAAGATGGCAGAGATTCTGGAAAAGCAGGAAAATGGAAAGGGAAAAAATGTTGGGCTCTTTTCTCTACCAAAGAATTTTTAAAAATTTTCTGCATTGTCTTTCCATCAATATTTAGCCTCTTTATGTTATTTTAGAGAAAATTTTCATCATCTTCTTCATCTGTGCTCTGTTCAAGCAAATTATGAGAGAAAAACTCATCATCAGGGTAGTCATAAGAAATGTCTGATATAGATCGATTGATACTCATAAAATCTGTAGCATGTTCCGCATTTTTCAAGGTTTTTTTCTCATTTTCCTACTGAATTATTGTCCTGAAGTAGATGCCTGAAAAGAAATTAAGAATTTATTCAAAATCCTAAAACTTTAGGAATTTTTTTTTTTTTTACTTTCATTTAATAAATAAAAGATAAAACTAAATATTTCTTTAAATAATTTTTGTGAAACAATTCAGCTGAGAGTTTATTTACAAATTTATTCTTATTGTATATCTCATAAATTTTTTTTCCTTTTTGCCCCCAGAAAATATTATTTTTGATAATTATGAAATCCCAAAATCTAAATTTAACAACCTTAAATCCATAAATAGTATTTAAAAAACGCATTAATGGGAATATAATAAAAGTTTAAAGCACTAAAAACTCTATTACAAAACATCCCTTGTCAGACCAGCAATGCATAGTTCCTCGAGTATCCGTGGTAGCGTATATGCGTATACGATAGCATGATTTTAAAACTCTTGCAAACAATATATATGAAGCTTTTAAAAAATGATGTTGAAAGTAGTGAAAAAGCATACATTTTCTTAGGCAGGCATGACATATAAACTTTTCTTTACAATAAATATTTGTAAAATAATGGAAAAAATTACCTCCATGAACTGTTTTCTTTCCTGGATTCCATTAATGCTGCTTTCTCTGAATCTAAACTAATATTATCCATTGAAGGCACCACTAATGGTTTTATAACTGCACAGTAACATTTAGGTACGTTTTTCTTGTAAAAATGGAGCGCCTAAAGCTAGGTAGCACATATGCTACCAGTCGGTATTAGAGGGTTAAAAAAATTCCACTACCTGCTAATTACAAGACAATAGGGATCGACGGATACCCGATACTTTTTTACGATGGACTGTATAGATATTATAATACAAAATTTAACATATCACAGCTACCAAAGATTTTTCCACCACTAATGCTTACATAGCAATTTATGCTTAAAATAAGGCCAAAATTCTGGTGTAAATTGTTTAAGATTGTGGTGGAAAACTCCCGAAAGTTTCGGGAATGTTGTGTTATATACATCACGTTTCCGATCACTTGCTATTTGTAGAAGTTGTTCTCTGTGTCTACATTTTTCCGAATGTAAGTGACAAGAAATTCGGTTCCATGTAAAATTAAATTTTCTATGTTGATGTGTATACAGCCCTTTGTAAAAAAGTATCGGGTAAAAACTGGTATCGGTCTATCCCTAAACATTTTACCTCTACTAATAGAGATGCCGATATCCGGAATATAATTAACCACTTTTTGCAAACAGTAATTTTTTAAACACTTTATTAAGTGATAGATAGCCCATACCTTCAGCTGGGAAATTTCGACATAACGTAAACCCAAATTTGCTGTTTAAGAAAAGTGGTTAATTATAATCCGGAGCAGTTGGTAACTCTACTACTAGTCAAAAACATTCAAGATGGAATTCACAAAACAATATTTAAAGATTCCATGTAAGCTTACGGAAAGTGTGTTAAAAAAAAACACGACTGAGTATAGTCAACACCTCCTACATAAAGAAAGCCTAACAACTGAAACTTTGACGTCATCATTAAGTCTTCAAGCAATGACGTCATCACAGTTTTGCTTTCACAAAGTAAAACTATTTAAAATTTCTGGTGAATGCTACAAATATTGAAAAATATCTTAAATAAAAAATTAAAATTAAAATACCTTTCTCATTCAAATTCTTAAAATCCATTAAAATCCTTATCATGTTCTAATTAGTCACGGTTAAAAACTGCCATTTGTCATAAAATTATATTTTTTATCTCATATTATTAAAATATTGTTATTCATGAGTAAATTCACCAGAAACTTTTTATACTTTTATTTTGTGAAAATAAAACATTTAAATGGAGGCCTAATGATGACGTCATAGCTTTGTGACGTAGGAGTTGTTAGGCTTTCTTTATACGGGAGGTGTTGGTACAGTGGGAAAGGCTCTTATGCGAGGTACTGCTTTCCACATTTAAACCAAATACATGCCCCGTTTTCTTTTCGAATTCCAAAAACAATTAATGCAATTAATAATGTATTATACATTCACTCAAGAATGTTATTAATATTGTGTGACCCCGCTTACACACACACACAGAGAGAAAAAAAACGAACATGCTTGCATAAGTTAACGCTAATTAACTTCTTTTTCATACTTCACATGAATGAGAATGAAATCAACATGAAAGGTAAGAGCAAGCATAATGGCATTGTTGTAATTGTTGATTGACGAATGATTGCGATGCTATTCAACGCAATCATACTACGTATAGAAAGCCCAACAGCTCCAAATTTAACGACATCATTAGGCTTGCGAAAGCGCCGTTAACACAGTTTTCATGTCACAAAGTAAAACTGTCTAAAATAATTAGTGAATGCTACAAATATTAGCAAATATCTTAAATTAACATAAAAATTAAAATACCTTTCTCGTACGAAATTATTCGTTCTGATCTATTTCCTTGTCATATTATCTAATTAGTCACAGTTAAAAACTGCCATTTGCCTTAAAATTTTATTTTTTAATCTCAAGTTATTAAAATATTGCTATTCAAGAGTAAATTCAAAAGAAATTTTTAATAGTTTAATTTTGTGTAAAAAAACAAAAAAAAAAACTTTTACAAGTGGGCCGAATGATGACGTCAAACCTTGATTACGTAAGAGTTGTAAGGCTTTCTATATCTAGGAAGTGTCGTCAAAACCAAATGCACTCACGGTAACTTCACAAGAACAGGGAAATAGTTAATACGATGAACTAGGTGCCCGTAGTAACGTACACTAAGTTGAGTCATTCCATTGCCATGATAGAGGCTTCCAATACAGAAGCCGTCTTTTCTTGATCCAAGTACACGCATAAGAACCAAGACTCCGTAAGTCGATAACTTATCTCTTAAACTTAAGACAACTGAACTATATTTGTGGTTGCTTAAGTTTAAACAGTACATGATAATAATAGATTTAAAAAATGACAGGTTTTTAACAAACGTTTTAGCAGCTGTGAAATTATTATATATTATAGTGTCGATGAACATTGAAAAATAAACCTATGAATGCCAAACACATAAAATATCAGTTCTCGCAATCTATACCCTGAAAGAGTATAACTGTAGATTTACAATTTCTGGAAACTCATTCCCAGATATATAAAATGAAAAACATATTATTTATTCATTAAATCTTATATTGATTCTAAATGCTACAAAGAATGTAATTTAAGTTTACACTTACAATTCCAAACATTCTTTAATATTCTCGATAATGCTTGTAATACCACTAAGACATTTTTATACCAGAGATATAAGAGAAATGCACGTTGAGCATTTACTAAAACTTTTATTAATTCTAAATTCTGCAAATACTTTTTCTGCACACTCATTTCAAGGATAATCTGGGAAATATGTTCTAATTTTCAAAGCTATCTGGAACACGTATTATGGAAAAGCTATCATTCTTGAAACACGAAGGTGCAATTTCCAGTTTTCTATACCTTAACATTAAAATCTCTATTAGACATGTTTGTAGCAAAAACAATAATTTCTAGGGATCGACCGATAGCATATTTTAACCGATACCGGATACTTTTTTACAAAGGGCTGTATACATATCAACCATAGGTGCCAAGTATCACGGAATATAATTAACCACTTTTTGTGAACGGTAATTTTCTGCTTAAAATATCGCAAAATTCTTAAGTTAAAAGCGTGGCCTGATTACTGTTTTTAAAAAATATTCAAAGAATTTATTGTTTACAAAAAGTGGTTAATTATATTCCGTATTACTGGGCACGTATGTATTAACATAGAAAATTGAATTTTATACGGAACCTAATTTCCTGTCACTTACATTCGGAACAACGTAGACACAAAGGAAAATTTCTCCAAAAGTAAGTGATGGGAAACGTGGTCTATATAACATAACTGCCAACTTTCCCGAAACTTTCGGGAGTTTTCCACCACAACTTTAAACAACTTGCACTAGAAATTTGGCATTTTTTAAAGCATAAATTGCTATGTAAAAATTAGTGGTGGAAAATCTTTGGTAGCTGTGATATGTTAAATTTTGTATTATAATATGTGTACAATCCTTTGCAAAAAAGTATCGGTTGAACCCTACAAGGCAGCGCCTCCTAGATAAAGAAAGCCCTACGCCGCCAAGCTTTGGCGTCATCACTTGGCCTTCGAATGTGACGTCATCACAGTTTTACTTTCATAAATATAACTATTTAAAATTTCTGGTGAATGCTACAAATATTAGAAAATATCTTAAACATTAAAATTAAAATACCTTTCTCATACAAAATTATTCATTATGATCAATTTCCTTATGATATTATCTAATTAGTTATGGTTAGAGGTTATTGTTAATTAGGTATGGTTAATTACATTTTTTCTCAAATTATTAGAATATTGCTATTCATGGGTAAATTCACCAGAAAATTTTAATAGTTTTATTTTGTGAAATTAAAACTTTTAAATGTAGTCCTAATCATGACGTCAAAGCCTGGTGACGTAGGAGCGATTAGGCTTTCTCTATCCAGGGGGCGTTTTACAAGACCACCACTTGTTGAAGAAGCCGCTATATTACTATTTCTATCTAGCCTAAGCGCTAGGGTTTCTTGAGCGTGCATAGGTCCAAACTTCGAAGTTTTTTATATTGAAAATATCTTGTTGAAATTTCTGGTTGACGGAACTGTCTGATTGATTTTACAGAAGTATGTATTCTAAAATGTGTTACTCATTTTAATTTACGCAGTTAATAAATAGATGAAATTAACTGATGAAACGGAACAAGGGAAGAGTATTGAGTTCAATAAGTATTTTTGAAGTGTGTTCGACTGGCAGTTTTGTGAGTATTTTGCCTCTACATGTTTGAGGCAAACATGTTGTGCCTCTACTATTTTTTTTAAGAAAAAAAAAGATAAAATACAGCATAATTAAAAAAATAAATCACTTTGCTAACTTTAAGAAAGGACATTGTAAAATTCGCATGATAAATGAATAAAATATATCTTGTGTGTATAGACAATATTGCATTTTTTCTTTTCAGTAAAGAAAAACAACATTTTATTCAGATCGTGAAATAAATTCTGCAGCATTTTCTTCATACTACTCCTCTTATTTATTCTAAAACATTTATTGCCTCACTTTTCTTATGTATAAGGCAGGATTTTGGCACTATTTAGTATTAATTTTCAAACATTCATCTTTAAAACTTGAACTCAATTTTTCAGTTAATAATAAAATGACTCCCTACACAATATACTCTTACTGCTAAATCATCTTCCAAGTTCAAAGCACTGTTTTGATTAGGATTTTGCAAAGCTTTAACATTACCATAGTTGGCACTTCCGATTTTACTGGAACCACTAATCTTTATTTTGCAATTTACGCTTAAAAGAAGTCTAAATGATTAAGATAGGTACCCTCAAAGATTGCAGTCTGAAATCTTCCGATTTTATCGGAAAATGTACTACCACTATTTCACCTTCCGATCAAACCTGAAGCAAATTTATTTCCAAATTTTTAAGGTAAATTGAAACTGTTTAAAAATTGGGGTGGTAGATTTTTCGATAAAATTGGAAGAGTCGGCAGTTTTGATATAGCGCCGTTCCTTTTAACCCTACAATGCATGATTTTTTAGGGATCGACCGATACTTTTACAAGGAGCTGTATCAACACCTCCTAGATATAGAAAGCCTTACTACTACTACGTCACCAAGCTTTGACGTCATCATTTGGCCTACATTTAAAAGTTTGATTGTGACAAAATAAAGCTATTAAAAATTTCTGGTGAATTTACCCATGATTGTCACTATTTTAATAATTTGAGATAAAAAATATAATTTTACGACAAATGGCAGTTTTTAACCATAACTAATTAGATAATGTGATAAGGAAATAGATCATACTGAATAATTTTGTATGAGAAAGATATTTTAATTTTAATGTTTAATATATTTTCTAATATTTGTAGTATTTAACAGAAAATTTTAATAGTTTTATTTTGTGAAAATAAACCTTTTAAATGTAGGCCAAGTGATGACGTCAAAGGTAGTGACGTAGGAGTTGTAAGGCTTTCTATATGTAGGAGGCGTTGGCTGTATACATATTAAAATGGATAATTTGATTTTATGTAGACCTTATTTACTATCACTTGCATTTGGAAAAATGTAGACACAGAGCAACTTTTCTCCAAATGCAAATTATAGGAATCATGATCGACATACATAGCTGCTGTTAAGGTAACTCAAGGAAACTCAGGAGATCTTCCACGACAGCTTTGCAACAATTTTAGGTTGCAAAAGGAATTTAGTTTTATTTTAAGCATAAATTACAATGTAAAAATAAGTGGTGGAAAATATTTTGCATCCATGATGTATTAAATTTTGTAATATAATATGTATACAGCCGCTTGTAAAATAGTATCGGGTATCTGGTAAAATCTGGTATTGGTCAATCCCTATTAATTATATTCCGGAATTGTTCGCAGCTACGTAAATCTGCTACGGTTAAATCTCGAAATCCGTTACGGTGGACGTTATGTACTTGATATACAGATTGACTGATTTTCACCGAAGGGATACGGAATCACTCAAAAATAACAGTCCTCTGCACTTTACCCAGGTGAACATTAAAGTCTTCCGAATCGTAAAAAAGGCACAAAAATTGTTTCTCTCTCATCCTTTTCCATAGCTGCCAACTCTTCCGGAATATAATCAACCACTTTTTGTAAAAAGTAATTTTCTGTAAGAATTTTTTCAAAATAGTAACGGTTAACGCGGTCTAATGTAGGAACAGTCAACTGAGTCAAAGATTGGTGTTTTAAAAAAAAGTCGTGAATTACATTCCGGAATAGTTGGCAGCTGTGCTTTTCTTTCTCCTGCGACTTTTGCCAACGCCTCCTAGATATCGAAAGCCTTACAACTCTGACATCAGCATTAGGCATGCAATTATAAGTTTTATTTTCACAAAATAAGACTATTAAAAATTTCTGGTGAATTTACCCATGAATAGCAATATTTTAATAATTTGAGATAAAAAATATAATTTCACGACAAATGGCAGTTTTTAACCATGACTAGTTAGATAATATGATAGGGAAATAGATCATAATGAATAATTTTGTATGAGAAAGGTATTTTAATGTTTAATTTAATATATTGTCTAATATTAGTAGCATTCACCTGAAATTTTAAATAGTTTCACTTGGTGAAATCAAAACTGTGATGCGGTGGAATGTTGGAGGCGTTGGAGTTACAAGGCTTTCTATATCTAGAAGGCGTTGCGTTTGCCTTCTTAAGCTTGTGCTGCTGTCACATAACTGCTTCCACAGGCCGTTCTCTTATTTTTAACAATCAAGATGCAACGCCGGGGAATTACAACGCAAGTTAAAAATATGGATAGAGCATAGAACTTTAGCATGTATGTCAGCTGCATGCTTGTCTAATTCTCCCTGTCTTTTTTTCTTAATTCTGCTTGTAGCATGATTTTCAATAAGCACTATCCAGTGTTATTGAGATTTTTGTTTTAGTCTATACAAGGTGTCCCATAATGATTGGGATAAACTTTAATGCGAGGTAGGGCATGCAATAAGGATGAGGGATCCAAAACGTCTTCAATATAGCTAATCACTTTCGAACATGCACTGAAATATTAGTAAACTTACTGACCATTGTTGGACAAAACCGGTTGAGCTAAATAGAGGATGCCCTTAGTTTTACCACGATTCCAAGACCATTCTGCTCTTAGCTCTGAAAGTCAATTATATAGTTGGCTCTGATCATAGGGAACAAAAAGAAATTTGTCGGAGCTAGGTCAGGGATGTAAGCTGACTAAACAATGTTACAGAGCGGTATAACTAGGTTCCACATTTTTCTCGTTCGGCATTTTCTTTTTTTCCATATGGGGACATCGTGGAGTTTTGGAGCGCTCTGTTTTCTACACCAACCATTTACATAAACTGTAATTCAAAATGAGAAACATTTTGAAAAGTTACTTGCATAAAATAAAACAGAAAATTATGTCAACCAGAAATATGGCTAAGATACTTTTTAATAAGAAAATAGCGTGGATGTTGATGCTTAATTAGTGCCTTCGTATCTTCATAGCTTGCAAGAAAGCTTGACCGCGTGTCGAGTGTCGTGAAACAGAAAAAAACGCTGCAACGTTTGTGAATAATGTTCCGTACGCCGCAAGGGACAAAAGTCGCGAAACGCGTGTCTTGCAATAGGTTGCAGGGCTGTTCCGCAATAATTTAAGTGTTCTGGATAGCCGCAATTCTCATTCCACACTACGTAACTTGCAGCAAATCTAGGGACATTGTATTACGACTTTGCAGCTTACGATGTACGAGGAATAAGAAATACTGTCCGTATAGAATTAAGACTGAGAAAGCAATAGACCGTAACTATTCTTCAGTCGCGTTCCAGAAGTAATGCAATTGTTATTGCACCGCTGAGCCGAACTGTAGAAGTCTGTGGACTGAATGGGTTGGAAGAGGGGAGTCTTGAACAGAAACTTGATCCTACTTAATGATTCCAAAATGGACTCTTCTCCCCCTGGTTGCTCCGATTCTAGAGAACTAAAACGGGGCTGAGGTATTGTTGACCAACTTTACTTAGCCAATAACTCCCAAATGCGTAGGGCTGCATGTCTATATTCGGAATTTTTTTCTGCTGTAATCTGTGGCACAAGTGCTACCAGGATTTTATCCCCTACAGTGATCCCCTAACATTTCTACAACTCACAGCAGAATGATCTTGGACTCATTGTAAAACTAAGTTTTCTAAGCATCTGACTCATTCATGCTGCACTCATTCTGTAAAATACCTAAGCAATATGCACGTACACTTACCTGATTAGCCTACTTTAAAGAAATAAATTATACGACTACACACTAATTTTCTAATGCAGCACCACTCTATATACATCTAGAACACTTTGAATTCATGTACACTACAACATACCAAATAAATTGTTAGGGAATCGACAATTTTCAAAGTCTTACTCATCCTGCTTTCTTGCGTTTCGCCCACCATTTTTCCCCTCTTTTCCCGTGAATAAAAATGAGTTCTCTCTTGTTTTCCTCTCCCCTAAATTTACTTCTACTTTCAGTTCTCGAATCAAGTGTATATCTGTTTTGTGAAATGAAAACAATCTCCTTTTTTTATTTTATTTTACTTATTTTATTTATTTATTTATTTATTTATTTTGGGGGGAGGGTTGCGATAAAACAGGAATCTTTTCGCTCTGGGCTCTTAATTTCGTCACTTGCCGTTATCGTCAGAACTGAGCAGGTGCTGGTTTTCCGAATAATGTTCGAGCTCAGCTGCAAAGTTATTTTCATATTCTCACAGTACTTAAAGGAAGAAATCGGAAATACAACTCAAAAAATTTAGATACTGCCTCACTCAGGTGTATTTACATTATTTATATGTAAGCTGTATATTCGACGACATTATACAACGGTTCTTCGAATGTAAGCGTTAAATCCATTGCCTAAAGTATGCACAGGGTCCGCTCTAAGTGCGGAGAACCCGTAAATTTGTCTTGGGCGTCAAAATAAGAGGGCTGGATTTTGGTTATGAGTGTGAGAAAGTCATTGATATGTTAAATACATTGATGTCTAATTTTGCTAAGATCTTATGATTTTGGTCATAATATTATTTTGGTGAAAATAGTAAAATACATTTTAAATTAGCAAAGAGTGAGTGGCATTCAAAATCTTTGTCCGGAGGGCCAAAACCGCTAGAGCAGGTCTTGAGTAAGCATTATAAAGGGTGTGCAAAAATTGTTCTACTGTTGAAATCGATTGTTAATAAAACAACCTCATTAATAAAGACAACATCAAACTATTTGGTACCGTATAATCAGTCGCCTATAGAATAAAATCTCGCATCTAACGATTCTCAGTAATAGCATAATAAATAATTGTCACATGTATCTAATTTTAACTCATATTCCAAAGGCATATTTAAGCAAAGATAAATTTGATAAAATGACGATGAGCAACCAGAATCTTAATTTAGTTATAAAAATTATCATTTGACACTGTAAAAGTTGTCGTGTTTAGTGCGTATGTCAACAGGCCTTGTTAGCGAAGGTAGCGGTATTGTCAAATCTAACTCCGCGTTCTTGGTAAGTCCATGAGGACTTCTTTCCCGGCCGTTCCAAACTTACAGCATCTCTAAAAGTAGAATTCCGTAAGTTTTAAAGGACTTTCTTTGAAAAACCTCAATGGGGAAAACACATGTTTATAGTTATGTGTGAGGTAACACACTTTCCCATCACTATTATATAGCGATACGGCGGGGCCAGGTAGGCCTGTCGTTAATGTTATCAGACATCTCATGTTTTTAACAAGTTTAGAAATTAGCGCAGAGGAAAGTATGTGGTACTTCTGAGTATTTTGTTGAAACGTGAGTTACATTCAAAAGGACAATTTTCTTTTTCTCCCTCTTTCTACCTACAATGAGTAAAAGCGCCAATGTCGGAGGAGCTGCTTTGTTTTAATTTTACCAACACATAGATAGAGAAAGATAAATTGAAGCTCTAGCGTGTCATGAAACTTAGTCGAGTGATGAGATTACAGTTTGATTTTCGAAATAAAACAATTTAAAATCTACTGTTATTAGAAACAATCCTAAGATAAAAACGAAAATACCTTTCTTTCCCATTTTTAATTACATTTAGAAATCAGTACTATAGAAAAAATTTATTTCTGCGCATTTTGCTAGAATAACGTGGTTTTGCTCCGCCTACCCGAATTCCACAGAAACACCATTTGCTAGAGACTGCATTTTTCCCCAATGCCTGACACAGCGGTTAAGTTTTCTTGAACTATATAAGTATTCAAAAAAATTTGAACGACTATGAACAGTCTTTTTGTAACGAAAATATTTTGTTTAAATTTCTGGTAGGAGAAATTTTCTAATTCATCTTACAGAAGCATAGGTGCCAAGTATTACGGTATATAATTAACCACTTTTTGTGAACGGTAATTTTCTGTTTAAAATGTAAAAACTCCCTTACAGGGAGTGGTTGATGTTCTGGAAAAATATTCAAAAAATAAACGGATTAGAAAAAATGGTTAATTATATTCAGCAATACTTGGCACCCACGCAGAAGTCTTCTGTAATGTGTTATTCATTTTAACTTTCGCAGCGAGTAAATTACTAAAATACACTGATGAAAAGAGCAAGAGTAAAATTTTCAATATGATGTTACGTATACAACGCACTTTACTACGGCTTCGCGTTCAACACCCGGCGGTCGGGTTCGATCACTGACTGGGCATGGTTGTCATTGTGTCCGTCCCTTCATAGGGGGCGACGGTGGTGCACCTACTAGGTGCCCCCGTAATAAAGATACCAACAGCTCCGGCCTTAGTAGTGGCTTTTGAGTGAGAAATACATAGATACCAACTACTACGGAGTATAATTAATCACTGTTTTTAAACAAAAGATTTCTGATTAAAATACAGTATATCTTTTACACTCCACGCGCTACCTGGTTATTATTTTGAAAAAATACTAAAAGAAAAAAAGATACAAATAAAGCGGATCTCACAAATATTCTTAAAAAGGTCATTTTGACTTCATTTTTTTTTTTACGTTTTTACGTGTGAAAAGCTTTAAAACAGGTTCATTCTTTTAAAATAAAGATGTATGTTGCACTTGAAACATTTTCTCTAAATACGGATATCTATGCTTAGACAAAATATGTTTGTGATTTCAGAATTTTATTTTCAGTTGGAAATCATGAATAGATAGTTATCATCAGCAATATGTAGAAATGCAAGAAATTTCCAAATCCGATGACATGCAACTCTCGCAATGTGTTCATACGGTATCCCGTCTTCCCAATAACCTCTGAGATGAGATGTCTCGACCAGTCCTATTCTAATAACAATTCCCAAATTCCGATCCTTCTCACTAGTGGATCAAGCACCGTACTACGGTTTCGGGTTCAACTCCCAGCGGCCATTGTTCCATATCCGACTGGATGTGGCTGTCATTGTTTCCGCACCTTCATAGGGGGCGACGTTAGTCCACCTACTAGGTGCCCCCATAATAAAGAGACCAACAACTCTGGCCTTGGTACTAGCCAGTGCCTCCAGGGGCAGAGGCCAGCCATTGGGGGGGGGGGGGAACTTTCCCTCCACATAATTAAAATTTCCATTTTTTCGGACAAAATACACTTTTTTCTTCTACTATTGGTATAATTATTTCTTCTGGAATACACATTTGAAATTCAAAAGCAGATGGTAGGGAGTTTGGGAAATCAGGAAATTGGTCATCTTAAGGAAAAGGGAAAAAATTGGGCTCTTTTTTCTACCATACAATTTTTCAAAATTTTCTGCGTTCTCTTTCCATCAATGTTTAGCATATTTCTTCTATTTTCAAGAAAATTTTCATCATCATCTTCATTGGTCCTTTGTTAGTTACATGAGTAACCACAGTAGTGCATATGCTACCATGATTTTAAAAGGGTGCTTCGCGCAGGTGCTCCCGTAATTACCCTCTATCAGTCAGTCAGTCAGTAATTTAGTGGACCTAGTGTAAAAGTTTCTGTTCTCATGCATTGTATATCTAGGAGGTGTTGAATGAACGGGCTAGATCAATACCTATTAGATACAAAAGGCCTGAGAACAGAAGCTTTTACGTCACCACTAGGTCTTCTAAGATGACGTCACCACAGCTTTACTTTCACAAAGTAAAACTATTTAAAATTTCTGGTGAATGATACAAATTTTAGAAATATCTTAATTTGAAGATAAAAATAAAAATACCTTTCTGATAAAAAATAATTTATTATGATCTATTTCTATATCATATTATCTAATTAGTGATAGTTAAAATTTCCTATTGATAGTAAAATTAAATTTTTTATCTTAAATCATTAAAATGTTTTTTTTTTTTTTTTTGCGGGAGTAAATTCACCAGAAACTTTGAATACTTTTACTTTGTGAAAATAAATGTGTGATGACGTAAAAGTTCTTAGGCATTGTATATCTAGAAGGGGTTGGCTAGATGCGGGTGTCTTAAACAGCAGCTTTATCGTACTTAATGGTTCCAAATTGGCAGAGCTGCCAAGTGTCCGGCTTTTTTCGGAAGATTTCCCACCACTAACTTTTACTTACAAATGTAAGCTTAAAACAAGTCCAAATATTTAATGCTTAATAAAACTGTCTAAAAGTCGTGGTGGGAAATCTCCCGGAAAAAGCCGGAAGCTTGGCAGCTCTGAATTGGATTCCTTTCAGGTTTCCCTTGATCCTAGAAAACAAAAAAGCGGCTGAGGTACTGTTGCCCGACTTTCCTTGGCCAATAACTCCCGAATATGCAGTTTGTATACCTAGATACGGAATTTTTTTCCACTGTGTGCCGTGTCACAAGCCTGATCAGGATTTTAATAAAAACAATGATCCACTAAAATTATTCCCACAGCTCATAGCAAAATGATCTTGAAATCATTGTAAAGCTAAGCTTTTCTAAGAATCTGGCTCATTCATCCTCCATTCATTCGTTATAGTAACAAATGCATTAATTTTTAAATACACGATGCTGTTTGAGATTTGAAACTATTTCCCACACTTTAACACATCTGTAAATTACCTAAGCCGTGCGCACATGCACTTACATGATTTCCCCAGTTTAATGATATAAATTACACGACCCTGGACTTCGCGAAAAAAATTGTAAACGTATTTTCTAGTACCAAAGTCATCGTTTAAACAAGCGCGCACATCAAACGTTGACTATTGCTCGTAGATATCAAAACCCTAAATAAATCACACGCATCCCAGTGTGGGCGAAGCACGGCGCCTTATATTCAAGTGATACAGCACCACTCTATTCATCTAGAATGTTTTGAATTGATATGCGCTTCGGCATATCAAATAAATTTTTAAGGAATCGACATTTTCCAAAGTCTTACTCATCCTGCTTTCTCGCGTTTCACCCACCATTTTTTTCCTCCTCCCCCCCCCCATGAATAAAAATGAGTTTTCTCCTGTTTTCCTCTCTACTAAATTCACTTCTAGTTTCAGTTCTCGAATCAAATGTATATCTTTTTTGTGAAATGAAAACAATATACTTTTTTTTTGGACGTGGTAAAACGGGAATCTTTTCGCTGTGGGCTCTTAATTTCGTCGCTTGCCGTTATCATCAAAATAGAGCAGGTGCTGTTTTTCCGAATAATGTTGGGGCTCAATTGCAAAGTTATTTCCACGTTTTCGCAGTACTTAAAGGAAGAAAATGGAAATAAAACTGAAAAAATTTAAATGCTGCCTAATAAATTCATTCAGGTGTATTTGCATTATTTTCATGTAAGCTGTGTATTTGACGACATTATGCATCTGTTTTTCGAATGCAGGCGTTAATTCCGTAGTATAGAATAAAAGTTGAAGCATGCACAGGGTCCGTTCTAAGTGCGGAGAACCTGTACATTTGTCCCGCGAGTCCAAAATAAGAGAGCGGGACTTTGGTTAGAAGTGTCACTAAGTCATAGATATGTTCAATCATATCCAGAAACTGCTCCGATTTTATCGGAACATTTTCCACCATTAATTTTTACTTAGCATTACAAGCATAAAATAAGTTCAATTTTTTTATGTTAAGTAATGCTTTTTAAAAATTATGGTGGGCTTCTTGCGAAGCGACTTTAATTTACCCGCGGAAACTTCTTTTCTTTTTTTCAAAATTTTCTTGTGTATAAAACATACTAAATTGAATTTATACTCGAACACACTTTGATGAATGCAAAGGATTGACAGGGGTCTAAATTAGTCTAAATTAGTCCTGCTCTTACGATCAAAATTTCACGTTTTAGAACATCATTCGCATTAGTGTTTCCCAACCTTTTGACCCACGAAAATAGAAAAAGAACTGGGATCTGCATCAGCCAAAAATAATAAGCAATATACTAACAGGGAATTTATTTATTAAATAAAATTTTATACTGGTATGCAAGAGCGACATCTTCTAATACTTTTTCTTAAATAAATTTCATGTACGTCGACCGTCAATGAAGTCCCACGAACCACTAGTTCGCAAACACTGACCTTTTTGACCTGCTCATGATAACACCGCTGTACATGTTAATGAGCAGATGCCAACAATTCTGCAATATAATTAAGCTCTTCTTATAAACAGAAT
This sequence comes from Cheiracanthium punctorium, assembly GCA_038373885.1. NCBI lineage: Eukaryota > Metazoa > Arthropoda > Arachnida > Araneae > Cheiracanthiidae > Cheiracanthium > Cheiracanthium punctorium. The sequence continues at coordinate 363,035 of JAWZYV010014119.1, forward strand.
ACTTTTTGAGTGTTTTTAATAATCGCAACCATATCCTCCATCGGACTTAAAGAGTTTGCTAATATTCTAATACCAAAATTGCTGTTTAGAAAAAGTGGTTAAGTGGTTAATTATATTCAGAAATTGTTGCAGCAATGTGAATGGTGTATACGTTGCTTCTTCTGTCAGAGTTGCCAGCTGCTCCGGAATATAATTGATTACTTTTTTAACCGTTTGACTGCTATGCAGCGCTATTGCGCTTTTGGAATGTACACCCTCCAAAAGAAGCATTCGAGCAAGAGAGAAATTTCCTATGTTGGTTTTGTATATTAAAAATTATTTATCATAGAATATGAGTTAGGCTATGCATAAATACGCCATTCCATATTTCTATTAAGTTGTGCGTTTTTCAAAAACTCAATTATTTTTCGCAAATCTAAAAGAGGAAATTTCTCTCTTGCTCGAATACTTTTATTTGAGGGTGTATGAGGATTTTGATGGATAGCAGTCAAACGGTTAAACAGTAATTTTTGGCTTAAATTATAGCAAAATTTTTCACGTTTAACATATGGGCTCGGTGACATCTTGAAAAACTATTTAAAACGAATTACTGTTTTAAAAAATGGTCAATTGTATCCCGGAGCAGTTGGCATTAGGGATGGACGCGAGACGACTTTTTTGCGAGACGAGACAGAGATTTACAGCTTTTTTGCGAGACGAGACACACATTTTTAACATTACGATATAGGGATTTTTGCGAGACGAGACAAGCTTTTAGGCTATTTTGCGAGACGCGAGACGCTTATTTTTCGTCTCGCGTCCATCCCTAGTTGGCATCTCTGCTTCAATCTACATTTTACAACAGCAGTACTTATTTCTTAATTGGAAAAGCATCATTATTTCAGCTAACCTAATCAGATCTGACCTTAGTTTTGTGTTAATTTTACTTTATCCTTCAGCATCTTTTCAAGATTTTTTTAAGGGGGATGGGGATGGAGGGGAATCAAGTTTGTGCGTAAATGTACTCTCACCAACCACTTACAACAAAACAATTGATGAAGACCTTAAAACTGACTTGCAAACACTGTACAAGACCAGTATTTGCCCCTCTTGCCGCTCGGGTGGTGAAGTAGCTAAAGAATCACTCTATCAACTCTTGGCTTGACTTCGAAACCCGGCTTGAGCTTTGGTGCTAACATGTCCGTTACTTCATTGGTAGTACTGGGGGTAACGAAGGCAGCTCATTTGACCTTCCTGAAAAAAATGGCCAGTAATTTTTGCCTTAGGAGTTGCGAATGCTTGAAGGGTAAGTGGCCGTCTTTAGGGGGCGGGGGAGGTATTTTCCTCTTATTTGGAGAAACAGCTTCCTTACAGTTCTACCTAAGCTAACTTGATAGTCAGGTTTTCTGGATTCTTCGCAGAAATTTTTAAATACATACAAGTGGGTTCATTTTATGATATAAAAAATATCTCACTTAATCTTTTGGTACATTTTATACAAATTGTCAAAGATGTTTTTCGTTTAATTTACCGTATGTATAAAAAATTTAAAGCCAGTGAAAGAAATTGGGAATTCTACTAATTTAACGTTAATCCTCAAGCTTAAAGAAATAAGATACAAAACAATTGTTACTTTGGAGCATTTTAATATAGCATTAATTTGGTATAAAAGTAGTATATAGTGCGTCCTAAAAGTAATGCAGAGTGTCTTGTAGTCTTTACAAAGCCTTTTTTTTTTTCATTAGTTAAAATCTATTGTGAAAGTCTGTCTTTCGTTTAAAACAAACAAAAAAAAAATATTCCATCTCCATTAGACAAAGATATATTCGGATATTTCATTTTCGTCTTATAACGTTTCTGAAACTTCAGAGATATTGAAAATCTTAAGTAAAAAAATCCATTGATAGGCATAATTTCCCGAAGCATTTTATGAATATAATTGTGCCAGTACAAAATTAATTACGAGTTTGGGGTGAAAATATGCAGCTGTTCGTTTCAAAATAGGTTTAGATAAAAAATAACTATTAGTAAAATTAGATGTCCAGCGTCATTTTTAAATACTATTAATGAGACTATTATATTTTAAGTTTTATTAATATTTATACAAATAGAGCATACAGTTTAATGTTTTTTAGCGTCATAATGAGACTTAAAATTCAATTAAAATAAATAGTGTAACTAGTTATTTTACATATTTGTGAATCAAATGCTAATGATTTTAGTCCAGTATTTATTGGGGGAGAGGACATGATTGCTTTCAGCCGTAAATGTAGGCTGTTTTGGTTTTTTTTCTCTAAATGTAAATGGAAGGCAGTGGAAAAGTGGCCATTTACGCCGCTAATACTACGTGAATTTTTCCAAAATTTTTAACTGGACTCTAAAGTGACATGCCAGTGCTTGAAAATTTGATTTTTTTTTCAAAAATTTCACAGTTTTCGCATGACTTTTTATTCTAATAAAGAAAGTTACCGTTCGGCCCTTATGTTACTTTTTAATGATTTTAACCGTTTAAATAGAGTATTATGAAGTACTAATCTTAGTTTGTAAATAAAAGCTTGCCTTTGAGCCTTTTCTGTGAGTAGAAAAGGCGTAAATACTCGTACAAAAATAAATGCAAAGTATTTAGCACACGTTCGTCAACAGAGTTGTCAATAAAAAAAAGACGGAATGCGATAGATATGTATCGTTTGCGGCCTTATGCTTAGAATCAGAGAATTGCATCATACCAAATTTCAAATTTAGTTAACATTTCTACCAAGAGATGGCGCTGCAGACGATCTGTAACGGGTATAGTTAAAACGAAGTATTTCAGCTAGCCATTCCGTAGTTCGTCGTCAAGCTGACAGCGTGTGCTGTTGAGATTGCAAGTCCGCTCTACCAAAATGGTTTTTTCCTTTGAATAGCGGGTATTTATTGTGTTAGAGTTCCACAACCTGGAACACAGTTTTGTTCACACGAAGTGCAGTTTCCAAAGAAAATTTCATGTGAGAAACGGACCGTCAGACAATGCGATAAGGACTCTACTCCAAAAATTCGAACGAATGGGAAGCTTGAATGATGACCGTATTGGGAATGTTGGCCGCCCACTCCTTTCAGTTACAGAGTCGAATGCTGAAGCCGTTCAGCAGGTTATCCAACAGCTGCCACAGACTTCCGTACGCCGTGCTGCATCTTGTACTGGACTCCCAAGAATGAGCACTCACGGTCTCATGTGCCACAGCCTTCACATGTTCCCGTACAAAATCAACACCTCCTACATACAGGAAGCCTAACAACTGCAGTTTTGACGTCACCACTAGGCCTTCAATTAATGACGTCATCACAGCTTTATTTTCATAAAGTAAAACTATTTAAATTTTCTGGTGAATGCTACAAATACTAGAAAATATCTTAAGTTAAGGATAAAAATTAAAATACCTTTGGGATACAGAACAATTCATTATGATCTATTTCCTTATTATTTCACATAATTAGTTAAAGTTAAAAACTTGCCCTTTGTCGTAAAATTAAATTTTCTATCTCAAATCATTAAAATACTGTTGTGCGTTAGTAAATTCACCAGAAATTTTAAATTGTTTTACTTTGTGAAAGTTAAATTGTGATGACGTCATTTTTGAAGGCCTGCTGTTGACGTGAAAGCTGGGTGACGTAGCAGTTGTTAGGGTTTCTATATCTAGAAGGTGTTGGCGGAACTCGCGAAATTAAGGGAAGCGAAAGTCCTCATATTGCTGAACCTTCGTCCCTGCATTTACCAAAAATATTGGTATGGGATGCGGTTTCCTCCAAAGGAATAATAGGGCCATTTTTTTAGAGCAACCGATAAATGCTGTATGGTATATTGGGATTCTGGAAGAATTTGTGGAGATTCATACTGCGTTGGAGGACTGTTCGAATGCCTCCTCGTTCATGCAAGATGGTGCTCGTCCACATCGAACGTCTGCAGTATTTGAGTTCTTGAACGAACATTTCAGTGAGCGGGTAATTGCCTTGGATTACGACATGCGTACAGGAAGTGGCATGGCATGGCCTCCTTATTCGCCAGACTTGACGCCCTGCGACTTTTTTCTTTGAGGTACCTAAAGAAAGATTTGGTATACCGCCAAACTCCACAAACAATTGCAGAGCCTAAGCAGCACATCTGTACTGTATGCGAGACAATTCCAAGGGACATGTTTGAACGGATGTCTGGAAATTTTTGCCTCAGACTCTACCACGTTGTTGCAGCAAATGGGGATTATATTGAAAATGTCATTGCTTAGTTTTTTGCAACAGTCCTTGCAAAATTTTCATTCCGGTTTTTATTTTTTCATAGTTTTCAGCGCCACCTGTGGGTGAAAATGTTAACTAAATTTGAAATTTGGTGGGATAAAATTCCCTGATTTCCTAAGCATAAGGCCACAACCGATACATATCTATCGCATTCCGTCTTTTTTTATTGATTTTTAAAATCCATCAGTCATTTTTTGGGACACACGGTAAATACTGCTTTTAAAAGCAGCGGTTTTAAAAAAATATTTTTCCAAAAGAGTGACCATCCAGCGTTGTACTAAGTTTTGCTGTGTTCTGAGCTGAGCTGAAAATTACTCTTTAAAAATATGGTTAATTATATTCTGTAAGTTTGACAACTCTAATTTATCGTAGCTGTAAATATATGCAGCGATTTCTCGAATATTTTTCAGTAGTTAGACGAACATTTCTTACAAAAAAAAGTGTGTGGTTCTGGACTACATAAACTAATTCTGAAGGCCTATTTGTTCAACCGTAACGACAGTAGGAATTTCTTGCTTTTGCTTTTTACCCGGAATAATGAGCAGCTGTGTATGCATATATGTTCCATTAATGTTGTTGCCCACAAAAATTCCATTTATTCCGCTTCTGCAACTTTAGTTGCAGTTCACGCAGCTAAAAGTTTTAATTCAAGATGTCAAACTACTCAATTTTCGTATTTCGAAGAACGTAATGTTCATAGAAGCAGAGAAGTCAGCTGCTTCTTTGCTCCAGCTTGGGAGGAAACCTTCGTTAAATTTTTGTTTTCGTATTCCATACTAAAAGCTGCCAACTACTACGGAATATAATTAACCACTTTTTTTAAACAATAATTTTCGCGTTAAGATATTGTAAAATGCTTGTACTACCGACGGGGGTTGATTGCGATTTTAAAAAAATACTAAAAAAAATATACCGTTTACAAAAAGTGGTTAATTATATTCCGTAGTAGTTGGCATCTATGTCCGTACTGAAGGCTGATAATTTTGATGCAGGCGTTTATAAGAAAAAGCATCACCCTCTCCTCATAAACATTTGCTAATTTTGAACGATCTGCTTTGATGCATGATGGATGACTTAGTCCCACAACGTTTCTTCACAGAATTTAAACTAATAAAACTATCAACTCTAAAAATCTAATGTTTTGAAATTAGATCTTAATCATTATGATCTAAATGGATATTTCCTCTATCGACAAATAAAAGAACATTTTCAATAAAATATACATGAAATAAACGAAAAATAAATATGCTTTTTTTGCCAGAAAGTAAAACTCAAAAACATGCAATAACTTATTTTGTAAATATAAGCTCAACTTTCAACTAAAGTAATCTTTCAATGGAGAAAGGTAAGAAAAACAAAGAAAACTAAGAAAATCCGTCCTTGAGTGGAACGAAATGCATGTCTTGAAGCTATTGTTTTTACAGTTCAATACAGAGTGTAAAATGGCACAAAGCTACGGCCATCTCTTAGGGTTTTGTCACTCTCTGTACAATAACAAAATAACCATCACTTTAAAATGTCATTTTCTAAAACGAAATCTCGTTCAGATGTGTTCTTTTTGTTCTCTTTTTGTATTTTCTGAACAAGCAGTGACTGCTAAATGAGAATAATCTGCGCAGTACATGATACTCGAAAGAATAATAAGAGATAATGCGGAAGTTACAGAGAATAATAGCACATGATTACATAATTTATTATCTTTTAAAGAACGTTTTGAAAGGAATGTATGATATTTCTTATAAACAATAGATTTTTAAAATAACTTATTTGGCTCTTTATTTGAAAATTAAGCATAAATTTAACTTGATAGACTCGTGCGCATCATATCCGCGCATGATCATTGCAGGATTTAAAAAGGAATAGTTACCATAACCAAATATTTATTGTAGATTGTTTCTTAAGGTGAATCCTGTTTCCGTTAAAACTTCCTGTTTTATGAAACTGTGCCGTAAAGTGTCAGCTTTTAATTAAAAATTATAATACACGATTTGAATCCACTATGAGACAAGTATCACAACTGCCGACGCCGGAATACAATTAAGCCAATTCTGCGCACGGCATATTCTTAAAGCATTTGTAGCGTTGTTATTAAGTCAAATTTACTAAATTGTGATCCAAAACTTACTGTTTCCAAAAAGTGGTTGTTTATATACTGTCTTTGTCGGCAGATATGCAGGCATTGATTAGAGATTTTTAAAGAGGTATCTTGTTGAGTTACTTTAATGATAATGATAATCTTCTCGAAAAATTCTCCTTTTTTTACCGCTTGTACCCCTCCGAAATGTTTTTCTGGTTACGTCCCTGAATATAATGCAGTAAAAATTATTGCAACGTCTTATTTTAGAAATATTTTCTATTTTCAATCGACAATCAGAGTTGCCAATCTTTATGGAATATATTTATACACTATATTCCATAAAGATAGACATATTGAATCACTTTTTGTAAACAGTAATTTTTGGCTCAGAATATAGTTCAAGAGAAACAATAATATCATAATCCAATGAGAGCATATCTACACTTTTGCAAAAAATTTAAACAATACTGCATGTAAGAGAGGTTAATTATATTCCGTAAAGGTTGGCCGCAATACGCGACAAAAAATAACTTGTGTAGTATGCTTTTTTCTTTGTTCAACGAATAGTGTTGAAATAATATTTTTAATTCCACACTTTAAATTAAAGAAAATTATATCGCTCTTCCTAAGTTTTAAAACATTTTTATGTTTCTTGAAATGGTGAAGCCGCAGAGATTCTAAGTAATTTTCCTTTTCGTTATATGCGTGGAAATGTAAATTTTCATATAAAAATTTCTAAAATTTGCATTAGCCTGAAAATCTGCAAAATTAATTTTCCAATTCAGCTCTCAAATTTTTACAACCGAAGATGGTGCCTTAAAACTGGTTTAGGATGAAAGGTAATGAACAGCACAATTATTTTATCCTTCTGCAAAGAGCTTCAGATGTAAGACTAAATACATTTTGGGATTTTTTCCTCGCTACATAAAGACATCTAATGTCATTTTCAGCCTCGTGGGGAAGAATAAGTAGTATAACAACATCGCTATCATACCACCAGTTTTTCAACAAATACCAAAAGGCTATTCTTATTTCTTGAGTGAAACATTCTCCTGCAGTTGGCAATACCTTCTACTCTTTTTTTCGGCCGTTGCCCATTTACAGCAAGTATTTCTAACGAAATGGGCTAAAAGCAATGCCAGATGGACTAGACAGAAATGAATTCTAGTGTACTAATGAAGATCTAGTTTTAGCTATATAAACTGTAGGTGTATTTGTAATGATTACGGAACATCATAATGATTTATTGAATGATGTTTCAAATACATACCGGAACGATTTGCACAAAATCTAAAATTGCTCGCATTTCATGCATTTTCAATCAAGTAATTAGTGTTTGTTTTTTTTTTTTTTAAGTGCAGTAGAGGTGAATAAAAATGCACTACATTTGATACTATGTCATATTTGTAAAGTTTATGAAATAAAACAAGCATTTCAAATACCAATGATTATATAATTTTAAACTTACAAGTTATTTTTTATTTACTACTATTTGTAAGAGTACATTCGTAAATTAAAAATTAATTAATTAATTATATCAGCAAAACTAACTTAGATTATGTTGACTGCTAACAAGTTAGAAATTTATCACATATGTATAATCATTTACTTAGATCTAGAGTACCTACTGTTTGAATAAATCTTCTAAAATTTAGCGAGATGGAATTGGACGGCGTTTGTTTTTCATAAATGTTTACACACAGACGTATAGTACAAACACACGCATGTATTACAATACTCGCACTTTCGTGAATTCTTTATGAAATTCTCGCATCACATTATAATTTTATACATATTCAAAATATAAACGAAAAGCTCAAAAACCCTCTGAAACTGAATGTAAAATATAGGTTGTGTTTGTAAATTGTAAATTAGCTCCTCCGCATCGCTTTGTGAATCCAAATTAAAAAACGTACAAAGCATACAAAAGCTTATGTCTACAGATAGATGCAGTTTGCCTTCACAAGTTTTTTTCCAACAACTACAGAATATCCGATATCTTCTCACTGTATATGACATGAGAACTTGGGAATAAAAAGAGCTTAATGGATATCAATGTTTCCGGGTATTTTTTAACTTAGGAATACAAAACAGCTTAATGAATAGCAATGTTTCCGGGTATTTATTCTTAATTAATGATTTCGTTTCCCTTTAGCGTTGCTTCCCTACAGTGAAAAAACTTTTGTACGCGCACATTATGAGGACTTAAGTTAAAATTGTTAATAAAATTGTTAATTCTGTAAATCAATATAAAAGAACACGAATTTCTACATAAAAAACATTTTAAATGCCAGCAGTCTGCAACAACTATCGTGGATTATCGTCTTGAAACATGTATGCCAAAAATCACAGATAAATCCTAAAGATATTTATCCGTTTGGTAGAAAAACGTCTTTCTGTTGAAAGTCATCGGGGGGGGGGGGGTGATGATCCCGAATGCTTTGCATAGCTGCCAACTCTTCCGGTTTTTCCGGAAGATTTTTCACCACTATCTTCAAACAGCTTTATTTTACAATAAAATTTTGGACTTATTTTAAGCTTAAATTCGTATGTAAAAATTAGTGGTGGAAAACATTCCGGAAGAGTTGGCTGCTATGGCTTTGTCATCAATCTGCGGGTTTAGTCAAAGCCTTCCAGATGTAGCAGACCTAAAGACTAACGCGCAAAAGTCATCACAGTTGTATCTTCAAAGAGTAAAACGTTTACAATTTCTGGTGAATACTACAAATATTAGAAAATATCTTAAAGAAAAAAATTAAAATACCTTTCTGATACTAAATAATTGATTGTGATCTACTTCTGTATCATATTATGCAATTAGTGATGATCAAAAATTGTCATTTGTCGAAAAATTAATTTTTTTTAAAAATCATTAAAAAGTTTTGAGTAAGAAAATTCCCCACAAATTTAAAATAGATATACTTTGTAAAAGTAAAACTGTGATGCTGTCTTATAAGACGACGCAGTGATGAAGTCAAAGCTTCAGTTGTAAGGCTTTCTATATCTAGAGGGTGTTGGTTTACTCCTCAGGTTCTTATGCGTATGGTTCATGGCGCGCCCATGCCTGCGCAGCGCATAATGCGTCCCCAACTAATAGCAACAGAATCTGCTTATTTCGGTCAAACGAGGGACATTTTCTGAGTTAATGCATCGTAAATGATTCATGCACTCAATAATAGTCCGAGATGCAGAGGCGGATCTATGGGGGGGGGCTATAGGGGCTATAGCACTCCCCCCATTGAAACTGAATTAACACTGGATAGAATAGAGTTTTGATGCTTAGTTAAAAACTGTGTGTCTAAAATCGGTTATTTTGAAATTTAAATTTGCTTTTTTGATTTACTACTTTGATTTTTAGACTTGACCTCAATCAATGGTTTTTAACCCTTTCGTTTCCAGGCTACAGGTATTTCCAAAACCTGAGTCCAATGAAATCACCCGAAATTTCGTCTCCCCCTTGAAACATTTCGGTTTCTTTTAAGGATGATCAGTAACCAAGCTGTTCCCGCCTTTACCATGTATACGTGAATCGCGAAGAATAGCTCACTGTTGAAACGGGTTATGGCATGTGCAAAGAACAGTGTTTGAGCGATGATGCCTATTCACCGTGTGTAAAGTCGTAAAAAGGGGAGCTAACAATACTCAACTATAGTACAAATAATTCGCTGTTAAACATAAACAGTCTTTGCGCGCACCTTGTGCCGTGCGCGTCTCGGATTCTGTAGTGATGTGTACCTGATGTGGGATGCCTTATGATAGATGTACATAGTGCGGGGATGGGGGAGTGAAACATACACATCAAGTGACTAGGAATACCAAGTGCCGGCTCATGGGTTATTTAAATGGAGATTCACAAAACAAAATTCGAAAATTAAATAGGCAGATACGACGCACCTTACAAATTAAAATAGATTTGCGTTTCTAGCAGTTAAAGGAAAACAATGCACGCAACAAAAAGAAAAAAAGTCATATTTTGTCTTACATTTCGTCACCAAGATTAGTTTTAGCAAAGGTACAGTCTTAATTCATTTTATTTCAATTATTTTTCAAAGGATAATATTGAAAAATGGCATTGCTTCAGCTTTGGAATACTTATTTTACTTTCATCATTTACACTAGTTTGTAAGAAATATTGTAGTGAAAAATGATAAAAAAAAGAAAATACAATAAGAAACTGCACCTACAAAAACATAACTGACCGACATTAAGAAACCAAGATAGAATCCGGAGGAGATAACCAAAAAAAAAAAAAAAATATCCATGTGCATAATCAAAATGTTCGAACGGAATGATATCAGCAGCGCCTTACTTCTGAACGGCACTGTCCGCTTCTGTTCTCGGAGACCGATTCCGTCTTGATTCATTTTATTTCAATTTTTTTCAAAGGATAATATTGAAAATTGTCATTGCTTTTGCTCCGAAACACGTCTTTTACTCCCATCTTAATTATTTACACTAGTTTGTAAAAAAAATAATGTAGTGAAAAATGAGAGAAATGAAGAAAATAATAAGAAAATAAAATAAAAATTAATTAACTAACCGAATGTTACAAACCAAGGGAAAACCCGGAAGAGATACCGCAGAAAATGGCCCTGTGTGCAGAGTGAAAATGTGTGAACGGGGGGAATGATATCAGTAGCGCCGCCAGAATATTTCCGTTAATTGACGAAAATCCGTCTTTTTTTTTGTCCTATCAATTAAAGAAACTTCTTTAAAATTAACGAAATTTTTTCTTCTTCTTCAGATTTTCGGTAAGGATTCATGCAAATATTACGTTCCCAATTAGTACAGAAATTATTCGTTGAAAAATGAGGAATAAATTAGTGCATAAAGACGCACTCTCAAAAATTACTTCTTCAATTCAACTTCTTTAATTCATTGCCGGAAATTTTTCTGGCAGCAGTGTGGCCGGAATATTTCCGTTATTTGACGAATATCCATTTCTTTTTTTCTCCACTGTCAATTGAAGAAAGTTCTCCAAAGTGACGAAATTTGAACGAATTTTTTTCCTCTTCTTCAGATTTCGGGAAGAAGAATTCACGGAAATATTACGTTTTCAAGGAGTACGGAAATTACTGGTTGAAAAATGAGCAATAAGTTTGTGTATAAAGACGAATTTTTCTGATAGTCAGCGGTTCAGAGGGAAAATTTTCCGTTCGCACGTGCGATTGATTAAAGACTGTGCTGTAGTAACCTTCACTACAGTGCGTTAGCTATAATAAGCGTATTTAATAATAGCGGGGGGAGAGAGTAAGACTCACGTTTTAAATTCACAAAAAATCTAGAAGTTTTATTGTAGAAAAACGTAGTGTGAGAAACTAAAAAAATGTAGTGTGTACTACATTTAATGTAGTGTGTACTTAATATTTTTTAAATTTAATTTGTTAATGTGTTTATTCTTTAGTTTTTCCTTTGGGGGTTCATGTGCTCAAATGGAGGAGCTGTCACTGTACCATTGTGGAAGGTTCTTTTGTTCCGCCGTTTGGATTTTCAGGGGCATTATGAAAGAATATTATTACTAAGGCTAATTTTCCTAGTCTGGTTTTCGGACATTTCCTGTTTATACAAAAGTACACCCGTTTTGAATGTTTAGGAAAGGTGGAAGAATTTCTTGGAAGTACTGTAATCCTTTGTAAGCGGGCTTCAAAATCTTAACCCATTGAAATTGCTTTCGCCACCTGGTCGTTGTTTTCGGGTGAAGCGCTAGTTTGATTCATTTGTTCACTATTTAGCTCCGTTCGTATGTAGAATTTAATTTAAAGGCAAGTATTATGGCCTCAAGAAAGCGGTCATTGAGTCGTAATATAGGTGATTATTTTATGAAAATTCCGAAAAATGATAATTTGTCTAGTGAGAGTGAAAGCGCAAATCATCAGGAAAAAATTATAAATGCACAGCCCCAGAACAAGCTATTTCAAGAGGAACAGCACTCACAAAATATACTTGTATCACTAGCTGGCAGTTTGTAAAGAGGTGCATAATTAGAGGAATGCAATGATATCATAATGGAAAAAAGAGGCGTGATTTAAATTAATTTTTTCAGACATTGTTTTTCATATGAAGTGTAAGTCCTAGCAGGTTCGAGCATTTTATTTTATCGGAAATTCGCACACCTTTCTCGAAATTCGATTACGTAATACTATATGTAGGCAGAAAAATAAAATATTCAGGCGACATGTAAAAAATCGTGCCAAATGTCGTCAAGCTTGGATACAGGGCCTCCTAGACAAATTTTATAAGGCGGGATGAAAATCTTCCCGGCCCCTGTCGTAAAGCGCAAAAGTTTCGAAAGAACAGGAGGGATTGAAGGATTTTTTTTGTAAAACTGCTGTTTTGAATGATTTTTATATAAAATGCTAAAAGGAAAGAGAGTGGTGGGAGGGAAGTTTTTCTGATATGTAGTGGTACTTTTAATTCATGTTCAAAGGTTGGAAGAAAATGTTAATATTTGAATGGTAGAATTAACATTTCTGCCATCTAAATCATTCTAGAATTATGTATTCAAAATTTAGTCTATTTCAAAAAACGAAAAAAAGATTTTAATTACAGATCTATAAATGAAATTAGGAACACATTCTGAAAAATTCACGGACGCACTTTGGCTGAACACGGACCCACTCTAACTCGCACAGGCTCAGGGGCGGCGCCCCGTCTGCCCCCCCCTCTTTCGTAGGGCCTATGGATAACTGTACCCAAATTATTGAATACCCAGTAAGTTAGCCCCCCCCCCTTTACCCAATCCTAGATCCGCCACTGCATTGATGTAAGGGATTTTTCAGTACAGTGATTAGCATGGTTAAGAAATTCGAATCCAATGGAGATCCTACCAATCAAGACCTACCAAGCGTAATTATGAATAGTATACATATATCACAAACTTTGTCCGTACAATACGAAGGACGATTGTTGCGAGAAAACTTTTTTCCTAATTTATAAATATATTATTCTTTAATGCTGTCATTATTACATTAACATTATGTTTTACAGAATGTATATTCATTAAAACAGTCACATCGAGGTCCTGTAAGTATATACGTACTATCATATTATTTATAGAAACCATTACGAACAAATTTGTAACAAATAAAAATCACTTCGTACCAGTACGCGACTGACGTGAATGACAGGCTGCGGTGCTGACATTTTGGTCACACCCTTTTGTCCTATCAGAGTCATGTGACCTGGGGGGTTTGGCCATCTTAATCCGAGATAGCCACAGTAAGACGGCCACACCCACTAGGTCACATGGCTCTTAGAAGGCAAAAGGGTGAGACAAAAATGTCAGCACCGCAGCCTGTCTTTCACGTCAGCCACGGTATCAGTACTCTCCGTAAGAGTTCTGGTAAGTACAGAAGATGGTAATTACACAGCTTCCAACTACTTTGTAATGCAATCACCACTTTTTTAAGACAGTAAATTTTTTGAAGAATTTTTTCAACGTAACAACCGCCTCCATCCTCTAACATGCTTTTACTATTCCTCTTCTTAAAAAGTTGTTAGTGATATCCCGGAAGAGTTTGTAGAACAATTCGCAGTTCACTAGAAAAGCCATTTTTCTAAAGCAGTGCTAGAAACAAAATAAAGTAATAAGCTTCGAGTTAGAGAATAATAATGGGGAAATTTTCGCCAGACTTCAAAATCTGCCTTGGAAATTCTCCTATTCCATAAAATCGCGTCCTTTTTTATTTGCATTAATACTTGCCACGGATTGGATAGAAACGTAATCATCCGGTTTAGAGGAGGAAATGGGCAAATCCATTACTTGATGGGATGGCAGGCAGATGTGTGCATGCCGCTGAATTATTATGACGCAGTTTTGAAAAAGTAAAGCTGCATTCATACTGGCCATTCCGTGCCGTTCAGACTCCGCGCTTCCAACACCATTTCGAGCTTCTTCATCACAAGCTTTCATTACGTTATGAATTATATGCTTAGAATTACTTCGAAACGCTTTATTCCTTATTATCCAGCCATTTCATTCTTTTGAAATACTAATGCTCAAATACAACCGCAAAATTCAAAAGGAACTCGAATCAAATGAAGTAAGAATAAGAATTTGAAATACAATAATGATATTATACTGCCAAGTTAGGGAAAATTTAGATATAATACTTTGGAAAGCGCTGCCAAATTACCGCCTAACTAACTAAATAAATAAACAAAACTATCACGAGAAACATCAATAATAACAAAAATAATAAAAGTACCGCGTGCTATATTTTTGTACATTACAGAGTATCAGATTACTGTGCGTTGACAAAACCACAATACAATCACATTTTATAGAGATCAGCAAAAGGAAACAGACGCATTCACTCCGCTAGCTTTACCCCCTCCTCGACCAGTTCATTTGGATTGGCCCTTACTAGCAGCCTACCAATATTCTATGTGATCCGTGGTCTTACAGTATATGCCTACGTTCGAAGCAATTTTTTAAAAATGCAAAATTTTGATGTAGTTCAAGCATTTCCATTTGAAAGGTCATAAAACATGGCAGAAACAATAATTTCTTTCACAAAATTCTCATAAGCTTTTTTTAAAATTCCATTTTTGAAAGAAATTTAAACAAAATTTCATACTTAAGCAAAGTGTTGTACACTGCGTTCTTCTCAATATTTAGTAACTTCTTTCGCACAGTATACTCCTATAAAAATTTTCTGTGTTTTGTACAAAAAGTTTTATTGTATTTTTAAAATTCACTGAAATATGGCCAATTATGCACGAAAACGTTGAAATTTTTTAGGGAAAATTTAACTTTTTGTCTAAAAGTACCTGTAAATTTATTAACTTCATACGTATAACTTAAATTTTGCTACAACACACACTTTAATATTAATAGATTGTTTACGTAAAATTTCATTAAGATATCTTTAAAACTTTTACAGTAGTTATAGTTATTCTGCCGCAAGGTAACAAAAAACACAGTTTTCAAAAAAAAAAACATTTAAACATTTTATTTTAACATCGATGCTCAACCGGAAGTGACATTCAAAGAGCTGTATCTTCCTTTCTAATTAAAACAGAAACAAAAGTAAAACACTTTTGGAATATTAAGAATATGCTCCTTCAAATAAAATTCTTAGGGATCGACCGATACCAGATTTCAACCGATACCCGATACTTTTTACAAGGGACGGTATACATATTATAATACAAAATTTAAAATATCACAGCTACCAAAGCTTTTCCACCACTAATTTTTACATAGAAATTTATGCTTAAAAACAGACCAAATTTCGAGTGCAAGCTGTTTAAAATTGTGGTGGAAAGTTTCCGAAAGTTTCGCAAAAGTTGGCAATTATGTTATATAGGCCACGCCTCCCATCACTTTCATTTGGAGAAATTTTTCTCTGTGTCTACATTTTTCCGAATGTAAATGACAGGAAATTAGGTTCCATGTAAAATTGAACTTTCTAGGTTGATATGTATCACTGCCTCCTAGATACAGAAAGCCTGGGCGCTGGAGCTTTAACACCATCACTTGGCCTTCAAGTAATGACGTCACCACACTTTCACTCTCATAAAGTAAAACTATTTCAGTTTTCTGGTGAATGCTACAAATATTAACAGGTATCTTAAGCTAAAGATAAAAATTAAAATATGTTTGTGATACAAAACAATTCATTCTGATCTACTCCCTTATTACATTATATAAGTAGTTACAGTTAAAAACTGCCCTTTTTTGCAAAATTAAATTTTCTATCTCAATTCATTAAAATGTTGCTATGATAGAGTAAATTCACCAGAAATTTTGAATAGTTTTACTTTATAAAAATTAAACTGTGATGACGTCACCTTTGAAAGGCCTACTGATGACGCAAAGGCCTGGTGACGTAGCAGTGGTTAGGCTTTCTATATCTAGGAGGCAGTGTATGTATCCAGCAGTTTGTAAAAAAGTATCGGTCTATCCTTAAACATTTCACCTCTACTAATACAGATGTCGATAGCTGGAATATAATTAACCACTTTTTGCAAACAGTAATTTTTTAAATACTTTAATAAGTGATAAACGGCCCACATCTTCAGCTTTGAAATTTTGACATAGCGTAAGCCAAAATTTACTCTTTATAAAAAGTGGTTAATTATATTCCGGAGCAGTAAGAAACTCTACTACTAGTCAAGAACATTGAAGATGGAATTCAGAGAACAATATTTAAACATTCCAATGAGCTTACGGAAAGTGTTTTAAAAAGAACATGACTGAGTACAGTAGGAAAGGCACTTATGCGAGATACTGCTTTCCACATTTAAACCAAATACATGGCCCGTTTTCTTTTCGAATTCCAAAGGCAATTAATGTAATTTATAATGTATTATACTTTCACTCAAGAATATTATTAATATTGTGTGATCCCGCTTACACACACACACACACACAAAACGAACAGGCTTGCATAACTTACGATAATTAATTAACTTTTTTTTCATGCTTCACATGCATGATAATGAAATCAACATGAAAGATAAGAGCAAACATAATGGCATTGTTGTAATTGTTGATTGACGAACGATTGCGATGCTATTTAACATCTCCTTCATATAGAAAGCCTGACAACTCCAGCTTTGACGGCATCATTAGGCCAACGAAAGTGCTATTAACACAGTTTTCATTTTACAAAGTAAAATTGTCTAAAATAATTGGTGAATGCTACAAATATTAGAAAATATCTTAAATTAAACGTTAAAATTAAAATACCTTTCTCGTACGAAATTATTCGTTCTGATCTATCTCCTTGTCATATTATCTAATTAGTCACAGCTAAAAACTGCCATTTGCCTTAAAATTTTATAAAAAAAAAAAAATTACAAGTAGGCCGAATCTTGACGTCAAACCTTGATGAAGTAGGAGTTGTAAGGCTTTCTATATCTAGGAAGTGTTGTCAAAACCCAATGCACTCACGGTAATCTCACAAGTACATGAAAATAGTTAACAGGATGAACTAAGTGCGCGTAGTAACGTAGACTAAGTTGTGTCATTCCATTGCGAGGAGAGAGGATTTCAAAAAGAAGCCGTCCTTTCATGATCCTGGTCGGGCGCTATTACATGAACTCCGCAAGTCGGAAACTTATCCCTGAAACTTAAGACAAATGAACTATATTTGTGGTTGCTTAAGTTGATGACGTAAGTGATGACGTAAGTGACGTAGTGATCACGTGACGTAGTGATGACGTAACAGTACATGATGATAATAGATAAAATAAATGACAGGTTTTCAAAAAAAGTTTTAGCAGCTGTCAAATTATTATATATTATAGTGTCGATGAACATTGAAAAATATACCTCTGAATGCCAAACACATAAAATATAAGTTCTTGTAATCTATACCCTCAAAGAATACAACTGTAGATTTACAGATTCTGGCAACTCATTCCCAGATATATAAAATGAAAAACGTATTAATTATTCATTAAAACTTATATTGATTCTAAATGCTACAAAGAATGCATTTTAAGCTTACATCTACAGTTCCAAACATTTTTTAATATTCTCGATAATACTTCTAATACCACTAAGACACTTTTATACCAGAGATATAAGAGAAATGCACGTTGAACATTCACTATAACTTTTTTTAATTCGAAACACTGCAAAGACTTTTTCTGCACACTCATTTCAAGCATAATCTGAGAAAGATGTTCTGATTTTCAAAATTATTTGGAACACGTATTATGGAAAAGCTTTCATTTTTGAAACACAAAGGTGCAGTTTCCAGTTTTCTATACCTTAACATTAAAATCTCTATTAGACATGTTTGCAGCAAAAATAATAATTTCTAGGGCTCGACCGATATCATATTTTAACCTATACCCGATACTTTTTTACAAAGGGCTGTATACTTATCAACATAGAATAATGAATTTTACGTGGAACCTAATTTCCTGTCACTTACATTCCGGAAAATTTTGACATAGAAAAATGACGAGAAAAATTTCTCCAAATGCAAGTGATGGGGAACGTTGTCTATATAACATAACTGCCAACTTTCCCGAAACTTTCAGGAGTTTTCCACTACAATTTTAAACAACTTGCACTAGAAATTTGGCCTTATTTTAAGCATAAATTGCTATGTAAGAATTAGTGGGAAATCTTTGGTAGCTGCGATATGTTAAATTTTGTATTTTAATATGTATGCAATCCCTTGTAAAAAAGTATCGGGTATCGGTCGATTCCTAAAAACTATGCAAAAAATCGATTTTTCGCAAAAATGGCTTTAAGACGTAGCAGATACCTTAAGAAATTGTATATTGTTACCAATCAAACAACGGTATTTGTTGTCTATGTATTGAACTAAATTTTAACACAGGTGCCAACTATTTCGGAATATAACAACCACTCTTTGTAAATAGTAAATTTTTTGAGAATCTTCTAAAAATGATCACCCACGTAGCGTAAAAATTTTACTGTATTTTAAGCCAAAAAGTCCAATTAAAAAAAAATGTGGTTAATTATATTACGGAATAGTTGGCAGCTGTGTTTTAACACTAATGTTAAAATGAATACTATTCCAACACCACTGGAGTTAACACATACAGTAATTTTTTAAAAATCTTTTTTCCAAACACTAACGACATGATTAACGCGGTTTTGCTTTATTCTGTGGCACAAAATTCCGTTTACAAAAAAGTGGTTAATGATATTCCATAATGTTTGGCATCTCTGTATTCTTACAAACACTTGAACCTCATGACGGTTATAACTTTTTTGAATACGGGAGTACTACTAGCGACCAATATCGTACTAATTTTCCAGTGTTTAAATCTTGGAAACGTTTGCCCCACTATTGATCGATCTTGCACCATTGAGCTTTTAATATCGTTAGTATAGATAATTAAATGGACGTATTTCCAATGTGGTGACAATTTTTGAAAATTTTGCCTCTATATTGAAAACATATTCCAATGAATCACCTTATTGAACATTTCCGCTTGATTGAAAATTCCCAACATAACGTCATTAATTACGAAATACTGAGAATGCATCAAAAATATTTCCAACTTAATCATACTCCAATTTAATGCTGCATAATACGCAGTGTTTGATTGAGTGCATTTCTCGTATATCCCCAATATTCAGTAAATTATGACAGAGAATTGGAATCATCAACCACGCAAATCGCCAACCATGCAAATATTGGTTCAATATTGTGCCAAGGTGCCATTTCATTTGCTACTTTAGAATTGTTTCAGCTCAAATGGAAGATACAAAAATGTACTATGGCAACCATTCAAACACAATTTATTCTTCGTCTAGTATTACAAGACACTAAATTTTTTTAGAACAAATATCGACATTTTTAGAAATACCATAACAATGTACATTTTGCCTAGGTTTCCAGATGTCTTGACAGGACAAATTCTCTTTTGATGCAAAAGAGAAAAAAAAAGTACAGCAATTTACGATCACTACCTCCAAAACAAATGCCGTGAAATTTTCTGCAGACAGTAATGTTTCATCTCTACATAACATTTTCCAAAAAAATGTTGAAAATTTAGAAAGAAGAAAAAAAAAAGCATTTATCGAAGTGTAGGAACAGATCCAATTACAAAAAATAAATTGCTTTTTCTTTTTATTTTCAGTCGTTAGTATAGATAACTCGAAATTAATATACTTTGAAAGATCTTTCCCAGTGATTGTAAAAAAAAAAAAAAAAAAAAAAAATTATACGTTCAATATGAAAAAGGGAAAAAAATCTGCTAATAAATTTCGAAATATTAAAAAAAAGCAACTAACTAAATATTTTCCTTTTCCGTTTAAAATACAAAATATGTATTAGAACTCAATTCACTTTTGTTACATCTTTCTGCATTTCAAGGTTGAGTTTTTTAACGAATTATACAAGACAATTTTTCAATACTTCTATAACTTTTTAAAAGTACATTGAATATTAGTTTAATGAAAGAGTGATATTTTGATTCTGTAAATTTCCATGGCCCCTGTTTTTCAATAATGCCTTCGTACATAGCTGCCAACTATACCGGAAACTAAATAACCCCTTTTTTGAAGCAGGAATTTTTCGCTTAGAATCACCACCTCCTAAATATAGAAGGCCTGAGAACAGAAACTTTTACGTCATCACTAGGTCCACTAAAATAATGCCATCACACATTTACATTCACAAAGCAAAATTATTCAAAGTTTGTGGTGAATTTACCCCCGCATAAAACATTTTAAGGATTTAAGATAGAAAATTTAATTTCGCGAGAAATAGGAAATTTTAACTATCGATAATTATATAATATGATATAGAAATAGATCATAATAAATAATTTTTTATCAGAAAGGTATTTTAATTTTTATCTTTAACTTAAGATATTTTCGAAACTTTGTATCACTCACCAGAAATTTTAAATAATTTTACTTTGTGAAAGGAAAACTGTGATGATGTCATCTTAGAAGACCTAGTGATGACGTAACAGTTTCTGATCTCAGGCCTTCTGTATCTAGGAGGTGGTGTTAGAATGCAGTAACATTTTTTATGTGTAGCTGGAGATGTGGTTACGGTTTTGAAAAAATTATTCAAAAAATTATTTAGTACAAGAAGTGGTTTTTTATATTCCGGAATAGTTGGCATCTTTGCCTTTGTAGATCATAACGTCAGGCATGATATTTATTAAACAAAAAACTCACACTAAGAGCTTTGCTCGAAGAGGATAGCATCAAAGTAAAATGTTCATGTTTAAAACTATTTTTTTTGTTCATATAAAATATATAATATCTTAAATGCGTTTAAAATTTTTCTTGCCGTTTTTTGAAAAAGTAATGTCAATTTTTTTATATTAAATAAAAATGAGTTCTCAATGTGTTTTTTATTGATAACAAGCTGTACCTATACCTTTCATTCATGTATACTAAATTTTTAAAGCAAGAATTTTACAGATTTTTCTTTCAAGAAAGATATGTAAAAAAAGGGGAGGTTGACCGTTTAACCTCCTTGAAGAATGAATTTCAAAAGATCTTAAAATTGATTTAAAGGTATTCGGGAATATTGTATTTTACAGTAAACATTTTATGGATATCTCTATTCTTTATTTGAGATGGAAAGAGTTATGTGAAAAGAACGTATTGAACGCTGCTCCTGTGTTCTCATATACAAGCCAAATTTCGCTTTATTAGCTTTAGTAGTTTTGGTTATGCGAAATACTGACATACGAAAAAACGGGATGAATTTGTGGTCCTCCTAATATCTGGAGATACTGTATGAAAATTATAATTAAAAGCAACAACTTTCATTACGAATAATATATATCGATTGTGTTATTTTTTTTGTTTTATTTATCTTTCCATAGTTTAAAATGATAATAGTATTTGAAACAGACGGTTAAAGCAAAAAATATTCATCATGCTTTTTACCCACCATTGTAGTCTAAACAACTGTGAAAGGAAAGCCGTCCAGGTGGTCTAGTGGCTTAAGAACCATTCTATCACGCCTTGGGTCCAGATTTAAGCGCGGATTGGGCATGGATGTCCGCCCCTTCATAAAGGCAGCCCACTGGGTGTCCCCATAATAAAAGGGCCACCATATATTCAGGCAGCTGAAGAGCTGCCAACTGCTCCGGAAAACAATTAACCACTTTTTTTAAATAGTAATTTATGCCTTATATGGCTTAAATTAAGTAATTTATGGCCTAGAGCTTCGAAACGTAGATGTTGAGCTTCTTAAAATACCATGCATAAAAGGTGGTTAATCATATTCCGGAGCAGTTGGTATCTATGCAGTAAGAACGGTCAATGATTCGGCAAGTGCATGGACGTTGAAAAACAAAAAACTGTGAAAGGCATAACCCCAGACCTTCGTCATCTACAACAGGTTCTCCGTTAAAAAAACTGTTTCTAAAGACACTGTAACATCGTAAAAATACTCTTTTCAATAGAAAATATCTCTTTTCAAAACACCCTTCCACTGATGCAGCAGCAGTGTGATCTTTGCCAATCCTTTTCACGGAGCAAGAGATTTAGGCATTTTCTGGAGGCTCTTTCATAAAACCGTGTAGAGTTTACTGCAAGAAAATGTCAACATATAAAGATTTCTTTTTCCCTCCACCCTTCTCATTTTATCGCGAAATGAACCCGAAATCAGGACTTTGTAGAGCAACTAAGAAGGTGTTTATTAGACAGATAAAAGTATGTTTAAATTACAATAAATTTTGAATCAAAAATATTTCAGTGTAAAAAAATATTATTTTTTATCCATTGGAAAAAGAAAGTATAAACTTTCGTACGTTTCTAGAAATATAAAGGGATGTTTATATAGTGTGTAAGTGTTATACAGTCACGTCCCGCAAAAGTTGGTACAGTGTTATTTTCTTTCAGTTTATCCTCATATTTAGTTATTTTCAATGAGATAACACGGCTTTCTCACAATACAGTTAAAGAGCTTTTCTATTACTCTCTTACAAGGGCTGATTAAAAAAACATTCATTAGGAATTTTTTTAATTAATTTATTGATGTTTTAAGTATAGAGTTTCTCGGAGCAATTTTACAAATTTTAAAATTTTATTAAAAGGTATTTTAAAATAACTTAGTCAATCATATACAAGAAGTTTCCTCACACAGTCTTGAAGTGAAAAAAATTAACTGAAACGTGTCATATCTGAGAGATCGCAAACGACATATGACATTTTGGATCTTGTTTTCACGAAACGTGTAAAAATGAATACCATTCTATAAAACAGACATACTTAAAAACAGAACGTACAGAATGGTTTGCAAAATTCCTTTCATCACCTGCAGCAAGCTATTCATAAACTCACGCGCAAGGAGTTTACTTTCCTCCCTACATATACGTTGACAAATAACCTTGCTGCTCGATTAGAAAGTACCTGGAATGCAGATTTCATTTCATTGTTGGATAATGCTCGCAGGATCCCCATACTGTGTACGGACTATAATCCACCACTTTCTGCAGTCTGTCTTTTAATGAAATTTTCAGAGGAGTAGGTAGTTCAACCGCCGAGCGCAAACCATTGAGATATATTCTAAGCCGAAAATGACTGTTTACAAGAAATGGTTGATTATATTTTGGAGAGGTTGGACACTCTTAATTCATTAACGTCGTAAGAAGCCGGTTAGACCTGTACAATAAAGTGTTTTGTTAATAAGTAGCATTTTAACTGTGATTTGATGACGCTGTGCATTGCGAAATAATACTACATAACAGTTGCAGAGTTCTTGAAAGAATAAATAAATAAATAAATAAATTTTAAAATATCGAATATTATCATTCTTTTGTGTTAGAAAACCGTTCATACTTTTTTGATAAATAGGGAAAAAATAACATTAGCTGTAATGTTCTTTTTAATGGCGATACTTACTAAATAGCAATTATTTTTAAGTAAAAAATATATTATGTCTTTATTTCGTTATAGATAAATTTGATTTTATTTAATACTCCGGTAAACACTAAGTTTTTTTAAAGAAAGTATTCATAAAAAATATAACAATTAACTCTAATAGACAATATTAAATAATAAAAGATTAGTTAAAACTTGCTCTCGTTTTTTCTTTGTAAAGTAATTGACTGTTTTTTTTTTCACTCATATGTCTTTCGCGTATCAGTTAAAACATGTCATTCAGCTTTATATTCATTCCACATTGCATTTTAAGAATGCTTAAAATTACTTTTACATCTGATTTTGCCATGAACAAAATCATGAATTTATAGATTTTAGATAAAGTTGAGCGTTTACGCATCTGAGATAAGTTGCAGGGTTATTATTTCCATATGTGTACCGCGATTTATATACTGCATTTTTATAATGTAAAATCTTCTACGATGGATTGATAGCAAGATTGAATTACCTCAGCCATTTGCCACTTAGTCATAGGTGCCACTTATTACGGAATGTAATTAACCACTTTTAGAGAACGGCAACTTCCTATTTAAGACAAAGCAAAATTCTTCAGCTACCGGTGTGGGGTGGTTACTGTTTGGGGAAAAATATTCAAAACGTTTACGGATTACAAAAAAAGTGGGTAAGTATACTCCGTAATACTTGGCACCTGTGCTTAGGAGAGAGTTATGTGTAATTGCAAAATGTTACTTAAGGAAAACTTTTGAATTTACTAAGTTCATATTGAATAACACCAGAAAAAATGTTGCGAAATTGTACTTTAATGGTCACGAGATTTCATTTTCTGTGTCCTTACTTCCAATGCTGTGATTCCTCTAGTACAAGTCAAGCGCTATTTGCATTGACCAAAACTGCTTTGATTTCGTAATAACTGTTAAGTTTTAGTAGTTAGCTCGGACCTGCCAACATCGAAGAATATAATTAAGCGATATTTGTATACAGTAATTTAAAAAAATTTATGCAATAATCACCTTCGACAGATTAACGAAAAAATTTGCTATATTCTAAACCGCCGACAAACTAACCCCCCCCCCCAACAAACTTGCAATAAACCGCCACTAGCAACGGGACAAAATTGTTTGGCTACCGAATGCTTTACTCTTGAACACACCGGTTCTCATATTAATTGCAACGATATTTTGTGAAATTACAGCACAAGCGTTTTCTGGTACAGTATATTTATTAATTACATTAGTGTATTTCTCATTATACAGTTAATAAAATCGTTAAAACCATATCGGGTGCTTATGAGGTTTTTGTATGTCTTGTCCCGTTTCTGTTTCTAGTTGCTTTAATCGAGGATCGGTAATACAGAGCTGCTCCGGAATATAATTAACCAGTTTTTGAAAACAGAAGTTTTGCATAAATTTTCGCAGCCTAGCGTGGAGTCACGTAATAATTTTGGGGGGGGGGGGGAATTTAAGGAAAGTACTGTTTGCAAAAAGTGGTTAATTATATTCCGCAGTAGTTGACAACTTTTGTAACAGGGTTGCCAGATTGACTTCAAAGAACTGGCCTTAAAAAGATGCCAATTTGGCAACCCTGATTTTTGCATTAGCTGTATTCACTGCTGCCAACAAATAAGGAACACAGCTAATCGCTTTCTGTAAAGAGTACTTTTATTAGTATTTCTTCATGCTAGTAAGCGAACCGCGCAACGGATTGAGGCATTTTGCTATATTCTAAGACAAAAAGTACTTTTTACAAAAAATGTACTTTTTACAAAAAATAATGATATTCCGGAATTGTTGGCAGCTATTGCTGTATTGCAGACACTTTAGTCGCAGTTGCATCTCAGCTGACACTTGTAAAGCTTCAATGTATTTTTTAATACAATTCAAAAAAGAAAAAAGTGAAATTTTTGTTATTTCATAATCAGTATATCCCTGATTTGTATTTCCTTGTTTATTCCACAAAAGAAGCTAGTGAATGTCTTGCTCTAAACCACAGTCTATTCACAATAAAACGATCATATAAATATTTCAGAATCATCTTAAAGTGGCGTCGAAACGAGAATCTGAAAATAAAAAACAAAGCATCCAAATGCTCGCTACAATTGCACACTCGTTGCAACTCCCCATGGAAATTCGCCTTCTGTTTATATCATCACGACGTAAACACATTAGCATTGAAGTTACAATTCGTCGTATCGTATCTTGAACAACCCTTTTGTTGTGGGTGGACACCGAACCTGAAGCACACATAAACATGTCAAGATTAGTTGTCGGCTTTTTTAGCTTGGGGAATAGCATAAGAAAAAAAAAAAGAATTTCTATTTCATCAGACACGGCAGCAAATCGAATGACATAACAAAAAAGAAAAATGAAAATAGGCGATATTTTTCAGTTAAAAATATTTCGAGGGAGACGAAATAATTGACGAATGCATGGAGTCTTCTAAGTGGATACCTGCATTTTTAAAAGTCTTTGAAGTTCTTTCGATTAATATTTTTAACCCTCTCGTCACCGAATTATGAAAAATCAGAGAAAACAAATCTGTCTAGCATTTAATGCATCTGAAATACTATTATAAATCATGCAAAAATATGTTTTTCTAATGTCGATTAATATTTGTTGATTAATGTCGATAATAAAAATTTTTCTAATAATAATTTCTGCATTTTCGAAGCATTTTGTTGTGCTAAAATTAATTTAAAAGGATGCACATATTAGGTAAAGTTTGAGGAATAAGAAAATAACTATACTTACCTTAAAAAGAAAAAAAACGGTAAAAAGCAGCGTAAATATTTTCTTAATTTTTCTCCTGAAACAATGAAGCGAAAACTGTAAAAAATGATCTAAATTGACTAGTACTGCAATCTAGGCACGATTTATGCATCTAGTTAAGAGCCTCATATACTTTCTACATGAATTAATGATATTGATATCACTGGAAGAAAAAAATACTAAATTCAATTGTTTTCTCTCTAAATCTTGCTATTTGAAATAGGAGCCTCATATGAGGTTCAGGGTGACGAGAGGGTTAAGTATCAACGCTAAGCCGCTCAGGTGGTGTAGTGGCTAAAGAACCTTTCTATCACGCCTTGGGTTCGGGTTCGAATCCCGGCTTGGGCATAGGTGTAGACTTGTCTGTCCCTTCATAGGGGGAAACTCTGGCCGCCTAACCTGGGTCTTCCCTATTTTCTTTCCTTATTCCATTAAGTTGGAAAGTATATCATTATTCATGAGTGTGATTAAACACAACTAAAATTTATATTTCTATCCTTTTCTGGATGTAATACATTAGAAATAGGTGGGAAAAGCTGCGCAGAAAAATGCACAATTCGAACTGAAATAAAGTTTAAAAACTCATTCAGGTGTATTCATAATTCAAGAAGCAGAAGCAGACCATAAATAGCGCTTGGCGCTAGAATCACATCTCTTCAAAATCGTATATCAACCAATTTATTTGTTGCCAAATTAAAAAGTTGCACGTTTTAGTCTCGGAAAATTTCCAAATCCTATTTTTCTTTTGAGTATAAAACATTTCATTCCTGCTCTGATTTCACATGCACACGATGTTTTAATTAAAAATTAACCTTACAAATAATCCAAACAAAAAAAAATCGTTATTCTTTTATTTTTACGTCAAGAGTCTGAATAATTTTATAAACTTGCCAAACATGGCAACCTAGATAGCTAAACTCTTTCCACTGGAGGGTTACAATTGCGAAATGACGAGAACAAAAATGATCATTTTACGACACGTTTTTTTATCGATATCTCCTAAAATAATTCGATTTTCGAAAAATTCGCTTCGAGGCGTGTCGAGACCCGCCTTGGAGAATTTCCGTACAAAATTTGGTAGGTCTACGATCACCCGTTTCGGAGCTACGCGAGACACAGACAGATAAACTAACGGGCAGTTCACACATTGCTTTATTTATATAGATGTTGGATCATTGAAGCAACATGTCCAGAGTTGCCAACTGCTCCGGAGTATAATTAACCACTTTTTTAAACAGTAATTTTCGGCTTAAATTATCGCAAAATATAGAAGTTGGCAACTGTGCATGTCGCTCTGTCAGTTTTCTCAAATAGGAAATCTGTTCCTATTTTCTTTAATATTAATGTGTAGCAGATGTTAGTGCGCCGATTCTTTTATTATATTTCAAGAGAGTCAACTTATTTTATGGCTTCCAATACATGTGACGGTGGTTATTCAGTCTGTCAAATGATAAGGCTGTAGGTACCCGGTAAAAAAAATTCGGAAACGTTACCCCAAAAAAATGGGGCAGCTCTTGTAGTTTAAAATTGCGGAAACATTTCCGAACCATGCGGGTAAAGCTTTTAGAAACGTTTCTGCATATGTCGGAAACATATTTACCTATTTTCCTGCATTTTAGGTAAGGTTACTGGAAAAGATGGGTAACGTTTCTGTATATTTTGGTAAAATATTGAGTAACCTCTCCGTGTATTTCGGAAAAGTTTCCGAATTAACGAGTAACCTTTCCGAGTTTTTCAGAAAAAAGTAACATGCACTAGATGAAGCGTTTCGAGTATCTTAACGAGTAAGTAACGAGTTTTCGAGTGTCTTTCGAGTAAACTAGATGGCAGCACCAACCTCTGTCGGAAGGAGCGGTGAGGACTAACGACCAGAATCGAACGCTGGACCTACGCATTCGGAAGAAAGCACGGCACCACGACGCTGCGGCTTTCTTGCCGAATTTTGCTTTAAAAGTAAACTGACTGCTGCAAAAGTTATTTGTGGTACGGCTTGTTTTGGAAACTTAAAATTTTTTTGAAGTATTTTGTAAATGGAGAGAAAATACCATAATTAATAAATATAAATTAAAAATCTTAAATCTTTTTTCTTCCACATAAATTATTTTCAGGAGATAATGTGCTGTTTTATTTAAGTATTCATCCGGCGACGTCACCTGGTGACTGGTCACAAATAAACTTCACAGTGACCACACAGTGAAGTTACATCACTCATAAGTTACCAGACCCTTATTATCGCATGGGCAAATCGGAACTTTGTCCAGGGCCCCTAGTTTCAAATGTTGTTCTGAAATATTTTTTTATATGTCAAAATATTATGAAAAAGAAAACAAATTTTATAGATGGGGACCCCCAAATTCATCTATGCCCGGGCCCCCTGTTGGTCATAATCGGGCTGTGCAAGAAGTTACAATGTGACAGTCCTGTGACAATTGTGACCCTCTGTGACGTCACAGCGACTCTTTTGTGACCATCTGTGCTATTAGGGAAGATGCGTTCACTGTTATCCCTCTGTCTCTTGGCACTTGGCGCATGCGCGCGAAGTCCCAAATAAAGATTTCCTTTCGACCGTAAATATACTTTACCCCGAAATATGGGTTATGTTTCCGAAATCGTGAGTTCGAGTAGAGCAACGGTAGGTTACGCTATACTTTCGGAAACCTTTCCGCTGTAAGTATGTAACGTTTCTGAATTTTTTTACTGTGTAGTAAGGTGGGTAAGTCGTTCGCACTTTAATAACATCTTCAGGGCTGTATTTACACTTCAAAAAAGTTCTTTTGCTGTATGGGTCTTCGAAGTTTTCTTAGTCTTGTCCGATATTATAAATTTTATTTCAAAAATCAATCCTGGTACTCTAATATGAAGGCTCTACT
Source organism: Cheiracanthium punctorium (assembly GCA_038373885.1). Taxonomy (NCBI): domain Eukaryota; kingdom Metazoa; phylum Arthropoda; class Arachnida; order Araneae; family Cheiracanthiidae; genus Cheiracanthium; species Cheiracanthium punctorium. Next base: position 392,309 of record JAWZYV010014119.1, read on the forward strand.
TTCAATAATACTGAAGAATTTGCAAAGTATTGAAAATATGTCATCAAGTGCTGTAGACAAAACTTAAATTAGTGCTCAAGACACTTTCGCAGTTTGATTTTCCATACTTTACGGTAACCAAAATTCAAAAAAAAAAAAAACGCGAACATGAATGATGACTTCGCTTTAACTTCGAATTCACGTTCAAGTAAAAGATGGGCATCAATTCACTTAAATAAGCGTTCTCCATTTTTCTGTCTGGTAAATTTCGTTTTAGGAGGTCCTGTCGTAAATATGGTCTTTGAACAAAACCCAAGTTTCCAAAGTTTTTGTGGAAACTTGTTTTTCACTTTACAAAAAGCCAAATTGCATATATTTTCATCGATTTTCACTTCATTGTCAGTGACTCATGAGCTCTCAAAAATGATTCCTCTAATATCAAAGATATCAGAAATTTCATATTTCGAACCAGACTCAAAAATAGTTTAATGTACTTAAATATATTTTATTTCGAGCAATAAATAGTTAATGTCCAAAGATAAAAGCAGCATTTGTGTCGATCATTTATTGTTTTTTATGTTAATGAATAACTGTTATATATCATATTTAAAAAAATATATAAATTGAAACCATAAATTCTGCTTTCATTAGAATGACTGTAGTTCAAAACTCCAGAAAATATAGTTCCATTTGGAGTGATAACTTGGGAAATATAAATATTGTATTTAAAATCAAACCTTAAATAACCAATATGAAATTTCACCTTTCCACGCATTTTTACATTCAACTTTCAAATAGCCTTGTAAGTAGGGATATTATTCTCAATAACTTACATGGTTGAATTGCATGAAAGAACTGCGAATATTAATATCAGCCATTAACGAGGCAAGGGAAATCGATTTATAGAGTTTACAACTCCTCCGGAATATAATTAACCATTTTTTGTAAACAACAATTAAAAAAAAATTATAAATGGTAAGCACCCGGGGCACCCTTAGCTCGGAAATTCTGCTGTAATTTTGGTTGAAGATCTCTCTCTAAAACAGCAGTTAATTATATTTCGGAGCAGATGGCAACACTTTATTTCCCAGAGCATATGCATTGCAGTCATAACTCATAATCTCTCCTTAATTCTCCACAAACTCTCAATATATGTCTGCTATAATTTTGGCAGAAGATATCTCTCTAAAACAGCAGTTAATTATATTTCGGAGCAGATGGCAACATTTTATTTCCCAGAGCATATGCATTGCAGTCATAACTCATAATCTCTCCTTAATTCTCCACAAACTCTCAATATATGTCTGCTATAATTTTGGCTGAAGATCTCTCTCTAAAACAGCAGTTAATTATATTTCGGAGCAGACGGCAGCACTGGATTTATATAACAGAAAACCGCATTTATTAAGGAATCTAACAAACAGCTTTTTTTGAATAGGAATTTTTGGATTAGACTGCAGTTAAACTTTTTCGCCCGGCTGGTTTGGTGGAGACATATTGAAAAAATACTTAAGAAAAATTACTTTTCACAAAAATTGGTTGATTATATTCCGGAATATTCGGCAGCAGTGGAAAAGAGTGGTTTCTATCTGGAAATTTCAAACATAAGTAAAAAATCAGGTTTCCTCTCAAACAGTTCAATTTTTGTGAAAAAAAAAAACATAACTATAGATATGAGATAGCTAATGTTTGCGATAACTAGTCCTTAAGTTATCTACGGATTTTTTCTTTTTCGGGTGAGGGAACATGTTACATGATATTGCTGAGTCAAAACACTTTTCACCATGATCAATTGAATTGCTGAAAAGTGTGCAGTAATAACACATAGTACACACAATTTTAAAAAAAGAAAAGATTGTTCGAAAGGAAAATCTACATTGGTATTAATTCCAACGTAATAAAACAACCCGCTTAGTGCTTTTGTAATGAAACAATAATTATATTGTAAAGAATAATAAAACATGCAATTTTGATGCAACGAAAAGAATTAACATCGCATTTATCAATGGGAAATCAAAAAGATATACAATTAAATATCAGAATATATTATCCCAGCTTCGAGCAAAGAATATATTCTCCAAAATATTATCTTTAACAATAGTTACGTTCGTAACATTTTATTTCCCAGAGCATATGCATTGCAGTCATAACTCATAATTTCTCCTTAATTCTCCACAAACTCTCAATATATGTCTGTGGACATTTTCTGGGAGAGAAAATTGTTCAACGCAACTGTCATTGCACTACTTCGATTCTTCAGAAACTGTCAAATGTCCTTTTGTTTTTATTGTACTGCGCTTGTTCTGTACGAGTGAAGTTTTTTTCTTTTTGCTATCTCAGATTGAATGTCATCACTTTTCCCCGCCATATTGAACTTCTTTTAGATCAATATATCTAAAAAGTCCGATATGAAGAAAAGTACCTTTGTATTAAAGATTTTTACTGTGCTTGGAAAAATATATGTCGGTAAATGTCATAGTAGCCTCCAGTGGCGTAGCACAGTTTCGAATGACCCCGGGGTAAGAAAGTATTTGTATGTGTACGTGTGTTTGCAGCTGAAGAGGTTTTTTAATTTGTTTAAGGATTTTTTCCTTTAGGTCATTCTATGTTAACTCCTTAACGGTAGTATTATTTTCAATAAAACAGTCATAAAAGTGCCTATTTTTTTAATAAAAAAATATTGTATAACAGTTAGTGTATGTACAATATATGCATTCATTTTAAGGTTTTGGACATTTTGCTATAAAAAAAAAATTACGTGCATTATAACTGAAATGCTCCAATTTTTTTGACGGATAACTTTTGAACTCTCCAGCCCGAAAATATCACTGGAACGAGATGGACTGGAAGGGGTTAAAATGTATTTGGCATTGGTGCCAAGTATTACGTAATATAATTAACCACTTTTTGTGAACGGTCATTTTCTGTTTAAAATGTAGCAAAATTTTCAGCTGAAACTGCAGGCCAGTTAATTTTGGAAAAATATTCGAAGACTTTGCGGTTCACAAAACGCGGTTAATTATTTTCCGTAATGCTTGGCATTATGGTTGGGTAATAAAATGGTTTAACAAAAGAAATTCATTTGATTCAAAAGAAATGAAATACCTGCATAGCTGCCAAAATCTCTGAAATATAACCAACCACTTTTTCCTAAGCAGAAACTTTTTTCTTATAATACAACAAAATTATAGAACCCGGTGCGCGCGTTCGACGAACACCCGTCACGTACAGAAAGCCTAACAACTAAAACTTTGACGTCACCACTAGGCCTTCAAGTGATGACGTCATCAAAGTTTTAATTTCATAAAGTGAAACTATTTGAATTTTCTGGTGAGTGCTACAACTATTAGAAAATATCTTAAGTTAAAGATAAAAATTAAAATACCTTTGTGATACAAAACAATTCATTATGATCTAGTTCCTTATTACATTACGTAATTAGTTAAAATTAAAAACTTGCCCTTTGTCGCAAAATTAAATTTTCTATCTCAAATCATTAAAATGCTGTTGTGCGTGAGTAAACTCACCAGAAATTTTAAATAGTTTTGCTTTATGAAAGTTAAATTGTGATGACGTCATTTTTGAAGGCCCACTAATGACGTGAAAGCGTGGTGATGTAGCAGTTGTTAGGCTTTCTATATCTAGGAGGTGTTGGTTCGACCAACATCTCGCACATATAGAAAGCCTAATTACTGAAACTTTGACGTCATAATAGTTTTAATTTCATAAAGGTTTTTTTTTTTTTTTTTTATAATGGGCAGGCACTGGCCACAAGCCTTTTGCCATAACTACCCGAAGGTGTGGCCAATTTATTATGGGGGAACCCAGTGGGCGGCCACGTTACCGCCTATGAAGGGACGGACACATAGACAACCCGAACCCCGGCCGCCGACGTTACCCCCTATGAAGGGACGGACACATAGACAACCCGAACCCCGGCCGCCGGGAGTTGAACCCGAAACCGGAGTATGGTGCTTTACCCACCATACAACTCGGTCGGCAATTTCATAAAGTAAAACTATTTAAAATTTATCGTGAATGCTACAAATATTAGAAAATATCTTAAATAAAAAATTAAAATTTTTTATTTAAGATATTTTCTATATACCTTTCTCATACAAAATTATTCATTTCGATCTATTTCCTTATCATATTATCTAATTAGTCGTGGTTAAAATCTGCCATTTGTCATAAAATTATCTTTTTTTATATCAAATTATTAAAGTATTATTATTCATGAGTAAAATCACCAGAAACTTTTTATAGTTTTATTTTGTGAAAATAAAATTTCTCACATTAATCTTTCTCCGCAGCTCTGGATTTGGATGGACGAAAAGGTGTTCGGGTAATAGACTAGTTTCTGACCTTTATGTTTACATTTTTTCTGTTCTGTAGGCAAAACGTCACAAACTTATCTAGTGCGAAAGTAAATCTAAAATACTTGTATCACGTATTCAGTGTCTTATGCAAATTTAAGTAAAACCTTTTCCGATGCATTATATATAAGGATGTGCGATCTTGTTTGTGTTGCGGATGGTGAATGATCACTGCAGTTTTTAACGTTATGGTAATATGTTTTTAGTTGTTAATAAAAGAACTGAATTTTTAAATGTCTCTATTATTCTGACACTACTACATTCTAAAAACTCTGCTATACATCTAATAGAATATTATTGCAGTTGTGATAAGGTTTGGAAACCATCCTATCAGAATATTTCCATCCTAAGTTCCACCCTATCACTAACGATGACGTCAAAGCTTGGTGACGTAGGAGTTGTTAGGCTTTCTTTATCTAGGAGGTGTTGATTCGACACACGCGGTAAGAAATTATTTGAACTTTTATCTTTTGGAAAGTGTTTAATTGCATTAGGTAGATGTTGGCAATGTATCTTACTTCGAACGTTTGAAAAGGATGAATTTGACGGTTTACTTCAGATTTTAAGGATTGACTAAACAGCGCATATGCAGAAGTTGCCAACTGCTCCGGAATATAATTAACCACTTTTTGTAAACTGTAATTTCTTTTTAAAAAAATTTCGAATTCGTAAGGATGCGCACCTTTTAGCTTCGAAATTTTGCGATAATTTAAGCCAAAAATTATTGTCTGAAAAAGTGGTTAATCATATTCCGGAGCACTTGGAAATTCTGCACATGTATACCTGACTAACTTAATTTTGCACGTGCGGGTTTTTAAACAGGAAAAACATCGATTGAAGCATAAAGAGATAGACGACAATTGCCTGCAAAGTGGCTCTGCGTATCGTAAATAATAAGTTTTATTTTTACAACTTAAAATTATTTAAAATTTCTGGTGGTTTCTTCACGCATAGCAAGATTCTAATAATTTGAGACAGTAAATTTATTTTTACGATAAACAAGGTAGCACATAGGTATTCATTTTTCAAGGTAACACATAGTATCATGAGAACGTATTCCGTTTACTTTCATATAACTCACCATTTCTAATTGTCTTGAAAAGATCCCTTCTCTTGGAACAGGGGGTGGAAACAAACAGCTTCCGGTGGATTTATAGAGACTTTCCTAACATTTCACATGGGATCCAGTACAGGACACAAAATCCATAGGATCAAGCTTTCAGCGGTTCCATCTGGCTTATATCCTGCCACATTTGGACACTTTTCGAGATTAATTTCTAGTATCGATCCACACAATATACAGCAACTAAATACTAAGATCTCACGCTTTCTCACGCTTGATTTTTTTTTCTTTTCTTTTATAAGGGAACCTTTATCTTGCGATCTGACGTCAATTTCAACTCTCAAGATTGTAAAAGAAAAGATGCGGGGTACGTCAGTATTAGTGCAATAAAATCGATCTTGAGTTCTTGGAGGATTTGTGATTCGGAGACAAAGAAACTGGAACAAATAAGGTGACCATGTTCAACCCTTGAGAGGGGAAGTGCTTTTAACCAAAATATCTTCGGGAAGAGTCAAATTTCTTCTTATCTGTAAGTTCCGAACATCTTGCTTTATGGATTTATTCTTTCAGAGCTTAGATTCACTGAAAAAGATGTTCTATTAAATTCAACAAAATTTTTTGGCATTATTTTATCCGAAAAAAATACCTCTATCTATTAAAATTATACATTTAAAACAGCGGCAACCAAATTTTTGTTGAATCGACAATTTATTTGTAGAATTTAACACTTTTCGTAGTTTTTTCCGCGTTATTTGGCTGCACTGTTTTTGAGTGCACTGTAAAGGTTTCCATAAAATATAAGACATGTGTTCGCAATATGTCAGTTCGCTGTCAAACAGATATGGACGGTAAAGAAAAGCACATGCCAGAGGCTGTGATGACGCAATGGCTCATGACTTTTTTTAATTGTTTTATTTTACGCATAGTATTTACAGAGCTATTCACAAAGAGCTAAGGGTTTCTCATCATATCAGATCTACTTTTGCCGATGAAGTGAAGTACAGTTTCTAAACGCCCCTGAGGGCACAACGCCCCCTAGAATTTCTTCCTTTGAATTGTGAAGACGTGTTGTCTACAGTAAGTTTATCGATATTTAACAGCAAATAGCAGCAGTTTTAAAAGTATGCGTGCCTTCATGCTGAAGATTCTTTCTGCGGAACTTACTGCACTGTCACTCCCAATGGCACCAGTGTGCCTATGTCAACATAATGTCGATGTCACCATGATAGCAGGTGAACAGCTGCCGATGGTCAAGAGCGAAAGTCTCAGATTTAGAAAATGCTCCCTATAACGGAAAAATGCAAGAACAAGAAAGAAGGTCAAGGGGGGGGGGACAACGATATTCATGTAGTTTGTGTATGCGTACCTCGATTTTGGCTGGTGAAAACAAGAAGGATAACATCAATGGCAGACCTCTAAGAGAAAGCCTATACCCAGAATCACGTTTACCAAGGTAGCGCAGAAGATATCTTCAACAGAGTTGCCAGTCTTCACGAATAAAAATAATCTCTTTTTGTAAACAGTATATTTTAAAAATATTTTTTTCAAAATAATAACCACCTCAAACATCGAACACAGGAACTTCGCTTTATTCTAGGAAAATTACTGTTTACAAAAGTTAGATATATTCCATTAAGGTTGCCAACTCCGATCTTCAGCATCTACGTTCACTATGAATGTATTTTCAAACTTACAGATTTTGAGCTGCTGCTGACTTACCTCCAGACATCAGTGGAATACCATTAGCAGAGTTGCTAGCTGCTCCGGAATATAATTAACCACATTTTTTAAACAGAAATTTTCGGCTTACATTATTGCGAAATTTCGATTTCAAACGTGCAGCTTGGCTACCATTTCAAAAAATATATCTATTTAACAAAGGTAACTGCTTGCATAAGGTAGTTCATTAAATTCCGGCGCAGTTGGCAGCTCTGCCGTTAGCAAGCATTTCTAAACAAAATAGCTTTAAACGTCTCCGACATACCTCTTCACCCACTTGAAAAATTTTATCATTTTCTGAGCCGAAAGCTACTGTTTATAAAAAGTCGTTGGTTATCCTCCGCAGATGTTGGCTTCTATGCTGATATGATAATATGGTAGTAATTTCGATAAATATATATGCATAATCAAAATTTTACACTTCTGAAACTACGCATCTCTGATGTTTTATCAATTTTCTTCGATTTCAAATTTTTCTTAGTACTGACCTACTTGATTACGCTAAAGTCAGCTTAAACCGATTAACAATTCTCATTAATGAGGAAAAGAGATTATTTTGGGATATCATACAAACGTTCCACACTTAAAATAGTATCAAAATTATCTGAGCTGCTAAAGATGAACTTTTCTCTTAGTAACCGTACTTTTCTTACAAATCCTACTTCAATTTCATTTTTGGATTCACGTTAGTTCAAAGTTAAATGTTAACGTCAGCAGAGCTGAAAAATCTTTGTATGTTGAGAATGAGCAGCTCGGCTTTCATACGCGTCGTTTAGAGCTTCTTAGGCCTTTCCCTATATTACATCTTCAATTCAGATCTCTATACTTAAAACACAACATTTCTGCATATTAAATCTCCCCTCGCACCAGTTAGGACAGCTTTACATCTTAGTCATACCGTCAAACACCAATGCCGCGGAGCAACGCAGATTAAGATACTATTAAGAGGGATGATCAAGAACATTTGACCCAAAAATGGGATGAAGAGTACTCAAAGTTGACACTCCCCGACTTGGAAAATTACAGACTTTTCTATCATCTAACAAAAATCAAGCCCTCGGGAAATTATTTTGTGAAAATAAAAACATTTTCTACCATAATAAATATATCTGTAGGCTGAAAAACTCTGAGACGAAAGACAAAAAGTCTTCAGAAAAGTAGTTGAGTTTTTTAAAATAAAACGAAGGAAAATAGGCTCTCTGAAATTTGAAACTGCAAAGGTACGACCCAAAATAAAGATTATTTTGTCTGATGACACTAAAATTCACCTTTTTTTTTCTTTAAAAAAACTGCTTTTTTTATTTTGTGATTACCGTTTTTTTTTTTTCTAGGGGATGAATCTTTTACTTTACAGATTAATTCAATATTAAATAACTCTTTTGGACTGAAACACGTATTTCGCTTTGATTAATCGATCTAAAGAAGAAAGAATTATAATGTGTGAGTGAAAATAAATATGAGTTTTTCAGAATAAATTCGACGAATTGCAGTTATAATATGAATCATGCCAAAGGCATTCGTTATGAAACTATCTCCAACAACAATAACCTTCTCTTATTCTCCACCACAGTTCTTCAAAGGCAATAAATAAAGCAGATGTAGGTCATTTATCTTCACGTATCAGAATTTGTTTCATGAAAATCAAAAACTCTAATAATGAGAAGCCCGACACATTTCATGGGAATGATGCAGCTATAAGCTTGAAATTGCGAATAAACTATAAATTACAATGATAGACTTATCCTGCTGTCTCAGACAATTGTCTTTGTTATATAACTACAGATATACAAAGTTTTACAATTAATACTCGGTTTAACTCAGAGGTGGTATCGCTTTTCTAAATACTTTCACAGGCTAATTACCGGGTGATCCAAAAGTCAGGACAAATTTTAAAAATTAATAATTCGAAAACTAATCAAGATACAAAGATACGTTTTGCACCAAACGGATGGAAAAGAAACCGGGTTTTGTGTGGCAACGAAACGAAAATAGTCCTCTTGCTGTCCAACAAATGGCGCTGTCGGATTTCTGATATAGGATTATGCAAAGCGACAAGCGATATAAAAGGGAGCAAATGGAGCAGGTAATGGTAATCGAAACTTATACGCATTTGGTGCAAACCATATCTTTGTATCTTGATTCGTTTTCGAATTATTAATTTTTAAAGTTTGTCCTGACTTTTGGATCACCCGGTATACTTCATCCCAAAATCCGAGTTTCCCTTTTCCCGTCCGGATCCGATTTGTTTCCCCATATTTGCCAACTACTCCTGAATATAACTAATCACTTTTTGTGAACAGTATACTTTCTCTAACGTTTTTTAAAAAGCTGCCCTGCATGCCAAGCTCTGAGAAACATGAAAGTCTAGTTCTAAAAAAGGGGTTAAGCATATGACGGAAGGTGGGCAACCACTGGCAGCTCCACCAGAGGAACCTGGGCAACGTCTCTTGGGTACAGAAAGCATTGCGACTACGTCACCAAGCTTTGACGTCATCATCATCCCTACATTTAAGAGTTTTATTTTCGCAAAATAAAGCTATTAAAAAGTCTGGTGAATTTACCCATGAATAGCAATATTTTAATAATTTGAGATAAAAAATATAATTTTACGACGAATTGCAGTTTTTTACCATGACTAATTAGATATTATGATATGGAAATAGATCATAATGAATCATTTTGTCTGAGAAAGGTATTTTAATTTTAATGTTAAATTTCAGATATTTTCTAATATTTGAAGCATTCACCAGAAATTTTAAATAGTTTTTATTTATGAAATTAAAAAAGTGCTTGCACGCGTGCCGTAGTCATAGTGATGACGTCAAAGCCAGGTGACGTCCGGAGTTGTAAGGCTTTCTATATCTAGGACGCGTTGGCCTACCGGTCGGCTAACCGCCAACTAAAATCAAAGCCTCTTCCTATTATGTAACACAGTTCTTTTAATTATTTACCTTTGTTGAAAAAAAATGCACGCATATTAACCGATTTTAATATTATGCATTAAAAAAAAGCACTTAAAAAGCGATAGTTAACGATTTTTCCCTATCTAAACAATATACGGGCCTCGGGCATGTTTAACCTGAATGTGGCGTCTTTTCTCCGTTTACCGGGTTGACACATTTGACATTGAGCACAAACGTCACATTGACCACTGTCCTCCTACATATAGAAAGCCTAACCACTGCTACGTCACCAAGCCTTTACGTCATCAATAGGCCTTTCAAAAGTGACGTCATCACAGTTTAATTTTCATAAAGTAAAACTATTCAAAATTTCTGGTGAATTTACTCTATCATAACAACATTTTAAGGAATTGAGATAGAAAATTTAATTTTACAAAAATGGGCAGTTTTTAACTATAACTAATTATATAATGTAATAAGGGAGTAGATCACAATGAATTGTTTTCTATCACAAACGTATTTTAATTTTTATCTTTAGCTTAAGATACCTTTTAATATTCGTAGCATTCACCAGAAAACTGAAATAGTTTTACATTATGAGAATGAAAGTGTGGTGACGTCATTACTTGAAGGCCAAATGATGGCGTCAAAGCTTCAGCGCTCAGGTTTTCTGTGTCTAGGAGGCAGTGTATTGGCGCGGTATTAACCAACGCCCCCTAGAGAGGAAAGCCGCGGCGCTTACTTGTGATGTCACACCGAGTAGGTAAAGCAAAGCGTTTTCTTTGGGTTTCTCCTGTCTCCCGCGCCGCCGGAGAGACGAGAAACCCAATGGAAACGCTTTACTTTACCTATTCGGTGTGACGTCACAAGTAAGAGCCGTGGCTTTCCTCTCTAGGGGGCGTTGCATTAACTTCGGCTTCAAAAACGGTTTTATTTAGCGCTGTCTTCGGAGCCCAAATGTTCGGGCCCTTGCATGATGATCTAAACGACGGTACGGAGGAATTTCGCCAGTCGGTAGCAATTGCCGAAATTTTCCGGTCTGGAGGAAATCATTTTTAAGATCGAATTTTTACAGTTCAGTCAGATATTTTTCTCTTTCTTTTTTCATTTACGAAATGCGATGGGTAAAGTTTTTTTTTTTTTTTCAATGAGCGGGCACTTGCTCATCAGCATTAGCCACTACTACGGCCCGAATCACTATCCATTTTATTATAGGAGCATCCAATGTGTGGCCAGAGTTACCCCTATGAAGGGACGGACAACTTAACATGCATGCCGGGAATCGAAACCGGGACCCGAGGCGTGATAGAATAGTTCTTAAGCCACTACACTACCTGGGCGGCTACGTAAATGTATTTTATACGCTAATATTAATTTTAAAATAAATATGTCATTTAAAAATTATGAACATGCAGCTATAAAGGACATAAATACTAAATAAAAATTAATGGTGGATTTTTGGTTAGCAATAGAGTAGAATTTTCAATATTAACACAATTAGGTAAAAAATAGCAAAAGTTGCATAGTAATTTTGATAATCATTAGCCATTTGAAAAATTTTAAGTATTTTCACCGTATTTAGGGACAAGTTGCTCTGTATGTATATATATTTCCAGATTTTTATTGGCACTATTTTTTTTTCGGGCCCCACCACTGAAACAGATCACGACGCGCCGCTGTTGGTAGCTATGTTTTTCTGTCCAAGGAATGTGAACAAGCCAGGACAATAAAGAACTCTTATTTCCATTTTGAGAATGTTTAGGAATATTTTCTCAGCATCCCCTCACTATTAAGCTAAAAAGTTAATTCCCGATTACAGCTATAAAAAAAATAAAGTTTATAACTATAATAAGATGCTTACATGGAACTCGAACATAAATTGTTTCTCAGAGCACCTATTTCTTCCCTTTTTTAAAATGGCTTTTTCTTACTATAATTTAAATTTCAAATTTAAATCTAAATTCATTGACAAAGTTCTTACCCATATTAAGCATATTTTTTGTTTCATAAGTAATCTGCCATATAGCGACAGATCTCATTTTTGACATACGCTTAATCAATGGATCATCAGATCTGAAGATTTCAATGAAGTAGAGATCTCCGACAGCGTATTCACATGGTTTCTACCGGTATCAAACTTGCATGATCGTCAAGAGAATGCAAAATGAGACCAGCCAAAATTAGTTCTAAAGATTAACAAAAAAGCTCACAAAAAAATGCCATAAAAATTTATCTACAAAAATTAAATTTACAAAACCCAAAAAAAAAAAAAAAAAATATATATGGAAGTAATTCATTTTTGCTATTCTTGAGTAACAGATACGAAGGGAACAGAATTGTCTAGTACGACCAACGGTAATCCCTCAGTTCGACACCCACGATTATTAACTATTGACATTGCATAATTTTCTATTTCATATATTTAGAGGAATCACGAGCAGGGCTATCTCGATGAATTTCTCTTCCGTGCAGAAGGTTGTTTCCGTAACGTTAATAACTTTTACTGAAATGCATAGGTGCCAAGTATTACGGAATATAATTAACCACTTTTTGGAAATCGTAAATTCTTTGAATATTTTTCCAAAAATACAACCTGCTCACTCATAAATGAACAGAAATTACCGTTTTACTAAAAGTAGTTAATTGTGCTCCGTATTACTTGGCACCTTGGAAATGCATAAAAATTAAATAGGGACCGACCGACACCAGATTTCAGCCGATACCCTATACTTTTTTACAAGGGACTGTTTCACTGCCTCCTAGATATAGAAAGCCTAACCACTGCTACGTCACCAAGCCTACCGTCATCAGTTGGACCTCCTACAGGAAACGCCATCACACATGAAATTTCATAATGTAAAACTATTCGAAATTTCTGGTGAATTTACTCTCTCATAACAGCATTTTAATGAATTGAGATAGAAAAATTAGCTCAACAAAAAAGAGCAGTTTTTAACTGTAACTAATTATATAATGTAATAAGGGAGTAAATCACAATGAACTGTTTTGTGTCTCCAACGTATTTTAATTTTTATTTTTCACTTAAGATACTTTTTAATATTCGTAGCATTCACCAGAAATCTGAAATAGTTTTACTTTATGAGAATGAAAGTGTGGTGACGTTCAACGCTTCAGCGCTCAGGTTTTCTCTATCTAGGAGGCAATGACTGTATACATATCATAATACAAAATTTAACATATCACAGCTACAAAAGTTTTTCCCACCACTAATTCTTACATAGCAATTTATGCTTAAAATAAGGCCAAATTTCTAGTGCAAGTTGTTTAAAATGGTGGTGGAAAACTCCCGAAAGTTTCGGGAAAGTTGGTAGTTATGTTATATAGGTCACGTTTCCCATCACTTGCATTTGGAGGAATTTTTCTCTGGGCTTTACATTTTTCCGAATGTAAGTGACAGGAAATTAGGTTCCACGTAAAATTCAATTTTCTATGTTGATATGTATACAGACAGCCCTTTGTAAAAAAGTATCGGGTATCGGTTAAAATATGGTATCGGTCGATCCCTAGAAATTATTATTTTTGCTACAAACATGTCTTAAAAGAGATTTTAATGTTACGGTATAGAAAACTGGGAATACAGGAATATTGCATCTTCGTGTTTCAAAAATGAAAGCATTTCCATAATACGTGTTCCAAATAGTTTTGAAAATTAGAACATATTTCCCAAATTATGCTTGAAATGAGTGTGCAGAAAAAGTCTTTACAGCATTTAGAATTAATAAAACTTTTAGTGAATGCTCAACGTGCATTTCTCTTATATCTCTGGTATAAAAGTGTCTTAGTGGTATTACAAGTATCATCGAGAATATTAAAAAATGTTTGGAACTGTAAATGTAAACTTAAATTGCATTCTTTGTAACATTTAGAATCAATAAAAATTTTAATGAATAATTAATACTTTTTTCATTTTATATAGCTGGGAATAAATTGCCAGAATCTGTAAATCTATAGTTGGATTCTTTGAGGGTATAGATTGCGAGAACTTATATTTTATGTGTTTGGACATTCATAGGTTTATTTTTCAATGTTCATCGACACTATAATATATAATAATTTGACAGCTGCTAAAACTGTTTTTAAGAACCTGTCATTGATTTAATCTGTTATTATCATGTACTGTTTAAGCTTAAGCAACCACAAATATAGTTCAGTTGTCTTAAGTTTAAGAGGTAAGTTTTCGACGTTCGAAGCTTGAATTAGTGTGGTGATATTAGGATCATGAAAGGACGGCTTCTTTATTGGAAGCCTCTATCATCGCAACAGGATGACAAAATTTAGTCTATGTTGCTACGGACGCCTAGTTCATCCTGTTAACTATTTCCATATTTTGTGAGATTACCGTGAGTGCATTGGTTTTTGACAACACTTCCTAGATATAGAAAGCCTTACAACTTCTACGTCATCAGTAGACCTACCTATGCGACGTCATCACTGTCTTAATTTCACAAAGTAAAACTATTCAAAATTTCTGGTGGATTCTACAAATATAAGAAAATATCTTAAATTAAACATTAGAATTCAAATACCTTTCTCATCAAAAATTATTCATAATGATCTATTTCCTTATTATATTATCTAATAAGTCATCCTTAAAAACTGCCTTTTGTCTTAAAATTATATTTTTTATCTCAAATTATTAAAATATTGCTACTCATTGGTAAATTCACCAGAAATTTTTAATAGTTTTCTTTTCTGCAATTAAAACTTTTAAACTTAGACGTAGTGATGACGTTAGGGCTTGGTGACGGAGGAGTTGTAAGGTTTTGTATATGTAGGAGGCGCTGAAAGCTCCCGAAAATTTTGGGAGAGTTTGCAGTTATGTAATATAGGCCACATTTCCCATCGCTTGCATTAGGAGAAATTTTTTCTCTGTGTCTACATTTCTCCGAATGTAAGTGACAGGAAATTAGGTTCCATATGAAATTGAATTTTCTATGCTGATACCCTAAAAGCACAACCGTCCCTTGTGACTGAAATGCGACCACACAATACTGTCACAATAGAGTTACAAACAGTCGCCGCGACTCCGCATCAAAGTCACCACACAGTCTCTATGTCCTCTCGCTGTGTATTCACATTACGATCCTTCAGAGAAGTCGCTTTGGTACAGTTTTGCGACAGCGAATAAATTCGGGGAAAAAGAGTTACCGAGAAAATGCACTAGATGGAAGCACCAAATTCTCAGGCAAGGAAACGCTCAGTACTAGTATCGAACCCTCGACGCACTGGTTCATAGGCCAGCACGTTACCTCAGCGCTGTGATTATCTTGCTCAGGCTGCTTTAAAAGTAAACTGATTGCTGCAAAAGTTAGTTCTGGCATGGCTTAATTTGGAAATTTAAAAATTTTCTGGAGTATTTTATAAATGGAGGGAAAATACCATAATTAATAAATATAATTTAAAAATCTTGAAAATCTTTTTTTTTCCACATAAATTATTTTCAGGAGATAATGTACTGTTTTATTTAAGTATCCATCCGAAAAAAAAACTAATGATTTATTGAAATTTTTTATTCGGTTATGAAATAAATTTTAATGTGCGACATGTGGGGTTTGATATGTATTAAGGTATGAGGGATAAAATTTATATTTTTGCTCTATTTTGCCTAAAACGGATTTCATATAAAAATAAATAAAATTTATTGGGAAAACATGCATTAGATAAAATAAATAAATTATTTTTGACTTAGACCCATAGTTTTACCTAAAATTTTTCCTAGCGGAACTTTCAAACATACCAGGGACGTATTTAAAGGGGGGGGGGATCCCGGGCCCCATCCGAAAACTTACAGCAATTATTAAAAAACAGCAGTTTTGAGACATTTGTATTTACTCTAGTAACAATAAGGTTTTAAATACCGGATAGTCCCCCCCCCCATCTGAAATTTAAACCTACATACGCTATCGAAACATATATGTCATGGGGATATGAAAGAAATTGTTAATTTTACTCACAGAAACTTAGTTTTCACCATTGTGATTAGAACTCTCAACTCTAATATTTTTAAGAATGATATTTTTTTATAAAAAATATTGTCTTGTTTAAACGAAATAATTTAAAAACTAATAAATTAAACTAAATTCATTACTTCATAACTGCGAGATTTTATTGAATTACTATTTTCGGATTTATTTATTAGATATTTCACGAAAGAAATTGCCACAAAATATTAGAAAAAAGGAATTTGTTTCCAAAGTCGCAAAAGCGGCCAGTGTGACATCATTTTGAAGTCCAAAAAAATCAGTAATCACAAAACAGTCACACAGTGACTTCACTGTGGAGTCACTGAGCGACCGATCGCAAACTAGTCACATGGCGACTTCACAGTGGAGTCACTTAGCGACCGATCACATACTAGTCACATGATGACATCACCGCGACGTTACCTGGTGACTGGTCACAAATAAACTTCACAGTGACTACACAGTAGAGTCACATCACTCACAAGTCACAGTGTGACTAGTATGTCACAATCTTGTGACAATTGTGACCCTCTGTGACGTCACAGCGACTCTTTTGTGACCATCTATGCTATTAGGCCATATATATACAGCCCCTTGTAAAAAGTATCGGGTATCGGTTAAAATATGGTATCGGTCGATCCCTAAAATTAATGATTCTTAACTGCTCGTGACAGTGACAATAAGATAAACTTAGAAATATTCACTCTTCTATGGGTTAGCATACGAGGTCATTTAACTTTTCTCTTTAATTGACTGCGCTCTTCCATGTCAGCTATAAAAAGTACGTTCTCTACAGTTTATTTGCAGCTATGCAACATCATACCATTTATTCGCGGTTTAAAAAAAAGTTGGTATCGGTCATTTGAAAACACAGTTGTACTCCAAACTGAAATTCAACGTCAAGAGCTCACTATTCGCTAGCGTCGATCAGAGCTTGTAGCTTTGATCGTACAAGACTATTATGTAACAAGTTAAAGAGAAAATGCACGAATCGGCAACTTTTCTCGAAAAGAGAAAAATACAACTTCGTATATTTCTTCTGGTGTTATTGTAAGTGAATTGAAAATTTAATATTTTTAGATAAGTGCTTAAAATTAATTTTCCAGCTATACATTCAGAAAGTTCTTTATCCACGTTCAGAAAATTTTTGGTTTCTTCCGTTATCTGTCAAATTGTACGAAATCTGTTTTCGGACACATTTTTTTATTTCAAGATCATTAAATCTGGAAATTTCCATTTGGTAGTTTTTTTTTACAGGTTGATGTCTTTATTTTCACCTGTATCACGTATTAGGTGTTGGTTAACTTGCGCAAATCTGAATTTAGAGTATAACAGGCTAAATTCGAGGTGCGTTTTTTCACAAAATTTTCCTGTACAGCAACTAAGGTTCCGTTAAGCTCAGTTTTGGGAGCTGTGTTCGACAGTATTTAAAGCTCAAAATAAAATCCACATACATTGAAACAATTCTTTACAAATATTCCTGTTCTGTTTTCTTTAGTAAGCATACACGAGGCGCACTGCCTGCGGATGGGGAGCTATCAGAGGGATTCTTAAGGAGTCCTAATACATTTTCACATTACAAATGCAGAAAACCCACGCAAACTCCAGACGATGAAGTCGATTACCGCGCGGTAGGCATGAACGCGGTAAAATCACACTTCAGCCGTCTACATAGTTAAGTGTCTTATCCAATCTACCATGATGAGACAGCAATACAAAATATATCTTCATTCTTCTGCGATCTGCCATGTTAGACCTGTTTTCAGAGAATTTTTCTTAGGATCATGAAAACTAAACTCAAATTCAAAAGACATTTGAACCTAATCTGCCAGACTACATTTTGCGGTCGATGTCCTGCGTTTTATCCTTTGGAATCGAGTGGTAACGAGGTTTGGATCGAGTGGTAACACTCGATCCTTTGGATCGAGTGGAGATGATACACTAAATAAAATAGTCTCAAATGTATTTCCTGCAGGTTTAGAACGAATTTAAAGCATGTTCCAGCCATTCAATTAAGCGAATATTTTCACGAAAGCAAACCTAAAAAATTTAAAAATTATAAGTCGAAAGCATGATTAAATTTCTACATAACACTCGAACATGAATAACTTTTTATCTTTTAACCACCTGACTCGTGCAAAAAAAAAAAAAAAAATTATATTTTATCCCGAAAAATCATGTTTAGACAAAGTGGTTAGTTAGGTTCCGTAGTAGTTGGCATCTATGACGAAGTCCATGCTTGTTATTGAAATTCGTGTACGTTAACGTTCGTCATCCGCTCGTGAAAGCTACAATAAGATAAATTTAGAAATATTCACAGTGCTATAGGGTTAGCCTAAAAGGTCATTAATTTTCCTCTTTAACTAACTGCACTCTTCCATGTCGGCTATGAAAAAAAATCTCATCTACAGTTTTTCTGCAGCCGTGCAACATCTTACCATTAATTCGCGGTTTTAAGCAAATTTCGTGCATCTTCTTCAAATTCAATTGCATTCCACACTTAAAATTAAAGCTCTCATTATTCGCAAACATCGATTATAATGCTTCGCTTCGATCGCAATAGATTGTTAAGTTGCTACTGCTTCCCGGCATGTAAATGGTCGGCTTTTCGTTGATAGTAAAAATACAAATTCCTATATTTTTTTCTGGTGTTTTTGTAAGGGATTCGCAAATTAAATATTTCTAGATAAGTGCTTAAAATTAATTTTCCAGTTATACATTCACAAAGTTCTTTATCTACATTCAGAATATTTTTGTTTCTTCCGCAATCTGTCAAATTGTGCGAAATCTTTTGTCCGACACATTTTTTATCTCAAGATCATTAGATCTGGAAATTTAAAGTTCGTAGAGATTTTTACAGGTTATTGACTTTATTTTCACCTGTATCGCGTAGGAGGTGTTGGTTGACTAACGCAAATCCGAATTGTATTATAGTCTAAAGCAGCAGTATGTTTTTTCACAAAATCTTCCTAAGTAACAACTAGAGTTCCGTGGAGTTGAGGTTGAGGAACTCTGTTCGACTGTATATAAAGTTCAACATAAAATATAAATACACTGAAATAATTATTTATCCATATCCCGATTCTATTGTCTTATGGTAAGCATACACGACGCGCTCTGCCTGCGGATGGGGAGCTATCAGAGGACTTTTTAAGGAGCCCTGACATATTTTCAAGTTACAACTGCAGAAAACAGATACAAACTTCATATCGTTAGATCGATAACCGCGCAGTAGGCCCGAACGCGGACAATCACACTTCAGCCGTCTTCCATATTCATTGTCTTATCCGCACCGTCAGGATGAGGCCGCAACACAGAATATATCTCGATTCTTCGGCTATCTGCCTTACGGATCCAGATCTTTTTTCTCAGGCATATTTCTTTTTAGTATCATGAAAACCAATCTGAAATTCAAAAGGCCTTTCAACCTAAACTCCAAGACTACATTTTCCGGTCGATGTCCAGCGTTTTATTCCCAACCAAGAATAAGGTGCTAACGAGGAAATAAACTAAATAACATATAGTCTTAACTCTATTTCCTGCAGATTCAGCACAAATTTAAAGCATGTTCCAATCATTCAACTAATCGAATATTTTCACGAAAACGTGCCTACAAAATATACAAATAGAAAATTCTAGAGAATGAAAAAAATTCTACGGATCACTCGAGTAGAAAAGCATCATATTTCATTTTATTAGTACTATTTTTTTTTTCTACAAACTGAATTTTCTTAATGAGTTCTACAGCAGTTAAAATTCAAATTAAAATCTAAATGCAGTGTCACATATACGTGCAGAAAGTCCTCCACGGAGGGCACCCCACCATCGCCCTAGATCCCGCGTGCACACAATTGGCCGTAGAAACAACAACATATTTCTTTACCCACGTTCAGAGAATGTCTCATTTCTTTGGGGATTTTCTGCCGAGAGGAATTCTTCTTCATTGGATCATTAGATATGGATAGCTCCATCTGGCAGAGCTTATCCACAGTGTATTGGTTTTCTTTTTACCTGGGTCAGACTTGCATAAACGTCACGACGTTGCAAAATGCAACTTGGAAAAACTAATTTTAAGCATTTATCTACGAATATTAAATTTGAAAAGCACTTATAAGAACCAGAATAAAAGGGGGCGGGGAGGAATTGTATGATTTTCTTTTTAATAAAAAGATAATCTTCGTAAATTTTTACTTCTGAAAGAAAGTATTTCCCATGAAGTGATGTCAATAACTGTTGCGAAAATGCGTAAACATCAATGTTTGTCAACCGATCGTGGCAGTTACAATAAGATATATTTAGAAATATTCTTAGTGCTATGAGTTTCCCTATTAGGTCATTTAATTTTTCTCTCTAATTGTCTGCACTCTTCTATGCCAGCAATGACAAACATAGGTGCCAAGTATTACGAAATATAATTAACCACTTTTTGTGAACGGTAATTTTCTGTTTAAAATCTAGCAAAATTTTGGAGTAGTCGCTGCGTGCGACTTATTTTGGGAAATTTTTCAAAATATATTACTGTTTACAAAAAGCGGTTAATCATTTTCCATAGTACTTGGCATCTATGGACAAATATCTTATGTGCGATTTTTCTGCAGCTATGCTTCTTACCATTAATTCGCGGTTTTAAGAAAACTTGGAACCGCTTTTTTAAAAACATTTGTACTCCAAACTGATATTCACCTGTTCATATTCTGACCTGGAGCATTTTAAGATCGCAAGACTACATGTAAAAATTAGTGATGGAAAATCTTTTGCAGCTGTGATATGTTAAATTTTCAATTATAATATGTATGCAGTCACTTGTAAAACAGTTTCGGGTATCGGTTGAACCCTATGTGATAGTAATTACTTCTAAACTGGAATTATGATACTATTATCACAGCTCGTACTAGTTGCAAGCTTCGATCAGATCGTCCAGCTTTGTTCATACTGGATTGTTATGCGATCCCATTATTCCATCCGTTTAACACTTCAGCTTCTCGTAAATTGTAAACATACAACTTCGCATACTTTTTCTGGTGTTATTTTGATTTGCAAATTTAATATTTTTAGATAAGTGCTTAAAATTAATTTTCCGTTGATACATTCAAAAAGTTCTTTATCCACATCCATAATACTTTTGGTATCTTCCGTGATCTGTCAAATCGCGAGAGATCTCTTGTCTGACACATTTTTATCTCATGGTCGTTAGATCTGTAAATTTCCAGTTGATGGAGGTTTTACAGGTTATTGACATTATTTTCACCTGTATCACGTACGATGTGTTGGTTAACTCGTGCAAATCCGAAATTAGAGAATTACAGGCTAAAGCAGCGGGTACTTTTTTTTTCGAAAAAAAAAAACTTCCTACGAAGTAACTAGGGTTCATTTGAACTCAGTTTAAGGAGCTGTGTTCGGCAGCTCCAGACTGTTAGGTCAATAACCACGCGGTAGGCCTGAACGCTGGAAAATCACACTTCAGCCGTTTACCCTCTGAGCGTGTTGGAAATGGGCAAAAAGTGTAAAGTTCATAGCTGCCAACTCTTCCGGTTTTACCGGAAGATTTTTCACCACTATCTTCAAACAGTTTTATTTTACAAGAAAATTTTGGACTTATTTTAAGCTTACATTCGTAAGTAAAAATTAGTGGTGGAAAATCTTTCGGAAAAACCGGAAGAGTTGGCAGCTATGAAAGTTGTTTTTGTGGTAAAATTTTCATGTAGCTTTAAAATTATACAAAAAATAAAAGTTTGATGGGAAGATTTGTAATTATTAAACAACATGTTCCTAAATTATATGCAAGCTTCAATATCGGAACATATTTTATGATACCTGACTGTTATAAATAATTTAAGTAATAGATGCATTGCAGTGAAAACGGGAACGAAGTTGGCGGGATTTTACGTCTCAGCCGCTTGGAGGGTTTACCATGTTCAGTGTCTTATCCACTGGGTCATGATGAAGCCGCAGTACAGAATATATCTTGGATCTTCGGCGGTCTGCCATAGACAGCCGAACCTGCTTTCTAAATCTTTTTAACTTAGAATCATCAGAACCAAACTGATATTCAAAAGACGTTTTAACCAAAGACTACATTTTCCGGTCGACGTACAGCGTTTTATTCCGAACAAAGGATCGGAGGCTAACTAGGGCAATGAACTAAATAAAATTGGCTTAACTCTATCTCCTGCAGGTTTAACACGAATTTAAAGCAATTCAATTAAGCGAATCTCTGGTTTCTTTGGTGATTTTCTATATAGCGCCAGTTTTCTATCCAGATACATTCTTTTTAGCTTGATCACTAGATATGGATAGTTCCATCGGGCAGAGTTTATCCACAGGGTATTAGTTTTCTTTTTAGCTGTGTCAGACTTCAATAACCTTCACGACGTTGCAAAATGCATCTTGGAAAAACTGACTTTAAGCATTCAACTGCAAATATTAAATTTGCAGTGCACTTGCAAACACGAGAAAAAAAAATTGAGGAAATTGTACAATTGTATTTTTGCGTTCCAGGTGTAGTATCTGATCCAGACGAGCTGTCCAGTATGGTCAAAGCTATCCGCTCTGACCAACGTAAGCGAATAATAATACTTATTGACATTACCTATGTCCTGTAAGCACGTATTCGGTGCTAATAATTTTTTCAGGTATTTTCTGAAATTACAAATAGATGATCGTGGTAAATTTTTACTCCTTAAAGAAAGTAATTTCCATCACGTAAATAACTGTTACTGAAATACGTGTACATTAATGTTTGTCAACCACTGGTGACAGTGACAATAAGATAAATTTAGAAATATTCACAGTGCTGTGGGTTAGTCTAAGCGGTCATTTATTTTTCACTTTAATTGACTGAACTCTTCCATGCCTGATATGACAAATACCTTAAGTTTTTTAAAAAGTTCCTACCATTTTTTTTAAAGATTTTACTCCAAACTGAAATTCAACTTTAGTAACTCTTACTGGTCGCAAGCAGCTACCAAACATTCTACCTTTGACCGTACTAGATCACCGTGGCATTTTAGAAACTCTCACTGTTCGCGAACAGCGCTCAGACAGTCCGCCTTTGACCTTACTAAATCATTGCGATATTTCAGCACCCAGTGGGCAGCCTTCTCGTGAACAGTAAAAATACAAGTTCGCATATTTTTTCTGGTGTTATTTTGTAAGCGATTTGCAAGTTTAACATCTTTAGATAAGTATTTAAAATTAATTTTCCACTGATACATTCACATTTTTTTTAATCCATATTCAGAATATTTTTGGTTTCTTCCGTGATATGTAAAATCGTGCGAAATATGTTGTCTGACACATTTTTTATCTCAAGATCATTAGTAAAAATGGTAGACGGCTAAAGTGTGAAGGTTCCGGGTTCAAGTACCATGCGCGGCTGTCGATTTAACGGCCTGGAGTTCTGGTTGGTTTTCTCCAGGTGTAACGGGAATACACGTTAAAACCCCTTAGAAAGTTCTCTTACCAAGGCCGCCTCCATCCTTGGCAGTTCGCCCTAGGTTAGCCTTGCCATAATCACTCAAACAACCGAACAAACAAACTCAAGATCATTAGATGTGGAAAGTTCCAGTTGGAAGAGTTTTTTCACTGGATATTGATTTTATTTTCATCTGTATCACGTAGGAGGGTTTGGTTTACTCGTGTAAACCGGACTTTAGAATATTACTGGCTAAGATGCGGTACGTTTTCTTCGCAAAAAACTTCCTATGGAGTATTTAGGGATCCGTGGACCTCAGTTTGAGAATTTCTGTTAGCATTTAAAGTTCAAATCCAAATACATTGACACAGCTCGTACCCACATTCTGAGATTCTCTGGTTTCTTCGATGATTTTTAATATGAAGCCAGTTTTCTACCGAGACGAATTCTCCTTCACAGAATCATTAGATATGGATATTTCCATCTGCCGGAGTTTATCCACAGGGCATGGGTTTTCTTTTTACCTGTATGAGATTTGCATAACTGTCACGGCGTTGCTAAATGCATCGTGGAAAAACTAATTTTAAGCATTTGCCTACAAATATTAAATTAAAAAAAAATCACTTGCAAAATAACACCAGAAAAAAAAAAGGAGAAATTGTATTCTTACTTTTCACGAGGATTTTGCTGTCCACGTATTTTGTAACATATTCAGCTGATTATTTGTCCAGTGCGGTCGGAGCTGTTCGCTCTGATGGGTGTTTAATAATAAAAGGAGCAATTTGCGTATGTTTTTGCCGTACGTATTAGGAACGTATGTTCTTTTTCAAATATTTGCTGATATTGCTGACACATGATCTTGGTAGTTTTTTGCACTTTCAAGAAAGTAATTTCCACCACGTGATGTCAATAACTGTTACTGAAATGCATGAACATTATTGTTTCTCAATTTTAAATGAACACGGCTCCTTACAATGAAATAAATTCAGAAATGTTAACAGTGCTATAAATTATCCTAAGAAGTCATTTAAATATTTTCTTTAAATGACTGCACTCACTCATTCCTGTTAGCTATGACAAGTACCTTCGATGACCTGCAGCAAGAGAGCATGTTACCATTAAATCGGGGTTTAAAGCATGTACCTCTTTAATCGGGTTAAGAGGTACACCTTTTCTTAAAACATTTGTAAGCCAAACTAAAATTTATAAGACGGTCTCATCCAACTCTCAGTCTACTCTCACCGATGTCCAGGTATTTTTCCGTCAAAAATCTTGGATAGGGGCGGCCCGACATAGTAAGCAAGGTAAGCTTCGTATGGGGACGCCATTTCAAACTCAGAAAAACTTGATCTGGAGCATAAAAGGGGAAACATTTTTTACGTGTGCATGGGGGCTCCACATATTCTAGGGCTGCCCCTGATCTTGGACTAACTGTTACAACAAAATACCCTTAATTCCACGTATTTTAGGTTTAGTATGGCTTTCACAACATCCACCTACATTTTAATTAAATGGTTACATTCACGATAACATAGATGCCAACTACTACGGAATATAATTAACCACTTTTTGGAAACAATATATTTTTTTAGAACATTTTTAGAATAGCAACCACCCGACGTGCATAGTACAAAAGTTTTGCTATATTTTAAGATGAAAATTATTGTTTGAAAAAGTGGTTAGATGTATTCCGTAGTAGTTGGCAGCTATGCGATAAGTTATCTACAAAATCTGTAATTTAAAAATAAAGGAATTATAGGATTTGTACATGGGACTCGAACAGAAAAACATATCTGTACGTTCTCTCTTTCTCTTTTGCTAAACTGAACTTCTCTCAGTGTTCTAGAGCAGGATTTTTAACTCTTTTTTCTGTTATGGAACTCTATGATGGTCTTTGAATTGAAGGAGCAGCTTCTAGATTTTCTCGAAGCATTTCGTGTAGATGCAAACCTAGCGTATTACAGCAGTGTAGAGAGATAGTCCGCAATATAATTAGCCAAGTTTTGCATACTGTAATTTTTTTAAATACTTTTCCGAAATTATAATCCGCTCATACATTTAGCTACGACTTTTTGCCATAATTTAAGGCAAAAGTTACTGTTTAAAAAAGTGGTTAATTTTATTCCGGGGCAGTTGGCTATGTTACAGGCTAAGTCGAACATACATTTTTTCGCGGAGAACTTGCTACCTGCGCCCGAAGCAACTACTTCTCCGAGTAGCACAGACTGCAATAACTCTCTTTCTGTAGGATTTAAGATTCAAATTCAGTTACTCTACAAAGGTCTTTATCCTAATTCAGAATATTTCTGATTTCTTCCGTCACCTGTCAAACCGTACGAGATCTGTCCTGTGTCACATTTTTCACCTTAAGATAATTACATCTAGAGATTTCCAGCCTGTAGGCTCTTTAAAAGGGGTGTTAACTTTTACTTTTACTTCGAACAATCTAGAACAACCATCGCGATGTTGCAAAACGCGACTTCCAAAAATTAATGTTAAGCCTTTATTTTAAAAAATTGCTAAACTTTAAATAATACTAACATAATGCAACATTTAAATGTCTACAGTCAGGACGCCTTACTCACCATTTAGGCTACTTTGCCTAGTCAGCATCTCCCACGTACAGAAAGCCTACAAGCGGATGTCTATACATCATCACTAATTACACTACTATAATACCATCACAGAACGATATCAGCACATTTACAAAATAAAACAATTAAATATTTTTGATAAATTTATTCACGTATGAGTAAATTTACCCCTTAAAGAACGTTATAAATGTATCAATAGAAAATTAATTTTAATCATTTATCTACAAATATAAAAATTACCAATCACTTACAAAACAACACCTGAAAAAAATACGCGAAATTATAGTTTTACTATTTAAGAGAAGCTCAGCTCAGTGCTGAAATCCTCCTAAATAGAAGTAATCCAGTACGATCAAAGTTTGTCGTCATAATCGCCGATTGCGAATAAGTAATCATTTTGTAGATTTGCATGGTAACTTGTAGGGATCTACCGGTACCCCAGACATTTTATAAGGGCTGTAGACATATCAATATAGAAAATTCAATTTTACATGTAACCTAATTTCCTGTCAGTTTCATTCAGAAAAATGTAGACATAGATAAAAATTTCTCCAAATGCAAGTGATGTAATCCATGGCATGTCTCCAAATGCAAGTGATGTGGTCCATGCAACTTAATTGCCAACTCTCCTGATACTTTCGGGAGCTTTCCACCACAATTTTAATCGATTTTCACTTTAAATTTGGTCTGATCTAAGCACAAATTGCTACATAAAAATTAGTGAGGGAAAATCTTTTGTAGCTGTACACATTTTGTATTATAATATGTATAAAGTCCCTTGTAAAAAAGTTTCGGGTATCGGCTGAAATCTCGTATCGGTCGATTAAGGAGATGTAGTTTCGAAAATTAGAAGTGAAAGAATGTACTGGTAAGTTTTTCTGTTCCAGGCGCATCCACAAATACTTTTAGTATACATATTTTTTAGATATTTTATCGGTCATTTAATCATTTACTTGAAAAGAAGGAGGATGTTATGAAAAATATGCCAAACCCGAAACACGTGGAATTAGGTATACTTTTTTGTCTCAGTTACTCCCAGATTTTTTACGGTAAAAATACTTGGACATCCACCAAAGAGAGTGAACTTGTAGTTAGTTCAGAACGTCTTATACATTTTATATTGGCCTACAAGTGTTTTTAGAAAAGCGGCATTACCTTATCTTTAAGCCGTGAAATATTGGTAACATGTCCTATAGTTGTAGATGATCAAAGGTATTTTTCATAGGCAAAAAGAATAAGTGCAGTCAAAGAGAATTTAAAAATTGGCATTTTAGGGAAACTCGTATCCTAGTGAAAATTTCTAATTTTTTTTTTTCATTTTCAAGAACAGTTTTGCATTGGACAGTAAGGATATAGTTGAACAATAAGCATTTTTTAGTTTTGCATGGTAACTTGTAGAGATCGACCGATACCATATTTTAACCGATGCCCCATACTTTTTTACAAGGGCTGTAAACACATCAACATAGAAAATTCAATTTTACATGGAACCTAATTTCCAGTCTCTTACATTTGGAAAAATGTAGAAACAGAAATATTTCTCCAAATGCAAGTGATGGGACACGTGGTCTATATAGTAGAGATGGCCAATGATTCGATGAGTCGAATCAGTGATTCGAATCTTGGTACTGAGTGGCTCAGTCTTTACACTCACTATCTACTGATTCGAATCTCAAGCCCTCAACTGTGGGGAAATACATTCCAAGTGCGAAGGGAAGGAAAACTTATTTTCCATTTGCCGTTCCCAGAGATTTTCCCTTACTTTTTCAACTCTTTTCGACTCTTTTCGACTCTTTTCGACTCTTTACGAGTCTGAGTCGATAGATGATTTGAAACAGCAAATGAGTGGGTGTGGGTGAGTTGGTCACTGAGTTGGTGCAGCAACGAATCTTTACTGATTCAGTGTTTCGCTCTGTTTCGGTGATTGTATACGATGAATCTCAACTCAGTAGAATCTCAAATGTTTCAGTGATTGTATGCGATTGTTGAGATTCGTTAGTTTTTCGAATCTTCTATCGACTCAGAGTCGAAAGGAGTCGAAAAGAGTTGCAAGGATGTTTCATTTAATTGGAGTTTTTTTTTTCGAATCTTTGGTGTTTCATTTCTTGGTTGGTGGTCAGATTTAAAGTTTTATCTGTCTGTGGGTGTGGAGTGGGTCGAACATCGTTTGCTTTGGGCGGGAGGCATAGGCGTTACTTCCTATGAGCAAGAGGGGTCAATCCCCCCCCCCGAAAAAAATTAAGAAAATTCAATTATCAGAGCTATATGAATCGGTGAGTGCAGAAACCACCTCAGTCACAAACAGGAAATTTTTTTCAGGAGAGAGAAAAACTTCATAAAACTTCATAAATTAGGTAATATTTGCATGACAGAAACATAAATGCATGTTATGACAGAGGAAAAAAATAAGTTTAAATATTTGAAAATTTGGAAGAGTTATGAAGTTTTTGCTCTCTCCTGAAAAAAATTTCCTTTTTGTGACTGAGGTGGTTTCTGAACTCACCGATTCATTTATAATAATGATATTTTCTACAATCGGAAACATTTTGTCACCCCATCCAAATATTACATGCCAATTTACGCCAATGCTCGTGGAAGAGCGGGGGTTGTCTCAAAGTTGTTTAAACCTTTTTCCCTCGGGGGGACTCCCTCCTTCCAACTTGTCTGGCTGGTTTAATATTTGTTTAAAATTTAATGAAACATCCCTTTTCTACTTTTAACTTCAATATATGTTCCCCTGCTCCCAACCTCAAAAAAAGAAAAAAAAAAAAAAAGGACACGTTAAGTTTACATGGTGGCGGGTTTTCATGTGAAGGGAAATAGAATGAAATAGAGTTAGGATTGTGCTTGTCACTTTTAATGAAGGATACAGGGGCGGTATTAAGCGCTCCCACAAAAGGTAGTAAGCAAAATAACATTTCGCTTTATTGCTGCAGATTTCGTTTAAGATATTTTTTTTACCTTGTTTGTCGTTTAAAAGGAATGATTTTATTTTCTTTCGTAATTCAGAGAAATACAAAATAGGGTCTAAAGCAGAGGCGTAGTTAGTGTTATTGACAGTGGCGTAGCCAGGATTTTGTTTCGGGGTGGGCTGGGTATCAAATTTAAAGATAAAGTTCAATTGTAAGCTTAGTAAAGGGTCCCATTTTAAGAGGGGGGGCAGTAGCCCCTCAGTAGGACTGGGCCAAAAATCGATAAATATCGACATATCGGTTTTATTTCAACATCAAATATCCGATATTCCCATTTTCATTTCAGTGAAATCTCGAATTCGATGAAGGTCAAAAATACAGGCCGGCGATAAGAAAATCCTGAGATCAATACCAGCTTGTGATGCTTTTGCTACTGCTTTCTCTCCGTTGATGACGATGCCGGATCGCGGAAAAAACAGCTCCATGGTTTATTAATAGTCTAATTACCATAATTAATTAACATATATCTCGGAAACTATCCACCGGAGCGCGTTTTTATTGATTCTCGACCCCCCCTAGACTCAACACCCCACCGATACTTAAAATTTCGAATGCTTTGACACCAAACTTAACCTTTTAATCTTACAGGCCCAGGGGGTCATACGAAGGTCCCCTATATTTTCAATTTGGGCATTTTAAACACTAGCCTCCTCCGGCAGCATCTCCAAAGTCTGGAAACCATCCCAGAGCCAATTTCTACATGTTTGCAGTCCTTTTAAGCCTCAATCATGATTAATTAGTCTAATTACCATAATTAATTAACGTATATCTCGGAAACTATCCATCGGAGCGCGTTTTTATTGATTCTCTACCCCCCTAGACTCAACACCCCCATCGATACATAAAATTTCGAATACTTTGACACCAAACTTAACCTTTTAATCTTACAGGCCCAGGGGGTCATACGAAGCTCCCCTGTATTTTCATTTCGGGCAGTTTAAACACTAGTTTTACTCGAGCAAGGAGGGAGAGATGCTAGCTGCCCGAGAACTCAGCGGAGAAGAAACCCGATGAATGGGTGAAGGGTGTTTAAATAGTATGGCTTTCGGCGCAGAGAGAGAGAAAATTTCTTTAGTTGTTTCATTGATTCAAGATTCGAATCACTGATTCAAATCATCGAAGTAGTGAGCGAGTTGAGATTCGAATCGCGCATCTCTACTACATAACATAACTGCCAACTCTCCCGAAACTTCCGGGAGCTTCCACCACAATCGTTAGCAGTTCGCACTAAAAATTTGGCCTTATTATAAGCATAAATTGCTATGTAAAAATTAGTGGTGGAAAATCTTTTGTAGCTGTGATATGTTAAATTTTGTATTATAATATGTATACAGTCCCTTGTAAAAAAGTATCGGGTATCGGTTGAAATCTGGTATCGGTCGATCCCTAGTAACATGTTCCAACTACTTGGAGAAATTATTATCAAGTGGCTCTCGCGTGAGTAAATTTACAGCAAATTTTAAATGGTTTTACTTTGTGGATGTATTGTGATGACGTCACTTAATAGACTTAGTGATGACGTAATGACTAAGTAATTTTAGGCTTTCAGTATCAAGTAGGTGTTGACTGGATTGAGTAGCCTAAAAAGGGAGTACCATGCTCGGCGCTGTTATAACTTGAATTTTGCATTTTCTTTTTTAGTGCTTTTATTAAAAGTTTTGCAATTTCTTTAGTAAATTCTTAATATCTAGTTTTTCGAAGTCGAATTTCGCAACATTGTGACGGTTATTCAAGACCAATAATGTTAATACCCCGTTCAGAGCTGCCAAGTCTCCGGCTTTTTTCGGGATATTTCCCACCACTAATTTTGTACTTACAAATTTATACTTAAAATAATTACCAATATAAAATGCAAAATAGTGCTGTTTGAAAATTGTGGTGGGAAATCACCCGGAAAAAGCCGGAGACTTGGCACCTCTGCCCGTTAAAGTGTCTACTAACTGAAATTTTCAAGATGTAAATATCTTGATATGAAAGCCGTGACAGGAAACAGATCTCACACGATTTGGTCCCTATAATAAAATTTTGTCATGTGATGTCATTTTGGACATCACATGACAACAAGATGCTCTGTGAAACTGAACAGGTTGCTCCGTCATCATTCAAAGACCCTCAAAAGGCTCAATCGCAGAAAATGTTTTATAAACCCTTATCTAGAACACTTTGAGGGAGCTCCAATTTCCAAAAGAACAGAAGGAAAAAATTGCACTCATATGTTTTTTTCTGTTCTAATCGCATGTACAAAGGTGTTTTAGTATACATATTTTTTAAGCAATTTTATCGGTAATTTTTAATCATTCAATTAAAAAGTGGGAGAATATTCTGAGAATAATGCTAAACCCGGACACATGTAATTAAGGATACTTTGTCGTCTGGGTTACTTCCAGATTTTTAACGAAAAAGATGCTTAGACATCCATGAGAGAAAGTAGATTGGGAGTTGGGTCAGAACGTCTTAGAAATTTGTCCTACAAGTGTTTTTAGAAAAGCGGTACACCTTTTCTTTAAGCCGTGAATTATTAGTAACAGGTCCTATAGTTGCAGACAATCGAAGATGTATTTTTTATAGCTAACAGGAATAAGTGCAGTCAAAGAGAATAATTAAATGACTTATTGGACTAATTCGTATCACTGAACATTTATAAATTTCTCTCAGGAGCGGTTTTTATTTAAAATTGAAAAACAGTAATGCCCATGCATTTGAGTAAGATGTTTTCATTAAGTGATGGGAGTTGCTACCTGTAAAGTGTAAAAATTACTGAGATCACCTAATTTTCCATTCATACATTCATAGAATTCTTTATTCACATTCAGAATAATTTTAGTTTTTTCTGCGATCTGTCAAATCGTGCGAGATGCGTTTTCTGGCA
Organism: Cheiracanthium punctorium; assembly: GCA_038373885.1. Lineage (NCBI taxonomy): Eukaryota > Metazoa > Arthropoda > Arachnida > Araneae > Cheiracanthiidae > Cheiracanthium > Cheiracanthium punctorium. Next base: position 424,182 of record JAWZYV010014119.1, read on the forward strand.
CTCTTTTATCTCAAGATTATTAGATCTGGAAATTTCCAGTTGCTAGAGATTTTTACAGGTTATTGAATTTACTTTCGCCTGTATTACACAGACTTTTATGACTTCACGACTTTGAAAAATACACCATGTCAAAATAAGTGCTAAGCGTTTAAAAAAAAAAATTACAAAATTCTTGATTGAATAAAGTTCACAGGCTACGTTAATTGCAAAAGAAAAAAAACTTGGCCTAATAAATTTGTTTCTTAAACTCTATGTACTCGCTAGAAATGTGAAAACATAAAACTTGATGCCTTGTCCTGGTACATTGAACAAATCATTAATCTAACAATTGACGATAGTCTAAATGCAAATCATGAGTAGCAAACACAACCCTGCCTTCAAACAAATTTGCTTTTTAAGGAGTCATAGCGCGTTTTCGTGCTACAATTGCAGAAAACTGACAAAAACTCCGGACCGTAAGGGCCATAACCGCGCGGTAGGCCCAAATGTAGGCAATTACACTTCAGCCGTCTACCAGTGTTCAGTATCGTATCCACTCTATCATGATGTGAGCATGATGAGGCCGTATTACAGAATATATCTTCGTTCTTCGGCAATCTGCCCTACAGAGGCAGACCTAATTTCTGAGACATTTTTTTTTAGAATCATCACAACCAAACTCTAATTCAAAAGATATTTGAACCTAAACCCCAAGCCTACACTTTCAGGCCAACACCTTATAAGGCCTACAACACACACCCGGCCTACACTTTTTCCAAACTTGCACCTTACTAAATGCAAGTCTTAACTCTATCTCCTGCATGTTTAGGACGAATTTGAAGCATGTTCCAATCATTCAATTAAGCGACTATTTTCACGAAAACATACCTACAAAATGTACTAATTTAAAACGTAAAGAATGATAAAATTTCTACGTCACGCTCTAACATAAATAGAGGTTGTTTTTTTTTTCTCAAAACTGAATTTCTTAATGATGTCTACAGGAGTTAAAAGCTCAAATTAAAATCCAAATACATGGACACAGCTCTTTACCCATATTCAGGTAATCTCTGGTTTCTTCGGCGATTTTCGATCTATTGAGAGATTTCTATCGAGACACATTCTTCTTCACAGGATCATTAGATATGGATAGTTCCATCTGGCAGAGTTTATCCACAGGGTATTGGTTTTCTTTGTACCTGTATCAGACGTGCATAACCGTCACAACGTTGCAAAATACAATCTCGTAAAACTAATTGTAAGCATTTATTTATAGATATTAAATTTACAAAGCACTTACAAAATAACAATTGAAAAAAAGGGGGGGATTGTATTTTGACTTTTCATGAGCACGTGGCTTTATACACACTCTCTGAGCCAGATGAACTTTCCAGTACGGTCAAAGCCAATCGCTAATGATCAACGTTTGCAAATAATAGATCAATAAATATTACGTATGCTTTGTACGTATGTTTTGTACATATTTATTCAGTACGTATATACTGAAATTACTAATAGGTGATCTTTTTAAATTTTTACTCCTTAAAGAAAGTAATTTCCCTCACCTGATGTCAATAGCTGTTACTGAAATGCACGAACATTGCAGTTTCTCAATTTTAAATAATCACCGCTCCTTACAGCGACATAAATTTAGAAATGTTAACAGTGCTGTAAGTTAGTTTGAGATGTCATTTTACTATTCTCTTTAAATGACTGCACTCATTCCTGTATAAAAAACGCGTTCGATGATTTACACCTTTAGGTTATGCCACTGAAAATGGTAGAGGGCCGAGGTGTGAAGGTCCCGGGTTCGGGTCCCATCGCGTGGCTGTCGATCTAACGGTCTGGAGTTTTGGTAGGTTTTCTCCAGATGTAACGTGAATACGCGTTAGAAATCCTTAGAAAGTCCTCCTACCAAGTCACCCCCCCCATACTAGGCAGATAGCCCACGTGCAGGTTTGCCTTAACACAAACACAAACAATACACCTTTAGGACATGCTACCATTAATTAAATGATGACGTCACCGAGCTTTGACGTCATCATTTGGCCTACGCTTAAAAGTTTTATTTTCACAAAATAAAAGTATACAAAGTTTCTGGTGAATTTACTCATGAATAAAAATATTTTAATAATTTGAGATTAAAAATATAGTTTTATGAAAAATGGAAGTTTTTAACCATGGCTAATTAGATAATATGATAAGGAAATAGACCGGAATGAATAGTTTTGTATGAGAAAGGTATTTTAATTTTAATTTTTTATTTAAGATATTTTATAATATTTGTAGCGACCACCAGAAATTTTAAATAGCTTTACTTTGTGAAAGTAAAACTGTGATGACGTCATTACTTGAAGGCCTAATGATGACATCAAAGTTTCAGTTGGTAGGCTTTCTATGTGAAGGAGGTGTTGGTGGAGCACAGTTTGAAAATTTTTGTTCTGGAGCACTAAGCGACAAAGATCAGGTACTCTATTAAATTCTTTATCCTGATTCAGAATATTTCTGGTTTCTTCCGCTATTTGTGAAATAATGTGAGATCTGTTTTCTGTCATGTTTTCCTCCTTACGATAACTACATCTGGAGATTTCCAGTCTGTAGACTATTTAAACGGGGTATTAATTTTTACTTTTACCTCTATATCAGTCTAGAACAAACGTCACGATGTTGCGAAACGCGACTTCCAAAAGTTACTGTTAAGCCTGTATAAAAATAATTTGCAAAACGTTTAATTAAAGTACTAGAAAAGATAATGTAAGATTTAAATTTTTACAGCAAGGCCGCTTTTCTCACCATTTAGGCAACTTTACCTAGTCAACATCTCCAACATAAAGAAAACCTAAAAATGGATGTCTGTGAGTCATTACTAAGTATTCTACAATGATCCCATCACGTTATGATGTCATCCCATTCACAAAATAAAGCAATTTAAAATTTGTTATACATTTACTCACGCATGAGTAAATCTACCGCTTAAAGAACTTTGTATATGTTTCAATGGAAACTCATTTTAATCATTTATCTACAAATACTAAAATTACAAATCACAAATAACACCAGAAAAAATATGCGAGATTGTATTTTTACCGATTACGAGAACCTAACTGCTGATGCTCATGTTTTACAAATCGGTATATAATCAAGCACGATCGAAACTCATCGCTCTGATCAACGCTTGCAAGTTTAGAAAGCTGTTACAGTATTGCGTGGTATCCTGTATCTAGTGCTTGGCGAAGGACTAATAGGTTGCTGGTGCGTCAGTGAATTTACTATAAATTTTAAATGGTTTTGCATCGTGGATGTGCCGCCCAGGTGGGGTAGCGGCTTAAGAACAATCCTATCACGCCTTCAGTCAGCACCTCCCAGATATAGAAGGCCTGAGAACAAAGCTTTTACGTCATCAATAGAGCTTTTAAGATGACGTCATCACAGTTTTACTTTCACAAAGTAAAACTATTTAAAATTTCTGGTGAATGATACACATTTTTAGAAAACATCTTAATTTAAAGATAAAAATTGAAATACCTTTCTGATAAAAAATAATTTATTATGATCTATTTGCATGTCATATTATATAATTAGTGATAGTTAAAATTTCCTATTTATCGCAAAACTAAATTTTTTATCTTAAATCATTAAAATGTTTTTATGCGTTAGTAAATTCACCACAAACTTTGAATACTTTTACTTTGTGAAAAAAAATGCGTGGTAATGTCATTGTAGTGGACCTTGTAGGGATAGAGGGATACCAGATTTGAACCGATACTCTTGTACAAGGGACAATATGCATGTTATAACACAAATTTTTACATATAACAGCTGCCAAAGATTTTCCAAGACAAATTTTTACAGAGCAATATATGCTTAAAATAAGGCTAAATTTCTAGTGCAAGTTGTTTAAAATTGTGGTGGAAAACTCCCGAAAGTTTCGGGAAAGATGGCACTTATGTTATATAGAGCAAGTTTCCCATCACTTGCATTTGGAGAAATTTTTCTATGGGTCTACATTTTTCCGAATGTAAGTGACAGGAAATTAGTAGTCCATGTAAAATTCAATTTTCTATGTTGATATGTATACAGCCCTTTGTAAAAAGTATCGGGTATCGGTTAAAATATGATATCGGTCGATCCCTAGAAATTATTATTTTTGCTACAAACATGTCTAATAGCGATTTTAACATTAAGGTATAGAAAACTGGAAATACATCAATATTGCACCTTCGTGTTTCAAAAATGACGGCTTTTCAATAATACGTGTTCCAAATATTTTTGAAAATTAGAACATATTTCCCAGATTATGCTAGAAATGAGCGTGCAGAAAAAGTCTTTGCAGCATTTAGAATTAATAAAAGTTTTAGTGAATGCTCAACGTGCATTTCTCTTATATCTCTAGAATAAAAGTATCTTAGTGGTACTACAAGTATTATCGAGAATATTAAAAAATGTTTGGAACTGTAGATGTAAGCTTAAATTGCTTTCTTTGTAGCATTTAGAATCAATAAAAGTTTCAATGAATAATTAATACTTTTTTTCATTTTACATATCTAGGAGTGAGTTGCATGAATCTGTGAATCTACAGTTATATTCTTTGAGGGTATAGATTGCGAGAACTTATATTTTATGTGCTTGGCATTCGTAGGTTTATTTTTCAATGTTCATCGACACTATAATATATAATAATTTACATCTGCTAAAACTTTCTTTTAAAAATCTGTTATTGATTTAATCTGTTATTATCATGTACTATTTAAAGTTAAGCAACCACAATTATAGTTCAGTCATCTTAAGTTTAAGAGATAAGTTTTCGTCTTACGAGGTTGTCTTGTTCGGAAACGGGCTTGGATCATGAAAGGACGGCTTCTTTATTGGAAGCCTCTATCATCGCAACGGAATGACAAAACTTAGTATTCGATACTACGGGCACCTAGTTCATCCTGTTAACAACATCCATGCACTTGTGAGATTATCGGGAGCGCGTTGGGATTTGACAACACTTCCTAGATATAGAAAGCCTTACAACTCCTACGTCATCAAGGTTTGACGTCAGCATTCGGCCTACTAGTATTTTTTTTTTTTTTTTAACAGAAAATAAAACTATTAAGAATTTCTTTTGAATTTTCTCATGAATTACAATATTTTAATAACTTGGTATTTTAAAATAGAATTTTAAGGCAAATGGCAGTTTTTAACTGTGACTAATTAGATAATATGACAAGGAAATAGATCAGAACGAATAATTTCGTACGAGAAAGGTATTTTAATTCTAATGTTTAATTTAAGATATTTTGCTAATATTTGTAGTATCCACCAATTATTTTAGACAGTTTTACTTTTTGAAATGAAAACTGTGTTAATAGCACTTTTGTAGGCCTAATGATGTCGTCAAAGCTGAAATTGTTAGGCCTTCTGTATGTAGGGGGTGTTGAATAGCATCGCAATCGTTCGTCAATTAGCGATTACAACAATACCATTATGTTTCGTCAAAAAGACGTTAATTAATTATCGTAAGTTATGCAAGCCTGTTCATTTTTTTCTGTGTGTGTGTGTGAGTAAGCGGCGTCACACAATATAAATAATATTCTTGAGTGAATGTATAATACATTATTAATTGCATTAATTGTTTTTGGAATTCGAAAAGGAAACGGGGGATGTATTTGGTTTAAATTTGGAAAGCAGTACCTTGCATAAGAGCCTTTCCCAATGTACGCAGTCGTGCTTTTTAACACACTTTCCGTAAACTTTTATGGAATTTTTAAATATTGTTCTCTGAATTCCATCTTGAATGGTCTTGACTAGTAGTACAGTTGCCAACTGCTCCGGAACATAATCAACCACTTTTTTTAAACAGTAAATTTGGGTTTACGTTATGTCGAAATTTCCCAGCTGCAGGTGTGGGCTGTTTATCACTGAATAACGTATTTAAAACTTACTGTTTGCAAAAAGTGGTTAATTATATTCCGGATATCGATATCTCTATTAGTAGAGGTAAAATGTTTAGGTATCGACCGACACACGATACTTTTTAACAAAGGGCTTTATACACATCAACATAGAAAATTTAATTTTACATGGAACCTAATTTCCAGTCTCTTACATTTGGAAAAATGTAGCAACAGAGAAATACTTCGCCAAATGCAAGTGATGGGAAACGTGGTCTATAAAACATAACTGCCAACTTTCCCGAACTTTCGGGAGTTTTCCACCTCGACTTAAAGCAACTTGCTGTTGAAATTTGGCCGTATTTTAAGCATAAACTGCTATGTAAGCATTAGTGGTGGAAAATCTTTGGTAGCTGTGATATGTTAAATTTTGTATTACAATATGTATACAGTCCCTTATAAAAAAGTATCGGGTATCGGCTGAAATCTGGTATCGGTCGATCCCTATGACCTAGTGATGGCGTAAAAGTTTCTGTTCTCAGGCATTGTTCATCTAGGAGGTGTTCTTTAAGTCCGAGTTCGAATGCTGGCTTGGGCATGGATGTTAACTTGTCCGTCCTTTCGTAGGTAGTACCGCTGGCCGCTCACTGGGTGCTCCTATAATAAAATGCACAGAATTCCTTCGGGCAGCTGCAGTGTACAATGCTTAATCGGCAAATGCCAACACCTCCTGGATATACAGGGTGGTTATTAATTAACGTGAGGTGTTCAGAGCCCTCTAGCGAGTAAAGTATTGGACGAAACCTAACCAAATTTGATGAGCATGCATAGTATACCATGGGATTTGGATTCAAAAAAAAAAAAAAAAAATAGTTCCAAAATTTGCCACTGGGGCAATTTTGGCGCTGTAAAAGTGCCCCGAGGTCCCCCGATCACAATCCATGCGATTTTTGGTAGTGGGGATTTCTTAAAGGTGTTGTTTATCATTGACATGTCTCCGATATCGCAACGTTAAAGGATCGAATAACGTTACACCTGAGGCAAATCAACTCTGATATGCTGCGAGTGGCAGTAGGAAATGTCGTGCATCGTATGCAGTTCTTGGAATTTACCAATGGTGCGCATATTGAACCAAATTTGTAAGAAAATTTGATTTTTGCTGTATTGTTTGTCAATTAACCATTCAATATTTCTGCTAATACACTTTTGCAGCGCCAAAAGTGCCCCAGTGGCAAATTTTAGGAACTTTTTTTTTTTTTTTTTTGGAAATCAATATCCCATGGTCTACTATGCATGCTCATCAAATTCGGTTAGGTTTCGTCCAATACTTTAGTCGCTAGAGCGCTCTGAGCACCTCGCGCTAATTAATAACCACCCTGTACAATGCCCGAGAACAGAATCTTTTACGCCATCACTGGGTCCACTAAAGTTAATTAATAACCACCCTGTAAAATGCCCGAGAACAGAATCTTTTCCGCCATCACTGGGTTCACTAAATTAGCGTCATCGCACATTCATTTTCACAAAGTAAAACTATTCAAAGTTTGTGGTGAATTTACTCCCGTATAGAACATTTTAATGATTTAAGATTGAATATTTTATTTTACAACATATAGGAAATTTTAACTATCACTAATTATACAATATGATATAGAAATAAATCATAATAAATTATTTTTTATCAGAAAGATATTTTAATTTTTATCAGAAAGGTATTTTAATTTTTATCTTCAACTGAAGATATTTTCTAAAATTTGTATCCCTCACCAGAAATTTTAAATAGTTTTACTTGGAAAGTAAAACTGTGATGACGTCATCTTAGAAGTCCTAGTAATAACGCGAACACTGCCGTTTTCAGGTCTTCTATATTTAGGAGGTGTTGCAAAATCCCGCCCGTCAGTGGAGGCTCCTCCATTTGAGCACAGGAGCACATAACACCCAGAGGAAAAAAAAAAAAAACACATCAACAAATTTAATTTTTAAATAGTATTAAGTACTTTTCTAGATTTTTGTGAATTTAAAACATGAGTTTTACTCTCCCCCAGCCCCCATTATTATTAAATACGCTTATTATAGCTGACGCACTATATAGCAGGTTACTACAGCATAGTACTTCCTCGCTCGCATGTACGATCGTCCAAATGGCCTTCTGAATCGCTCTCTGACAAAAGGCTCGGAGAGAGTTTCGGGTGAAGTAAGGCGCTTCTGATATCACTCGTTTAGCACATTTTTGGTTCACACATGGAAGATTTTTTTGCCATTATATCTTCCGGATTCTCCCATGCTTTGTTATGTTCGGTTAGTTAATCCTTTTTTTTTCATTTTCTTATTAAGCTTGGATTTAAATAAGATGTTCTGTGAAACTGAATAGGTTGCTCCGTTATCATTCAAATACCCTCAAATGGCTCAATCGTAAGAAGTTTGAGAAACCTTGTTCTAGAACACTTTATACATACATATATATATATATATATATATATATATGTATGTGTGTGTGTGTGTATACAGGGGCTCGACAAACATATGGAAACACCTCGTGAAATGCATGTTTGAAAAGAAAGATTGATTCTCGTGAAATATGTAGGTGGCGCTGGCGTTTTCGCCAAATGACGTCCCCTATTCAACGTCGTAAATGCGCTTCGCAGTTCAGTCGTTCTCGGGGCACTGTTCTGTGAAGTTATCATTGCATCATGTTAGAGCTAACATACTTTGAACGTGGGCAAATTGATGGAGCTCGTATAGTGGGTGCTTCTGTAAGCAAGGTACCCTAGGTGTTTAGTGTTGCAAGAGGTACTGTCTCGAAGATTTATTCCGCATATTTAAAATACGGAAAAACATCATCCGCTAACTCACAGAGCGGACGAAAGTGTGTGCTGAGTGATCGTGACCGACGATCATTAAGGAGGATTTTGACTAAAAATGAGAAGACAACAACTTCAAAAGTTACTGCTGAAATGAATGTCGTGCTCACAAACCATGCGAGTAACAAAACAATAAGAAGGGAGCTCCATGAGCAGCACAGAAAAAAGTGGTGATTAAGTCATAAAGCCTGGACTATAGAGCAGTGGAAGAAAGTAATATGGTCGTATGAGTGTGCTTTCACAATGTTTCCCACTTCTGGCCGTGTATACGCCTGGAGAACGCCATCCCAAGCCTATAATACAGACTGCTTATTGCCAAGATTGAAACATGGTGGGGGTTCTGTCAACACCTCCTAGATATAGAAAGCCTAACAACTGGTACGTCACCAAGCCTTCGCGTCATCAGTAAGTCTTCGAGAATGACGTCATCACAATTTAATTCTCATAAAGTAAAACTATTTAAAATTTCTGGTGAATGTACTCACGCACAACAGCATTTTACTAATTTGAGATAGAAAATTTAATTTTACGGCAAATGGCAAGTTTTTAACTGAAACTAATTATGTAATGTAATAAGGAAATACCTCATAATGAATTGTTTTGGATCACAGTTTTATTTATTATCTTTATCTTAAGATATTTTCTAATATTTGTAGTATTCACCAAAAAATTTAAATAGTCTTACTTTATGAAAGTAAAACTATGATGACGTCACTACTTGAAGGTCTAGAAGTGACGTCAAAGCATAAGTTGTTGGGCTTTCTGTATGTAGGAGGTGTTGGTTCTGTGATGGTTTAGGCAGCCATATCGTGGTTCTCTGTGGGCACCGTGATAACATTACTGCCAAGACTTATGTGAACATTTTGGCCGATCAAGTCCGTGCCATGGTACAAATTTTGTTCCCCAATGGTGATGGTGTCTTCCAAGACGACAAAGAACCTGTTCACACAGCTCACATTGTCCAGGACTGGTTTTCTCAGCACGAAGATGAATTGTCATATCTCCCCTGGCCACCACAATCACCAGACCTCAATATTATTGAGTCTTTGTGGTCTACATCGGAGAGTAAAGTGCGTGGTCGCTATCTAGCGCCAACATCTTTATCTGAACTTGCCACCGTTTTGCAGAAAGAATGGCACCAGGTACCCTTGGCAAGTATACAGGAACTGTATTTATCCATTCCTAGAAGACTGTAAGCTGTTTTGAATGCCAACGGGTTTCCTACACCATATTAGGCCTATGTATATATATATATATATATATATACTTAAATTAAAAACTTATTATAAATAATTAAAACTTATTTAAAAGTATTATAGAGATACAGCAATTTCACACGCTACATAGCGCTTATGGAAGCCGCTTAAAAGAAACGTGTGTGTTTAATACTTTAACATATAATAGAACCCCACCCCCAGGCCAGCCATTGTTATTATAGAAATATTGCATAAAATACAACGTCTCAAAGGAAAAATTGCAAATCACAAAAAACCAGAGGGAGAATATCAAATAGGTTTTTGTGATTTGCAATTCTCCCTCTGTTGAGACGTTGCATTTCTATAATAACAAAGGCTGGCCTGGTGGGCGTTTTTCTATTATCTATTAAAGTATATACACACACACACAATATGATGTTGTGAGAACAATGCTAAACCCGAATACATAGAATTAAGGATATTTTGTTGTCTCAGTTACTCCCAGATATTTGACGGTAAAAGTACTTGGACATCCACGAGAGAGAAAAGATTGGAAGTCGAGTCACAACGTCTTATAAATTTTAATTTGGCCTACAGATTTTTTTTAGAAAAGCGGTACCACCTTTTCTTTAAGCCATGAATTATTGGTGCCGTTTCCTATATTTGTAGATAATCAAAGGTGTATTTTTCATAGCCAACAGGAATAAGTGCAGTCAAAGAGAATAATTAAATGACATCTTGGGCTACTTCGTACACTGCAAATTCCCAGCACACATTGGGAACACATTTGGAACACATTTATTGGAAAAAAGTGTTCCAGTTACCTAAAAGTGTTCTGAAATGCGTTCCGAATGTGATTCTTTATAAAGGAAGTGTTCCGAAAGTGTTCTGAAAATGTTCTGAAAGTGTTATGCTTAGGATATTTGTTAATCTAAACTTAGGAACACATTTGAGAACAGATTGGGAACACCTTAAGTAGAGTTGTCAACTGCTCCGGAATATAATTAACCACTTTTTGTAAACAGTAATTTTCCTTAAAAAACTTTTCGAAATGATAGCCAGTCCATACGTTTAGCTTCGAAATTTTGCGATAATTTAAGCCAAACATTTTTGTTTTAAAAAAGTGGTTAATTATATTCCGGAGCAGTTGGCAACTCTGCTTAAGAATAGATTGGGAACACATATTAGGAGCACATTTGAGTACAGATTGGGAACACTGGTGAAATCATTGCTTTCTTTGTTACAACGATATTGCTATGAGCGAGTAGCCTGAACGGTATAGCATTGGCCTCGAGATCGGGTGGTTCGGGGTTCGAATACCGCTGCCGGTAAGTGAGAAAAAATAAAATCCAAGTCCACAAATTAATTCTAAAATTCAATAACAAATGACAGCACTAAATTATAGGAACGAACTAAAATTCAATAATTCATTAAAATCAGTTCCAAACTCTAAAAAATTCTAAGTCCAATTCCAAAACTAAAAAGTAGTTCCTAAACGTAACACCAGATTGCAGCACTAAAAATTCAATAACAAATGGCAGCATTAAAATTAATTAATTAATAATTAAATGAAATAACTAAAATGTCCCAATCGAAACATAGCAGACTCCAAATCCAGAAAAAAATACAACTCAACCATCCAGGATAGAAACAACTTAACTCCACCCCTTACGCCAATTGCGGCCGCGCCCCTTGATGACGTCACTTCCGCCGCACCTGCTCTTACTTTTTAGAAAGTGTTCTCAAATCTAATCCTAAAAGCATTCCTTAAAGTGTGCTAAAAAGGATGACAAAATAAGTGTCCTAAAAAGTATTCTGAAATGGGTTCCAAACAGTGTTCTCAAATGTGTTCCAAAAAGTGTTCTCAAAAAAAGGACAAAATAAGTGTTCCAAAAAGTGCTCTGAAACGGGTTCCAAAAAGTGTTCTACAATGTGTTCCCAAAAAGTGTTCTCAAAAAGGGGACAAATAAGTGTTCCGAAGTGTGTTCCAAAAAGTGTTCTGAAATGAGTTCCAAAAAGTGCTCTGAAATGTGCTTTTAAAAGTGTTCTCAAAAGGGGACAAAATAAGTGTTCCAAAAAGTGTTCTAAAATGTTTTCAAAGATTTGCAGTGTAGCACCGTGAAAATTTCTAAATTTCTCTCGTCACGCGAGCGGTTTTCATTTAAACTTAAAAAACAGTAATGTCCATGATTATTTGAATCAAGTCCTAATAGTTAGCTACATGTAAGGAGTAAAACTTACTGAGATCATTTGTTAGTAGTTCCTTATAACATTGGAAATACCGTATTACGGAATGTTAATAGCTGTTACTAGATTACCGTAACATTTCTGTGTACCATTCGTTTTGAACATCAGCTTCTCGTGAATAGTAAAAATACAGCTTCGCATATTTTTTCTGGTGTTATTGTGTAAGTGATTTGCAAAGTTAATATATTTAGAGAAGTGCTTAAAATTAATTTTCCATTGATACAAAATTCTTTATTCACATTCAGAATATTTCTGGTTTCTTTCGCGATCTATCAAATCGTGCGATATCTGTTGTCTGACACACTTTTTATCTCAAAATCATTGGATCTGGAAATTTCCGGTTGATAGAAACTTTTACAGGTTATTGACTTTCTTTTCAGCTGTATCACACAGTCTTTTAAAATGCCTTTTAGAATAAATACTTTTAAAAATTACTTTTTACAAAAGGTGGTTAATTATACTCCGGAATAGTTGGCAGCTATGCTAACTCATCAGTATAATAATTGATGATATTCTAATGACAAATCATGAGTAACAAACACAGCCCTGTCTTACAACAAATTTGCTTTTTAAACAATGACTTTTCGAACTGTATAAACACCTTACCAACATTTTACGCTCCACCAGTGGCCGAGCGCACAACGCTTTTAACTGGAGGACGGAAGGTGCCAGGTTCAAAACCAAGTCACGTGTGCAGATCTAATCAATCGGAGTTTTCCGTGTTTTCCTCCGAAACTTTGTGTGAATGCGAGTTTAAGACCCCTTAGAAAGACCCTCACGAAGGGCACAAGACCCATCGCCCTAAAGCCCATGTGCAGCGAATTGGTCGTAATGCCACAGCAACAACAACATTTTAACTTGATTAAATTTGGAATTCTACTGTGGTCGCAAACTGGGAACATCTACTTTATAAATCAACATTACAAAAACTGGTCGTGTTGGATATACAAGTATATCATAGCATTCCTTATCAAATCGACTTCACTAATGGAGAACGTTATAGAAATTAATCAGGAGTAAATAACAAAAACCTATACAGCCTAAAACCAGAGGCGTAGCCAAGGGGGGGGTTAGGGGAGTCATAACCCCCCCCCATGAGGAATTTTTTGCCATACAAAATGTATGTTCTTCTCTACATTATCACACACGTATACATATATATGAGTTACAGTAGTCATAACCCCCCCCCATGAAAAATTTCTGGCTACGCCCCTGCCTAAAACAAATCTCTTTAGACGTAGACTTCACAAGTTTCTATACGTACTTAATCCTAAATTTAATACCACATAACTACTGGTATGTCTACTGCTGTTATATCAACTCGCCACGTAAATTGAAAATATCTAGATGATGAACCAAGAGTGACAAAAGCTGGCTTTTCCTAATTTGTTCCTTAAACAACTACGAATTTTTCTAACTAATTATACAACTTTGGAGTGTCTGAAGAAGATAAGTTCTGCGTAATGCCTGGCAGAATATGCTGTATTCGTGCTAATTTCTTTAAAAGAAAGAGGAAAGCTGCGAGACTGACACTGTGTTCATGTTATTGGTCCCTCGCCAGCTGGCATTTGTAGGAACAAAAATACATTGTCCTCACCATAATACACTCACGAAGTTTATAATCTTAAAGTCAATGGTAGACAAATTGTACGTGTTACTTTAGGTGGAGAGAAGTAGCATTTGATGGGTGGAGCATAAGTAAAATTTTGCTAAAATAACAAGAATTATTATTATATTAAGATGCATAGTTTTAGGCTGCTTTTACAAAAACTCACTGATTTTATGAACATTTTAAAAAGAACACTTAAGAGACCAATAAATGTTAGATTGTCTTTCCGCAAATTTTAAAAACGGAAAAACTCTAAAAGATAATCAGAAAGAATACTTAAACATATAATTTTAACGTGTCGAGATTTACAAATATTTCCAAAGCAGTTTTTTGTTTGGAAATCATTTCGAAAAGATTAATTAGTCATGCAGCTTAAACCGTTTTATCAACAAAAATAGTATGGTGTAAAATAAGATCATGAGTCCTACTGCATCTTTTAAAGAAAAATTCTTAGACTTTTCTTAAGTCTCTTACTTTACTTTGTTTATCTTTTAAGTTGTTTAAGAAATAATATGCACTTAAAAAATAATATTGAATAATTAAAAAGAGAAGACCAGGACTAGCAGCTTTGTAAACTGCATGATACCATTCTTTTTTTTTTTTTAAATACATCCTATAATGCATCCTTTGGGGTGAAAAGGCAATACAAAGTAGCTTTAAATTCAAATAATGCAAAAATGTTAATTGTAAATAATAAAAATTGATAATTGAAAATAATATTTCTTTAATTGTCACAACTAATCTGTAAATTTCTATTGTGAGGAAAATTTCAATTGTCATTGCTTTTCTTTATGATTGATAATTTCATCATTGTGCCTTCCGGTTTATAATTTGAAAATAATGCGTCGATCGTAATAGAACCTCCCGTTCCGTCATGTTTTGAATTTGACGTCATTCCAAATTATGAGAATAGTAAGTATTTTGAGGGAGCATACAGCTCACACAGCTACATGTGAATTTCTGCAACACCTCCTACATATACAAAGCCTAGTAACTAAGATCGACAGATACCAGATTTCAATCGATACCCGATACTTTTTTTACAAGGGACTGTATACATATTATAATACAAATTTTAACATATCACAGCTACCAAAGATTTTCCACCACTAATTTCTACATGGCAATTTATACTTAAAATAAGGCCAAATATGGCGAATTGTTAAAGAATTGCGGTGGAGTATCTCATGAATGTTTCGGGAGAGTTGGCAGTTATGTTATATGGACCACGTTTTCTATCACTTGCATTTGGAGAGATTTTTTCCTGTGTCTACATTTTTCCGAATGAAATGACAGGAAAGTAGGTTCCATGAAAACTTGAATTTTCTATTTTGATAAGTTTATAGCCCTCTTGTAAAAAAGTATCGGTCGATCCCTAATAGTAACTGAAGTTTTCACGTCATCACTAGGCTTTCAAATAATGACGTCATCACAGTTTTATTTTCATACAGTTAAACTGTTTAGATTTTCTGTGAAATGCTACAAATATTAGAAAATATCTCAAGTTTAAAAAAAAATTAAAATACCTTTGTGATACAAAAGGTAGCTGGTTGTGTATGTTTAAGGCAAACTTGCGCGAGGGGTATCTGCCTAAGATGAGGGATGCCTTGGTAGGAGGACTTCTAAGGGGCTCTAACGCGTATTCACGTTACATCTGGAGAAAACCTACCAAAACTCCAAACCGTTAGATTGACGGCCGCGCGATGGGACCCGAACCCAGGACCTTCACACTTCGGCCGTCTACCATCTTCAGCGACATAACCACTGTGCCATATGGTGAGGCTGGAATTAATTATGATCTATTTCCTTATTACATTACATGATTAGTTACAGTTAAAAACTTGCCCTTTGCCGTAAATTTTATTGTTCTATCTCAAATCCTTAAAATGTCGTTATGCCTCACCATGGCACAATGGTTATGTCACTGAAATTGGTAGACGGCCGAAGAGCGAAGGTCCCGGGTTCGGGTCCCATCGCGTGGCTGTCGATCTGACGGTCTGGAGTTTTGGCAGGTTTTCTCCAGATGTAACGTGACTACGCGTTAGAACGCCTTAGAAAGTCCTCCTGCCAAGGCACCCCCCATCCTTAGCAGATCGCCCTAGGGTAGCGTTGCCATAATCCCACAAACCAACAAACCTAAAATGGTGTTATGCGTGAATTAATTCAGCAGAAATTTTAAACAGTTTTACTTTATGAAAATAAAGCAGTGATGGCACCGTTTTTGAAGGTCTACTGATGACGTGAAACCTTTGAGGGGTAGCAGTTGTTAGGCTTTCTATATCTAGGACACGGCCGGCCCAGGCACTGCCTCCAAAATATAGAAATCCTAACCACTGCCACGTCACCAAGCCTCTACGTCATCAGTTGGCCTTCTAAAGGTGACGTCATCACACATTAAATTTCATAAAGTAAAACTATTCGAAATTTCTGGTGAACTTACTTTCTCATAACAACATTTTAATGAAATGAGATAGAAAAATTAATTTCACAAAAAAGAGCAGTTCTTAACTGTAACTAATTATATAATGTAATAAGGGCGTAAATCACAATGAATTGTTTTGTGTCACGAACGTATTTTAATTTTTATCTTTCACTTAAGATACTTTTTAATATTTGTAGCATCCACCAGAAATCTGAAATAGTTTTACTTTATGAGAATGAAAGTGTGGTGACGTCATTACTTGAAGGCCAAATGATGGCGTCAAAGCTTCAGCGCTCAGGCTTTCTGTATCTAGGAGGTAGTGGCCCAGGAGGGGTTCGAATGTTGGCGATCACCTAAGGCCCCAGGATCGGGGCCCCACGCTTAAAGAGGCCCCGCTCCTGGGCCATTTTTAACATTTTACGCGAGTTTAGAAAGTGTTTATGATTTCGGTTTTTCTGTGAGTCCGTCCGTCCGTGCTCTAACTTCCGTAAATATGCACCAATTTCTACGAAATTTATATATGTTATTCTTATCTACTGTGCCATGTACCCTATTGAAAATGGTCTATGTAGCATTCATAATTTTCCTACAGGAAAACTATGAATGCTACATATTCCGAATGCAATTATTAATGCAATTATTCCGAATACATTGCGCTCTATGGGAAGTTATTCTTTAAAGCGTATCATCCTACCGTACAATTACGCTGATCCCTGACTTCAAGATAAAACTTTTTTCGCCATTACTGCAAAAAGATGAAAGTTAACACAAAAAGCCTAATAACATCTACACCTTTTGTACGATCCGCTTGAAATTTTTCATAATTACGTATAAAAATATAAAAAACAATCTACGCTGCTGTAAAAATCTGAAAATCCATCCGTTCCCTCATTTTTAAGCGATAGCGATTTTTCGCTATTTTCAGCACCATTTTAGTCCCGAGAGTCAAAAAAGTTAATAGCTTGCGTGACAAAATTAGCTATTGCAAGTGAGAATGACTTCATATTGAAGTCACACTTAGGAGGCTTTTTCCAGATTTATGGGGTTTTTTTTTCCACAAATAAAATAATTTTCTCGGGATTTTTCCAACGAAACCAAATCGTTCGAATGCGAAAAGTTTCCGCACGTTCCTAGAAGAGCATAAAATTCGATTTGAGCATATATAATAAAAATTGAATATGAAGTTATTTATTTTAGGTTGACGCAGATGAAATATATTGAGTGTAGACATGCTTTCGTCAAATATGTTTTTCTAGCGGCCGTTGTAATTGCCTCCACAACGGGCTTTCACTTTTAGTTTTAGAGATATTCCGCTATTTGAAATGAATCAAAATTGATATATGTTATTAAGGATTACAAGATGAAGCTTTCCATCGAAAGTAGTGTCTGTATAGTTAATAGTTTTTCTACAGGAGCACTCAAAATAATTTCAATGCAATACGGCCATTACAGTTTAGAGGCAGGCATCTATTTAAAGCACGGAATACTATCCTGCAATATGTTTAGCTTAAAAATAAGACGACAATCATGTGCCTCCGTCAAAAGTTGCGGCAAAAGTCGACAATGTTGTCTACTAGTGCGATAAATTGCCAAATAGGCTGCGAAAAAAGTGTTATGAAAAATGAACCGAACTTGGCGATATTTTCATTATTTCGCGATAAAACGAAAAATTACTTCCGTATTATCCTGGCGGTTATTAATGGCAAACTATTTTTTCCTCAAATTTGCTCTCAAACTGTTGCCAATCGTATTCCGAAACCATCAATAATTTCATGTGTCCGGTATTTATCGTGACGAAAAATTGCTCGTCTTATCGTACCGCCGGGATAATACGTAAGTACTCGAAAAATATCTAATGTAATTATATTAAACTGTGACGATTTCATTGGGAATTTTGGAAATTCGTTACTCGCGCTGTAATTAACCGACTTAGTGTATTGTGTTTTGTTAAGGAATGGTTAAGGGCTATCTGCCTAGGAGTGGATTTACATGGAACAAAATTGCAAACTTTGATTCTTTAGCGCGTGGAAAATTAATTTAGACTGCTAACCCTTAAAAGAATAAATTTCTCGCTCTCCGTGTTCGTCCGATACCGTTATGTTGTATAAAAGGTATATTTATATTTTTAACTTTCCAGCAAGTTTGAGAGGTGTTTGTGATTTCGGTTTGTTAGTCTGTTCTGTTGTCCATCCGTCCAGCGTTCTAACTGCTGTAAATATACAGCGATTTGTACGAAATTTATGCTTTCTCTATGTACAGTACCATGCACCTTATTGAAAATGGTGTAAGTAGCATTTATATTTTTTTTTCAGGAGAAAAAAAAAACCAATACGTCGCACTCTATGGGCAGTCATTCTTGAAAACGCATTTTAGAGATTCGGTTTTTTGAAAGAAAATAAAGTTGGCATACATATTATTAAGGCTCTCAAAATAATGCTCTCCATTGAAAATAGTGTCCGTATTATTCATAGTTCTTCTACAGGACCACTCAAAAGAATTCCAATACATTACAGTCTGTGGCATTTGAGAGACACTAATCCATTTCTGGCACAAGACAATGAGTATAAAGTTTTTATATTCTTCAGTTAAACGTTGGGGAAAAAAATTAAAGATCTTTTACAGAGTCTCATAAAATTTCATTTATAATGACAATGCAACATTATCTTATCTTCGAAATCCCGCCTGTTTTAAGGAAAATAAATCGCCAAATTTGTCGCGAAAATATTTATGTGCCTGAAGTGTTTTATAATCTACGCGTTCGGCATGATTTATCTTTCTTCTTTTGCTATCACGTTAGACCGAGCTCGGTAGATGGTTGCGATATATCCCGAAAAAAGCCGAGAAATAAAACTAACATGTACTAGCAGTGCTAGTGTAACTTACATAAGACATCATTGAAAAGAGGACTTGCTCTTGCGCTTCGCCTGCGGCACCCCCGCGCCCCTCGGCTCCGCCCTGTCTAGGAAGTGTTCATTTCAGGTCAAATTTACTCATAGCATTGTTTTTTAATGAACTTGTAGCAAACAGAGAAGTAACTAAAATCCTTAACAAAAACTATCGAAGATTTAATAGCTTGAGAACTATCTTACATGTTTACATTTCTCCATGGAGGGTACTGGAGGCTTAATCCTTCCCTTCAACCCCAAACCAATAAACGAATTATTTATATATCTCTCTCAGTTTCGCTTATCACGAATATCAGTAATAAAAAGAAAGAGCCAATCAAAACTCAAATTCTCCGCGAAACCGGATAAATGGATAAATCGCAAAACACTTCCCGACTTCCCCGTCTTACAGCGGGAGTAACCGGCACTTTTTAACCGTGGCGCGCTTTTTCCTCGCGTAAAACCAGGCGCCTTCCGCTAGTCGTCTTTACTACGGCACTAGAAGGTCACCCCACGTGACCAGGCGGCTCTGCTGCGCAGGAACCACGCCAAAATTCCGAAACCGACGCACCGGGCTCTTTTGTGCCTGCCAGATTTGGCAAGTCATTGCGAAATGTTTCGAGAGAGTTTCTCTCCACCGGATCCCGAATTCGAAAAGTCGATATAGCTTCCCTACGAAATGTAGCGGTTGTGTCCCGATCCGACGGAAAGATACACTTTAAGATATAAAAGTGCAGCCGGATGAAGCGGTGGATTGGATTCGTCGATACACATGGGGGAGGGGGAGAGTGCTATCCGAATTCCTAAAGGGGAGAGCACACGGGACATGCGCCCAGATATAGTTTATAAGAAATAAAAGTCGTTGCATTTTTCTGAAAGAACACAGAACTGATTTCTCCTTGAATGCTGCAGTTGGATTTTTCTGTCCATCGGCGTCAGGCGTGCATCCAGAGGGGGGTTCTGAGGGGATGTAGCCCCCCCCAAAATCTAACCCTTTACGTAGCTTACAATTTGATACTCAGCTTACAATCGAAACTTAGCTTACAATTTGATACACAGCCCCCCCCCCTTCTTCTGAGTTAATTGACTTGGTCAATATTTAGTGAAAACGGTAATTAAAGACTTCGAAATAAAGTCAAGCAGGTGAGTAAAGCCCTTCGTTAAAACATTGGGTTGAAAGCTTCAGCGTCCTGTTTACTACTGGCGAAACCGAGTAGTGTCCTGGTACCTCAAATAGCGAAGGAAGAAAATATTGACTGTTGCGCACCGAACTTACTTCAATAAAGACAAGCCTTTTTAGTTACAATGGATGAAGGAAATAACAAAATTTGTGTCTTATTTATGGTATACAGGGTGTCCCAAAAAGATCATAACCTGCTTTAACCCTTTAACGCGCAGTGTTCCCGCTCTGGGAACACCAAACTCTGACGTTTTAACTGTTGCCAGTCACGAAGAATAGATTTGATTTCTATAAAAATAGTTGCGGGTGACATAGCTCCATGATAATCCTTTACTTTTTAGCACGTCATTCTCGTAAAAAATTGTCACGATTATTTTTAACAGCACTGACATCTGCTGAAAAATGGAAGAATGCGAGAACAGCTGGATAGACTGCTCAATGCTGAAAAAAGGACAGCCGTTGCCATCGCTCGAGTTAACCGCCAGCAAGATGGCGGACGATCGAAACGTCCATCGCGTGCCACAGATCTAGAGACCCTTTTTTCCGCAGCTGGCTGTGCCAGCACAGCCAGATGCCGAGATAAGTGGACTATGGAAAGAGAAAAAATGCTCAAAATGAGGCAGGAAGAATTAAGAAAATATTCCTCTCATTAATTTTCAAAAAATGGCAGTTTTTTAATTTCTGTACGACCCCTGTAAAAAAATTTCCAAGTAATAAAATGTACCCCATTCACTAATGAGGTGATGTGCAAAATTTCAGCCTTTCATCTGAAAAAACGTCTCAGAGATATCGTTAGACAAAGATGATCAGGGTCTATACATGAATTTGGATGTAAGTGTTTGTTGCTAGAGTGCGAAAAAATTATTTTCTTTCGTAATTTCAGTGAGACCCTTCAAAAGCGATAATCGGACTTGATTTTTTCCATTCGAGAACCATCGAAAAGTGGTTTAAGTCTTCATATATTTATCTTCATATCTCTGACATATTTTAGGATATAATTCTCAAATTTTCTACATCACCTCATTCATGTGTGGAGCACATTCTTATCGGGATTTCACTTTTTTTTATTATTATTTTGTGTGTGTGTGTACGAGGCGTATACAAATTTAAAAAGTGTCGCATTCGAAAATTAATGAGAGGAATTTTGTCTTTACACTTTTATCCTACCTTATTAGGAATATTTTTTGAATTCGCATTGCTTATTTATTTCTAAAGCATAGAGAATTAAAGTATGTTACCATGTTTTTGGAATTCCCTGCAAGTTGTATTAAAAACCAAAAATTACGAAAATGGAGGATATAATTATCGGAGTGTCTATATGGATAGTTAGTACTGTTTAATCAATTTAAAATTTTTATCACAGGAATCATTTTATTCATGATCCACTTACAAAACGCGGAATTAATATTTCCTAGAATAATTCGTACAAACCGCACACTCAACAATAAATGGTTCCAAGAAATACCACGTGTTCTAAAATGTTATTTAAATCATTGCCTTCGTAGAGAACATTTTTGTAACGGGAAAATTTTCAATAACAATTTCTCTTAAATGCGTCTCATTTTATGAATGAAAGAGCAGCGTAGTGACGTCACGTTTCATTCTGCGAAATTTTAGTTCACGCACAAAAAGAGAAAATCAAAATTATTGATTCCTCTCCGTGTAATCACAGTTATACCATTTAATGTATATGCTAAGCGCAAAACGTACTGTAAATGTCAAGTGTCAGTAAATTGATACAGATGAGTGTAGTATAATATTTATTTATTAAAAAAGGTTTGTTTTTTAGGAATTACCGTGGCGTTTCATAGGCATAGATAGTTGATAATTGTTATATTGTAATTTCTGTGGTATTTTTTCTATCGGAAATCATTCATAATCCTAGTAACAAAATGTAATCTAAGTAGAAATAATTTATGGATACATCTAACGTCAAGCAAAATGTGTCTTTAAAAATATTTTAAAAATCGGATTTCTAACTGACACATTCCCATCAATATTTCACAGTAAAGTATGTTAAGTATAAACACAACTACTTAGAAATATTGATCTGTTATGAGCGATATTCGATTAATTATTAAATTTACTGAGTGAGAGCACAATAGAAAGAGCTTGAAAACGATGTCAAGACGTGTTTTAAGACAACACCTACTAGACATCGAAAGTCTCATAACAGAAGCTTTGACGTCATCACCAAGTCTCCCAGAACTTCGTAATTACAGTTTATTTTCACAAAGTAAAACTATTTAAAATGTCTGGTGAATGCTACAAATATTAGATAATATGTTAAAGATGAAAATTGAAATACCTTTCTAATACAAAATAATTCATAATGACCTGTTTCTGCATCATATCGTATAATTAGTGATGGTTAAAAGTTGTTTTTTGTCGTAATATAAAATTTTCTATCATAGATTATTAAAACTTTTTGTGCGTGAGTAAACTCACCACAAATTTTAAATTGTTTTAGTTTATGAAAAAAATCTATGATGGCACGTAATACTTTAGCAGACCTACTGATGACGTAAAAGCTTTTTCTTCTCAGGTTTTCTGTATCTAAGCGGTATTGGTTAAGACTGCTTACACTATAACGAACGAAGAGCTGTTAATTTATAATAACAGAGATGCCAACTGCGTCGAAGCATAATTAACCACTTTTTTAAACTGCGATTTTTCACTTAGATAGCAGCACGTTTCGAAGTCAAACGTGTGCATTGATTTCCGTTCTGAATAAACGTGTGGTTTTTTTTATTTTTTTTTTTTTTATTTTTATTTTTTTTTTGTTTAATTACAGTTTACAAAAAGTGGTTAGTTATATTAATTCACATATATTCAAACTCTCAACGAATGTGCATTCCTTTTTTTTGTTGAGTATACTCGTCTGAGTTTCATCTTATTCCGCTTTTATAGCACAAGAAAGCAGGAGAAAATATTTTTGGATTAATTTCAAAATAATTGAAATTGTGAATGCTGTATTTTCAAGATGAGATTTTATCGGGTTTTAACTTACTTAGGTTTTAAAAGAAATGAATTCGTTCGCGATTACAAGCAATTTAGTCAAGATATCCCCTGTTGTTCTTAGAGTATATGCTCACAGCTCTTGAAATGTACTTCTGTCAAAAATTTCTGGATGCCCCTAAAGTGGCAGTATCGAGTACAGAATATTTTCTATAATTCGTCACGTTAATAATTTGACTATCCGGAAAACTTGCTGGAACAATGTTCCTTTCAGAAAGTAAAAATTCGTTAACTCGACCTGCGTTAGAAGACTCGCTTAAGTCGACTAAAGTTTGCACCGTTTTGTCAAAATAATTGCTCATGTGTT
Organism: Cheiracanthium punctorium; assembly: GCA_038373885.1. Classification (NCBI taxonomy): domain Eukaryota; kingdom Metazoa; phylum Arthropoda; class Arachnida; order Araneae; family Cheiracanthiidae; genus Cheiracanthium; species Cheiracanthium punctorium. The sequence continues at coordinate 447,765 of JAWZYV010014119.1, forward strand.
GCCAAAGAAAAATTGCACATTACACAGAAATGACTAAATCAATTAAAATGCGATCTTTTTGCTTTTCTAATGTAATTATTCATTAATTACATTTGAAAAGTAAACGCAAAGCGTGCCCCAGGCGCGTAGCCAGGAAAATTTTTCGGGGGGGGGGGGGGATATGCGCCTGGAAAATTTTTCGGGGGGGGGGGGATATGAACTTATATGTGTATAAATAGACGGAATTTCATCACTAATCCAAAAATTTCGGGGGGGGGGATATCGGGATATCCCCCCTGGCATGCCCAACATGGCTGAGTGGATACGACACTGAACAGGGGAGACAGCTGAAGTCTGAAGTTCCCACGTTCGGGCCTACCCCATGTCTGTCGATCTAATGGTATGGAGTTTTGGTCGGTTTTCTTCACTTGCAACAGAAAGTTGCATTAGAACCCTTTAAAAAGTTCTCGACCAAGAAGCCTCTCCTACATAAAATATTCTGACACTTTAGCAAGGTTTTGCACTCTCTTAAAACAGTGTTTAAAATGATTTACAGATCATCATGTATTGCAGTAAGTATATTTATACTAATTATAAGATAGCAGGTACACTTCTTATATTGGAGAAATACGAAAAACTGTTTTTTATGGTTTTTAAAGAGTGGTTCAATTAAAAGAAGTTCAAGAACTAAGTTTAATTATTTGACTTTTAAAGAGATTTAGACAGTCTTCCCTATCCAGAATGAAGTTTTAGTTATCTTAATGTAATTATCTTGTACTTTTTTTTATTTCTAAATAATAACCTTCCTGTAGACTTGATGTAACACAAAACGCATACACTCCATATTAAAGCAATTTTTATATCAGTAACAGCTGCCAGCTTGTACGTTTCTTCAAGAAGATTATCTACCAGTTTGTGGATAAGGTAATTCGGACTAAAAATCGAACCCAATTTTTTTAATAAGTAACTAAACGTTCAAAAAATAGTGGTGGGCAATCTTCCGGAAACGCCGTACTGCAATAATCATATAATTTTATGTAAGCATATAATTTTATTCCAAAACCGTAGCACACTGCCTCATAGAGAGCAAATTTCTAAGTAAGAGGTAATAAGTAACTATTTGTTTACAGAATCAAACGATAGTAAATAGCTGAGTCAAGCGGAATCATGGACGTCAAAAATTTGATCATCACCAAATTGTATAAAAATCTTGGAATCAACACTAGCCATAAAAAATTATTGAAAAGTAATTTTTTAGTTTTACACATGCATATTTTTCTTTTTAAGACAAAACGTTCAGATTTTGGATTTGGGGAAAAAAAAGTACCTTTGCTTCCAATTAAGATATGTTACTTAGAAATTAAAAAAAGTACAAGATAACTACATTAAGATGAACTAAACTACATTCTGCACAATGAAGGCTGTTTAAGTCTTACTTAAAAGCCAAATGATCAAACTTGGGTCTTGAACTTTTTTTAATCGAAGCGCTCTTTAAAAATCTTGAAAAAGAGTATTTCGTATTCTTCAATGTAAAGTATATTTGCTATGCTATAATTAGTATAAGTATACTTACTGCAATATATGATGATCTGTAAATCATTTTTAATACTGTTTTAAGAGAGTGCAAAACCTTGCTAAAATTTAAGTATTTTTTATTTCCCTTTGGGGAATCAGAATACATAAACAATTTACGCCAGGTATCCAATAAAATTCAAAATATTTATTTACAAGTCGTGTTATGTAATAATAAACCCATGTGATTTATCGGACTTACAGAATAAATTCTTAAACACTATCTCATTCAAAAATTTCCTTAAGTGCAATCAAACTATTTGAATGGCTGAAAATAGAGTTGCCAACTTCTCCGGAATATAATCAATCCCTTTTTTAAAACATTAATGTTTGGCTTACAGTGTAGCAAAAATGTGAATCTGAACGTGCGACACGATTACCATTTCAAAAAATTTTTTGAAAAACATCACTGTATGGAAAAAGTCGTTGGTTATATTCCGCGGTGGTTGGCAAACTCTACTGAAAAGACTATTCGGGTTATATCACAACTCTTAAAACTATTTACGAGAGTACATGACACAGCTTATGTAGAAATTTTCTTAAAGTTTTAAGCCTCTGATGCAGATTTTTTTAAACGGATATTTCTTTCAGATTTCTTTTGTTTCTTGTTACAATCTTCACATAAAGCTTGAAATATAAAAGATACCCTTAACATATTATTCAGTTTGTTCTAAAATTAAAAATCACTAAAATAGTGTCCGAAATAGATGCATATTAGGGATCGACCGATACCAGACTTCAACCGATACCCGATACTTTTTTACAAGGGACTGTATACATATTGTAATACAAATTTTAACATATCACAGCTACCAAAGATTTTCCACCACTAATTTTTACATAGCAATTTGTGCTTAAGATAACGCTAAATTTCTAGTGCAAATTGTTTAAATTGTAGTGGAAAACTCTAGAAAGTTTCGGGAAAGTTGCCAGATATGTTATATAGACTGCGTTTCCCATCACTTGTAAATGGAGAAATTTTTCTCTGGGTCTACATTTTTCTGACTGTAAGTGACAGGAAATTATATAGGTTCCATGAAAAATTCAATTTTCTATGTTGATATGTATACAGCCTTTTGTAAAAACAGTATCGATATCGGTCGATCCCTAGAAATTATTATTTTTGCTACAAATATGTCTGAAAGAGATTTTAATGCTAAGTCTTTGCAGCATTTAGAATTAATAAAAGTTTTAGTGAATGCTCAACGTGCATTTCTCTCATATCACTGGTATAAAAGTGTCTTAGTGGTATTACAACTATTAACGAGAATTTTATAAAATTTGTGGAACTGCAGATGTAAACTTAATTTGCATTCTTTGTTTTCATATGTTTTCATTTTATAAATCTGGGTTTGAGTTGCCAGAATCTGTAAATCTACAGTTGTATTCTTTGAGGGTATAGATTGCGAGAACTTATATTTTATGTGATTGGCATTCATAGGTTTATTTTTCTATGTTCATCGACACTATAATCTATATAAATAAAGCAATGTGTAAACTGTCCGTTGTTGTCTGTCTGTCTGTCTGTCTGTGTCTCGCGTAGCTCCGAAATGGGTGATCGTAGACCTGCCAAATTTTGTACGGAAATTCTCCAAGACGGGTCTCGCCACACCTCGAAGCGAATTTTTCGAAATTCGAATTAAAAAATGTTTTATTTTATGTTTTGTCCGATTTTTAGCGATTTTTCTTGCGTAATACATAATAACGTTGGTAATTGCACTCGCAAGAAAACGATATTTACATCATCGTATAGAGTAGAAAATTTTCTTTTAAAAACTGTTTGTTCGGACTGTGTAACATAATTTGCAGATTTTTGGGAATTTTTCAAATAAAATTAAATTTGACGCTGACTTTCGTAAAATATTTTTAAAACTGCTGCATCTTGAATTCTATCAGTCATAACTTTTTTATATTTCGGCAAAAGACGGAGCACACAATTCGCCCACTTTTAAAAGAAGAACGGAGGAAAAATATAAATTAGGAGAATTTTTACGAATTTTTAAGTAAAGAAGGATTTTCATTTCAGTAGCAGCTGCTTACAAATTTCGGTTTGATATCTTGCGGTTTGGTTGTCCTGGATACAGTAACAATGATTAAAATTGCCAGTTGAAAAAAATAAATAAAAACGGGTCCCGCGCCATATCTCGAAGCGATTTTTTGCGAAATTCGAATTAAAACATCTGTTGTTTATTGCCTTAATGCGCCAAATACTACTGTTATTGTACAACTAAAAGTCAAAGCCCGTTGTGAAGCAATTACAACGAGCGATCTTCTGAAAACGTGAAAAAAGTTTCTCATTCCAAAGATTTCGTTTTGTGTACATAGTTATTCTTATGTCCAAGCTAGACGATTTCTTTGCTTGGCTCGATTTCCTTTTATAAATACTGGATTTACTTGTGAGAAGAAAAATTAAACTGCATAATCTAGAAAAACAATTTTAAAGCCTTTATAAATAGCGCAGTCTTATCTCTTATTCTTTTTGTAAAGGGTTGCAAGAGAGGGTGACGTATTTTTAAAATTAAAAAAAAAGCTTGTACATTTCATGTAGTGTCTGAGGTATTTAACGCTAAAACGTGAACCTAAAAGACAGCATGTCTGCGGAAATAAGACATTTTGAAAGTGAGAAGTTCACTGGAAACGGTCCATTTTCACTTTTTTGATACCGAATGACGCTGACATAGTTTTTTTTTGTGTGTGTGTGTGTCATTATATTGCAATGATCTCAGGTTATTACATATATGACGCAAATTTTAAGTCAAGAGTGAAATAATTTTGCTTTTTCTAGATTGCACATCACTGGAATTAATTCGAATTACACATGTGAGGAAATTTTTCGTTTCCTACCGTGCGAAGAACGGGCACGCAGCTAGTATATAATAATTTACACCTGCTAAAACTTTTTTTAAAAACATGTGATTGATTTAATCTGTTACTATCATGTACTGTTTAAACTTAAGCCACCACAAATATAATTCAGTTGTCTTAAGTTTAAGAGAAACGTTTAGAGAGAAGCTCCGAGGTGCACGAAGAACAGGTAGATCAAGAAAGGGAGGCTTCTATATTAGAAGCCTCTATCAACGCAGCGGAATGACAAAACTTAGTCTGCGGTACGTGCGTGTGGTTCATCCTGTTAACTATTTCCATGTTACTGTGAGATTACCGTGAGTGCATTGGGTTTTGACAACACTTCCTAGATGTAGAAAGCCTTACAACTCCTACGTCATCAAGGTTTGACGTCATCATTCGGCCAACTGGTAAAAGTTGTTTTTTTTTTCCTTTTTTTACAGAAAATGAAACTGTTAAAAATTTCTTTTGAATTTACTCATGAATAGCAATATTTTAATAAATTGGGATTAAAAAATAAAATTTTAAGGCAAATGGCAGTTTTTAACTGTGACTAATTAGATAATATGACAAGGAAATAGATCAGAACGAATAATTTCGTACGAGAAAGGTATTTTAATACTAATGTTTAATTTATTTTCTAATATTTGTAGCATTCACCAATTATTTTAGACAGTTTTACTTTGTCAAATGAAAACTGTGTTAACGTCACTTGAGTAGGCCTAATGATGTCGTCAAAGCTGGAGTTGTTAGGCTTTCTATATATAGGAGGTATTGAATAGCATCGAAATCGTTCGTCAATCAACAATTAGAACAATGCCATTATGTTTACTCTTATCTTTCATGTTGATTTCATTCACATTCATGTGAAGCATGAAAAACATGTTAATTAATTATCGTAAGTTATGCAAGCCTGTTCGTTTATTTTTCTGTGTGTGTGTGTGTGTAAGCGGGGTCACACAATATTAATAACATTCATGAGTGAATTTATAATACATTATTAATTGCATTAATTGTTTTTGGAATTCGAAAAGAAAACGGGGCATGTATTTGGTTTAAATGTGGAAAGCAGTACCTCGCATAAGAGCCTTTCCCACTGTACTCAGTCGTGTTTTTTTTAACACACTTTCCGTAAGGTTATATGGAATTTTTAAATATTGTTCTCTGAATTCCAACTTGAAAGGTCTTGACTAGTATTAGAGTTGCTAACTGCTCCGGAAAATAATTAACTACTTTTTTTAAACAGTAAATGTTGGCGTACCTTATGTCAAAATTTCGAAGCTAAAGTTGTTGGCTGTTTATCACTTAATAAACTATTTAAAAACTTACTTTTTGCAAAAGTGGTTACTTGTATTCCGGATATCGACATCTCTATTAGTAGAGGTAAAATGTTTAGGGATCGACCGATACCCGATACTTTTTTACAAAGTGCTGTATACATATCAACATAGAAAATTGAATTTTACATGGAACCTAATTTCCTGTCACTTACATTCGGAAAAATGTCGACACAGAGAATAATTTCTCTAAATGCAAGTGATGGGAAACGTTGTCTATAAAACATAACTGCCAACTTTCCCGAAACTTTCAGAAGTTTTCCAACACAATTTTAAACAACTTGCACTAGAGTTATGGCCTTATTTTAAGGCTAAATTGCTATGTATTAGTGGTGGAAAATCTTTGGTATCAGTGATATGTTAAACTTTGTATTATAATACGTATACAGTCCCTTGTAAAAAAGTATCGGGTATCGGTTGAAATCTGGTATCGGTCGATCCCTAATACATAACAATTAGTATTTTCTCAAAATCCCTTGTCTTTCTAGATAAATTTAAAAAACAAAGTTGTAAAAAAATGGAGCATCTTTCTGTCAGTGGGACATTGAATGGAATATTATGTTTTTGCCTCTTTTACAATATAAATAATTAAATTTATTCAACACTTTATTTTCTGTTGCTTATTATATTTTGTCAACGAGATATTTTTTATGTCTATTATGTTTCCAAACTTTCACTGCAGAATTTCCCAATATATGCGTAGATACCAACTACTACGGAATATAACTAACCACTTTTTGTAAACAGTATATCTTTTCAAAATAGTAACCAGCTCTCACGCGTAGTGTAAAAGTTTTACTGAATTTTAAGCCGAAGATTGTTTAAAAGAATTGGTTAATTATATTCCGTAGTAGTTGGCAGTTGTGTGTATGGCTCTGTCTTATTACGAATAGTTATCTTATGTTGCCATAATTTATTCATGGCTGCTAACTACATTTGAATGGTTCCTTTTTGGAAGATAATGAGTTTATTCAAATATGAAGTGTCCACTTTTATTCAGTGTCCACAATGTCACCATCTTTATGTTAAACCGTTATGTCATTAAGATTAAAATTAAATGTCTTTTTAAAGTTTTATGAAGCATGATGGTAATAAGATAAAAGTAAAGTAAGTAGAATATATGAAATGAGTAAGCCGAAATTGAAAAGTGATTTTCCACTCCGTTGAAAAAAGTTTAAATTGCTCTTGTAAAATAAAAATCTTTCTTTTTTTTTCATCAAGAAAAAATGTGCTGTCGGCATGGAACGCAACAAAGGGGACATACATCAATAAATAATTTGAAGAACTGTATTTATTTAAATGTTATGGGACATATATGATACTTGTTACTGGCCAATTTATGTGCATAAGCGTTAGAACGATTATTTTAACCTTTTTTTAATTTAATTTAACGAGTGGGAACAGGGAGAGGACATTTTTCATTTCTATTCAGCAGAAAAAATTTTGTTACTTGAGACTTACTATAATGAGAAAAGTGTATGAATTTTGATGCGTTTTATTAGAAGAGCTAGTCTTGTGGCTAGTAATAAGTAAAAGTTGTAGAAAAGGTACACACATTGAAAGCGGAAAATGTAACATTTTTTTTTTAGAATAACTCACACAGAAGTATAATATTAAAACATATTAGATGATTCTCCAAACTGTGAAACATTTCTAAAATAAAAAAGCATCACGGAAAATATATGTTTATTTTTGGAAAATTGTAAGTAAATAAGTACATTAAAAGCTAAATCTCCCATTTTACTTTTCTCACATCTGCTATCATTGTAAAATATTATACTTGATAAGCATACATTGAATGAAATATAAAATGAGCTTTTTAATAACACCTGATTATTTGTTTTGGTCTGAAAAATCTTGTGGGGAGAGCGTGTGGTGAGAGCTGGGTTTGAACCCAGGGACTTATGGGTGGTAGAATGAAGTGCAATCCGGTTCGGCCAAAAGGTATCCCGTTCAGCCGGGAGCGGAGGTGGTGCCGTGCCGCCACAATCTTAACATTACATTTGAAATTAACATTTCTAGATATAAGTAATACCTGCTGAGTGACATCAATCATTATGCCTAAAATAAATGGACATAGAATAAATTTACGAGATCGTACCATAAGCTATTCACAATAGACTTATTTTTTTAAAGAATTTTTTTTCTGATATCTTTAGTGGCAGTGGCGCTTGCTAAAGGCGGAGAACATTTCTGGCAAGTAACCATATTTCACACACACACACACATATATATATATATATATCCCTAATAGACTGTTTTCGCTTAGATTAACTTCAGATAACTTCAATAACTATTTGTCGCATTTTAGTAAATCTCATGATTTTGTACCTGAGTATAAACAGTTACAATATTTTGATGCAACATCTTTAATATCCATTGCCTCAGACTAGGGAGTCACTCCTTTTGAAGCACCAAATTATATTACTTTTAACAAATGTTATTTCATAAAATATCCGATTGATTTCTTTTAATGCATGAATTCGTTGTGGATTTAAATGTTATTTCTAGAATTCGCAACATTCCCCTTCAAGCACATCCTCGAAATTTGATAAAGTAGTTCGTCCTGTTATGCTGTTCTCTTCGGCGATTCGTTCAATGCGTGAGGTTTTTTAATTGCAAAACACTTTCGATATAAGACTATAAAGATCATAGAAAATGGGAAAACTGTAGCATGATCATTGCTGTGCAAGTTTTGTCTTTTCTTAGAATTTGCGCCGGCCAATGGCCTAGTGCAGGTACGGGCAACCTTTGAAAAGTTACGGGCCAAGGATGTTAGCGAAGTCCCGGGCAGTATAATTGGGATTTATATGGGAGTTTGAATGGTTTATATGGGTTTTATACAGGGTTCTGATATGTTCCGTGGGCCGGATCAAAAGCCGTGGTTGCCCACATCCTGCCCAGTGGCCGGAGGTTGCCCATACGTGGCCTAATGGAAAAGAGACTGAACATTGGTAGATGGCTAAAGTGTGAAGTTCTAGGAATCATGGGTACCACGCGGCTGTCAATCTAACGGTCTGCCGTTATGGTTGATTTTCCCAGATGTAACGCTAATACGCGTTAGAACCCATTAAAAAGTCCTCCTCCTAAGGTAAGCCTCCCTTTTCCAGATAGCCCTACTATACTTTGCCCTAAAAAACAATAACAGATCGTTTGTTTAGATTGATTGTTTGTCGAGTTTATATTTAATGCATAAATGTAATGAATGATTGTCTTTACAGCTTTCATTTTGAATAATAATGCAGATTTAGACCTACTTTCGAAAAGATAGAATATTATTGCAGAAATATTCAGAAACAGTAAGCCATAGGTGCCAAGTATTACGGAATATATAACCACTTTTTGTAAACAGTAAATTCTTTGAATATTTTTCCAAAACAGCAATCAAGTCACGCTTCTAACTCAGAAATTTTGCGATGTTTTAAACAGAAAATTACCGTTCACAAAAAGTGGTTAATTATATTCCGTAATACTTGGCACCTATGAGTAAGCCTGTGAAGATATGAATTATTCAGGGGACAATTAAAAATACAGCTTTTTGCAATTTTTTTAATTAGATGGCGACTCACGGAGATTTGCAATGTGCTCTACGTGAATGAGAATTTTTTCCGAACGTTCTTTCTGGAATAACTGTTCATATTTTATAAGAGGATATGTTACAAAGTGTAAAGAAGCCTTCTAAACTTTTTCGAGTCCATGACATATATCTTTTAAAGTTTTTTAAAAAGTTATGTGACAAGGGAAGTTTTTTTTCCGAGAACAGCCGTACAGTAAAATAAGATCAGAAGAATGAAATTTAATATAATTCTTTATTGCCTTATTTATTAAATATGTTTCATTGGAATTTTAAATACAGCACATTAGATTACCTATAATACATTTCATTTTATTGCCATCATGAACACAACAACTGAAACAAGCATTTATAAAACCAGTGCAATCTCAATGGCAACTTGAGGGTAGAAAATAAAATCTTAGGAACACAAAGCTTCCTTTGTGAGCGTAAAGTGAAGCAAACTAGCTCATGGTATCAGTTAAGTGGAATTTAAGATGCATAACCAACTAATGTATTCAAGCGTTTACGAATCAAAGGACAGAAGAATCATCTCAAATCGACCAATTGAAATTAGCTTGGTTATTTGTACTCCTCATTTATATTCAAGTCATCTTCCCTCAAGGCGAAATCCTTCTTGTCTTGCATTCTGGATACGAAAAACAAGCATCCGATTGTCTGTTTAGGTATTTACCCTCTAACTTTACGTCCTTTTTCTCAATCCCCTAGGCATTGCGTTTAACGTTGCCTTTCATTTTTTAAAGTATTTTTAAAGTGTTTTATGCAATGTGTCATGCTTCAGTCGAATGTGCAGTTGCAAATTTCGTTATTTTTAAAAAAGACAAAATATAAGGAGTAAGGGAAAGGGAGGTAACAGTACGCACTTAGTGGATATTTCGCTATAAAAATGAGAATAGAAAATATGGAGCCTCGAAAACACACTGTGAATCATATTTTATTAAATTAGAAAGAATGGTATACAAAATGAAAATTTTATCTTTAAAGAATATACATATTAGGCGGGGTGGTAAAAATGCGTACTCCTACCCGAGTTGCAGGTAAATATACGCAGGACGTGAAGCCAAGAGTGCGCAACCTGAAAATTTAGCAATAGTCAAATGTTCCAATGTTTTCGTAACTGGAGCATTCCTCGTGCTAACACTTCTTACTTATGCCGCAGTAGATCCAATCTTTATCAGATGGTCGTTCGCAACTTGGGTATATATTCACCTCATTGATTGCTGAACTTGTTGAAGGATCTGGGTTTTTGGAAGCATTCAGAAAGTCTTTCCTTTGCTTTCGGAATTATTATTTTTTTAGTTTTGCCTCCTTGTTAAATTTCTTATGAGCTCGATTTGTCTTTGCTTCTTTAAATCTACCAGTGGCGCACACAAGGGCGGGGTCCAGGGGGTCCGCCCCCCCCCCCAATCGGCTTTCATACTTTTTTTTCGATTGATTATTATTCTATATTTATAGTAAATAAAATATTTCCAAAACAAGGTAGCGATAGTTTCAGTTCTAATAAATAAAAAAAGAAATTTTTTTCTCGTTTTCCTCGACTATCAAAAACGAACTGAAAAAGAACATAAAACACCATCTTGTTCTCAAAACTGAACAACTGTTGCTTTCGTTCCTTTTGTTCTGTGCAGTGTATTCTTAGGGAACTGGATGGGACGAGTTTTGATGAATTCCATCTAATGAAAACGAGCTCTTTCTTCACTGATTTTTGACAATCCGGAACATCCCTAAAAGTTGGACCCCCCCCAGCCAAAAATCCTGTGTGCGCCCCTGAAATCTACCTTATGTAGTACGCATATCTGGTCTGTGCGTATTCTTAGCCGCTGATGTGCAGCTTTTCTAAATAATAATCCGTAGATAGTAGTAGCATTAACTGCAGTTAAATCTTAAACTGTTTACTTTGTTCTGAAGGAATCATAATGATATTTATCTAGAAAGCAAACTCTAGTCCTTATAAAAGAATTGCGATTTCTTAGCAGAAAAAGCACATGATAACATAACGAAATTATATCTTACCTGATAAAAAAAGTACAGTAATGATGAAAATAAACATCTCTTGAATGAAAACGTGTGTTCATGTGATTACATTCACTTCTGCTTGCACTGTTGCCAACAAGAAAAAAGTCCTTGCTTACTGCACTCTCCTTTCCCTTAGTTTTTCAGAAAAAACAGCGATTTCACCATACGACAATGCCTGCAAGCCGTAGCCAGAGCTGCCAAGTCTCCGGCTTTTTCCGGGAGATTTCCCACCACAATTTTAAGACAGTTTTATTTTGAATTAAATATTTGGACTTATTTTAAGCATAAATTTGTAAGTAAAAATTAGTGGTGGGAAATTTCCCGAAAAAAGCCGGAGACTTGGCAGCTCTGCGTAGCTAGACAGGACGTATGTTACGGTTCCTGGTTGGATTCCTTTGCAAAGAATTGTCATTCCAACAAAGCAGCTAATTTATTTTTAAAAATCACATGCTTTATGTCCCATTCCAGACAAAAAAGTTTTTTAGCATATAATTGTCAGATAAATGTAATAAATTAGGAACAAATCTATAGACATATCCTTAACGTCGCAATTTGAGTGGTATAGTGGTATTAATATGTGGCCGATCGCGCGATAATTTCGAGTGTAAGCTAAATTTCTTATATCAGCTTTGTGAATGACTAATTAATTTTTAGAAAAACACACAGTTTGAAATATGTGAATTTTTTATGATTCCCGACATGAACCTTCATAATTAAAAACTATATTTTATATATGAAACTGACATAAGAAATTTGGCCTGTACTCTAATCTGTCCGTGTACGTCTTCCGATGCAGATCAGCATCGCTATGCGATTAAGGGTTGAACAAATCCGTATTTAAAAAAGTATCAACACGCCCACGTGTGAAAAAACGTAGCTAATATCCCGCTTCGGATTCGCGTTTATTAGAATAACTATTCCATTAAGCGAATTTTCCGAGTCGAATTCGCTTAGTGGAAAAGTTATTCTAATAATAAGGGATATTCCATTATCTGGGATCACAATGACAATGCGGTGTGATACATTGAAAATTTATTGCCCTAAGCCGGATATTCTTGTAACCGATATTCCATTAAGCGGAGCGATTGTACATGATTTAGCAGAAAACATGTAATTATATGAAACAAATAACGAGAAAAATTTATTTCCTTTTTGTTCAATCGAATTACTTTTCTTATACATCTACTGATTGACTTCTAAACGTAGACGGACTACAGTACTATTTATGCTGTTTCGTTTAAACTAGAATAAGCATCAAGAACATTTCCTCTGTGTGTAATATTTAATAATACAAAATATCGCTTTTATTATGTAATCTAATATTTTTCAAATTAATCAAAATTTTAATTTAAAAACTGATGGTAATCTTTAACGTTTGTTGTTGTGGGATTAAGGCCAATTATCTGCACTAGGGATCTAGGCCTATTGATGGGGTGCCCTTCGTGGGGGTCTTTTTAAGGGGTCCTAACCCGTATTTACGCTAAGTTTCGGAGAAAACCATGGGAAACTCCGAACGGTTAGGTCAACGGATGCGCGATGGGACCCGAACCGGGGATCTTCACACTTCGCCCGACTACCATTTCCAGTGACATAACCAATGCGCCATGGTGAGGCCTTCAAAATTTGTTTTGCCAAACGGAAATTCACTCAAACTCTCATAACACGTCCTCTATTCAGCCTCGAGGTCCAGTGCGAACTTTCGTTATTTAGCTATGGCAGTATAAACATAATCGTAATTCGACCTGTTGAAAGCGGATAAATTTTGAAACGAACTAAGGCATCCTGTTTATTAACGAGGAACGCAGCAATATTTAACGACCATTTTGCCGAAGGACCATTGATCTCTAAACACATTAATATACTCTATTCTCACTCGATATTAGATATAAACACACACTTCTGAAAAATAACCAGAGTTTAATTCCTCCTGTTGAATTTGTATAGGTCTCAAGACGAACTTCGGCATCCTGTTTATTAAAGAAAAATGCAATATTATTTAGCGATTATTTTGTCAAAGGAATATTGCACATTGAAAACTTATAAATATATTTTATTCTCACTCGACATCATATATGAACTCACATTACTGAGATGTAGCCAAAGACTAATTCGTTCTGTTGAATCTGGATAAATCTTAAGACGAGCTACGGCATCCCTGTTTATAAAGAAAAACGAGATAATACATAAATATTATCTTGCTAAACAAATATTTCACACAAACTCTACAATGTATTCACAGTCGACATCATCTATGAACTTTTATTATGTCTAACATGTAACCTACATAACTCTGACAGGCCCTGCGTCAAAAAATGCATTTTATTCGCGGCATTGAAAGATGACACAAATTAGGGGGTTTTCTTCCCCTCAGATTTTCTTTATTAATCAAAATTAATTTACTTTCTGCTTTTATCAATTGAACGTGGACCATTCTTTTTTCTCCTAATTAGGTGGAATAAATAGAAGGAATTTTACCTGGAGTTTTTGCTTTTTCTTCGCAAATAATAGAACTTCAGCTGAAAACTTATACAGCATTGATCGCATATTTTTCGATCATCTCGTTATTCTGCTATTTCAATTCAACATTTTATTTTTATTTTTCCCTATTAAAGAATCAGTATGGATTCTTACATACCTTCAGGGATCCAAGGCATTTTTTAAAGTTTTCTGAGGAAATATTGTTTTATGTGTAGAACTTTAGATTACATATAAAAATCATCTTTTACATCATGTATGACTATGAATTAACACTTCCTCTTGAAATGACGTTAAACAAAAGGGAAAAGACATATCGGTTTATTTTTAAGTGGATGTTTGTTCCTATCGTTACTTTATCAACAAAATGGTTTTCTTTTAACTAGATAAATATGAAGAATATTTTCTCTTCAATAATTAATAATACAAAGTAATTCTATAATTTTGTGATCTTTTAATATTTTTCAAATTAATAAAAAATTTTATGTTAGTAATCTGCGAGAATAAGATGCTAACCTTTAAGGTTTGCATGCTAGAAACTTATATATAAAAAATCTTTTTATCTTAAATGATGAAAAAGTTTTATGAGTGAGAAAACAAACCACAAATTTAAAATAGATATACTTTGTGAAAGTAAAACTGTGATGACGTCATAAAAGAAAATGTAGTGATCACGTCAAAGTTTCAATTGAAATACTTTCTGTTTCTAGAGGTTGTTGTCTAAAATACCTTTCATTCTCTTTCGACATCATGTGCTAACTTTCCTTATTTATCTATGGCAGCATAAACAGAGTCTTCATTCGTCTAGTTGAATATGGATAAATCTTGAGACGAACTGTGGCATCTTGTTCATTAAAGAAAAACGCGATACTATGCAAGTATCATTTTGCCAAACGAGTATTTCTCTGTAAACACTTATAAATGTACTTCATTATCACTTGACCTTATATATGAATTCACATTACTAAGATATAACCAGAGTCCAATTTGTCCTGTTGAACGTGAATTAGTCTCTAGGCGAACTGTGGCATCCTGCTTAAAATGAAGAAAAGTGGGATGATATATAAATATTATCTTGCAACTGCACACAAACTCTAAAATATAGTCTATTCACTTTCAACGTCATCTATGAACTTTAATTATATCTAAGGCATAAAAGACATAACTCTGACAGGCCCTGACGTCAAATACCGCATTTTACTCGAGACAATAAAAGACGACTCAAATTAGGGGTTTTATCTTACCTCCCCTCAGATTTTTCCATAACCAAAATTAATTTATTTTCTGTTTTTATCAACACACGAGACCTAGTCTATTCCTTCTCTTCTCCCAATTAAGAGGAATAAATAGACGGAATTTTGCCTGGAGTTCCGTGCTTTTTCTTCACAAATAATGAAACTTCAGCAGAAAACTGATACATCATTGATCGCATATTTTTCGATCATCTCGTTATTCTGCTATTTCAATTCAGCATTGTTTTTCCTTCTTATCCCTTTTAAAAGAAAGTTGGGATTTCTACATGCCTTCGGGGATCTAAGGCATTTTTATAGGTTTTCGAGTGAAATATTATTTTATGTGTGGAATTTCAGATATAAAAAAAATCATCTTCTAAAACGTATATGAAAGTGTATTAACGCCGCCTGTTGAAATGACGACAAACAAAAGGGAAAGACATGTCTGTGTATTTAAAACGGAAATCTGTTTGTGTGTTTCTATCTTCATTTTATCAGCAAAAGGGGCTGTTTTAGGTTTCATCATTTCCGTTAAATCATAACTGCCAACTACTACGGAATATAATTAACCACTTTTTTTAAACGATAACTTTCGGCTTAAAATATAGCAACAATCTTGTACTACGTGCGGGAGCTGCTTACTATTCCGGAAAAAAATAAAGTAGCTAAAGATTGTATTGTTTACAAAAAGTGGTTAATTATATTCCGTAGTAGTTGGCATGTGTGGTTAAGTGCTGATGAGACTAGTTGTGTCTCATAGGCACAGCTGCGAAGTACTACGGAATATAATTAACCACTTTTTGTAAATAGTATCTTTTTAAAGTATTTTTTCAGGGTAGTAATAAGCTCGCGCTCGCAGTACGAGAATTTCGCAATATTTTAAGCCAAAAATCATGTTTAGAAAAAGTGGTTAATTATATTCCGTAGTAGTTGGCAGCTCTGTATAGGTAATGAGTTAATTGTAATATCCAATTAAATTTCTTTAAAGTACACAATCCAAAAAGAATATGGCTGCAACAATGCCCGGCATATAATCAACCACTTTTTGTAAGCAGCACATTTTTATGCATTTTTTTAAATAAAGCAACCGAATCAACCGTTAAACTTAAAAATTTCGCTATTTCCTAAGACAAAAATTACTGTTTACAAGCGGTTAATTATATTCCCGGAATTGTTGCAGCTATGAAAGTAGAAAAAAAGAGCGTAATTAAAAAAAAAAAAAAAAATACAAAATTCAATTCGTACATTCTTTTTTATTTCCCATATCCTTCTGAAGCATTTTGAAAAGAAAGTTAAAATATAACCATCTACCCCCTCAAAACAAA
This sequence comes from Cheiracanthium punctorium, assembly GCA_038373885.1. NCBI lineage: Eukaryota > Metazoa > Arthropoda > Arachnida > Araneae > Cheiracanthiidae > Cheiracanthium > Cheiracanthium punctorium. Next base: position 464,119 of record JAWZYV010014119.1, read on the forward strand.
CACGGCTACAGTTTTCCATTTGTTTTTTCTAAAGAGAACGAATGAAACCAACACCACCTAGATATAGAAAGCCTAACAACTAGTACGTCACCGAGATTTCACGTCATCAATAGGCCTTCAAGAGTGACGTCATCACAATTTAACTCTCATAAAGTAAAACTAGTTAAAAGTTTCTGGTGAATTTACTCACGCACAACAGCATTTTACTGATTTGAGATAGAAAATTTAATTTTACGGCAAAGGGCAAGTTTTTAACTGTAACTAATTATGTAATGTAATAAGGAAATGGATCATAATGAATTGTTTTGCATCACAAAGGTATTTTGTTTTTTATCTTCAACTTAAGATATTTTCCAGTATTTGTAGCATTCACCAGAAAATTTAAATAGTTTTACTTCATGAAAGTAAAACTGTGATGACGTCACTACTCGAAGGCCTAGTTGTGACGTCAAAGCTTCAGTTGTTAGGCTTTCTGTATGTAGGAGGTGTTGATGAAACCCACGATACGAATAGAAATAAAATTATTCTAGATGGAGATAAGCATAGGTTCCAGCTACTATGGAATATAATTAACCACTTTTTGTAAATAGTCTAGTTTTTTTTAGTATTTTTTCAAAATGGCATCCAGCCGTCGAGCGTAGTGCAAAAATTTTGCTGTATTTAAAGCCGAAATTTATTGTTTAAAGAAAGTGGTTAATTATATTCCGTAGTAGTAGGCAGCTATGGAGATAAACAATTTTGTGGTGTTCTGTCAGGATGTCCGTTCTGTCGGATTCTGTCAGAAGAAGTACATTTCACTTTTTTATTTGCATCGTTTTTAACGCAGAAGTGTGCGTACGTTATAAGACGTTACCCTAAAGCATGTGAAACTTTTAATAACTGGTTATTTTTAATTTTGCTTAGTATCAGCCAATCGCGAATATACAAATATTTTCACTGGCGTATTGCCACTTTATTTCTTATTACTTTTGCAGTGAAAAAGTATCTATAAAAAGAAAGAAAATGTTTCGTGTAGGTCTATCTCTGCATTTTGAAAAGCAAAATGAATTTTATTAACTCTCTAGAGGTAAATTAGAAATCCAAGAATATCTCAGATCCGTGGCTGAGGAGAAAGACAGGCGGCGGTGTTGTCATTTTAGTTAGACCCTTTTGCCAACTAGGAGTCATGTGACCGTCTTATTGTGGCTGTCTCGGATTAAGATGGCCACACCTCCTAGGTCACATGACTCTTAATTGGCAAAAGGGCGTGGCCAAAATGTCAACACCGCAGCCTGTCTTTCACGGTAGCCACGTTTAACACCCACCAAATGATGGGAAGTGCGACTTTTAAATTAATGTATGCAGACTGGCAAAATTGCAAAGGCTTTCAAATTACTAGCACTATCATATCAGTCTCGTCCCTTCCCGAAATTTCGCATTAATTAGCACAAATTTTTGTAGAGTTCCTTTTGGTCGATTGGAGCTGAATTCTACGAAGGGAGTTTGCTGTAATTGGTGCCAAGACATGACGCATGTTTTAATTGAATGGAGAATATGTTGAAGATTAGTTTAGTGTGCAGATTTGTCGATAATGAACTACATATGCAAACACATCGTTAATATTTTTTAATGCCCAAACGGTACTTACTTTCTAGATGAGCTTTGCGTATTTATTTCTCAAAAACATCCACGACAAACACACCTCAATTTTTTTTATTGCCATCTCAAATTCAAGACGAATATGAATATTTTTTTTCCAAAATACATTCTGCTTTAACTTTGAATCCGCAAAGCTTGCAGGATGAAAGTATCCCGAAATGCATCACGTTTTCGATTAAAGGCACACTAGAGAACAATTCAAAGAAAATCTCTCACGAAAGCGGGATATCTCGTTTGATAACATGTACTTACATATACCGACTATTATACTGTTGCCCGATAAGTCAATAAATATTTTACAAAAGAAATAAATACTTTATAGAAATTCTCTTTTTCACTTGCGGGATAGAGGAATGCGTGTGTATGTGTTTCTAAGGTAATAGCTGAGGCTATGCAAGCTAGCGTTGGAGCTCAAGTCTTTCCCAACACCAGTGACTAATATTGGAAATAAAATACAGTTACAAGTAAAATTAATTTTCTATCCGAGAAGCAATGAAAAAAAAAATTGTAATTCTTTTTTCTCACTTTGGGTACACGTTTTTTTTTTTTTTTTTTTTTTTTTTTTTTTTTTGCAAGTATATCCAGAGGTGTAGCTAACACACCCTTATTTACTTGTTTATTTATTATTTAGTTTTAATGGCTATCGATGAGAATGAAAAAAAAAATTCTAGAATACAGAGATCACAAAAAATTAAAGGACCCAGTATCTTTTTATTGCCAATTTTTATTTAGAAATTTAAGAAATATTTTATGAATAACGCCGTCTTGAAATTATAAATATAGATTAAAGAAAATGTGCTTGCACAGTTAGTTTTCTCCATCAGTGCTGATATTCTCATTTCAAAATTTCAGAGAATGCACCTAAAAACTTTTTAGTTTCAAAGAATACTTCCTAAAAGAATATATAAAGCTTCCATCCTCTAGGTTAACAGTAGAGTTCGTCTATAAAGCACTAAAATTTGAAAATGTTACAAAAAATATAAATTTTTAAAAATAATTTCAGAAACTTTATACAGTAAAATGCTTGCTTTTTATATGTATTTATACAATATCTTTACTTACAAAAAATAAACATTGATGTACCCAATTTTGAGTTGAAAAAAGAACATAAAGAACAATAGCAATAACTCAGAATTAGTGCACAGCATAAAATAATGAAACTGTGCACTAATTCTGAGTTGTTGCTATTAGAAAACACCGAACGGTAGTTGCTGTATTATTTTCATTATCGCAGCTAAAAATTTTACTAAAATGCTAAAAATGGTATGAAAATGAATGCAATAAGTTAAAATCTACAACTCTAAATGGGATTATTTAACATGAAACATTAACAAAAACAATTTAAAGACTCACAGTAATTAGTCATCCAGATAACTTGTAAATATTCTAATAACTGTTCAGCAGACATGTCTTCAGTTTAACTACTCTTAAATTTTATTTAAAAATTATGTTACTGAAAATATTTTTTTACTTAGTGCCTAATGGGTTGATGAAGATTTTGAATTTCTTCATATTTATTTATTTATATTTTTACTGGAAGAAAAAGCCCGTTGTGAAGGCAATTACAACGGGTGCTAGAAAAAACATTTCACGAAAATATGTCAACACTCAATATATTTAATCTTCGTCCACTTAAAATAAATAACTTCATATTCAATTTTAATTACAGTTTACCCAAAACGAATTTCATGCTCTTCTGAAAATGCGCAGAAACTTTTCGCATTCGAACGATTTCGTTTTGTGTACTCAGCTCTTCTTATATTATGATTCAGCAGACAATTATTTTAATGAAAGCTAGTTGATGAACCTATGCATAAAATTTCTTTTTTATAAATTATTGGTTTTTAACATTGTTTCAAGTTTGAAATAAATGTCAAACCTGCACAGAAAATTTTACGCTACACTATTTGACACGATGTCCGAGAATTTTATAGTCACACTAGTTTCGACTATTTTACGTATTTTTATTTCCTTTTAAGTATTGCGCGAATGTTTACTCTTAATTTTTAATATAATTTTCTCTCAAATTTTTTTAATAATCAAACCTGTCTTTCTAGCTGAAAAGCAATAAGAAAGTTGTAAACTTGTTTAACTTTGAGATATTTTATATTCCTTTTTAAGACAACCGCGCCGGAAGTCTGTACTGTCAAATTTAATGTATCTGAAAAAAGTAATTTACAAATAAAATTCAGTTTCCCGCTCAAAAGCAATAGAAAGATGTGGAATAGTTTTATTTCTGCAGATATTTTATTCTCCGTCCTAAGTGAACTGCACGTCGGTGCTGTTAATATTGATATGTTTTCTCATAAATAATTTCTGTAAATAAAACTAAGTTTCTAGCTGAGAAGCGATGGTAGAAAATTACAATTTTCTTTTATTTTGGAATATGTTGTGCTAGTTTCTAAGGGGCTAAAGGGTGGCGTATCTGTGCTTTTAATTTCAATGCAAATTCCATTACAAAGTTTTATGCAGTGACAAAAACATTTCAGTACTTCTGAGCATCTGCCATTTTTATTAGCGGTCGCTGCGTTTGATTGATGAAGTAAAAACAATCTCACAAGTAACGCCAACTCTAGCAATGTAAGACGCAATTCGAGCTCAGCTAATACTTTGGATTTGATTTTGTTGTATTCGGAGCTAGTGTTGACTAAATGAAAGTGAATTTGATCACAATACCCGAGTTTTGTGCAAATATTCAGTTTCAAAACTAAAATATTACCGTGTTTTCCACCCTATCTGTGACTTTCCAAACTTTTTCCCCTTGTACAACATTTACGCCCTGTGTCTTTATTGATTCATTTACGAAATTTGGTGGATTTCTGATAGATCCAGCTGAAAAGGGCGCCAAGCTTTCCCAGTTAAAAGACAAACAGAAAATAAAAAATCTTCACTACTAATGTCCTCACCATGAGAAGATTGAGGAGGATAAAATAACATGTTTTGTCTCCTCCTCCTAACGTTTGGATATTGACAGAGCGTACTTGAAATTTATTTAAAAGAAAAATTTGCATGCAAAATATGTATGACCTACTCGAATTAGATATTGTGACTAAATATGAAAACACAACATAATAAACATTTCTTACTGCAGTCTTTCTTATTTTAAGCTGCCCGGTTTTACAATCTACTGTATTAAATGTGTGGTTGCTAACAAAAATTCATGTAATATTGTGTAAAATTCAATTAGCTGCAAACTACTAATTTTTTATGCATATACGAATTCATTATTTAATTGGAGTTATTTATTTACTTATTCTACTACTTTTATTCAGTTCGCGTTTTAGGCACATTTTTATTTTTATTTTAAGTGCGTCAAATAAAATTTGAAATGCTGACATTATGTTGACTTAACTTGTACTTGTCTATCAAAATCGTGAACAGTGTGACAGTAAGTTAAACATCATTGCTCTTGGCTAAAGTTTATTTTACCTTAGGCTTAAGAAAAGTCAGGGATGTATGTATAAATTAACTTTTGATCGCGCTGCCTTAGTGAAGAAAAATAAGGAACTGTTTCAGAATAGGTAGATTGACACTAGGGTGGTCCAAGTTATATGGGGGAAAATTTTTTTAATGTTATTTTTTGGGGCACCCCCCTAAAACTTGCCAATTGACTAGAAAATGAGATTGGCAAAGTTTTAGTTCAATTGCATAATATTAACCCGTGCCGGATTGAGGTTGAATTCTTGAAAAATTACGACTTTTGCTAAAAATATCTAGTTTTTCCTTCATGTAGTATAAACTATTTGCTCTACAGACCTAGTTCTTGTTTTATTTCATAAAAAATGTTGTTGCTTTGAACTTTTACTCTCAACAAAACCAATATTTAATGACATTCAGTGTTTTTTAGGTCAGTTTGTGAATCTTCCCTCCAAAATCTGCATTTTTGTAAAATTAGTGAAAAAAAGACAAATTAAGAATTTTAAGTAATTTTGACCGTCTTTTGTATTATTTGCATCAGAAAACAAAAAAATAAATCAAGAATTTTCATAACTAAACTACAATTCGTGAAATATATTTATTTATTTGATATGCATTTCTGTACTTCAGAAGAAAGATCTTGATTTGTATTTCAGTTGAAGCACATCTAAGACAAACCTCTGAAGTTTTCTTTATTACAATGCTATTTTTGTTGTCTGTTATTATTTACTTTTAGAATGGACATGAATGCCCATACGTATGGGCAAGGAAGGGCTATGCCTCCCCTAGCTCCCATATTATCGTTATGATTTACATACTGGTATAACGTAAAAGTGGTTCAACACTAACACATAATATCTTTCCGGTGCAGGACCCTTGACGTGCAATAAGACTCCGAAAACAAGAATTTTTTCGAAAACAAAGAATTGATCTCATCAAAAGCAGATTTTTAAATTCTGATTTAGAGGGTGCTGTTGTTCACTGGGATCGAAAAATGCTTCCTCATATTTTGAATAAAGAAAATGTAGATCGAATAGCGATTTTATTTATCTGTGGCGATGAAGAACAGTTAATAGGAGTTCCTCAGCTTGAAAATAATATGAGAATAACTCTTAGGCGAAAGCGGTATTTACAGCAGTTGAAGAATGGGAGGCAGTTGGTAAAATTCAGGCAATGTGTTTTGATACCACTTGTTGACTAAGGGGAACGTGCATTTTTTGTTGCAGCAATTACTGGATCGAAATCTTCTATATTTACCTTGTCGCCATCATATTTTAGAAATCATCCTAAAATCTGTTTTTATTGCAAAGTGTGCGAAGCTACTGCTCTTCATCCAGATATTTTTTAGAAATTTCAGATTGGGTGGCCTAAGTTGGGCAAGACAAAGTTCAAAACTGCTATTGAAGTTCAAACTATTACATAAAGAACGCGAAATTTGCAAGAAATTTCAAATTTTCTTGCAGAACATTTAAGAAATCAACAGCTCAGGGATAACCATAAAGAATTAACCCAACATTGTTTAATTTTTATAGGAGTCTCTCCAAATAGACAGTTCTTTCAGAGTACCTGGTGCTGTTCATTATGCCAGGTGGATGTCTAAGGCAATTTATTGTCTCAAAATACTTCTTTTCAGGCAACAGGTCTCATTAACAGATTTAGAAAAAAGAGCTATTACAGACATTTGTTTATTTATAATAAATATTTATGTAAAGGCATGGTTCAACACTCCCACTCAGACTTTAACCCCAATCAAGACTTAAAATTATTACAATACTGAAAATTTGATTAAGAGGCTGCAAACTTCGAAAGAAACATTATCTAAGCCTAGCCACTTTAACAAAAAATTGTATACAATAATAATTTATTTTCTTTATAATGTGCTTCCTCTTAGATACATAACTTTAATAATCAAATGTATCTAAATGTTAGTCGTTCTCAATTTTATGCCTTCTTTGACCTTATTTTCTGTTCATTCTTTTACTTAAATTTCATTTTTTTTTAATTTCTGATTTTTTTTAAAAATTACAACCTTGATTTTGTACACAAAAAAGAAAGAAAACCGAAGAAAAACAAAAGGAGGATAAAGACGAAATATAATTTTTTAACTTTCATTAAAAAGCGAACTTCTAAGATTCGGATCGTATCTAGTCCTGTAAAAAGCATAGATATATCCTTTTTTTAGGACTAGATATTATCCGAATTTTACCATCTGAGCGTTTTGGAAATGGACAAATAATCTAAAGTTGTTTTCACGGTAACATTTTCATGCAATTTTTAAATTATATAAAAAAAAAAAATTAACAGGAAGATTTGCAATTATTTAAAAAAAAGGCTTCTAAATTACATACAAGCTTTAATATCAAACATATTTTATGATATCTCAGTATTACAAATGATTATTATTATACATGTATTGCAGTGAAAACTGGAATAACGCGGACGGGATTTGACATGACAACCGCTTGGAGGGTTAAATCTGTAAGTTTTTACACAAAAGTCATGTGTGGCTCATCAAGGCGGGAAGGTTTCTTCTGAAACGAGATCAACATCATGTTTCTAGACTCAATTTTATCCATTTTATGATGGAAAGACTGCTTTTTTGCGAAAAACCGCGATTTTTCTAAACTTTAACCTCAATGCGGCACGGGTTAATATTATGCAAATGAGCTGAAACTTTACCAATCTCATTTTTGAGCCTATTGGCAACTTTTTGTGGGGGGCCCCCCTCAAAAATTCGAAAGTTGATTTCTTGTGACCACCCTAATTGACACTCATGCGTATTGTATTCATTAAAGAATTAAGGTCAAACATCTTTTTAATCCTTTCTCTGTCGGTGGTTCCTAGAATTACATTAAAATAAATAGCCTCTAAAAATAATTGATTAATGCATAACCATAGCTTATTTCAAAACCTAAGTAAAAATATTTCACTCAGTTAACTCTACATTATGATGTGTTTATCAGTGAAATTTACTGCTTTAAACTGGTTCTTATATACTCATAGATCCCAATCTTTACGGAATACAATAAATCACTTTTAGTAAACAGTAATTTGTGGCTTACAGTACATCAGATATCCTTAATTTAGCGTGCGGCTTTCTTACTGCTGTGAAAAAGCACTTAAAAATATTCTATCTAGAAAACGTGGTTAATTATATTCCTTGGAGGTTAGATGGAAGCTATTGATATTGGCACATTGCAAAGTCTCCAGTCTAATTAACCATCTTTTTCTAAACAATTTATTTTCAAAATGTTTATCACAGGAGGTTAAAAATCGCATGAGTCAAACTAAGTAATCTGGGTATATCGTAAGTCGAATATTACTGTTTGCAAGACGTGAGTCGAATGTATCCCATAAAGGTTGGAGACTCTGATATTGTACATTATAGAACAGCTGATGGATCTCCACGGAGTGTATTTTTTATGGAGTGTTCTTATTGTGCGAGTCATTATTTTATGGAAGCTGTTAAGTGCGATTTACTGCTATCCATTAAATTATTATTCAGTAATTCCTCTCAACTGTATTGTGAAGATTGCGGAGTTTCTAGAAGAAAGTTTGCTTTTCGTCCTAACAACTTGTCTCCTTCCTAGAACTGTCGAGATACTCTGAGCTCTGAATTCGTTCACACACGTGCGACAGAAGACAGGGATGGTTGCGAGAAAATAAGTAAAGCTGGATACTTTGAAAGATTCTTCAACGCGTGTTCTATTAAAACAGCTTGCATTGAAACTATTTTTGATCTGCATCAAAATTATATCTTATCTCATTGTGAAACTCCTTTAAAACGCACACTGAATATATTACATAAATGTTTGCATCAAAATCAAGTCCGAATTATTTAACGCAGAATGAATTCGAGAACTTTCCCCCAAATTTCTTTCACGGATAAAGTAGAACAAAAGAAAAAAAGACTCCTTTACAAGCCAAAACTCCATTAACTAAACCTTAGAATACATTTCAATCTTAAAACAACATATATTTGTTTTAATTATTATTAAGATATTTAGGTATTTAATACTCGATACATCATACATAATTCATTTAGATTAATTATTTTGTTCAGTGTTACTTGTATTTTTCTAACTGAAACATTCCTCAGTCTCAATGAGATAGGAAGAAATATATTTAAATAATTAATACTTAGCGCAGAAAATCGATACATACCTGTTTACCTATTAGTCAATAAAACTTCGCTGGAGATTTGTGGACTAATCAATATCGACGCAATTCAGTCGAACGTTTATTTCCAAAGAGAGAGGGGGGGGGGAGATGAAAAAAATTGAATATTTCGTTTAAGGCCATAATCTTATTGGATTATGAGATAGATTCAGAGCAGGAGATACCTTTAATAAGGGGATATTTTCTTGCACTCTTTGGTAGTATCCTACATAAAACATCTTCATCGATATTCTTGCAACATATATTTCCTTTGTTTACAAACGTAATAAAACTGACTGGTTACACTTGTTGTAATATACGCAAAAAGCTATAAAATTACATTGTATCGTTTTAGAACTAGAATATAAAATCTATGCATCAGCTAAATAAGTATGATTTATATGGCTATTAATGATAGCTTAGAATAAAGTGCAGCTGTAAATAATTCTAAGTAAATACAAGAATAATAAAGCAATGGCGTCTGGTAAAAAATTAAGAATATATTGTAATTACATGCTTTATTTTTAAATACTTATTTTAGTATATTTATTACAAATCATACAACATTCTGTTAATGTTTACGCATTAATGTTTACTTTTAAAACTTTAAATGGGAAACAAAGCATGAGCAATAATACATAGCTGCAACAGTTCCGAGCATACAATTAACCACTTTTTGTAAACAGTAATTTTTATCTTAGAAAATAACGCAATTGCTCAGCGTTACGGATGATTTGGCTGCTTCAATGAAAAAGAAAAATGCTATTTGCAAAAACACTTTAATGATATGCCCGGAATTGTGGCAGCTATGAATAATATAACGTGTTTTGTATACGCTTTCAGTCCCAAATTTACTTTACCTTTTTAATAGAGATCGACCGATACCAGATTTCAACCGATACCCGATACATTTTTTACAAGGGACTGACTGTATACATATTATAATACAAAATTTAACATATCACAGCTACCAAAGATTTTCCACCACTACTGCTTACATAGCAATTTATGCGTAAATTAAGGCCAAATTTATAGTGCAAGTTGTTTAAAATTGTAGTGGAAAACTCCCGAAAGTTTCGGGAATGCTGGCAGTTATGTTATATAGACTACGTTTCCCATCACTTGCATTTGGAGAAATTTTTCTCTGTGTCTACATTTTTCCGAATGTAAGTGACAGGAAATTACGTTCCATGTAAAATTCAATTTTCTACGTTGACATGTATACAGCCCTTTGTAAAAAAGTATCAGGTATCGTTTAAAAAATGCTATTGGTCGGTCGATCCCTAAACATTTTACCTGTAGAGATGTCGGTATTCGGAATATAATTAACCACTTTTGCAAACAGTAAATTATCAAATACTTTATTAAGTGATAAACAGCCCGCACCTGCAGCTTCGAAAACGTCGACAAAACCGAAGCCGAAATTTACTGTTTAAAAAAAAGTGGTTAATTATATTACGGAGCAGTTGGCAACTCTACTTCTAGCATAGCTGCCAGCTACTACGGAATATAATTAACCACTTTTTCTAAATATGATTTAAGGCTTAAAATATAGCAAAATTTTTGTACTATGCGTGTGACCTGGATACTCCTTTGAAAAAATACTAAAAAAATATACTGTTTACAAAAAGTGGTTAATTATATTCCGTAGTAGTTGGCAGCTATGCTTCTAGTCAAGAACATTCGAGATGGAATTCAGAGAACAATATTTGAAAATTCCATATAAGCTTACGGAAAGTGTGTTAAAAAAAACACGACTGAGTACAGTGGGAAAGGCTCTTATGCGAGGTACTGCTTTCCAAAATTAAACCAAATACATGCCGGTTTTCTTTTCGAATTCCAAAAACAATTAATGCAATAAATAATGTATTATACATTCACTCAAGAATGTTATTAATATTGTGTGAACCCGGTCACACACACACACAGAGAAAAAAAAACGAACAGGCTTGCATAACTTAACAATAATTAATTAACTTCTTTTTCACACTTCACATGAATGAGAATGAAATCAACTAGGAAGGCAAGAGCAAAATAATGGCATTGTTGATTGACGAACGATTACGATGCTATTCAACACCTCCTACATACAGAAAGCCCAACAACTCCAGCTTAGACGATATCATTAGGCTTACGAAAGTGCCGTTAACACAGTTTTCATTTCACAAAATAAAACTGTCTAAAATAATTGGTGAGTGCTACAAACATTAGAAAATATCTTAAACATTGGAATTAAAATACCTTTCTCGTACGAAATTATTCGTTTTGATCTATTTCCTTGTCGTATTATATAATTAGTCACAGTTAAAAACTGCCATTTGCCCTGAAATTTTATTTTTTAATCCTAAGTTATTAAAATATTGGTATTCATGAGTAAATTGAAAAGAAATTTTTAATAGTTTTATTTTGTGGAAAAAAAAAAAAACTTTCACAAGTAGGCCGAATGATGACGTCAAACCTTGATGACGTAAGAGTTGTAAGGCTTTCTATAGGGAATGCAATCTCGCTTTTGCGGGATTAATATATCATGGCTATAATTTTCATATTTATGTAAGGTATTGTTTTAATTATGAATTAAGATAAAGTATTAAGCCTGATAGTGCTTATAAACTTACTTTTCCCACTTTTCTCTATTAAAATTAATTTTTATTTGAATGAAATGTCAATCCCGCGGGATCCCGCAATCTCGTGCGGGATTGACATTTCATTCAAATAAAAATTAATTTTTATAGAGAGAAGTACGAAAAAGTAAGTTTATAAGCACTATGAGGTTTAATAATTTATCTTAATTCATAATTAAAACAATACCTTACATAAATATGAAAATTATAGCCATGATATTGTAATACCGCAAAAGCGGGATTGCATTCCCTACTTTCTATATCTAGGAAGTGTTGTAACCCAATGCACTCACAGTAATCTCACAAGAACATGGAAATAGTTAACAGGATGAACTAGGTGCCCGTGGCAACGTAGGCTAAGTTTTGTCATCCCGTTGCGATGATAGAGGCTTCCAATAAAGAAGCCGTCCTTTCATGATCCCCATATTTGGGACAAACTCTGCCAAACTTCGTAGGCCGAAAACTTATCGCTTAAACTTAAGACAATTGAACTATATTTGTGGTTGCTTAGGTTTAAACAGTGCATGATAATAACAGATTAAATCAATCACAGGTTTTTAAAAAAAAGTTTTAGCAGCTGCCAAATTACTATATACGTATATTATAGTGTCGATGAACATTGAAAAATAAACCTATGAATGCCAAACACATAAAATATAAGTTCTCGCAATCTATACCCTCAAAGATTACAACTGTAGATTTACAGATTCTGGCAACTTATTCCAAAATAAAAAACATATTAATTATTCATTAAAACTTTTATTGATTCTAAATGTTACAAAGAATGCAATTTAAGTTTACATCTACAGTTCCAAACATTTTTTAATATTCTCGATAATACTCGTAATACCACTAAGACACTTTTATACCAGAGATATAAGAGAAATGCACGTTGAGCATTCACTAAAACTTTTATTAATTCTAAATGCTGCAAAGACTTTTTCTGCACACTCATTTCAAGCATAATCTGGGAAATATGTTCTAATTTTCAAAACTATTTAGAACACGCATTATGGAAATGCTTTCACTTTTGAAACACGAAGGTGCAATATTGCTGTATTTCCAGTTTTCTATACCGTAACATTAAAATCTCTATTAAGACATGTTTGTAGCAAAAATAATAATTTCTAGGGATCGACCGATACCCGATACTTTTTTACAAAGGGCTGTATGCATATCAACATAGAAAATTGAATTTTATGTGGAACCTAATTTCCTGTCACTTACATTCGGAAAAATGTAGACCCAGAGAGAGATTCCTCCAAATGCAAGTGATGGGAGTCTATATAACATAACTGCCAACTTTCCCTAAACTTTCGAGAGCTTTCCCCCACAATTTTAAACAACTTCACTAGAAATTTAGCGTTATTTTAAACACAAATTGCTATGTAAGAATTAGTGGTGGAAAATCTTTTGTAGCTGTGATATGTTAAAAGTTGTATTATAATATGTATACAGTCCCTTGTAAAAAAGTATCGGGTATCGGTTGAAATCTGGTATCGGTCTGGTATCGGTTTTTAATTCACTCTAATTATTTTTCGTTTTAAAAATCTGAAATTTGTAAAAGTGTACTCAGTGTAAATTTTGTACTCAGGCTAAAAAGGTAGAGAACGGGAAAAGAAAAAAAAGGGGGGGGGAGAATTCGAACGGATTTTGATTCTAAAAAAACTGTCAGTTTCATTATTGTAATTGGCAATATTCCAACTGAAAGGCTTACATAAATACTTAAAATTATATTCCAGTTTCAATCATAAACAGAACTTAAAGTATGCGAATACATTGATAGGATATTTTTCTAAAAAGAAAAATTGTACAAAATAAGGAGCTAAATTTAAAAACAGTGCGAATTCAGATACAGTAGAACCCCGATCTATCGTTTTTCAAGGGGTGCGTAGTAAAAAACGATGCATGCGGGAAAACGACGAATGCGGGTTAAAGTCAAAATACGAAGAAAACAGTATTTATGAATACAGACAATGTGTACAGCATACGAAAAATACTAAATTTGTTACCAAACTGTAAAAGAAACAAATTGAAGTTGTGTAAAAATTAAGTGATACTTATTTTTTAAAAATCAGTAATTTTATACTGGATTTTCCATTAATCTTTTAATTAAACAAAATTTTCAAGATTTACATTTTTTTTTTGTCTTTTTATGTGTATTCATCTTTGTATATAAAAGTCATACAATTTCAAATACCGTTATTGCGTAGGATAAACTAGGCACTAGTGTTGGCTCAGTCTCATCGGTATGAATATTATTCTCAGCTTCTTCGCGATTATTTTCATTTTTTGCGTCACATTTCTTCCATTCTTAGGATACCGCACGTTGCTACTTCTAAATCAATAGAAATATAATCACTACATTTCACACCATACTCATCCTTGATAGATGTAAGAACTCTTCACCTATACCATCATCTACCCAAGATATCATACCAGGAAGTAATTTGATTTGTAAGCCATATTCATCCACTTCATCTTCAAATTCATTTCGGTCAGAAGAAACATTTTACAACGATGAACGCGGGAAAGCGAATTTTTGACGAACGATACATGCGGGTTTTGTTAACATTATTTGAATACAGTTTGTGCAGGTACCATACAAATAAAACGATCAATACGGGAAAAAGATGAATGCGGGAACTATAGATCGGGGTTGGTTCTACTGTACTAGATTATTTTACAACGCAGTGTATGTAAATGGATAAAATATTTTTTCCTGCACTTATTAAATTTTCAATTTCGTCTTCGAAAAGTAACGGTTTAAAATATTACCAATATTTCGTTAGACCGTCTGCCACGGTCTAACTGGCTAGAATATGTTCTGTGGCTGATGTAAAAGATTGACTGCGGTGCTGCCATTTTGGTCCTACCCTTTTGCCAATTAAGAGTCATGTGACCTAGGGTTGTGGCCATCTTAATCCAAGACAGCCGCAGTAAAATGACTACACATCCTGGGTCATATGACTCTTAGTTGGCAAATATTTAGTACCTATACTAATAACGTGTTTAGTACCTATACTAAACTGACTTTTCAAATATCTAAAGAAGTTTTTTTTATTATTTAAGTTTTATACAAGTTACATTTAATTTTTATACAAGTATCTTTTTTGTATTCTTCATAATGGCTTTAGGGAGTTTCAAAATTCTATTAAAATTATCCTCTATTTAGCGTTACAATGCGCTTTTGAAACTTGTACGATTGTCCTTCCCTTTCAGGAAATTTTGACAATGTTAGGGAATGGGAATCACAGAATCGCCACCGTTTTCGGAATATAATGAACCACTTTTACGACTTTTTGGGGGTAAACATTTTTTTTTTAAATCCACAAAAAAAAATTCAAATAATAAGCAGTTTAATTTATCGAATGTTTGCTTGAGTACAGTAACAGAGTTTTCATCTGCTACAGAATATAATTAACCACTTTTTGTAAACAGCATGTTTTTAAAGTAATCCTTCGAAATGGAAACTATCTCACACGCTCAGACTCAAAGTTTCGCTGTAATTTAAGACAAAAATTACTACTTAAAAAAAGTATGTGGTTAATTATATTCCGGAGCAGTTGACCACTCTGCAGTTATTCACAGACTTTTTATTATTATCTAATATGTAAAAGGTATGTAATACGAGTTATAAATTTAATTAGTGTGTAGTATATTTACAAGACATGTTTAAATTCAATACCATCAAAGGTAATGTGCGATTACACACCCTTGATTTGTTTCCAACTTTATTGAATTCAATATCTGTGGCAGTGTTTCCGAAACACACAGACACTCTTGCCAACGATAGTGCTATTGAAAAACTAAAAAAGTAAAGAATCGATCCACTCAAATAACACGATGCCGTAAATGTTTCGTGTAATATGGATTATTTTCGCTTGAGGTTATTTTATCTGTGTTCGTACAGATTGCCAACAGTTATACAGTGTGATTAAAAGAAAGCTATCCCGATATATGAATTTTTAACAACCTTCCTGCTCAACTAATCAAAAAGAAATTTCAGATATTGTCATTTAAAGTTATGCTCTCGAGATTGGGATTCTTTAAACAATAGAACTCTTACGGTTATGGTTACAGTGAAAAAATTTAGGCATTTTCCTTTAACAACAATAAATGGTCAACACAAATTTATTTCCTGCTAAAATCGACCACACCTTGACAAACCATAAGTGGCGTTGAAACGATGGACATATTGCGATTATTGGTGACGTAAAAGATTTGCAAAGAAGAGACTTGCAAAGAACCAATGACAACGTAAGAGAAAATGAAGAAGGTGTTTTTCTTGTTGTCGTGGGTGGGGGGAATTAAATGTTTTTCTAGCTTTTGGCTGCAACAATTTCAGGCACATGATAAACCACTTTTTTAAACAGTGTATTTTTATGTTTCATTTGTTTTTTTTTTTGTTTTTTTCAATAGAACAACCAAATCCGACGTCGAACTCATATATATACATACATACATATAATTTTAAGTACATATAATTTTTTTTAACAAAAATTTCTGTTTTCAAAAAGAAGTGGTTAATCAAATAACCTGAATTATTGCAGCTATGCTAGCTAAACACTAATACTCTTTATTACCGTGAATCGTGCAAACTGAGTCATTTCACCTTGTCTCTGTAGGTCTTTTACAGAGCTCTTTTCTAAGTGTTTTAAGCTGCTAATTTTCGTCATACGTATATCATTCCTATTACATTCATATTTTTACAATGCAGTCATTAATTTTTGCAGGAAGAAAAAAACAGTTGTTGCCATTCGAAATTTTGGAAATTGTGTCACTGTTACAGTAACTATGTGAGATCTATTGCTTGGAACAATCACAATCACTTGCGCATACGTTCAAATAACAGTATCTGAAATTTCCTTTGGATTTGTTGGTTCCTTTGGATATGCCTCTGGGAGCTCTTATATCTGAATAATTTCTTTATAACCTTTCCAGTACATTTATTCATATTCCTATGTATGTATTGAGCAGTTTATAAACATTATAACGCTAGTTTTTATGTGTTTAATAATAAAAGAAACTAATATGTGAACTAAAGTATACACACTATATTCTTTTTTTTTTCTCCAATGGGCTGGCATTTGCTCATCAAGCATTTTTACCACTACTAAGGCCCGAATTACTGGCCATTTTATTATGGAAGGACCCAGTGGGCGACCAGCGTTACCCCCTATGAAGGGACGAACAAGTTAACATCCATGTCCAAGCCGGGATTCGAACCCGGCATCCAAGGCGTGATAGAATGGTTCTTAAGCCACTACACCACCTGGGCTTCACTATATTCTTTAGTTTGATATACTTTGATAATTTTTTTGGACGTCAAATTAATCCAGTATTTACTGTGTTTCTCAATAGGAAAAAAGAACTGCATTATCATCTTGTAGATCTAAATGCAACCACAGTACTGGTAATATATTGACGTTGGTATCTATAAAAAAAAAAGTTACATTATCAGACAATATTTGAATTTAACTAAAACTATATCCGATTGCTATCTAATATTCACGCAAGATTGGATTTATTCTGAAAGCACTTCCTGTTAAAATCAAATATTTGACTAACATTGGCATTTTTTTGGAAAATATCTCTCCAGCTTTATATAACTATTAACTAACAACGCAGTATTATTATTATTGTCATTATTGTCATTGTTGTTAATTTTATTACAATTGCTGTTGATGATTTTGTTGTTTTATAATGGTTTTAAATTTAGGGAATATTTCCCATCTCACTTTACGTTTTGGAAATATTCTAGATACAAAATCCTTCCCGAGTCCTAAATGAAAAATAAAATTCTATACTTTTCAATATCTCTAACAATATTTTTCTTTATTAAAAGGAAAATTGAAATATAACCTTGACTTATCCATTACCCAAGCTGTCATCAAGTGAAGCAATTACCTCTTTTTTTCCTTTTTATTGAATTTTGTTTGCTCTATACTGTTTAGATATTTTTTGTCCTTTCTATGATCGGGAATTTCCTACTTACCCCCACACCAAACAAACTGGCCCACGTGTCACGGAAGGATCTGCCACACTCATTCCCATAACTCATCGTCACGCACAATTCCAACGACCATATCGTGACACTGTGATTTGCGAACTGGAGTTGGGATAAATCAGTTATCTGAGAGAGGTGCGTATTGTACAGGGTACTTTCATCGATTTTTCTGTCTGTTTGTTTGACATCTTATTTCTCAATTGTTAAAATAGCAGCAGGCATCGAATCAATAGGCGCAGACAATGCAGACAGCCTGCAATTTAGTATTTAGTTTTTGCCGGTTTGACAGTTGATGTTTCACTTATCGAAATGGTAATTCTAATTTTGATTGCCTTTGGTCAACACCTCCTATATAAAGAAAGCCTAGCAAGTGCTACGTCACCAAGCTTTGACGTCATCATGAGATCTATATTTAAAAGTTTTATTTTCACAAAATAAAACTATTAAAAACTTGTGGTGGATTTCCTCATGCTCAACAAAATTTTAATAATTTCATATAAAAGAATCAATTTTACGACAAATGGCAGTTTTTAACCACAACTAATTAGATAATATGATAAGGAAATAGATCATAATGAATACTTTTGTATAAGAAAGGTATTTTAATTTTAATGTTAAGATATTTTCTAATATTTTTAGCATTCGCCAGAAATTTTAAGTAGTTTTAGTGCGTGGAAATAACTGTAATAACGACATTTGTTGGCCTAGTGATGACGTCAAAACTCAAGTTGTTAGGCTTTCTACAGGTAGAAGGCGTGGCTTTGGTTGTTATGCCACAGCTACAAGAAAACATTGTCTTATCAAGTCCTATTCCCCGTGTTGCTTCGCAAGTTGAGACGAATATCAGCAACACCTCCTAGATATAGAAGACCTGAGAACAGAAGCCCTTTCGTCATCACTAGGTCTTCTAAGATGACGTCATCACAGTTTTCCTTTCACAAAGTAAAACTATTTAGAATTTTTGGTGGTTGATACAAATTTTAGAAAATATTTTAAGTTGAAGATAAAAATTAAAATACCTTTCTGATAAAAAAAAATAATTTATTATGATCGATTTCTATATAATATTATATAATTAGTGATGGTTAAAATTTCCTATTTGTCGTAAAATTAAATTTTCTATCTTAAATCATTAAAATGTTTTATGCGGGAGTAAATTCACTACAAACTTTGAATAGTTTTACTTTCTGAAAATAAACGTGTGATGACGTCATTTTAGTGGACCGAGAGATGATGTAAAAGTTTTTGTTTTCAGGAATTATATATATAGGAGGTGGTGATATCAGGCAATATTTTTTTTCATGAAACAATAAAATATTCGCCTTACGCTCGAAAAAGTTTTAGAGTGAGTGAGCTTGTTAGCCATCCAAGAAGCAACACCTGGGATAGCGACACATAAGTTCAGATTATGTATGGAGCGTAGAACTTTAGCATATATGTAAAAGTTCTAGAAGACTACTAAAATTGCTACAAAAATTGAGAGCACATGACTTTCATTAGCAAATTGTTTCCAAAAAAATAAAGTTAAAAAAGTAAACTATTAAACAAAACAAAAATGAGAAGCGAGAAGTATAGTTACGGGGTCATATGTTATATCGGTAAGAGCTGTACAAAATACTGGATGCGACAAAAGTCCGTGCGAACTATAAAAAGTCACTGAAAAAGAACAGTTTGTGATTTGAGTCACTCCACATCAGATCAAACCGTGCAGTTAACCAATCCAATTTAGATTTTCCTAAAATTTTATATAGATGATTTATAGGCTAAGATAACCACAAATCTCAATTTTGAAGTTTCTACAATAATTAATTACCGAGAATTCTAATCAAATTTTAAAGATCTCTGTCAAATTAGCCTTCATTCTGTTTTTCTTAAATAACTCCTTACATGTAGAAGTTTCTGGAGTGAAAATTTGTTTCTATGTGTGTTTATTTTTAGCTGATTCCGAAAGTTTTATCGAAACTTGCGTATATCGACACTTATGCATTGCTGCCAACCGCTCCGATTTCATCGGAACACGTCCCACCACTAATTTTACTTCAGCAATCTGATCTAAATTAAGTCCATATTTTTAATTTAAAATAAAACTGTTTAAAAATAGTGGTGGGAAATGTTCTGATAAAAACGGAGCGGTTGGCAGCTATGCTTATGCTTGAGCATTGCATTTGCTAAAAAACATCATTAATTTTTTCAGCATGTTTGATCAAAAACACGTTTTAAATTTTCATATGTAATTAAGATGGCATATCACTATATCACAAAAAAATTTCATCTTGGCTTTCTGCCTAGGAGCCGAGGGAAAAAAATCTTTCATGACTAAAAACTAGGCATATTTTTCACACCCAACAAAATCTTTATTATACAGACAGATTTTTCACTGCTAAATTCAAGTTTCAAATTTATTTTTTAAATGTGATAATGCAGGCCACAAAATTGCTCAGGTGGTTTCTAGCCCTATATTACATACGGAGTCAAACTTGGCACCAGCAAATCAGCTAACAACTAAACAACTATATTCCAATAAATTAAAATTTCTGATCTATCTATATACAGAGTGAAATTTTTCTAACCAACTTATATTTATAAAAATTATTTATGAAATATCGTAAGATTCTTTTCAGCATTATTCACACAGTTATGTTAGATCAAACAAACAACAAAAAACAAGATAATGTAAAACAGGGTTAAATAAAAGATACTTCTAAAGTTAAACTTTTATTTTTAGAAATCTGCCAATAAATCTCTGAAATTCTCTGGGATTTTCAAGTCAAAAGGCAGAACGATGTTTACTGAAAAGTTTGCGCGCGGAACGGAAAAAAACCCACCTAGTTATCTTCAGGGCTGGGGAGTAGCGCGCTACTTGTAGCGAAACTACAGTAGCCGCTACTTTTTTTTGTAGTTTGTAGTGTAGCGCGCTACTTTTTTAAAAAAGTAGTGTAGCGTGTAGCGCGCTACAAAAAAACAGTAGTTTGTAGCGAATTTTGGAAGCTACTTTTGCCGTGTCATCATTTCCGGCGATTGATCCCGTGGTGCAATTTCTCTCTCTTCTGACTCCAAGCATAACTGAAACTGATGCTTGAAAGACACCCAATCTCTCCCCCGCCCCCCCCTCATGCAGGAGACACACGCACACGAGGGGGGGGAGGGGGTTTGCTTTGCCTGAAGCGGAAGCCTGACATTGTGCATCTTTTTTCTTTTTATCGTTCTCAGTATTATTTGTAGAATCACCAATCTGCCATAAAGAGGACAAAAAAGGAAGGAAAGAGAGGTCCAAAGTTGAACAGAGGTTATTTTTATGGGGCCTCGAGAGTCTCATTATCACACGGACGTGTGGGCCCGTGAGCCCCTGAAAAATAAAGGCCTCGCAAATCTCTCCATTTATTGTATATTAAATTTATATATGCTGCAATAATAATTTGTATTAAGCTAAATTTCCTTTATCTATATCATAATTGGGTAACAATAAAAAGGCTTCGAGACTTATTTTCTGTTCTTCTTTCTAACACAATGATAATGGTTTCTAAGACTAGATCAATAAAATAGAAATTAAAGGCGTTATTGAAAATTCATGGCCATATGTACTTATCACAAAATATCCATTAGTTAGCATTTTTTTAAATATTATGATGAAGAAAAGAAAATTTTCTGGCAGGTGGAACTCAGCGAACACATACGCTAATAATACAAATGGATTAAAAAAATATTAAAATCAATTTTAAATGCATAGTCTTGTTCTAAATGAGTATAAATACATGGGTAATTTTTAATTTAATTTTAGAATTATTTTGAAATGTTTCATTTTTATGCTGGGAAAATAGAAAACAATCACAAATAAGTTAAAATGTCTGTAATATATAGGGGCCCAAAACAACCTTTTTTTTTGCCCCCGGGCCCCTTCTATGTCTGATCAGGGTCTGCATATTTTTGACTGCTATTGCGTGTTTGCAACATAAATCAACATAAAAATGAGTATTTTTTGCTTTCGAAAAGGAATTTTACATATCTGTAAATTGTATGCTTTTGTAACATCATTAATTTTCTTTGATCTTTTTTTTTATTGCACCCATAAATACAGTGTAGTGCCCACTTGCCAGGATGATTGCCAATCATTCAGTGTCCAGTATTCCGTGAACTTCCTTTTAGGCGATATCCTTTCAAATCTGACATGATATATAGTCAGTCCTCGCAATTAGCGACCCCCCCCCATCCTCTCACTCACCATCTACGGAAAACTACGAAGCGTGAGAAAAACTTACGGTTTTCTCACAGGAATTTTCTTGAAAGCATCGAGACCGCTTCTGGAAGAATCACCGACATTTTTAATTTTCTCTTTGCCTCCTCCTTATGATCGATGCATTGAACAACAATTTTATTTATGCTTAGTTTTACTAAGTTTATTTATATTAAGGTTTGGTCATTTTTCGACGTTATAGTGCACTTTTTTGAGTTTGGGCACTCTTTATTATCCTTGTGTCCTGGTGGTGTGTTCAACTTCCACAAGAGTAATGACAGTTCTGCAGTATTGTAGCTTTTCAAACATTAATTAATCACGTGATTATGTTCTACAACTAGGAATGTTTTTTGTCTCAAAGAAGTGTAAAAACTGATTAGTACATTTTTCGTGGAACCTGAAACTGAAAAAAAAGAAAGTAAATATCTAGAAATTGTACACATTTTTTTTTTTTTTTTTTTTTTTTTTTTTTTTTTTTTGACGAGTTGATAACCTTATCTTTTTTGAGTTTGTTGAAAAGGGACAAAAGGTATAAGCATATGCATCCAAGATATTATTTCAGGGGCTAAAAATATTGCTGACCTCGGTTACACTGTTCTTCGTTTGTAGTGACAGTTTTCAGATCCGGTCCTAAGGTAGAGCGAACGGTGCGACCGCACCGGGCGCCATCTCTACCAAGGCTGTTCAGAATAATATAGCACTGTGGATGTCGGAAATGGTTTCATTTACCTGTTAATAATTGTTTAATAATAAATCTTTTAGTCAATGTACAGTAGTAATCAATCATGTTAATAGTGAATTTTAGTGAACTTTCTGTGAAAAAATAAATTATTAACAGGTACTCGAGGACGACTTATCAAACCCTACATTGTTACGTGATTCGTAACCGTCTTATTCACCTTTACCACTCTTTAACTTTTTGCCAATGAGTTTCAGAGCACCATGCATATTTGACAGTCCGTATATTATTGAAGTTGAAAGCCTCATTTTAACCCCTGAAAGCTTTTATAGCTAAATGTGTGGCGTGGCTAGGTGCAAGAGCTGATCTAGGGTACGTGGAGCCTCCCTGCAAACGTAAAGAAGCCCCGTGTTATGCTCCAGATTAAGTTTTCCTTAGTTTTTTAGTTCGAATATGGCGCTCCGATGCCTTGCTTACCGTGTCGGGCCGTCCCTGGCTACGGGGGAGCAAGGAAGGTCAACTGTACCCGGGCGCAGCATCGGCCAAGGGGCGCTAAATGGTATATGAAAGCTACCTAGTTGCATTTTTAAAAAATAGGAGGGGGCGCAAAATCTTCAGTTGTCAGGTGGAAACGAGATTTAGTCATTTGCTGTGGGACAGAGAAACGGTTCTCTCAGCTTGTTTCCATCCCAGATTCAAACTATTCTGGATTGAGGAGGAGAGGAAGACCGAAGCCAAAAAAATGGATGGAGGAATACCTCCAGAATATGTTTCCGACAACTTCAGATATCAGTATCGAGGATCATGACTGGATGATGAGGCCCATGGATGATGATTTTTCTGGTTTTTTTAATTTCTCTTTCGCATGCACTCGAAATAGTTACGAGGAAGAACTTACAAGGTTCTTGTCAGAGCCAATCAAACCCGTATCTTCGCTTTCGGCGTACACGTATATGAAAGAAGCCTTCAAAAAAAAACTAACACTGGCGTGCCGTCCAGTGCATCTGTACAAAGATTGTTTTCGATTGCATCAGACGTATTTTCTCCTCGACGATCATGTTTGGCGGATAACAATTTTGAGATCCATCTCTTGTTAAAATTTAATAAACATGTTTTTGAATAAATTTATGTGGTTTTTATTTTATACTAGAGGCATGGCAGTCTTCCATGAATATGTTGAAATTCTGCTTTCTTTCGTTAAAATT
Source organism: Cheiracanthium punctorium (assembly GCA_038373885.1). Lineage (NCBI taxonomy): Eukaryota > Metazoa > Arthropoda > Arachnida > Araneae > Cheiracanthiidae > Cheiracanthium > Cheiracanthium punctorium. The sequence goes on from JAWZYV010014119.1 coordinate 488,078, forward strand.
TTAAAGTGTCTATTATATTTAAATTATTAGGTTTTTTGTGTAATAATTTTCAGAATTTAATACGAAAATATGAGAATTTCTATTAATAATTAATAGTTTGTAAAATCCTTAGACTTATCTCTCTCTTAGCCTTAAAATAACAATATAATTCTATAAAATTCTTTTATACCTAACACAAAGAAAAAGTTGTGTTGATGATAATAACTTTTAAAATTTCTTTAACATATATAGAGGATTTTTTTAATGCAATGTTTTAAATAGATATATCATGAATTTAATTAGTAATTGTTTTCATTATTTTATAATATGCATATCATATGTGATGTTTTCAATTAAAACAATTATACAATATTACATGGTTCACACGGGTCATTCGTCATAAATCACTAATTTGGTAAGTCATGAAAAAAGGCCTTTATACTCATTAATTTTGATTTGTGCTCAAGAAACTAGAATGTTTGTACAACATGAAAGGGGTCTCAAAACGGGCCTTTTTTTCCCGTTCAGACATCCCTTTTATTATATTTTTAAAAACTTTTTTAGTTCTCATGATTTTTCTCATGCTTTCAGAGCTCACTTTCCCAATTTATTTTTATCATAGAGGTATTAAAACTTAATTAGTTTCAGCAATACTTCAATAATTAGCAGTAGTTGCCAGTAGCGTATATATAGGCTAGGCTTCCATTTCGGGGGGAGGGGGACGATTCGGTATTTTAAACTTTATTGTTCTAAAGTTAAAAGAAATGTTTCAAAATAGCTCCTTTTTAATAATTGCTTTACATTTTCGGAGGGGGCCCGCCTCCCTCTGCTCAAATACTCGCCTGGTAGTTGTTTATTAGAGCAATAGTTTTTTTCTAATTAAAGGCGAAAAGGTGCCCGGGGTCTTCCGTGCGTCCACCAAATCTGCGGCGCTCAACGCTACAAGGAAACCACCTTTCGTTCTTTGGACGCGAGAGACACCCGCTGAGGTCATTAATCACGCTGGACGCGAGTAGAAAACCAAGGCTTTAGATATCGATAGTTTTCTCTAATTAGGATATAAATATCCTTAAATATGAATGTAATGCAAATTGAATCTGTTAGCAAAATTTGTCTCCTAAAAGTAGCGAAAAAGTAGCGAAGTAGCGACTACATTTCAAAAGTAGTGTAGCTAACTACATTTGTCAAAAAGTAGTTGTAGTTGTAGTTAACTACATTTTTCGAAAAGTAGCGGTAGTTGTAGCGCGCTACAAAAAAAAAGTAGTTTTTCCCACCACTGGTTATCTTTATATATGTATGTATGTATGCATGTATGTAGTTGTATATATATATATATATATTATAAAAAGTCTAAACTTGCGAATCAAGGAATCATTCAACAGTAGTTATGGTAGTCTAATATATTCAATGAGCATAAAATCGTATCTAAAAAAGGCATAAGTACTTATATCCAATAAATAGAAAATTCAAGCAGTGGTAAAATTGAAAAATAGAATGGAATTGAGAAGAATAAAACAATAGGTAGTGAGCATCGGCTATACTCGACAGGCCCTCCGAACAGAATACTTACTACCAAAATAAAAACAAATTAACGGGATTTCAATATAGTTACCTAGCACAAAGAAAGCTAAATATGTATCTACGGGAGCTATCCTGTTATCTAAAACAAAAATGGAGGTAAGATGGCCGAAAGCATGAAGCATGGCTTCAAGACAGAGTGAAGAATGGTCATACGGTTGCCAAAAGATGAGAGAAAAGTAGTAGATGCCAAATTTCGAAAGTTAAATAATGACAAAAATTAAATAATTAAAAAATAAGTGTTGGTAATTGCATGATATATATTAGATATATATAATACTTAAATAGCAGAGCTGCCAAGTCTCCGGCATTTTCCGGGAGATTTCCCACCACTATTTTTAGACAGTTTTATTTTACATTAAATATTTGTACTTATTTTAGCCATAAATTTGTAAGTAAAAATTAGTGGTGGGAAATCTCCCGAAAAAAGCCGGAAACTTGGCAGCTCTGAAATAGGTATACATCTTACTTCGCCTAAACATCACTATTATGATAACTAAGAGTATGTCTGATATTGCTAAAAAGGAAAAAGAAAAGAATACCAGTAATAATCCATTCACTTTTTTTTTCTAATTTTTTTTAGAAATCAACACACAAGTACTAATAAATACCCATGATTTTATTGATTTTCTTTTTTTTTTCTTTTTAAGAAAACCAGCGTCCAAACCCCAACCTCTCCAACCAAGAAATGCCAAGAGGGCACATTTTTATAGTACTTCTAATTGCAACTAGGAAATAATATAGATTTTAGAAATCTGATATAGGGTAATTATATCTTAATGCGTATTATAGAAGAAGATATATTAGGTTGTAACGAAAGTTTCCCGCCACCGCAAACATCGTCAGCACACAGTTCTCGTTGGCGTATTTGCTCATATTTTGTCAAACGATTTTTGGCATTTGAAAGAAAGAGGCTTACTTTATAACACTGTGTTTTGAAATCTGTAAAAAATATAGTTATCATTAAGTATAAGGTGTCTCAAATGGAACTATCACTCTAGAGGATTAGAACCATCATTTACTTCCAGTTGTGTTGCAAAAAGTCAGCTACATAATATCAACGAATTATGAGTACAGCTTTAAGTACTATTGCTGTATCATGTGACACTGTGCAGGTTTGGTACCGAAAGTTCAAAAACAGTTATCTAAAGAGTTAGAAGTTAGTCTTTCAGGCAGATATGGCGGAAAACTTTCGTTACAACCTGATATTATCTAACTTATAATTACTGGTACAAACAGACGTTACTCTATATAGATGATTAGCTCTAGTATTTCTAAAGACAGATATATGCATACATGATTTAAAATCAGTGAAACTAATTACATTCAAAGTAAATTCATCTCTCTTATTGTATATATATTAAAGTTAAGATTTCTACCATCATTTATTATTATTTGTAAATCAAGAAAATTAATATTGTTATTTGTTAGAGGATTTTTAACTAATTCTAAATTATGAGGATAGGTAATGGGCAATATATCTGTGTTATGATAAATATCAGTAGCTATAATAATAATTTCATCTATATACCTATATAATATAAGTGAGTAGTTATCATAATGCTTCTCATAATTAAATAGCTAAAGGTCAGCTAAATAAATAGAAGTAGATCCTCCTTGTGGTATACCTAGGATATAAACAATTTATCTTGGCATACCTAAGATCGGTTTATAAAGTTTCTTATTGTGTAGAATATGGTTATTGTATATTATAAACTTTAGTAGATTTTTGAAATAATTAAATGAAAATTGTGATGGTAAGTTTAATGTATTTATGCTATTATTAAATAGATCAAGTATTGTATTGTAGTGATCATCTAGTTCTATGTTATTAAATAGATCTTTAAAATCATATGTAGAGATAGAAGAGATGTTTTGTGAATCTTTTATTTTATTTTTTAGATCTTAGATCATAGCTGTTACTAATAGATATGGAGTTGCAATTAGCCTTAATATATATAAATTATGCATAGAAGTCAGTATTCTAAGTAATGTTTCACAAGCTATATTACTGTAAGTATTACATTCAATAGTTACAGCTCTAAATTTAATAGGAGTTTTATGAAATTTAGGAGTTAGTACTAAGTATGGATAATTAAGATTATCATGTTTCAGGTTCAGTAGCTTATAGTATGTTAGTATCTTTTTTATTAAATACCGACTCGATAGTATTTGTATATATATATTTATATATATATATATATATATATATATATATATATATATATATATATATATATATATATATACATATGGGGCTGCTGTCTAAAATAATAATTCACGACAAGGTTCGTTAAAACTTATCACTTTTATTAAAATTTAAAAATTGACTATCGAACATTCTCACAATTAAAACCATTTAATACTTTAAAATTCGTAGCTAAAATCGGTATTAACACTCGCTAAGTGCCATTATAAGCATATATCTGCACGCAGACTTCTCTCACTGCAAAAACTGTTGACTTACCACGAGTGATATCACATATCAACATGTTACCATGTACTTCGCAGCGCTAGCATTAACCACACTAATCACTAGCTTACATTTACTGGCTGCTTACGGTAAACGGGAGAGGGGGAACATTCGAGTGACCGGGATAATTCCTATAAATATACATATATGCATGTACAATATACAAAATCAAAAACTTTTAAGCATTTTCAAACTTCAAATTCAAACCAAAACCCAATTATTTTCAAACTTCTTTAAAATTACTCGGGCATAAAAATTTTACTGTATTCTAAGCCAAAAATTCCTGTTTAATAAACGCATGCCGTAAAACATCCACCGCTACTAAGAGAAAAATCCTAAGCCTAATCATCATATAATGCCTAACAACAAAAAAAAGATGTGGAAATTGGAATGGACATTTAAAACAGAATGCTCTATAATTAGGTTCCACCGCACTCATATTTCAAATTAAAAGGAAAACAAAAATAGCTAGTTTTCTGTAGGTAACATGACGAAAAGAGTCATAACAGTAACCTAGGGGCACGACCATAGCTATAGAGAAAATATGTATATGATATAAACATAGTGGGAAAAACCCAAAAGGTAATACAAATGCTAGAAATCGAAAAAAGGTGTTGCCAACATGGAAATATAAACAACAAACTGTTATTGCAGCAAGAAACATGTAGTTAAAATGACAGAAAATTTAAACAACAAAATAACAAAAAGAAAGACCATGAAAACGAAGAAAAAAGTGGGGGTTTGAGGGGGGGAGGAAAGAAGTATAAAAATACTTAAAATCTAGTCTAGCAACAAAGTACGGGCTAATATAGCTAGAGTGTATTATAGGAATTTATAAGCAAGAGAAATATATATATATATCCAGGGTGTCCAGTGCGCTAACGCTGCCCAATTGCTTTTTCCTGAACCGTTAGTCAGACACACATAGTTCCAATTGTAAAAATGCTTTAAATTGTGTAATCTATTCTATCAGAAACAACTGAAGTCAATAAATAAATTCCCAATGAAATTTACTAAATTTAAGTTTTTACACGCTCCCCCGGTCCTATCAGTTATATTTAGAAAAATTTTCTTTACCCAATTTAATGCACAATAAAAAAAATCGTCCTTATATGACCAAAATTCACCGAGTAATGAAGCAACAAATATTTTGACTTAAGTCACTTTTCCACGTTCAAAAATGTCCCGTTACGGTGAACCGTCAGGGGACTGTATAAATATTGAAATTTTAAATTATAGGTTTTAATTTATTTTTCTGGCATAATGCGGAGAAAAAAGAAAAACTAATTTTAGAATACTAATCTATAAGCAGAAGGTTATAGAGAGGCTCTAGAAAAATTTATCCGGGGTCTTTCAAAAATCTTTTCACTAAATGGAGTAACAGAATTTTATTAAGTTGTGTAAATAATAATAAAAAAATGTTTTGTCGAAACAATGAGAAATTTATTAAAAAGATACAACATCTAAAATTTTAACAAATTTTTGAGCGTATTTGAATAAATTGAAATGAAATATCGTCTTTTAGATAAAATGGTTGGCTGACGATAATTGCTTAAGTTTTCCTGCTGATATGGCAACAAGCGATAAACATTAAATGTTAATACTTTACTGGAGTTGAAAAACTGTTCGTTAAGTAACTTTGTTAGTGTCTGTCTAAAGTTCATGATATTTGAATTCGTAGCTTATTGAGTATAAAATCGAAAGATGAAGTCTAATACTAATGAATACACTGAAGTGGTGTTACTTTATGGAGAATTTCATCGGAATGAGCGAGAAGCTGCAAAGCAGTATGCTATAAAATTTCCGAATGACGATCACCCATCTGCTAGTACAATATCAAACTTAGTGACGCGTTTAAGAGAAACCGGTAGCGTTCTAAATCGTGAAAGATCAAGAAGCATCATGGATTTAACAAAGCACGTGCACATGGAAGATGTCCTAGGATATGCTCTCGCCCATCCACAGTCTAGTGTAAGAAGCATTAGCGAAGTATGTGGTTATTCTAAATCGCAAGTATGGAATATTTTAAGTACATATGGTGCATATCCATATCGCCCCGTTTTGGTACAAGATTTATTGCCTGGAGACAAAGGACGTAGATTTGATGTCTGCAATTTCATTTTGAATAAGCAAAATGATAATATGTCGTTCGTTAGTGACATTATGTTTACCGATGAGTGTCAGTTTACACGACAGAGTGTTATAAATACACAAAATATTTACTGTTGGTCTCTGCAAAACCCGCATATTATTCGCCTGAACAGACATCAAATGCGTCGGTCGATAAATGTTTGATGCTGCATATGGAAAGAGACCTTAACTGGGCCAATTTTTTTCTATGGCGCTTTAACATCCGAAAGATATGCACAGATTTTAGAGGGCTCAGTGACTGACTTCTTAGACGAGTGTGTTTCGCTACGAGATCAGTCACAAATGTGATTTTATCATGAGGATGCTCCAGCACATAAATCACCAAAGCCGCGTACTCTTCTAACAGAAACATTTGGAAATAATATAATTGGGTACGGCAGTCCCGTTCAGTGGCCTCCAAGATCATCAGACTTGAATCCCTTAGATTACTTTCTCTGGGGTTTCTTGAAAAATAAAATATATGATAAAGAATCAACAAGTCCATCAGACTTACTAAATCGTATATGTGTAGCATGCAGATGTGTAACACCGAGTATACTACGCAAAGTACAGGAAGAGTTTTTGACATGGGTGCATGTTTGCATTGCAGCCGAAGGAAGCTACTTTCTACTTTGAGCAAATGTTACGCTAATAAAATTTGCAATATTATTTTAAGTTTCTAAAATTGCATATATTCGTATTTTAAAATGTTTGATATTCTGATTTAATGTTTATTCAAAAGTTTAATGCCTTTGCTTTTTTATGTTATTTAACACAAGTTCATTTAAAAAAACTCTTAAAATATTTTCAGTATAGGCTATATTTTTATGTTAATTTATTGAATACACATAGTTAAACGTTAATCTCCTTTATTGCAATCTACAATCATAAACTAGTTAATGAAATTGCTAATCAATATTACAAGGCTCAAAATCATGTACTGGAGTTCATTATGTATACAACCCCTATTTCGCACCTCGAAAAGTGCTCTAACTTTAAGCAGCTGTAACTCAGCAAATTTTGGTCGTAGAAGGACGATTTTTTTTTTTTTATTGTGCATTAAATTGGGTAAAGAAAATTTTTCTAAATATAACTGAGAGGACCGGGGGACTGTATAAAAATTTTAATTTTGTAATTTTTATAGGATTTGATTTAATGACTTCGATTGTTTCTCATATAATAGATTATACAATTTAAAGCATTTTTCCATTTGGAGCTATGTGTCTCTGACTAACTGTTCAGGAAATAGCCATTAGAAGCGTTAGCACTGGACACCCTGTATATATATATATAGTTACACATTATTTAAAATTACAACAAAATTATAGCTACCCCACATGCTATCCAGCGCTTAAAAAAGCAGCATAAAAGAAAACATGCGTTTAATAATACATAGAAAATTAAATAGAATTGGGGGGCGTTTTCTATTTAATTTTCTATATATATATATATATATATATATATATATATATATATATATAGTATATATATATATATATATATATATATATATATATATATATATATATATATATATATATATATAATATATATAATATATATAATATTAGTATATATAATAATAATAATTATACTTAACATAACTTTTTTAAAAGTCAAATTATGTAGTTTAAATATGTTTTAAATGCGTATACAACTCTATAATATATTTTTAACTATACACTTAGTATGGAGCGTTAGAACCCCTTAGGAAGTCTTCCTACCAAGGCACTCCCCCCCTTGGCAGATCGCCCTAGTGTAGCGTTGCCATAATCACACACGATCACAATCACTTAGTATGGCTTATATCTGAATCAATAAGTAAGAAAAAATAAAAATAAAATAAAAATAAACCCGAAAAGAGAAAATTGCACCAGTAATCAACAGTTCTTTTTTTTAATAAAATTTATGATATTTTTATGCAGACTTAGCCTTACAGGAATTCATAATACTACTATTTGCTCATATAATCTTTAGTGTTTTATAAATTACTCACTTAACTTTTACTATTTTCTCCGTTCAGTGTTCAAGAACAAATTTACGAATTTTAGAAATATAGAAACTGGAGCACACTAAGACAAAACTAAGCTAGACAGGCTGCAAAATGAAATCTTTGCAAATATTTAAGAATCACTTGAAAAACTTTATTGGAAATTTCAAGCAGGCAAAAATGCTGTGTACGAATTCCTGGAATAACAAGCCCTGCGAATTGTATTTATGAGACCCCGAAACTTGAGCCATGAAAAATACATCTCGCCCGAGGTACGTTTAACTTACAAATAAAAGGACAAAACTGCGATAAGAAAAAGTAAATACACTTGAAGAAGAAATATAAAGTTCTCTCGGAAAATGTGGAGCTGTTCGAATGTGCAATTTCTTCAGTATTTGAAAGCTTTAAAAAAATATTAGCTCTCTAATCCTAAATTAAAGACTTTGTTAAACAGGGAAAATACTTTTGTTCGTTTAGAAATTGATTTAGTGTTGCACTTTTGAGTATTTTTGAGCTCAGAGTTTTAAAGGAAAGGGGAGTGGGGGAATCAGATAAAAGTATATTTTTTGGCACAGATTAAAATTTAAAACAATATAATTACACATCAGTGAATGTGTCGCTTTGAATTACCTGGGTCTTTGTATTAAAGGTACTGTTATTACAATTTAGATTTAAACAAGAACAGGAAAGACCCCCAAGAATTTTGGCATAAGTTGTCATAAGCTAATAACTACCAAGACATTTGCTCCCGCATATTGACGGCCATGATTCACCAGGGTCACATTCCCTATCACAGCTCTTGTGCAGCGCTCAAATCTTTCTTTTGTTGGAACGCCAGTTTGAATCGAAGGTATAACGTATACAAATTTCTCTTATGTACTGTACAATCTAAATAAATAAAATAGGACTTATCTGTATATTAAAAAAGAAATCGATACATATTCGTTTCTAACTCTAATAAAGACTAAGCATGAAAAGAAATTTGCCTCTTTCTGTGTGACTTTTTCTTTTCCCCGTGTCTTGAAAAATCAGTTGAAATTAGTAAACCAATGTTCTTTGCTAATTATAAATATTAAACTTTGTATGAAACACTCCAATAATAAAAACGGTTCGTACGTTTCAGGTAACAAAGAGCATACCATTCATCAGTAGAAAAATATTCGTCGACCTATCCGTAGGTAGGAAAGCAGTTTTCTGCTTTCTTGTTCACAGACCCGCTCTCGCACGCACCTACTTTCCTCAGTGACGTTCTGAAGCTTGTAAAAGCATACTTAATGCCTTCAACGACGAGTACATCAAGATACTTTTTTGCACGAATAATTTTTGTCGAACATAGGCTGCAATTCAAGGCACTGCTCTAGTGGGACGTTAAGAGTGACTTGACATCGTGACAAAGCACGCCCACTCATTGCGAAACCGGCGAAAACCTTTGAAACAGTTTTGTGAGAAGTCGTACCCTGAACTCCGTGTTCGCCAAATAAGGTGCAGCATTTGTTTTACAACGAATTCGCTCTCCGTCGCATTACAAAACAATTACAAACACACTTTACAGCATATTACTACACCAGTTATTTTACACCGCGCTTTGCAAACGGAAACTGGATCGCTCATAAAAAGTGAAACACTGTTTAAAAATAAATTTCTTCTAATGAATTTCATAAAGAATTCCAATAAAAAATTTTACTGTGCAGTTTTCCTAGCTAATACAGGCAGTTGCATGAATTCTGAAATGACCTATAAATAGACAATACCTGTAATATCATTTCTGGAGCACCTGGAATAAAAAAAGTTGAAATCTCGAATACTGGCACTTTTTTACTTCTCTCATATCAATAACGAGATCATATACTCTTGATCACAACAATAAAGAAAATCAACAAGCTAATATGAGAGCTATTCTTTCGAAGTATGTAGAACGATACCCATCGTAAAAACGCACAATTGATACCATATTTCTTTCGCAGCTTGAGACGCATTTCTTCCACTCGAAGAACGTTTTTCTTTTGTTTCCATTTTTTTTCCCCTGCCAGATTTTAGGTCCGCAATCCCTCATGGCCTCTATAAAGCTCAATTCCTCACTTTCTCTCGCCACCATCAAAAAATAACTTCGTCATTTGTCATTTGTCAGAGTCAATTTCGTTCGCCGTTGAGTTTATTTTTCCAATGAAAAGGAGACGAAAAGATGCAGAATTTCAAGGAAAAAAGTTTTTCAAGCATTCAGAAGCATTTATAACAGACAGCAAAAAAATTCTGAAGGAAGTCCATTTTTTTTTTCAACTTCTCTAAAGCGTTTCCGTAAAGAAAATTGGTCTTTTTTTTATGAAATCTGTTGTAATTATCAAAAAATAGACATGGTGACGATTTCCCCCCCCCCTTTATGTGTATGCGCTTCCGAAGCTGAGATTACCTGAATATCTTTTGATACTTATTTCATAAGGCTGTAGTGGCGTTCTTTAGTTTAAAAATCGTTTATTCCTAAGCTGTGAGACTTTTTAATTGATTTATTAAGTGACTATAAGGCATTATCCCTTTTCCAGAGTGGCCAACTGTTCCGGAATATTGTGAACCCCTTTTTTTAAACAGTAATTTTTGGCTTAAATTATAGCGAAATTGCCTTAACAATTGGGCTGATTACCATTTACAGAAATTGTTTTTAAAAATTATTGCTCGCAAGAATAGGCTAGTTAGATTCCGGGACAGTTGATTCTGCCTTTTCATTTTTCAGTACAGCATAATTTCTTTTTTGTCTTTGTCATTTTATTGTCATTTGTCATTTTAACAAAGCGGTCAATTTTTTTACCGAAATGCTTCCAAAAAAGGCATATTTTGAAAGGCATATGATGAAATATTCCCGCTCTCTCGCTAGGAAGAAAAACTAGGATGAAAAGCATTTCAGTTACATTGACAAGCCACGCAATATATTGAAAAATATTAATACTAAATAGTCTCTTCACAATAATGAAATATACGGCCAAATCAGAAAAGGAAAGGAGAAAATATCGATGCCCGTACGCTATACGTGCAAACCAGTTGAGGCCAATTTTGCATAGTACGTACACTGTACGGGCAAACCGCTTAAGGGGTTAAATCCAAATACTGAACTGAGAAAGCATCGTTGCTGTTGAAGATTTAAAACTGGAGTTCTGTTTTAGCATGGGTATAATCTCTTAAAACAAAAAGGCCTTCACACAGTTATGGAGAACATATTTTCGGAAATAAAATCATAACTTTCACGTGTTTGTGCGTTAGTTAGAATCGACAGTCTGACTTACAAGGGATCGATCTTCATACCACACCAGGAGCATTTTATATAAAGGACGACCACTAGAATGGGACCTACTATTTACAGCTGCATCACAGCAGTTCGAAATTCAAACACCTTTGCACGAAGTGCAAGTTGGACAACACAACCTAGTAAGCCGAATACTCGGATGATGACTGTAAATCCCAAAATACAGCTTTTTTTCCAAAATTTTTTAAGCTGTAATGAGAGTCAGAGTCAGATCATACGTCAGCTGACGATCAGGGTCAAATGATACTTCTGAGTTGAACCCAGAGACATTGTGATGAAATATTTCGAATCGACTATCTCAACATTTTGTCTATATATATATATATATATATATACTTAGACAAAATGTACAATGTTTGTATTTCGAGTTATATATAGTTGTTCGATCATTGAACGGGACCAACACCTCCTAAAACTAGAAAGCCGTGGCGGACGAGATATACCAACACCTCCTACATATAGAAAGCCTTACAACTCCTATGTCACCAAGCTCTGACGTCATCATTAGGCCTCTATTAAAAAGTTTTATTTTCAGAAAATAAAACTATTAAAAATTTCTGTTGAATTTACCCATGAGTAGCAATATTTTAAAAATTTGAGATAAAAAATATAATTTTACGACAAAAGGCAGTTTCTAACAATGACTAATTAGATAATATGATAATGAAATAGATAATAATAAACAATTTTATATGAGAAAGGTATTGTAATTTTAATGTTTAATTTAAGATATTTTTAATGTTTGTAGCATTCACCAGAAATTTTAAATAGTTTTATTTTGTGAAATTAAAACTGCGAGACCATCACTTCCGTAGGCCCTGTGATGGCGTCAAAGTTTCGTGGCGTCGGAGTTGTAAGGCTTTCTTTTTGGGATGGACCGATACCAGATTTCAGCCGATACTTTTTTACAAGGGACTGTATATATATTATAATGGAAAATTTAACATATCACAGCTACCAAAGATTCTCCACCACTAATTTTTTACATAGCAATTTATGCTTTAAAAAATGCCAAATTTCTAGTCCAAGTTGTTTAAAATTGTGGTGGGAAACTCCCGAAAGTTTCAGGAAAGTTCGCAGTTATGTTATATAGACCACGTTTCCCATCACTTGCCTTTGGAGAAATTTTCCTGTGTCTACGTTGTTACGGATGTAAGTGACAGGAAATTAGGTTCCGTGTAAAATTCAATTTTCTATGTTGATACATAGGTGCCAAGTACTACGGAACTTTAACCACTTTTTGTAAACAGTAAATTCTTTGAATATTTTTCCGAAACAGTAATCAGATCACGCTTTTAACTCAGAAATTTTGCGATATTTTAAGCAGAAAATTACCGTTCACAAAAAGTGGTTAATTATATTCCGTAATACTTGGCACCTATGGTTGACATGTATACAGCGCTTTGTAAAAAAGAATCCGGTATCGGTCGATCCCTAGAAATTATTGTTTTTGCTACAAACATGTCTAATAGATATTTAAATGTTAAAGTATAGAAAACTGTAAATACAGCAATATTGCACCTTCGTGTTTCAAAAATGAAAGCTTTTCCATAATACCTGTTTCAAATAGTTCTGAAAATTAGAACATATTTCCCAGGTTATCCTTGAAATGAGTGTACAGAAAAAGTCTTTGCAGCATTTAGAATTAATGAAAGTTTTATTGAATGCTCAACGTGCATTTCTCTTATATCTCTGGTATAAAAGTGTCTTAGTGGTATTACAAGTATTATCGAGAATATTAAAAAATGTTTGGAACTGTAGGTGTAAACTTAAATTGCATTCTTTGTAGCATTTAGAATCAATATAAGTTTTAATGAATAATTAATACGTTTTTCATTTTATATCTGGGCATGAGTTGCCAGAATCTGTAAATCTACAGTTGTATTCTTTGAGGGTATAGATTGCGAGAACTTATATTTTATGTGTTTGGCATTCATAGGTTCATTTTTCAATGTTCATCGACACTATAATATATAATAATTTACACCTAATATAACTTTTTTTTTTTAACGGTCATTGATATCATCTATTATTATCATGTACTGTTTAAACTTAAGCAACCACAAATATAGTTCAGTTGTCTTAAGTTTAAGAGATAAGTTTTCGATTTACGATGTAACGCACAGGAGGGAAAATAGAATCATGAAAGGACGGCTTCTTTATTGGAAGCCTCTATCATTGCAACGGAATGACAAAATTCAGTCTACGTTACTACGGGCACCTAGTTCATCCTGTTAACAATTTCCATGTTCTTGTGAGATTACCGTGAGCGCACTGGGATTTGACACTTCCTAGATATAGAAAGCCTTACAACTCCTACGTCATCATTCGGCCTACTTGTAACAGTTTTTTTTTTTTTTTTTTTTTTTTTTTTTTTTACACAAATTAAAACTATTAAAAATTTCTTTTGAATTTACTCATAAATAGCAATATTTTAATAACTTGGGATTAAAAAATGGAATTTTAAGGCACATGGCAGTTTTTAACTGTGACTAATTAGATATGACAAGGAAATAGATCAGAACAAATAATTTCGTACGAGAAAGGTATTTTAATTCTAATGTTTAATTTAAGATATTTTCTAATATTTGTAGTATTCACCAATTATTTTAGACAGTTTTGCTTTTTGAAATGAAAACTGTGTTAACGGCACTTTCGTAGGCCTAATGATGTCGTCAAAGCTGGAGTTGTTAGGCTTTCTATATGTAGGAGGAGTTGAATAGCATCGCAATCGTTCGTCAATCAACAATGCCATTATGTTTACTCAAAAAGGACTTAATTAGCTATCGTAAGTTATGCACGCCTGTTCGTTTTTTTTTTTCTGTGTGTGTGTGTGTAAGCGGGGTCACACAATATTAATAACACTCTTGAGTGAATGTATAATACATTATTAATTGCATTAATTGTTTTTGGAATTCGAAAAGAAAACGGGGTATGTATTTGGTTTAATTGTGGAAAGCAGTACCTCGCATAAGAGCCTCTCCCACTGTACTCAGTCGTGTGTTTTTTTAACACACTTTCCGTAAGCTTGTATGGAATCTTTAAATATTGTTCCCTGAATTCCATCTTGAATGTTCTTGACTAGTAGTAGAGTTGCCAACTGCTCCGGAATATAATTAACCACTTTTTTTCTAACAGTAAATTTTGGTTTACGTTATGTCGAAATTTCGAAGCTGAAGGTGTGGGCTGTTTATCACTTAATAAAGTATTTAAAAAGTTACTGTTTTCAAAATGTGGTTGATTATATTCCGGATATCGACATCTCTATTAGTAGAGGTAAAATGGTTAGGGATCGACCGATACCCGTTTTTAACCAATACCTGATACTTTTTAACAAAGGGCTGTATACATATCAACATAGAAAATTGAATTTTACATGGAGCCTAATTTCTTGGTACTTACATTCGGGAAAAGCCGCCCATGTGGTGTAGTGGCTAGAGAACCATTCTATCACGCCGTGGGTACGGGTTCGAATCCCGCCTTGGGCATGGATGTTAACTGGTCAGTCCCTTCATAGGGGGTAATGCTGTCCGCCCAATGAGTGTTACAGCAAAAGTTACCCCCCCCCCCTTGCAGCAATTAGAATTAATGTAAAGGTTTATTGAAAGGCTCAATGTGCATTTCTCATAATATCTCTGGTATAAAAGTGTCTTACGTGGTATTACAAGTATTATCGAGAATTATTAAAAAATGTTTGGAACTGTAGGTGTAAACTTAAATTGCATTCTTTGTAGCAATTTAGAAACAATATAAGTTTTAATGAATAATTAAAACGTGTTTCATTTTATATCTGGGGCATGAGTTTCCAGAATCTGTAAATCTACAGTTGTAATCTTTGAGGGTATAGAGATTGCGAGAACTTATATTTCATGTGTTTGCCATTCTTAGGTTGCATTTTTCAATGTTCATCGACACTATAATATATAATAAATTATCGACCTAAGAGGAACTATTTTTTTTTAAACGGTCATTGATATCATCTATTATTATCATGTACTGTTTAAACTTAAGCAACCACAAATATAGTTCAGTTGTCTTAAGTTTAAGAGATAAGTTTTCGACTTACGAAGCTGTGATTCACGAGGACAATGGAGATCATGAAAGGACGGCTTCTTTATTGGAAGCCTCTATCATCGCAACGGAATGACAAAACTTAGTCTACGTTACTACGGGCACCTAGTTCATCCTGTTAACTATTTCCATGTTCTTGTGAGATTACCGTGAGTGCATTGGGTTTTGACAACACTTCCTAGATATAGAAAGCCTTACAACTCCTACGTCATCAAGGTTTGACGTCATCATTCGGCCTACTTGTAAAAGTTGTTTTTTTTTTTTTTTTACACAAAATAAAACTATTAAAAATTTCTTTTGAATTTACTCATGAATAGCAATATTTTAATAACTTGGGATTAAAAAATAAAATTTTAAGGCAAATGGCAGTTTTTAACTGTGACTAATTAGATAATATGACAAGGAAATAGATCAGAACGAATAATTTCGTACGAGAAAGGTATTTTAATTCTAATGTTTAATTTATTTTCTAATATTTGTAGCATTCACCAATTATTTTAGACAGTTTTACTTTGTGAAATGAAAACTGTGTTAACGGCACTTTCGTAGGCCTAATGATGTCGTCAAAGCTGGAGTTGTTAGGCTTTCTATATGTAGGAGGTGTTGAATAGCATCGCAATCGTTCGTCAATCAACAATTACAACAATGCCATTATGTTTACTCTTATCTTTCATGTTGATTTCATTCTCATTCATGTGAAGCATGAAAAAGAAGTTAATTAATTATCGTAAGTTATGCAAGCCTGTTCGTTTTTTTTTTCTGTGTGTGTGTGTGTGTAAGCGGGGTCACACAATATTAATAACACTCTTGAGTGAATGTATAATACATTATTAATTGCATTAATTGTTTTTGGAATTCGGAAAGAAAACGGGGCATGTTTTTGGTTTAAATGTGGAAAGCAGTACCTCGCATAAGAGCCTTTCCCACTGTACTCAGTCGTGTGTTTTTTTAACACACTTTCCGTAAGCTTGTATGGAATCTTTAAATATTGTTCCCTGAATTCCAACTTGAATGTGTTTGACTCGTAGTAGAGTTGCCAACTGCTCCGGAATATAATTAACCACTTTTTTTTCTAACAGTAAATTTTGGTTTACGTTATGTCGAAATTTCGAAGCTGAAGGTGTGGGCTGTTTATCACTTAATAAAGTATTTAAAAAGTTACTGTTTTCAAAATGTGGTTGATTATATTCCGGATATCGACATCTCTATTAGTAGAGGTAAAATGGTTAGGGATCGACCGATACCCGTTTTTAACCAATACCTGATACTTTTTAACAAAGGGCTGTATACATATCAACATAGAAAATTGAATTTTACATGGAGCCTAATTTCTTGGTACTTACATTCGGGAAAAGCCGCCCATGTGGTGTAGTGGCTAGAGAACCATTCTATCACGCCGTGGGTACGGGTTCGAATCCCGCCTTGGGCATGGATGTTAACTGGTCAGTCCCTTCATAGGGGGTAATGCTGTCCGCCCACTGTGTGCTCCCATAATAAAATGGACAGCGACTCGGGCCTTTGTAGTGGCGAATGTTTGATGAGCAAGTGCCCGCCCATTGGAAAAAAAAAATCGGAAAAATGTAGACACAGAGGAAAATTTCTCCAAATGCAAGTGATGGGAAACGTGGTCTATATAACACAACTACCAATCCCGAAACTTTCGGGAGTTTTCCACCACAATTTTAAACAACTTGCGCTAGAAATTTGGCCTTATTTTAAGCATAAATTGCTATGTAAGCATTAGTGGTGTAAAAATCTTTGATAGCTGTGATATGTTAAATTTTGTATTATAATATGTATACAGTCCCTTGCAAAAAAGCATCGGGTATCGGTTGAAATCTGGTATCGGTCGATCCCTACTTACTATATCTAGGAGGTGTTCGATATACCCTTTTGCACTCTAAGAATCATGCGCCCTACGGGGTGTCACCATCTTACTTTGGTTGCCTGAAACCATGATTGCCACACCCCGTTGGTCATATAATGCTTCGCGTGCGAAGTGTCGTGTGTGAGTGTGTATCACCCACATATAGAGCCTAATTGCCGACACTTCGACGTCAACAGTAGGCCTGCGAAAGTGAGGCAGTCACATTTTTTTCTTTTCACAAAGTAAAACTATTTAGAATTTCTGGTGGGTACTAGAAATATTTAGCAATGTCCTAAGTTAAGAATGGAAATTAAAACACCCTTCTTATACAAAATAATGTTTTACAATTCATTTCTTCATGATAATACTAGCCGCCTTTGACGACCAGTTTTGGCCGTTGATGGCCGCTTCGCGGCCAAAATGTGCAAACTAGAGCACACGCACCGCTTCGCGACTGGCTTGTGCAACCTACGGCACACGGGCCTCTTCCCTACCGCAATTTGCAACCACCAGGCCATCTGCCTTCAGCAACCAGCTGGTCCGAGCGATTCACGGCTTCACTTCCAGCCTATGCAACGCACGGGCCGCTTTTACACGTATCGGTGAGCAACCGCATTCGGCAACCACTTGGTCTGTCAACGGGCCGCTTAGAAAGAGAAATGTGCAACCTACGGGCCGCTCGGCTTCGGCGACCAATAGTTTGTCCGTAATCTATATAAATAAAATTAGACTTTTGTCTGAACATTTCTTGGAATTCAAAAATTTTGCGATTTCTATCCGTTTCAAGCACCCGGGAATCCGATGCGACCCTCAAAAAAAAGTTTGTCTATCTGTCATTCTGTCCGTGACGCTTTTTTTGTTTAAGCATCACGTAAAAACGACTGAAGCGAATGATATGAAATTTGGTGTCATGATAGGTGGTCACTCAACTTAAAACATAGGCGTCGAATTTTTAAAAAATCTTGATTAGATTTTCAGATTTTGCGAAAATCGTTTCAAACTGCGTAAATTTGTGTTCAAGCATCACGTAAAAATGACTGAAGCGAATGATATGAAATTGGGTGTCGTGATAGGTGGTCACTCAACTTAAAACATAGGCGTCCAATTTTTAAAAAATCCTGATTGGATTTTGAGATTTTGCGAAAAAACTTTGAAACTGCGTAAATTTGTGTTCAAGCATCACGTAAAAACGACTGAAGCGAATGATATCAAATTGAGTGACATGATAGGTGGTCACTCAACTTAAAACATAGGCGTCGAATTTTTAAAAAATCTTGATTAGATTTTGAGATTTTGCGAAAATCCGTTCAAACTGCGTAAATTTGTGTGCAAGCATCACGTAAAAACGACTAAAGCGAATGATATGAAATTGGGTGTCATGATAGGTGGTCACACAACTTAGAACATAGGCGTCGAATTTAAAAAAAATCTTGACTAGATTTTGAGATTTTGCGAAAATCATTTCAAACTGCGTAAATTTGTGTTCGCACATCACGTAATAACTGCAAAGGTGAAAAAATGATATTTGGTGAAATGATAGGTGGTCATTTACCTTAAACTATAACCATCTAATTAAAAAAAATTGATCCGATTTCGAGATTTTGCGAAAATCGTTTAAAACTGGGTGAATCTTTGTTCCCGCATTAAGTAATAATGACTAAAGCAAATGATATGAAATTTGGTCACATGATAGATGGTTGCTCAACATAAACTATAGGTGTCCAATTTTTGAAACACTTTTATTACATTTTGAGATTTTGTGAAAATTCTCTCAAAATACGCTTATATTTCTTCAAACATCACGTAATAACGACTAATACGAATGATACGAAATTGAGTGATAGGATATGTAGTTGCTAATCTTAATTTATAGGCGTTGAAATTTTAAAATATATTGATTACATTTTGAGATTTTGCGAAAATCGTTTTAAAATGCTGAAATTTTGTTCCAGCATCACGAAATAAAGACTGCGGGGAATGGAACGAAATTGGGTGACAGGATAGGTTGTCACTCAACTTAAATTCTAGCCTTCAAAATTTTTCAAAAATGTTGATTAGATTTTGAGATTTTGCGAAAATTATTTCAATATGCGTCAATATTCGTTCGCGCATCACATAATTACGACCAAAGCGAATGAAATGATATTACTTAGTTACTCTCTAACCTGTAATATTTTAACAATACTTAAAAAATATAACTTCGCTTTCTTTACTTTGGCAACATACTACATCCATTCTGTGTACTCCTACAATGCTGACGAAAGTTCTTGCTTTTTGGAAATTTGCATTCACTAACCCGTCAAGGACGGGTACTTCAGCTAGTCTTATATATATATTTTTAATTTATTGTGTACTTTCTTTCTGTTTTCTTGATATATTGGATTCAACAGAAAGAAATTCTAAAGCTCAGAGTGCAGTTGTTGAAACACGACTCCAATTTTTAAAAAATAAAATCATAGACGCGTAGTCGTTAGACTGACTGACACAGTTAACAGAGGCACGAAGTCTACCTTACTGGTCGGCAATTATTTCAAGTGAATTTTCACGGGACAGCGATGCCCGTAATTATAGCTAGTAATTATAGATTTACGACAAAATAAAATAAACGACACCAAATTAACCTAAATAAAAGCTATGATCCAATGACGTTGAAATCAAAATCCATTAAAGTACGTTTTCACAAAAACACTACATTTAAACACCTTTAACGTGTAAAAACACTACGGTTTTTCAACTGAAGAGGGTCAATGGCAACCTTTTAAGAAGTTAAAAAAAACTTCTCACAACAATGAATTCAAAATTAAACAAATGCTTATGGATTTACAACAAAAACAAAACAAATGTCCCAAAAAAATCTAAATAAAAGTTACGATCCAGCAGCGTTGAAATCAAAATCAATCCGGTTAAACGAATTCAAAATTAAACAACGCTTATAACAATGTCCCAAAACAATCGAAATTAAAGTTACGATCCAACAACGTTGAAATCAAAATCCATCCGCTTAAACGAATTTAAAATAATCGCTTATAACAAAAACAAAATAAGCAATCTAAAACACTCAAACACTTTTAAAATACGATTTCACAAAAGTCAAGCCGTTAACATTTAAAAACACTCCGGTGAGAGCACTGAAAAAGAAAAAAAAACGTGACTTCCAAAAACAATAACTATGTATGTTTATGTCATATCAGAGTGTCGCCAATTTCTAAAAAAGAATTCTTACAAATAGCTGTTTAAGTGTTGTGCAAACAAAGTTTTACACATTCTGAATAAATTTGCATAAAATCTATCAAAAATTTTCATTTAAATAGAACTTAAATGTTAAATACAACTGTTCTTGCATTGCTTGTCATGAAAAAGGAGTGTGACGTCTCTATGACGTCATGTAATCGATCTACGCGAGAGATTATGTTCCGTGATTTTTTTTCAAAGAATCATGGAATGAATCGTCTTCGCTTCTCTGTTTATTTTTTCAAGGCGTGATATGTTGCTAGATATTCAGAGTTGAAAGTAGCTGCAAGTTAAAAAAGGTTCTAAAGGCAAGTTAAAGAAAGGTCTTTCGAGCTGTATAAAAAGTTTTTGCTTTTAGTTAGAGATAAAAATGTCGTTTTTATCAAAATTTTAACATGGCAGCAGATGCACCGGGGGCTATCAGCACTTTTATTATTTAGATATATTTCATAATGGTTAAAAAGTGTCATTTGTCGAAAATTGAATTTCCTATCTCAAATCACTTAAATGTTTTGATGCGTGAGTAAATTCACCACAATTTTTTAATAGTTTTACTTTATCACAGTAAAACTGTGAGGCCTCAACTCGCGTTGGTCTAGCGCTGACATAAAAGCTTAAGTTGTTAGGCTTTCTCCATCAAGGAGATGCTGATGGAAGTATTTAGAGCCTTGTAAGATGCAGCATCTCCCATAGCACCTAAAATTCTAATGAGCAAGCTTAGAAATGTAGTGCGTGTATGGCAAAAAATAAACCTGCCTCGCAACTTTGGCATGTAAATTATTATAAACTAGTTGCACAGGGAACTCGAAAAAATACAAGATGATTCTTTATAAGTTGGAGTAAATTAAAAAACGGTGCCTTTTTATGAAACCTTCGGTCAAAACTCAAATTGCGATGCAAATTTTTCAAAGGTGTGACGCATTCTGCACAGCTCTCCATGTTTAAAATTTTTTTTTCAAAAAGTTTGTTACTAATATAAGTTTGTCGCTTATTTCAGCGTATAGAGAGTTGTAAAGGGACTTTCTAAAATATTAGAAGACATAACTGCAGGGTTGCCAACTGCTCCGGAATATAATTAACCGCTTTTTTAAACAGCCATTTTTGGATTAAATTATACCAAAATTTTCCCTTTAATCTGCTGGGCTGATTATAATGTCGAAAAAATATTTAAAATCAATTACCTTTTTAAAAAAGCGGTTAAGTACATCCCAGAGCAGTTGGCAACTCTGATAATTAGCTTTGTTCTTTAATGTATCTAAATCATACACATAGCTGCCAACTACTACGTAATATAATTAACCACTTAATTTAAACAATAACTTTCGGCTTAGGACATAGCAAAATGTTTGTACAACGCGAGCGAGTTGGTTTCTCTTTTGAAAAAGTACTAAAAAAATATACTGTTTACAAAAAGTGGTTAATTATATTACGTAGTAGTTGGCATATATGCATGTACTAATTATGCTTTTTTTTTTCAAAATACGCCGTTAAAACCGGACTGGGGCTTAGGCCACAATCACAGACATTTGTATAATTAAGAGAGGAGGAATATTCAAATGATATATGTACAAAGAAAGATACAAAGAAACATTTAAAAACCAATTTTCTAATCCGAAACTATCATGCAGACCGTACCTTTCCTTTTGAATCTAATTATATACTTATTAAAGTCTACATTGCCATCTAAAATTCGTTAATTTCTTATTAATAAGCTGTCAAGAGTCGAATGCTAGCAAATTTACAGCATCCTCCTAACGATTAATCTTATTATTGGGGAAAACTAATTGTCACGACTGCATTGTCACAGTAAGAAACGAAAGTAATGTTAATTCTTTAGAAGTCGCAGCTGAAATGCATTAGATTAACCTAATACACGTGGCACGCAAGATAACTAGCGAAATCTAGCAAGACCCTAAATTGAATACATCATCCGAGAACACATGTGGACAGCTCTCGGCAGAGAAAATTTGTACTATAACATACACATGATGTGCCAATTAACTCCGCAAGAGTCCTTAGGCATCTTGTAATGATTCGGCAAACTGCAAATTGGTTACATCCCTTGAAAACGTCTGTGAATTTCTGCCGAAGGCCAAAATGGATGCACTATAGTTGAAGAAAGTCATGTACTAGAATATATATACCGGGTGATTTAAAATAGATGTTAAAGCGATTATCTTTTAAACCGTAAGTGATCGAAACATATTTTCAATTACAAAAGTTCGTGAAATGCAGAGAAGCTTTCACATATGGTAATTTTTTTACTATAGTCTGTATTATATTAAAATACGAAATTTAATTTCATTACAGTCCCTTCTTTCCTGTCGCTTTATTTTTGAAAATAATGGTCTGTGTTTAAGAAAATTAATTTAAAAAATCACCTGTCTCTAAGTGAAACAGTTAACGAGATATTAAATGTTATAAATGACCACTTGCATCACTTTCCCTGATGTGTGGACGTTCGTTTTCAAGTGCAAATATTTTTTCTTCAGGGGATCATCTATGATTTGATAAAAGTTAAATAACGATCCCTTTGTTGGAAAATGGCAATTGAACGCATTTAAAATCGTGAGATCAACAAATTTAGTTTTACCTGAACTGATTGGTACTGCATTATGAAAGTATCGATAATTTTGTCTTTTAGGGATCGTCCACTAATTACGGCACGCTTCCTTAAAATTAATTTCAAAGTGTATTTAGAGAGTGACAGAGAAAGTGGAGTCTATTAATGTTTACTGGAAACTGTCAAACATGCATTATAGGCAGTTCCATCTAAAATTAGATTAAATAGAGTAAATATTGCTGTCGAATAACTACTGACATAAATTAACGTCAGATTAAAAATAATTTAATTTTTTTCTCACTTCTGATATATCCCCTTAGTACTTGGCGACAAACGCTAAAATTTTTAACTTGCAGTATCTTGAAAACTATTCCACACAGAGACAGGGATTTTTAAATTTACCTTCTTAAACACAGACCAAAAATTTTCTAAACGTAAGTGATAGGAAAGGGGGGACTGAATAAAAATTAAATTTCTTATTTTGATATGTATGCAGCCTCTTGTTTAAAATTTAAAAAAAATAAAAAAATAAATATAAACATTGCCATATTTGAAAGGTATTCTTTATTTGGCGCACTTTTTTAATTGAAAGTATGTTTCGATCACTTGCGGTTTTAAAGATAATCGATTTAACATCTATTTTGAATCACCCGGTGTATATACAGGGTGTCCCAAAAAGGTGGTAACAGGTGTTAATTCGTTATCTATTAGAGATGAGTGGACAGCATATATTGAAAAAAAATATCAAAAAATGTCGGAAAAAAAAGACTCCTTTAAGAAAAAAAACCTCTCAATAATTTTCAAAAAGTTACACTTTTTATATTTGTATACGACTCCCTTACAATACAATTCCAACTTAGTAAAATGTGCCCCATACACTCCTGAGGTGACATACAAAATTTGAGAATTATACCTTTAAAAGGGTCAAAGATATGAAGATAAATATAACGCTGACTTAAACCACTTTTCCATAGCTCTCGAAGGAAAAAAAATCAAGTCGAATGATCGCATTTCAGGGATCGTACAGAAATTACATAAGAAAATATTTTTTCCACTATAGCAATAAACGTCTACATTCAGAATCATGAATAGTCCCCATTCATCTTTCGTTAAAGATATCTTTGCGACGTTGTATGATGAAAGGCTAAAATTTGGTACATCCCCTCATGAGTGTATAGGGCTCATTTTTCTAATTGGGATTTTTTTGTACGGGGTCGTACACAAATTAAAATTGTGTAACTTTTTGGAAATAAACGAGAGGAATTTTTCCTTAACGGAATCTTATTTCCGACCTTATTTTGAACCTTTTTTTTAAATTTACAGTGGCCCCTTATCTCTATTAGATAAAGAATGAAAGCCCGTTACCACACCGTTTTGGGATACCCTGTGTATAAATATACATAAGGGGAATGGAAAATAATGTCGTTTTTCCGTATGTCAATATTTCACCTAACTAATAATGCGAAACTTGGCATGTACGTGAGTTTTTTAATAGAGGTGCTGGATTAGACAGCATTTTTTTAAAATTTGTAACCGATGGGGGGGGGGGGGGGCAATGAGTAGTGATCCAAAGCGTTAGTTTAATTTATGCCGCGTGATCTCAAAGAGAAAAAGACATATTCATAAAATTTTAGCTGTAAAATACAACACTCACGAATACCTAAACATCAATTTCAGGACATTTTGAATATCGTCATCCAATGAGGGTAGATGTGATTAAAGAGGGAAGGTAGCCATCTTTCTTGAAATTAAAAAATATTTATATTATCTAAAAAATTCTTGCTTTAAAACGTAACAAATATGAATCTTATAATTAAGTACGGCCATTTTGTAATTAAAAACATGTTGATAATTTAGTAGTTTGAGTTTTCTGTAAAAAACACGACACAACTTTTCGGTGTCCCTCATATATATATCCAAGGTGCTTATAATTAAACTTTCCCTATAAACAGCATTCTGCAGTTGTAACCGGTGAGCAAGCAGATAGCTACCAAATTTGTCTTATGGACTGTAAACACGATGCGTTCAAGGGAATGTTTTAGAACGTTTAATTAAAAAAATGTCCACTACATGCAACTTTCCATGGTGAAATCAACTCAAATATTACCCAAATGAGTGAATAAATGCCCAAAAACTATTGAATAAATGTTAAAATTGTATGTATACATCGAATTAGCAATTTCCATCATTAAACTTGCCGTTTCATGTGCAAAGCGCCATCTAGTGGACGTTTTTTGAACAATTCCTTGAGCGCCTATCATGTACAGCTAATGTGTAGAGCTAATATGCCAATTTTAGTTACAATCCGTTCACCCATTTTAGCTGTGGAGAACTGTTTATAGGAGAAGTTATAACCACCCTGTGTATATATATATACAGGGTGTCCCAGAAAGTTGGTAACGGTCTTTAATTCTTTATGTATTAGTGGTAAGTGGGCAATGTAAATTGAAAAAATGTTCAAAATAAGGTGAGAAATAAGACTCTAATAAGAAAAAATTCCTCTCGTTCATTTACAAACAGTTACATTTTTTTAATTTGTACCCCGTACCAAACGACCCCGTACAAAAAAAATCCCAATTAGAAAAATGAGCCCTATACACTCATGAGGGGATGTACCTAATTTCAGACTTTCATCATACAACATCTCAGAGATACTGTTAAAGAAAGAGGATGGGGGCTATACATGATTTTGAGTGTAAACGTTTATTCCGGAGTGGAGAAAAAAAATTTCTTTTGTAATTTCTGTACGACCCCTGAATTCCGATCATTCGAGGTGATTTTTTCACCTTCGAGAGTCATTGAAATGTGGTTTAAGTCAGCGTTATATTTATCTTTAATCTCACTTTTAAGTATATAATTATCAAATTTTCTTCACTAGTGTTTCCTCACTAGTATCAAACTTTCCTCACTAGTGCAGAGCTGCCAAGTCTCCGGCTTGTTCCCGGGAGATTTCCCACCACAATTTTTGGACAGTTTTATTATAGATTAAATATTTGGACTTATTTTAAGCATAAATTTATAAGTAAAAATTAGTGGTGGGAAATCTCCCGAAAAAAGCCGGAGACTTGGCACCTCTGCTAGTGTCACTATGTAACCTCACTAGTATAGGGATGGACGCGAGACCATGCAAGACGAGAAATTGCTCAGGTCTCGTGTCGTCTTACACTTTCACATGGAAGTACCGTATCGCGGTCTCGTCTCGCACCCTAAGGTATCGTCTCGTGGTCTCGTCTCGCGCCTGGAGGTACACTATCTGGCCAAAAGTATCCGGACACCCCCTAAAAAAGTGATTTTGGCAAGTGACGCAAATTTGATGCGTAATCGAAAGCTATTAAAGTATTGATAGTGGTTTGTCCGGTTGTATGTATGCGTTTGTGAAGCAATGAGTAAGTCAAAGGAGCTTAGTGAGTTCGATCGTGGCAGTATAGTGGGATGCTACCTTTGTGGGAAATCAGTTCGTGGGATTGCAGACATTCTACAGAAGCCTAAATCCCCTGTGAGTGATGTAATTGTGAAGTGCAAACGTCGAGGCAGTGAAACTACAGAAAAACGGAGTAGTAGAGTGAAAAAACTTAGTGAACGGAGCCGCAGAACTCTGAAAAGGGTAGTGGAAAACAATCGCAAGTCCTCGTTGGTAGAAATTTCTCAGGAGTTCCAAAGTTCATCAGATGCTAGTGTTAGCAGCAGGACTTTTCGTCGAGAGTTAAACAACTTGGGATACCGTGGTCGTTCAGCCGCTCACCAGCCGAACATCACTCCACAGAATTCGAAGCATCGATTGCAATGGTGCAGAGATTACCGTCATTGGACTGTGGACGTGTGGAAAACTGTTTTCTGGAGTGATGAATCTCGCTTCACAGTCTGGCTATCGGAGGGACGCGTCTGAGTTTGACGGATGCCCGGCGAACGTTTTTTGCGTGACTGAATTGTGCCGACTGTTAAGTTTCGTGGTGGCGGTATAATGGTGGCGGACGTTTCTTGTGGTTGAGCCTGGGTCCGTTAGTTCCTGTGGTTGGAAACATGAACTCTGCGATGTAGGAGGACATTCTGGACAATGCTGCACTCCCAACTCTGTGGCAATATTACGGGGAAGGCCCATTTCTCTTCCAGCAAGATAAATGCTCCATTCACACATCGAGGCTTACACAGACGTGGTTTGACGAAATGAGCGCTCAAAAACTGGACTGGCCTTCTTAGATCCCCGATCTTAATCCCACAGAACACCTCTGGGACGAATTAGAGCGCATATTACGTAGCCAGCCAAATCGACCATCCTCACTGCAAGCACTCACTTCAGCCGTGATGGACGCCTGGAAGTCAATTTCTATGGTCACCTGTCAAAAACTGGTGCAAAGTCTTCCCAGAGGTGTGCAGGCTGTCATCGATGCAAAAGGGGGACCAACATCATACTAAATATGTGCCTCAGGACGCTCCAAGTCCATACCACTGGGTGTCCGGATACTTTTGGCCAGATAGTGTATCGTCTCACTGTCTCGGTCTCGCATAGAGCTTTTCGAAATACGTCATTGCATTACGTCACATCATAGCAACCAGTCCGGCAACACTTTTCTGCAGGACACACTAACGTTCATTTGAGGAGGGTGAATGGCGGGATACTCTTCTTTGTACCTCTATATATCCGAGTTGTCCTACAAGAAGTTGCCCTGACGTCACGTCGAAAAGCTCTATATTGTCTGATGCTCAAAGTGCCTTTATTTTTACTTTCTTGTATAAAGTAAATAATGTACAGTCGTCTCACGTTTATCGCAGTTTCGCATGTTGTCTTCATATCAATAGCAGATCTAGATTTTTTATTTTTTATTTTATTTTTTTTGGGGGGTGGGGGGGGGGGAGGAGGATGGACTCAAAACTTGAATACCATTAGAATTGCATGAAATATGCCATTGTCAGGTAAGAAAGCCATTTTATCTAGTGTAATTATATCTTCCTCGGAGGGGACGCGCCCTCCCCTTGGATGAGATCGTACATAAGATTATACGAGAAGCAAGGATCCCCTTGCTTCATATATACTTCCGGGTACGAAGTATGAACATGTAATTGCGTGCAATGGAATCTCCTTGCAAATTACTTTTAACACGAAGTAGGGATGGTTGGGAGACGTACAGAACGCGAAAACAGGGCCGGACTCGGGCATCGGGCTGTCGGGTGAACGCTCGGTGGGGCGGTGGTTTGGTGGGCCGCAAGGGCTGTCCTCGGGCATGTTTACTTGTTTTTCTCACATGTTAATGTGATCTGTTGTGAATTACTGATGTCTTTTTTTTCGCTCATATTAATTTTTAATTGGTTATATACTGCCAACAATTTCTGGAATCATTGTTTGGATTACTTAATTCGTAAGTTTAGCTACTTTACTGTACATGCAGGGTGACTGCTAAGTCAAGTTAAAAACTTTGAGGGCTGGTACAGAACACTGTAACAATCATATTTTGTATACGAATGTATGGTTAAAAGTGAAGCGTCGAAGCACGAACACAGGAAACAACAAATGCAGAAGACGGAGGTGAAGCGGAGTTAGTAGTTGCTTCCGTTGCCGGTAGATGACCAGTCGGCGTTGATTTGGAGAAGAGGGACCATTCTCGTTTCAGTTTTCGTCCATTCACCATTAGGAACCGCATGCGGTTTCAGCATGATGGGGCGCTAGCCCACTTCACCCTAGATGTTTGTAAGTACTTGAATGCGGTTTCAGCATGATGGGGCGCCAGCCCACTTCACCCTAGTTGTTTGTAAGTACTTGAATGCGACATTTGGCATGCGATGGATTGGGCATGGTGGGTCTATCTGTTGGTCACCCCGGTCTCCCGATTTGACGTCCTTCGGTATCTATGGGGACATTTGAACATTGACGTCTATGTCACTCCAGTAGACTCCAATAAAGATCTCGTTTCTCGAGTATCCGTAGCTGCTGCACGTGTGCGTGAAATTCCTGGTATCTTTGAGAGTGTTCGTCAATCGCTGCACCGACGCTGTCAAGCATGTATCAATGCTGATGGACGCAATTTTGAACACTTTTTGTGAATTAATTTCCACTTGTGAACGATGTTATGAAAATAAAACACTTTTGTTCTTTCCTGTGTTTGTGCTTCGACGCTTCACTTTTGAACATAATTTGTTCTTTCCTGTCCCAGACAGCACAGCAAACTTGCATCAAACTTGCAGCAAGCTTGATTTATCAAGTCAATAAGCTTGAATTAAGCTTGTAAGCTTGATGCAAGCTTGAATCAAGTGATCTAGTTTACACTTGCCCAGCTTGCATTAAGCTTGACATTTCAAGCTTGAATCAAGCTTGACATTTCAAGCTTAAAAAATTTCCTAAATACACGGGGCGCCGGTCGGCGAACTCGCACCACATTTTTTACTTTGCCAGTCATTTCCCCTCTACGCTGAAATTTCAATTTAATTGTTTCCATCGAGTGTCCGTGGCTAGAATAGAACCCGGGACCTTTCGGTTCGTGGCCGAGCGCGTTATCCATTGAGCTACCAAGCTTCGATGGAGCTATGACTAAAGTTTGAAGTGATTTATCAAGCGGTTTTCTGGCCAGATTGATAAGTGGGCGATATGTTATTTGTTTTTTTTTATTTTTCCATGGGATGCATCAAAATTAAAATAATGTTATGTGTGATTTAGAGACTCTACTAATAGGGAAATAAACATAATATAAACTTAAGAGCAGCACACGTTTTAAAACTTTCGCAACATTCATGAGCAATACTGCTGGACAAAATCGAGACAAACGACTGATTTTGAAATCAAATTCGTACTATAATTGTATTTTATTTTGAAGAATTTCCATATTTGGAAATATAGAATGGGTTTACTTACTTAAGACAAATTTTTTGTTAAGTAATCTGAAATCAAAGAAACAGATAGTTAAACGTTACTTCGAAATGCTATATCACAGTTGCTAACATGTATGGAATACAAACACTTTAGTCATTTTTGTAAATATTTCTTATAATAACAAATAATTGAAAAATTTTGCTATTTTTTAACGCTAAAAATTCTCTTTACAAATGTGATTAGTTATTTTGCTACATATTGGTATGCTATATCGATATACAGCATTTCGAAGAATTAAAAATAAATTTAAATTAATTTATACAAACGTAAATTTGAATTATTTTCATTGTTCATACTTTATAATTAAAAAATTATTTAACTTCTGATTTTTTTTTTAATCCTTTGTAATTTTATTTTGAAACTACAAAAGTGTAAAATGTAAGATTTTTGGGCCCTAAAATCTGTAGGCCCTGGGCAGTTGCTCCGTTTGCCTTGCCGGTAATATGGTACTGGTAATAAAATACACATCTTTTACGAACTTTGAGCAAATTTGAGGACGCTAGACAATTAATGTCCATTCTCTTTCACAGATGGCGCCATCAACGCTCCTTTAAAAAGGAAAAATCAACCGAGTATCAATTGTCAAGCTCAAATCAAGCTGTATTTAAGCTTGACAATTCAACTTGACTCCTGCAGGCTTGCTGCCAGCTTAGAATGAGTTGAACTGTCAAGCTTGCATTAATGCATCAAATTCAAAGAAATCTCAAGCTTGATTTAAGCTTATGTGCTGTCTGGGGTGTTTGTGCTTCGACGCTTCACTTTTGAACATAATTTGTTCTTTCCTGTGTTTGGGCTTCGATGCTTCACTTTTGACCTTGCACTCCTATACAAAGTGTGATTTTTCGTTACAATGTCCTGTACCAGCCCTCAAAGTTTTTACCATGAATTAGCAGTCACCCGCCTAGCTGCATTAAGTCTTAGGGCACAACTTAGCGCATAAAAATTATTGTTTGCTTCGCTTCCCATCCTTGCAAAGGCTCACATGCGGTGCTTCTTCTATATCCATCGTTGTTTCCCGACATAGGTCTTTGACTGCTCCAGCTGCAGGGGTAACATCCTTAATAAATGTATTTTACCTACAATACTTGTGGGAAAAAGTTTCAATAATTACTTAAATAAAATTTAAAATTCAGTATTAATTTTTTTAAATATTCACCGTAAAGAAAAATTACAAACTAATTTGCAAAATGCAATTTTTAATATAAGGATAATAATTAAGAATGCCCATTTGGAATTTCAATTCTAAAATTCCGTATTCCTTGGAGTACTAACTTGTAAGCTGTGTCTTGTGTAATTTAGGTACTGACTATAACCATATTTACCTGTTTTAGCGCGAGACCGCTGTCTCGCGGTCTGGAGCAAGAGCTGACCCAAGGTATCGTCTCGCAAAATTGGGAGACCGCGAGAAGTCTCGACTCGTCCCGCAGTCTCGCGTCCATCCCTATATGGGACGCATTTTATTAATTGAGAATTTTTTTCTGTACGGGGGTCGTATACAAATTTAAAAAGCGTAACTTTTTGAAAATTAACGAGAAGAGTTTTTTGTAGCGTAATCTTTTTTTCCAACCTTATTTTGAATGATTCAATTTGCAATACCCATTTATCTCTAATAGATAAAGAATTAAAGCCCGTTACCCCCCTTTTTCGGACATCCTGTATATATGCCCACTACACAGTCTTCCAAAAACGTTTATCCTGGCTTTTGTTTCTTAAATATTGGACCTAGGCACGTATAATAGCTTACAAAGTTGGGTTCAAAATAAGTACAGAATTTTATGAAATCAAATAAAATTTTCATAATATTTAATTTGCGTAAACATTCAATTTTTATACAATCCCCGTACAAAAAATTACCACCGAGTAAAATGTGCCCCACACACTAATGAGGTTGGGAACAAAATGTGGGCATTTTATTCTGAAAAGTGTCAGATTACTGAATTAAACCACTGTAAACGTGATCGCTTTCCAAGGGTTATACACAATTTACAAAAGAAAACAATGATTGCGGATGGCACAAAATTTTACATTTTTTATCTATAGCCCTTCACGACTTTGTTTAAACATGGCACTTTCAAGATCAGTCGGCCTCACTGCGATGGAGTTCTGAGGATTGCTGAAGTATAAAGTGTGCATGTTGAATTCTACAGATTTTTAGGATGCTGTTCTTTACATACGAGATAAGCTGCTTTTTTTTAGGGAGAAGGGGGTTACTAGATGTAAAAAGTACATGGCCCAATACCATTTATTATTTTTCGATGCACCGAACATTTTGCGACTAGAAAATATAGGGTGTCGCCATTCGAAATCTTTGAAAAAAATAACACATACTACTTGCTTTTGAAAATAAACAACGAAGCGACTTAGGTCTCTAAATGTCAAGCATTGCAAGGCATTTTCTCTTAAAAATTAGCATTTTTCGAAAAATTTAAGCAATCTTTATTAATTACTACAAAAGGGGAAATATCTTAAAGTTCTGATAAGAAATGGAGGAATTAACCGTATATCTATCCAAAACGAAAAAGAATGATTAATGTTCGTAATTTATTTTCCAGTTATGATCATTTCTTAGTATTAAAAAGAAATCTTTTCTTAAACGAAATCGCAATGAACTTGGTAATTTTCTCACTAAAGGCAAGTATATTAAACGGACAATGGAGTATTTCCTTTAAAAAGAAGTTTCTACTTAATAAAGGTTTCCGTCTAACACATGTCAAACATTCTCCTTGTCAAGTAACTTTATAGATCAGTCAATATTTAAATAAAAACTACTTATTTATTAATTCATTTCTATAGAACACTTACTGGCATTCGAAAAACGACAACGCATCTCAAATCAAAGATGAATCCTTCACGAGCGTGAAATATTTCAGCAAATTAAATTACTGAAATATGACTCTGCATCGTGGCTGACGGGATATACAGGCTACAGTGGTGACATTTTTATCGCAAACCTCTTGCACTCGAAGAGTCATGTGACCTAGGGGGTGTGACTATATTAGTACGGCTATCTCGGACAAACATGGTCACACCCTCTTGGTCACTTGACTTTTCAGGTGCAAAGAATTGTGACAAAAATGTCAGCGACGTAGCCTGTATATCTCATCAACCACGACTTGTGCATGCAGCGACAGCAATTATGTTTGGAAGGTCAAAGGTTCGTTTTAAAGTAGATACTTGAACTTACAGAAGTTATTAGTCACTTGTACAAAGCTTTGATATTTATTTATCTTATAATTAATAATGAATATTGTGGATTTGAATTTGTATAACATTACATAAAAATAAGAAATTATTTATTAATTTTAAACTCAACTCTAAATCGGAAGCTTACTGTTCCATAACTCAAGAAAGCGCTGTTTAAATCAAACACTAGAATCTATAATTTTTAAGAATATTTTAGAATCATGCATTTTAATTTCCATGTACTTTGGTGTTCGGAATGTTTGATGTCGGATAGTGAGCAACTCTCGTTACCACACTATCAACAGAATTTATAGAATTTACTAATATTGATTTCCAAAAAACGATCCCAACTGAGAAACACTACTTGAGTAAGATGCGTTTCATTGGAAAGTGAATATTTTAAAAACATAAAAATTACTATTACTTTTTTTTTAAGTATACCCTTTTTTCTGATTCGGTTACGTTAATCTTGAATGGCGATAAATCACTCTAAGTATTTAAATTTTATTAGCGAAGATAAAAAACCTTTTTGATCAGACTTGAATCCGAGGTCTGTTGAAGCTGATACGCTAATAATTTCTTATACTTAAATTCCGAAGTTATACGAAAAAGAAAACACTCCAGCTAAGAAACGCTACATAAGAAACACTATCTAACCAATATCTACACTTAAGAAACACAACCTCGAGAAGCTGAAGCTTTATTAAGTTTCAGTTTCTCCAAACATAAGATGTTTCTAATTACAAAGAGTTACTCCAGCTTTATAATTTTGTATTTTGTTGTTATGTTCCATAGGCAAATGAAAATTTTCATTTCTTAACTTGATCTCAGATATCATCAGCGTATTTGAAAACTAACCCTACAGTCCATAACTAAGCCACTGGGTCTGCCCAGTTGGCAGCTAACAACCGACAATTTTCCAACAACCGGAGGAGAATACAACTCCTGCATACGCCGCAAATTAACCTGGACCATTTCTGTTGATTAGGGAATCGTAAAATAGTATTCACTTGTGTTAGGTGTTTTTATAGTGGATAAAACGCTCAAAATGGTAGACGGCTAAAGTGGGAAAACCCAGAGTTCTGGCCTGGCCTATTGAGCGGCTGTCGATCTAACGGTCTGTAGTTTTGGTCGGTTTTCTCCAGATGTAACGTAGATACGCGTTAGAACCCCGTAGAAAGACCTCCAACAAAGGCAACCCCCATCCTAGGCAGACAGCTCATGCGTAGCTTTGCCATAACAACACATACAAATATATTGATCTTATCTTAAAATGCCACTAGATATCCCCTATCTCGCAAAACTTTAATTATTCGACTACCAGGTGATTCAAATTGGGGTTGCATACATATTAAAATACGAGATTTATTTTTTATACGGTCCCTCCTTTCCTACCCTTTATATTTAGAAGAAGAAGAAGCTTAAGAAAATTAATAAAACAACTCCTGTGTCTCTAAGTGGAATAGTGAGCAAAAAATTTATTTTTAAAAATGATGACTTACACCACTTTACCTGCTGTGTTGGCGTCGGTTTTCAGGCGAAAAAATCTTTACTTTGGGGGACTAACTAAGAGTTGAAAAAAAATAAATAAAGATCCCATTCCTGAGAGTTAAATGCGTTCAAATTCGTGAAATGAACAGGTTTAGTTTACTTGAACTGGTCGATGTTACTGCGATGTTACTGCATGAAACTTTTTTGAGAACAATCGACTAAACTTACTTGCCTACATTTGCAACTAAATACATTTTGTAGTTTATTTACAGGATCACCAAAAAGACAATACATTAAAATCTGCACCCATCTTTAACAGAAATGTGGATGGTAATTGCTTTGGGCATGTCCAAAATACGTCAAATATTAGGGAAGCGGTTTGGCGAAGTATTGCCAAATTTGGTGCCAAAAATAAATTTTAAGTAATTACATTTTTCTCACTTTCAAGACATCCCCTTAACGCTTGGCGACAAATGCCAAAATTTTCAAATTGATATATCTCGGAAACTATTTCACTTAGAGACAGAGACACGGGATTTGTTTTATTAATTTTTTTAGGCAAAGAGCAACATTCTTCTAATTATAAAGGGTAGGAAAGGAGGAACCGTATAGAAATTAAATTTCGTATTTCAATATGTATACAACCCCCAGTAAAAATGCCATATCTGAAAGCTACTCTTAATTTGACGAACTTTTCTAATTGGAAGTATGTTTCGACCACTTACGGTTTAATAAATAATCGCCTTAGATAGAATCTATTTTGAATCACCCGGTATAGCATCATTTGTGACTTTCACAATAGATTTGATTATTTCTTTAAATTTTGCATATTTAAGTACGTCAATTATTTTCTGCAACTTCTATTTAAAAATGAAATAATAAAACAAGCAAAAGAAAGTGCTTATTTTAAATACATCTAAATGCTGATGATAGCAGTAGGATTAACAAAGTAAAAAGAAGAAAATATCCGATTTGAATATAAAATTTTCCAACAAATAGGCATAATTTAAAATTTTCCCGGCTGAATAATAATTAATGTCATGAACGAAACACCGAATAACTCTTAATCCAAAAATAATAATAATAGTTTTTACTTAAAAATATACATTATAGATGGCAGCACCAAGTAACATAAATGTCACAAAAATATATTTTGATTACAAAATAGAAGTCTCCCTCCTTTAAAATTTAATAGTACCTGAAGATCCCGCCCTTGAGACGGGTTAGTCATTAGTATGTGAAGCAGATTTCCAAAAATTTTGTCAGCATTGTGGCTGATGCTGATCATGTAAAGAATGGAATTAGCATACTAGCAAAAATATTGAAAGCAAAGATAACTTCAGTGTATTGTTAAAAGATAACAAGTTAGAGTAACAAAGTACTGAATGAAATTGTCAATAAATATTTTATTTTCTAAATTAACGTTTATTTAAGTGGAATGAGCTTTTACAGTCGAGGTTATTCCTCAACTATAATTTAATTTTGTTTGAGTCACTGTAGATATTTTAATATTTCGCCTCAAGAAAATTTTGTACTATTTTCACAAATCTAAAAACGCAAATTAAAAAAAAAAAAAAAAAAAAAAAAAATCCACGAAATTTCTTTTAAGTTGAATAGCTAAATAATAAGATGCCTTAAAGTGACTACCCTCAAAAAAAGGAAAAAGACGCAAATTCACACACTGATTGTTTCAGTCATTATGTGCTGATCATGTAACTAAATTTCATTCTAGTCTCTTAAGCGATTTTTGAAGGATGCGAGAACAAACATTTACACAATTTTCAAAAAATCTGAAAATCTATGAAACATTTAAAGCGATTTTGGTATGTATAGTTTAAATTAATTTGCCATCTAACATAATTCCAAATTTCACTTTTCAATTATGCCATTGCCAAATGTTCTGGAATGGAACAAACATTTACTCAATTTTCAACAAAATCTAACCCAAATTTTGGATTTGGAAAGTAAACGCTTACAGTTTAAGAGACCATCTATGATGATGCTATCCTATATTTTATTTTATTCCCTTCAGTGTTTTATACGTGAGAGATAAACAAATATTTATATATTGTGAATAAATTTTGGCAAAATCTAATCCAAATTTTCAAAAAAAATTCGACTGCTATAATTTAAGTTTTATAACCACATATCATGTCACTAAATACCGTTTTATTCGCTGTGACGTGATTACGTGAAACGCTATTACGTGAAAAGTGAACGAATATTTTTGCATTTTAAACAAATTTTCGCAAGGTCTAAGAACCTTACCAAAATTTTCAAAAATTTTGCTGCCCATAGTTTAAGTTGCACGTTCGCCAATTAAGTCGCCAAATTTCATATCATTCGCGGTAGCGGCTATTATACGTGATACGCGAACAAAAGTTTACGCAATTAGTGTGTGTGAAACGATTTTCTCAAAATTAACTAATCTTTTAGAAAACTTCGATGAATATAGTTTAAGCTGAATGAGACCACCTATCATGTCACTAAAGTTCATTTCGCTCGCTTAAGTCATTATTACTTGAAGCGCGCGAACAAAAGTATATGCATTTTCAAGCGATTTTGGCAAAATCTGAAATTCTAATCAAAGATTTTTTTTTAATACAACACTTAGAGTTCTAAGTTGAGTGACTACCTATCATGTCACCAAATTTCATTTTATTTGCTTCAGCCATTTTGCGTTATGCGCGAACAAAAATAGTGCCACGGAATAAACAACCGACTCTTTTCTGACGGTCGTTCTGGGTTCGCAAGTGTTTGAACGGATAGAAATCGCACAATTTTTTAATTCTAAGTAATGTACAGATAAAACTCCAATTTTATTAGTATAGAGAATGCAACTAATTAAATATAAAATATATATGCATATACTAATGATTATATACGGAAGTATATGAGCAAAACTTTTATTTCTTTTCGAGCCGAAAAGGGAAAGGGATCCAATCGAAGCCACCTGCATAATGGCGTGTGTGAGGCTGGAGGAACACGTTTTTTTCAAGTTTTTCAGCACTCTGTTCCTACATAATAATTTAATTAACTGTCGCACCCAAGGGGGTAGTTTTGGAGATTAAACTCTCCCTCCCTTCAAAATCTGGCACTCGGAAGTTTCAGTGCATACTAGCATTGTTTTCATATTTTATTTATAAATTTCTTTAGTTAAAATGAAAATGATGATTATATTATAATCTAATTAGCATTAATGAACTTTTCATTTCATTTATCTACCAATAAATATGAAGATGACCAACCCTCCAAAAATATATGAATAAATCAAAAACTTTCTGGGTGCGCTGCTGATCAAAGTAGACACCATCAGCAAATTCCGCATACTTCGGGAAGACCCCTGGGTTCATATAACTTTATGCCTGTGATCAGGAACGCTGACAGAAAAGGGGGGAATCTCCATTCCGCCGTCATTCGTCGTACAGCAAAGTTAGATATACCAATCGTTTACGATTGACGTACACTTTGATTTGCTATACATAAAAATTGCATAAGGGGCCATCTCGATATTAAAATTAGCACCAACTCTTTTTTTAATGATAGCAACACCTAGATTTCACTTGCTATTTCAAAAATTTAGCTCATTTTAACACCGGATACCAATTTTCAATAAATTTGAACTGAAAATGAGTGAGTTATGAGCTTCCAAAATCCCCCTCCCCCTATATTAAAATATTTTTTCATTCCTTAATTCCTATCTCATATAATATTGATAACAAGAAGCTGATTCTTATTCGTACAATTAGAACTAAATGACCCAAACATAATTTATTATGATTATACTTTTTAATGAAATATTAATATGAATTATGCATTATTAAATTAATATTTAAAAAAAATATGAATAGCGACCTAGCCAAATTTTGATGGAAATAGAAAGGCAACTATACATTATATAGACAAAATTAGTGCCAAAATATTGTTG
Organism: Cheiracanthium punctorium; assembly: GCA_038373885.1. NCBI lineage: Eukaryota > Metazoa > Arthropoda > Arachnida > Araneae > Cheiracanthiidae > Cheiracanthium > Cheiracanthium punctorium. The sequence goes on from JAWZYV010014119.1 coordinate 526,713, forward strand.
CGTTGGAAAACGTTTTATAATCGATGCGTTTCGCATGATTTATCTTTCATGTTTTAATTATTGTAAACATAGAAGATGTGTATTGAAATAAATTCAAAAGATTACTGCTTTATTATAGTATCATAAGTACTGCGCAACATTTTATTGACTTAGTCTTTTAATTGTCCATCCTTCGTGTCTACATAAAGCTTTTAAAATTTAGATAATATAAAAAATTTATTTCTGGAATAATTTAACTGCAGATTCTTTCAGCAAACTTTCTGATTTTTAGCTGCTGTGATCAAATTATTAACCATTAAATGTAAAAACAAGTCTGATGATGAGAACTGTCGTAAGCTCATTAGCTTTTTCTTTTTGATTCCAATAAAAGCTGATTAAATTTATTAACTTCCTAGTCAAAAAGATCAAAGTATGAGACAGGATTTTTGTTCTGTCTAATCATACACGCTTAAATCTATTGAGTAAAATAATAATCAAACGGAGTATATTTTTACTCAATCATTGACTTCAAATAGCCATTCTCCCGATTGAGTAAAATTTGCGCGATTAATTGACAAATATCAATGGAGCGAAAAATTCTCAATTTTTGAGCATTCTACAACAGCTCCATTTAGGCTAAATAATAATCAAAAATGAGGAGTGTCTGTCCGTTTTTTATTAATATAACTGTACTCAATTATGATTATTATTTAAGCTATAGAATGAGCGTTTTTACAAAATCAGTGATTTTTTAATTAATATATCTGTACTCAATTAATATTATTATTTTAAGCTAGAAAAAGGGTGTCTTATGAAAATTTGCTGTTTTTGATTTATATATGATTCGTTTTCTTCATTTTTTATTATCAGAGCTGTAATCTATGATTATAAGCCCGAGAAAATAAATTTTAAATCAAGACAAATACATTACATATATCTTAATACACTATAAAAAGTATTTTTTTAATAAATAGAATATAATTTCACTATAGTCTCTAGTTATAAAACGAATTCACAGTACAGTCAGAATACAAAAATGCAATCATGGTTAAACCAGCTGTGAGATTTAATGAAAGCAGCAACCCAATTTATTTACATGAAAAAGGTAAAATAGTACTTACTCACTTGACTGAAGATATCATAACTTCATTTGTTTTACAAGAGCGACGAGATTTTTATAATCCAATCGTAAGAAACTATGTCCATTAAAACAAAATTTTTACCTAAAGCATCCTCTCCACATTTAGGTTGAATTTATTTCACAACTCTGAATATGAAAAAGATGTATTTGGTATTCGGATATAAAATAAAATTATCACCATTCTAAAGTATCATCGGGTATCCTCTTCAGAAACTCTTTTAATTCATATTTTGATAACGACATGTTTGCTCTTCGATGCTCGCCGCAACAAAGAATATAAATAACCACTGCGTAAGCCGTACGATTCCCGCGTTGGGTTGTCTGTGGTGACTGTACCGTTTTCCGTTAGAGCCAGAGCGTTGGTCACGTGAAAGTAATAGGATACCTTACTACGCATCTTTCGTGGGGGAGAGACAGAATTCTCAAATAGACAAGATTTTAGTGAAAAATGGAGTATAATAGAAACTAGCGAATCCTGAGCATTGAGGGGAATTGAGGAGATAACAAATTATTGTCTTTAATGAGTATTTTTAGCGTAAAAGGATTTAAATCAGCCGATAAAAAATTTAATCAATAAAGGAGTGTTAGTTTTAATCAATAGATTTAAGCATGTAAATTTCAAAATAACTATGAATTCAATCCATGAAGTTTAACAGATTAAAATAAATTTAAATAAGAGTATCAACAATTGTTTTATAATAACACGCGCATTTCATATGCGACACAAGTGCTACTCAGCTTTATGGGATTTATTCTTTAATGGTAAGGATAAATAATTATTAATTAAAAAGGCAGTAGACCTAAAAGTTGTTTTAAAAGATTATCTAATTAGCTACCTCTATATAAGTAATTAAAACTGAAAAAGCATTTTTCGTTCCATTTATCGATTTAATTACCAGTTTATCAAGTTAACCAATTTTGTTGAAATTGCATAGTGCTAATTCCTTTCATATAATTTAGAGTAGTAATTTTTATCTAAGCGTTTAGTGGAACTTCATCATTATTAGCTGCCTTTACTAATGCAAAAGAAAGGTAAAAGCCATTATAGTCAGAATAGTATGTTTAGGAAGTAGGTAATAGAGAGTAAAAGAATTGTCGCGATGCTTGATCGCGATTTAAGTTTTTGTAAATAATTAATGTATTTTTAATGTGCCTTTAAAATTATCATTATTTTAAATTGTTTATTTTCTACGGAACGCGGATAATATTTTAAAATCTCGAAAATTATAGAACTAATTCAGATAACGACAACGATTCCGTAATATAACTAACCACTTTTGTAAACAGTATACTTTTTTAAGTATTTTTTTCAAAATAACAGCCACAAGCTCAAGCAAACTCAGAAACTTCAGCTACATTATATCATTATCAGCTACATCGATTACCAGCTACATTATAACAGGAAAATGTTTGTGTTAGAATTGCTGTTTACAAAGAGTGGCTAGTTATATTCCGGAATTGTTGGCAGTGATGTATTTAGAAATCGACGTTGGCTCTTAAATATGAATACAAAAAATTTAGTTTGTTAATAATAACATGAAACATTTCTATTCCGCCAAAACCATAAATGTGTTTCGAACGAAAGCATTCCAGAGTTTAATGCCTATATACAGAGTGTTTCTGTTTGATCAAAAGGGCAATTTTTAGTAGCCGCAGTTAGAATTATAGCAGAAGTTTTGACTTACTTTCTGCGAAATTAGGATAACATTTTGAAAATTGGTGAATATATGAAAATCTTGCTACATTTTTATCCGAATTTTTTTTTAATTGGTTACTTATAATCCGGAATAGTTAGCAGCTATGATATCTATTAAAATTGTTTGATGGTAGCGATGGAATGCATTTATAGTGTGTGGTAGTAAACAGAGAGAGTTAAGAGTTTCGACATTTAACGGTTAAGAATTCTAAAATTACGTTTATCAAAACTCATTTCATAGGAGATTAAATGTCGAAAGTTATAGATGATACACAAAAAAGTTTTTCTGTTATATAGGCCCCAAAGTCTATATTACATTATTATTTTAATTTTAAAATATGTCTTTAAAAATATTTCTGTAAAAACATTTATTTAAAACATATATTTGAATTTACTTAAAACATTACTTATGATTTAAAAAATATACCAATTTACTTTAGTATGCAAAATTAAGGACGAGGTGAGGTTTGTTGAAGGCAGTAGCGCAGCAATGTACAAAATCCTAAAAATCTTATCATAGCATACTCAGGATGTGAGAATACGGGAAAGCGAAAAAAAGCTGGAACAAACAAAAAAAAAAAAAGAAAGAAAGAAAGAGAGAGAGAATTCTAATTTCTATTTCACTTTGTACTTACTCTTTGCACTCTAGTGTAGAATGTTTTCACTCAGATAGTGAGAATGAACTAGAATTGGATAAGTCGTGGAAGTTACGCTATAATTAGCGTTCAATTTCAGATGTAATCGTAAAGAAGTTTATTCCTGTAAAATCCATCAGACAAATAAAACAAACTTGGATGAAATATAATTTTCAGTCTTATCATTTTTTCAGGTGTTTCTGAAAGAGTGATAAAATTAAGTATTTTCATAATTATTTCACAAATGCGTAACAACATCGAAGCCAAGTCACAATTTTAATTTACCACACCTTCGCCATAGTTGTGCAAACTTATCCAAATGGAAGTACTTGTTTGAATGGAAGTATTTGTTTCTTACTCGTCGAAGGAATTACAATTCACTTGGTCCGACCAGTGGCCGAGCGCATAGCACGACAACTGCAAAGGAAAATGCCAAGTTTAAACCAACACCTCCTAGAGATAGAATGCCTGAGAACAGAAGCCTTTACGTCATCTTCAGATCTTTTAGGATGACGTCATCATAGTTTTACTTTCACAATGTAAAACTATTTAAAATTTCTGGTGAGTGATAGAAATTTTAGAAAATATCTTAAGTTAACGACAAAAATTAAAATACCTTTCTGATAAAAAATAATTTATTATGATCTATTTCTATATCATATTATATAATTAGTGATAGCTAAAATTCCCTATTCATCGTAAAATTAAATTTTCTATCTTAAATCATTAAAGTGTTTTATGCGGGAGTAAACTCGCCAAAAACTTTGAATAGTTTTACTTTGTGAAAATAAATGTGTGATGATGCCATTTCAGTGGACCTAGTGATGACGTAATAGCTCCTGTTTTCAGGGATTGTATATCTAGGAGGTGTTGCCTAGCCGGAGTTTTCCATAGTTTTCTCTGAGATAGCGAGTGAATACAGGCTAGCATCCCTCAGAGCGACGATCGGAGGGTACCCCGCCTCGGCCTAGATTCCCTTCTTAAACCATCGGCCGTATTCCCGAAATACCATCAATTTTACCTAGTACAACACCTCTTTCGATACAAAAATCCTGAGAACAGAACCTGTGGCATCACCACTAGGATTAGCAATTGGGCGTCGTTACAGCTCTATTTTCACAAAGTAAAATTACTTAAAATTTCTGGTGAATGCTTCAAATATTGACATTATCTTAAGTTAAAGATAAAATTTAAAATACCTTTCTTATCCAAAATAGTTCGTAATGATTTGTTTCTGCATCATATTATATAATTAGTGATGGTTAAAAGTCGCCATTTGTCATAAAATTAAATGTTCTATCATACACAATATTTACGTTCTGCCTTCGAAAGGCATTTGCTGATGTTCTTATTAATCCAGGTAACAGGAGTGCATGTTGCCAACACTTCATTTTTCATTATCACCTACGACTTGTCCATCAGATGCGCTACTCTAACTGGAATGTTAGTTCTCGGCAAGTCCACAAGTGTTGCACCCACAAGTACTCCTCTGACAGAATCACTATTGTTTGGGTGTTCGAGTAATCCGAACCGAAATTTATTGATTTCTTTTACTTTTCAAGAAATTACAGAATCAGTTCTTGGAGGTAGAGTGATATCAGTCTGGGTTATTATTTGCTGAACAGGTAAAACGGCTTCATTTTTAATGTCGAACGCAGCTATTTCTTCCGAGTATGAACGAAGCTCATTATTCTTAAAGTCCAAGTTAAATTTATGTGATTTTAGAAAGTCCAGTCCGAGAATGAAAGAGTCGATAATATTGGCGACATACACTGGGTTTGCATTGCAAATTTTTTATTTTCTGATTTCATTACATTTCAAATTTCGCGCTCCATTTGATTTGTGTGCACATTTAAAATTTAAAAAGAGAGAGGGAGTGCGCGCATAGTGCCGCAACGTGACACAGCTGTTATATGCGTACGGTATACATCAGCGATACACATTTTCTCCCACGTGTTGGACTTTGCTCGATTTAATCAATAATAATGTACGTGAATTTATGAATCATCAATAATTAAATACTTACGTTGTAATGAACAGTATATTTGTAATGAATGATGGATTTATAATTCAAATTCAAATGAACTATAGTACAACATTTATAATTTAAATAATGTGCAGTATATAATTATTAGCACACTCCACATTATCAAATTAACTTCACTGCACAATAACTACATAGCTATTCAAATTAAGTGCAGTTTTTTAAATAAATAATCGAAATTATAGCACCTACCCAACCAAAAAAGGCTGCACTTTTTTTGCAAAAACATATTGATTGTACACAATTTGTACATAAAGTGTGGATATTTTTGATTATTTTGAAAGTATACACTTGTTGTTCAAATTATATGCAGTTTTTATGCATACTAAAACAAAAATTTACGCATTTTGAAACGATTTTAAGAAAAATCTCAAGACTTAATCAATTTTTTTTTATCCGACGCCTATAACTTGAGTGATCACCTATCATTTCACCAAATTTCATTTCTTTCGCTTTAGTCATTATTACGTGATGTGCGGACAAAACTTTAAGCAGTTAGAAACAATTTTCGGAAAATCTCAAAATCTAATGAACTTTTTAGTTTCGACGAATATAGTTTAAGTTGAGTGACCCTATCATGTCACCAAATTTTATTTCACTCACTTCAGTCAGTGATACGCGAATAAGAAAAACGTCACTAACAGAACAACAGGCAAACATTTCTTTTTACGGTCGCACTGGGGTCCCAAATGGTTAAAACGAATAGAAATCGCGAAACGTTTTAATACCAAGTAGTGTACAGCCAAAGTCTAATTTTATTTATTTAGATACATAAAAGTTCTCAAGCCAAAATTGGAACAACAATCACTTCAAACTTTAGTAGTTTCATCCCGTGTCGAACCCGTCTGGTGGTTAGAAAGCTCGCCTACTGCGCCTTGGGTCTACGGTAGGGTGGAGCGAAAAACGTCAAGTTGACATTTTCGGATCGCTATAATGCGGAAAAGTTGCGATTGGTGAATACAAGAAAAACAACAAACAAATTATTCAAATCGGACTTTATCTTCCGATCGCGCAAACCGTCTAAAAATTAAAAAAAAAATGAAAATTTCCGATTTTTTCTGAATTAAAAAAAAAAATATTATATATATATATATTATCGCTATCTGGAAATATATTGACAGATTGTACTGTTTAATAATAATAATAATGAAAAATGACTGAACTTAGGGAATATCTTCCGATGGCGCAAGCTCAATAAAAGTAGGGAAAAACTCAACTTTGAGTGATTTTGATGTATTAAGAAACTAATCCTCTGAGGTCAGTTTGCGTTCCAATGTTAACATTTTCATATAAAGTGTGCAACTCTTTGCTTATTTAGATACTTGATGATATTTAAGCAACCTAGAACTCCCCATGGGTAGGTGGTTGCACTTAGAGTTCCACCCACACTCTTCCCTCCATCCAACCAATGAGAGTGTTTGCATTTACATTACTTAAATCTGTAGTTTGTTATTTCATCTGTTTAAGTCTGACTTTTAGACTCGACTTTGTAGCGATTTTGTGTCAAATGCCTGTCTTGATTTCAGTGTGGCCCTGATGAATCCATCTCTTGATTGGGACCCACATACCTTGAGCAATGCTTCCGTTACCAATTTAACACACCGCTCGACAGCTTGCGTGTGGCAGGGAAATTTTTTAACATCCCAGTCACCTGATTGTATAAAGGAATGTATTTCTTCATTAGTTATTCTCCGAAGAAGAGGTGGAGATGATATTTTTGTTGCATTCCAATCAATTACTTCTGTATAGTCTGCCGTATAGTCTAAAGTTTCTGATGCCTTTACCTTTTGAAACAGTCTGCCTGGCTTTTAACACTCTTTTTATAGCCCTAGCTGTCTTATCTGCCTTCTCTTATCAAAGATCATTGCCATGAGTAGGTTTTCTGGATGAGCAAAGAACGAGTTTCGTTCAATTACACTGAATACCACTTTCTTCAGGCAAAGTATCGAGATATTTCTATTGCTCTGTACAGATGAGCAGGCCCGTCTGTAATGTACTTACTGCATTTTATTTCAAACCAAACTGGCATGTGAGATTTTAAAATAAATGTCACTATAGCTTTTAAGTAATCTGAAGAGTTTTCAACGTTCACGTAAAGTCGAAGGACTCTATTTGCAAAAGTGAGCCATCTGGCGTGTGAAATTGGGCCGGGGTCACCCTTTGATAAATCATTTGGAAAGTTTCCACTTTTAATTGATTGACTTACGTCAAAAAGATATCTTAGGTCCTTGCTCAACAGTTGCCTGTCCACTTCTGGAATTTCACAATCAATTAATTGAAATTTTATCACTGAAAACTTTTCACAACCAATAAGGCTCTACCCAATTGGTCCACTAAATGATCTTGGGCCAGTTGTTTCACCATCCAAATGCTGGAAAAGATGGCGAAAAGGTAATTCAATAAAACTAATAAACAGACAGCTCACTTCAGTGGTCGTCCGAGATGCACTTCAAGCTGTCTGATAGCACCACTTTTTCCATCCATTGCTGGTACTTGTACTACCACAGCCTACCAAGTCTAAGTAATCTAGTTAAACCCCTTGTTCAGTAAGTTAAGTAAGACACGATACTGTAGAAGCTACTGTCCATAGCAGATCCAGAGTTCGGAGACACATGGCCGAAATAAACTGAGCCAGTTTCTTTTTCGATAGAACAGTATTCTTCTTTATTAGTTCGACGATACAGTTTAAATGCAATCCTTTCTACAATTAGGGACGAATTAATCGTCCTTCCTTCTGTCAAAATATATGCCATGTAGTTCATCTGAATCCGTTTGACTTTGCTGTAAATCTTTTCTAGTGCGGCTCAACTCAAAATCACACAAAGTTGAATTTTTTCCCGATTTTTATTGAGCTTGCGCTATCGGAAGATATTCTCTAAACGCAATTCTTTTCATTATTATTATTAAACAGTACAATCGGCCAATATTTTTCAGTTTAGCGATGAATAATATGTATCACTAATTTTTAAAAAAATTCAGAAAAATTCGGAAAATTTCAATTTTTTTTTTAATTTTTAGACGGTTTGCGCGATCGGAAGATAAAGTCCAATCTGAATAATTTTTTTTTGTTTTTCTTGTATTCACCAATCGCAACTTTTCCGCACTATAGCGACTCAAAAATGTCAACTTGACTTTTTTCGCTCCACCCTAGTCTACGGTTCGATACTAGTTGAAGAAGCTAGAGGGAAACAGTTTAAAAGTAACTTGATGTAGTATGATCTTGAAAGTAGTATGATAACAAGTGGCAGCACCAAAATTCAAAGAAAGGAGGCAGAAATCTCAGCAAGCAGGAGACGACGTAGCTATGACATCCAATCCACTTTTTTCTCACTCTACTTTTTTTCCCATATGTATCTGAGCGTGACGTTCACACTGAAGCGTGATGGTCACGCGAATTCGGTGCTTTTTATCCATCCCAAAAGTTCCCAAAGCGCTTAAAGAATGATCACTTCAAAAATCGAACATCAAAAGAAAAAAATTATTAGAGGTATTCCAAAATTTGAACTTTGTATAAACCATAAATATACACAATAACATTTTTTTTTTCATGCTGTACATTTTATTTTACTTTAAATAGAATAATAATAATCCTCCAATTTTTATAAAAATCTCGAAAGTGAAACACTAGAAACCTGCTTCATCATACTTCGAAATGTCACTGAATTGGTCATATCAAGTATAATACAACTGTGTACTCCGTTCGTTCAGAAGAAAAAACTGAACTGCATTTTTTTCATTCTTTTCAATTAATTAATTCATCTTAAATGCATAATGAAATATCATTAAACAGTAATTCGTAGTAGAAAAGCGTAAAGTTTGAAAATAAAAATGCAAATAAAGTAGGATTTATTCAAATTAAGAGAAATTCTCAAAAAATGCTACATCACTTTCCTTCCGATTTAAAGACAACACTGCAAAAAATAATCGTAAAAATACAGAACTATTCTGTCATTTTTCAACAGAAAAAAAAATGTTAACAGAATTTAACCATGCTTTCCACGTAAATTTGCTATAATTTATGTTATAAAACGTATATTTGGGAATTTCATTTTTTAACGACATTTATCTGTAGCTGTAGCAGCGAACCAACCAACCAAACATCTATTTACGTACGAAGTGAACCTTGTTTTAACCAGCGTAAAGAATTGGCGGTGATTTTAGAGGTAATTTTTAAAAATTATTACTTATATTTTCTGAAATCTTTTTGCTAAGAAATGTTGCTTTTCCAAAAAGCTCATGCTTTAAAACATGACGACATTCTATCCGTATATAGAATAAGTAGTGTATTTTAAAGCCGTTAAGCCTAATGTTTACAACCTATTTCTCGTATAAAACAATTAGCAAAGTCTGAATAAATTTAATTTTCTCGGTTCCTAATCATCACTCTCATTTTATTGAAGTATATTACAGAAACAGTGGAATAGATATTAAACTTACGAGGTTCAAGAGGCACTTAAAATGTCGCTGGTTTATTTGTGAAATAAATTGTTTACATTTTCCCCGTATCGGTGTAAATGGAATTATGTGTGCAGAATTACGATTGCAGCGTTAAGATAATTAGTGATTATATTCAATTCATGTTACTCTAGCCATATTTTGGTACTTGTGTATTATACCGTCGACATTTTCGCCAAAACTTTTTGCACCTAGTTGGCGTCGCTAAGGTTGGGTTACCTTAAAATACTTATGCTCAAATACACTCATGTCCATAAATTAAGGATAATGAAGTTCAGGCAAAGAAAGAGAAAGAAGCAAAACAAATTTGACTTATTTGTAAAGTCTATTTATTAAACAAAAAGTAAAGAGCAAAAAAGATGCTATATGTTTGACATAATTAATAAAAATTGCAAGTTTTACTCCCTTGACCAAATTTCAAAAAAGAACCTATTTACAAAAAACAGTATAACATGGTTAGTAGGATGGTTAATACGGAGTATGTCTCCCGGACGATGCAATACAGGCCTGACAACGCCTAGGCATGCTGAGTATCAAATGATCAATCTGATCTTGGGGAATATTACACCACTCATCAAGCAATGCACTCCGAAGTTCCGGTAGACAGGTGGGAGGGGGTTGACGGGCTGCAATTCGTCGGCCAAGCATATCCCACACATGCTCTATTGGATTCAAGTCCGGTGAGTATGCTGGCCAATGCATACGGGTGATATCCTCCGATTGAAGGCATTCGTCTACAATGTTTGCACGGTGAAGACGGGCGTTGTCATCCATAAACACAAATTCAGCACCCATGGCGCCCCGAAACAAACGTACATGTTGTTCCAGAATGACATCCCGATAGATGTGGCCTGTCATCGTTACACTCTGAACATGCAGGTCAGTTCTGGAACCAAGAATAATTCCTTCCCAAACGAGCCATCCTGCACCACCGTAACGGTGTCTTTCAATGGTGTTCTCTTGGTGGTAACGGGTACCTGGCGCTCTCCAGATGAATGTCCGGCGAGAATCAGACTCCAAACTAAACCTGGAAAACATCACACAAGACCACTGTTGCGGTGTCCACAATGCATGCTCTCTACTCCAGGTTAATCGCAGGCGACAGTGAGTTGCGGTAAGTGGAACACATCTGAAGGCCTACGAGCATATAGACCAATGTGCCCTAAGCGTCTGTACACGGTCTGCCTTGAAACTGTCGTACCGGTAGCTGAAGAGAGCTGACGAGACAGGTCTGATGCTGTACTCCGTCTGTTTCTTTTGGCAGTAACTGTCAAATAGCGGTCCTCATTCGGCGTTGTAACTCGGGGGCGACCTGTGCTGTAACGTCTACTCACATTACCATCATCTTGGAATCGTTGCCAAAGCCTGGAGATGACACTCTGGGCGATTCCAAGTTCCTCGGATACTTCCAGCTGGGTTCGTCCACATTCCAGTCGTCCGATAATTCTACCACGTAAAACATCATCCAAATGCCTCCTTTGTGCCATAACTATGTGGTTTTTGCACTGAAAGGCTTTCACAGCGCTTGTGAACAATTTTACTTCTTTGCCACCATTCCTTATATACCCCTCTCTTACACTCTCTTCATTGTGACGTACCATCCACGCCATCTGGTGGTTTCCTGTAATTTGCATATTCTTCTTCAAGATGTGTGTGATCATTCCACAGGTGAAATTTTTATTTTAGAGATCAATTTCTGTGTGATTCTGAATTATCCTTAATTTATGGACATGAGTGTATTTACATACCACCCGATTTGCCATAAGAACAAAAACCAATAGATACTGCCTTTTTTTATTTGCGCGTGTACATTGATTTAAAGCAGTAAATATATAAAAGGGATTCATACATTCATATTAAGATAGATATCAGTTAAACATTTTGCGGCAACGAAGGCGTAGTTTTCTCTGGAAACCAGAAAATAATACTTTCTTACATTGAAAGACTGTGGGGATCAGCCAAATGGAGAAACAAAAAGCAGTACTACGTATTATCCCGGCGGTCATTAACGCCAAACTACTTTTTCCTCAAATTTGCTGGTAAACTGTTGCCTATCGTATTCCAAACCATCAATAATTTCATATGTCTGGCATTTATCTTGGCAAAAAATTGTTCATCTTGGCGGACCGCGGGACAATATTTAATTACCCAAAAAGCACCATCGAACAGCCAGACATCTTGGTACACATAACAGTTCCGCTTAATGCTAACTCCGCAGTTAATAACACCAACTGTTTCACCAAAATTCATATTATTTTTATAATAATGCTTTGTTAAACGCTTAAATTTCGTTAAGTCATAAATCAATTTTAAAATCAACCGTACACATAAAAATGTATAAATTTTAAAAGAAATAAGATTCGTTTTATCCATAACAGAAACCTTTGGCCAGTAATCTTTCCGCTTGGCATGTCGACGGTATAATACACAAGTACCCATATTTTTTATATATGTCTGTAAAAAACAAGCAAAAAAACACAAATTTTCAATTTTAAAATTAAAGTAATGATATGATTTCAGATTCATACGCCACCGGGATTAAAAATTAGCTCATAAATTGTCCGGCAAGTTTAGTTTTTCTTTAAAAACCTGAAAAAGTAGAGCTTTAAGTTTGGAATAAATAATTTTACCCACTTTATATTTTCTGTCTGTAGAATGTTTTCTGGGATTCATCACGGGATAATAATAAGAATAAAAAGCTGTAACGAGTTTTGCTTTTATTATAAGTTTAGTACTTTTATTTAACACAAATATTCCAAAGGGCCATATTAATCGTTTGTAATTTTGTGACGAGGCTGCAATACGAACCCAATTATCATATGCATTGAACCCTGCAATTTGTGTACTGATATTAAGAGATGTATTACCTATGGAATTAAAGTTGAAATTTAAAAAAAAACCATTTAAGTTTTTCAGTTGGGCCTTTTTTTTTGGGGGGGGGGGGGAACAATCCACCTGGGATTTTTCGGGTTCAACAAAATCCTAATAATCCTGTCAATCGATAAAGTGTTATTTTAAAAACTCATTTCACCCTTGAAGCTGTCACCATAGTTTTTGGCTTTTTCTATGCAGAATTTAATACGGAACTGTATTTGATTTAATAAATAAATCCTCTTTAATAATAGCGTAGTATGTTAATGAGATGTATGTGTGTGTGTTCGCTATAGGTAGCCAGAGAGCTTGTCGGATCTGGGTCAAATTTGGCACAGAGGCTAAATAGGTAAAAAAAAAAGCCAGTGCCGTAAAAAAAAAATTGAAATTCGAATTATTTAGGAGATATTAATTAAAAACAGAAGAAATGAGCATCTAGCTTACCATATTTGGCGACCTTGCTCCAGCAAAAAAACGATTTATGCTTTCGCAACAAAGCAGGACAGCTCTTAAATGTATGTTGGATTCGAAAACACATGAAGTTGGAACTACGCCAAGTTAAGATTCACGAGAAATAAATACGTGTGTTAACATAAAGTTAACTATTTTCAAATAGCAAGATCGTTTGGATACCAGGAGTTCAATATTAAAGATGACGCTTTTGCTTTTTTTTTTAACCAGTCATATCCTTGGCAACGTTCTGTGAATATATGGCAACCCTTGTGAAAGCCGCCATTTTATCCCTTGTGCTATGATTGAACTAGATTTGATTGCCACTGAAAGAACATTCCAGCGTTTTCGTTAATTAAAAACAAAATCATTTTAGATTTCAAATGATTTATTTTACCCTTGGGAGTGCTTAACTAAGTCATGATTCCGTCTGGAAGAAGATTTTACCGTATTGATTTAGATTTTACTACATTCGTATTAGGTATGTAAAACTTTGTCCTAAAATCTAAAAAAAAATTAATAAATAAAAAGAAATATACCAAAAATAGCGAAATGCAATCGGAAAGTAATTTTATTTTGCAGCATGCATATGTTACGTAATGTTACGGTTGTAGCATGGTTAAATACAAAATTAAATGAGTCAATGGGAAATTTTAAACGCATCATGTTTCAAAAGTGATTTTGCAACATTCAAAATGAAGAACATTTTCAGCTGAGTGAGTTAAAGTAATTAAATTCATAAACCTAAGCAACGGACTAAAATGCCACCTATTAATTCTAAACTCAAGGCCTTCTGCAGACGATAATTCTGATAACACGGAAGAACCAACGCTAGAATAAGCTCGACTTTTAGTAGTCTTAAGAGGCATAGTGACGTCAGCTCAATGTATTCACAGTCGAATCGATTGCCAATGTTAAAAAGATGTTCTTTTTCTTTTTTAAATAAAAGAAATTTTACTATAATTATTTTAATTACTATATAGTTGCGCTGATCCGGGGCCTTCGCAATTAGTAACGGGCCTGCGCGTGTATTTTGATGAGCCATCCAAAGAGGCCTACGGATGCTCCAGTCTTCACGAATACATCAGGCATTTTTTAAGCTTCCCAGTGCTTTCAAACGTTATTTAATGTAGTTTTAAGTAGTAATTGTGTTACTAATTCAAGTACGAACTCATGATTAATTTGTTTGCTATGATACATATTGACATAAAGAAAATAGATGAATATAATTTGAAGGAAAAACAAAGTAGCGCTTACTCTCATGATTCACGATTGCTTATTTTAGTTTCACAAGTGGATATTTAATATACTTTAAAATAACTAAATACACAAATGAGAAAGACATTTTTATAATGAATATTTCATGAACGTAGTCGTATTTACTACGTTATTTTAAACAATTCAACATTAATCTTTAACAAATGATGTATTAAAGCGCATTTCAGTGTTTACGGGATATCCTGTATATTGGAGAAAATTGATAAAATACGCTCTATAGCGTGATCCCTGAATTAATTATTCTTTAATAAAGACATTTCATGTAGTATATATTATTCTTTTGTCGCTTTCTCAATCGAACTTAGGAATTGAGCAAGCATAATGAACGCTTGTACAAAATATTAACAACATTGGAAGTTTCTGTATAAACGGGCAAAAATCAATAATTTATAATTTACTGTATTTCTGCACTGTACCCAGAGGCGCAGAGAGCCAAGTCGGGGCCCCGGGGATAAAATCTTTGGGGGTCCCTTTGCTATCCAGAAATCCGTTTGATGTCGTATTAGATCAATCATTTATTCCTTATTAAAATTATTAATCATTTAAAGAAACTTTAAATTAATAGTAACTGGAAAATAATTAATAAAATTAAAATTTCTAATTTAAAAGAGTATTGTACTTTATTAATAAACATCCGTGCTCTAAAAAATACCCACATTTTGTTTTGGAGGTTTCGTCATCTCCATAGAGAAACTGTATTTGAAACGTTAACATTTTTGCGTGGCATGTTTCCTGAGTATTGAAAAAATTAATATTTTTATTCATACTTCCATGCAAGCAGGCAGCCAAAAAAATTTCAGTAGGCCAAAAAAGTGGACATTTCAAAATTTCTCATAGAAAGTCTTGATCTTTAACATTTTGTTCAGGAAAATTCAAAATTTCGGAGGTTGGGTGGATGCATAGTCTCTCCTCTGGCTATACCTTTTCTTCCGCTATTTAACAATGTGTCTCGGGAAAAAAAAATGATTTCTTGTTAAATAAATCTTTTCTACTTTTAGTCATGGCAAACTGTTGAATAACACCTTCAATGTCTACTTTTTTTGCAAAAGAAGACTCAATCAGAAACACTCCTAGTTTTTGTCAAGTGGGTGGTTTAAACTCTAGCTGGCTTTCAATCAAAAATTAATTTGAAACATCCGGGGACATAATCTCAATTTGGACTTTTTTTTTTACAAAATTGACAACACACAATATCATATAAACAGCAAAAGCGGGGCCCCTTCACAAGCTGAGGCCCTGGGGTTTTTTCCCCTGCTCCCCCTCCCTCTCTGCGCCACTGACTGTACCAGATGTAAGTCTTAATCACATAATCAAGGCATATAACTGATAAATAACATTTTCAACTGGCAAAATTAAATTGTCTAAATAGTATCACAACGTCATGCTTATTTACAAGAATAAAAACTACTCAAGTAATAGGATTTCTGATTAAAATAATTTATTTATAAATAACACATGAGTAATTATTCACTAAACATGATTTACATACATATTTTTAGAATTTCTAAATACATTATAAGCGTTCACTTACCTTTACATTCAGAGCAAAATGTTCGAATTTTAGGATAAATTTTCATGAAAGAAAATGGCGCAAGATTCACGAAACGATTACCTACATCTAAAGTTCTTTAGTACGACAAAAGTATAAAAAAATTGTTTTAAAATAATAAAATAATATAACATTTATAATACTTAGAATAATAAAATAGAATACTGTGACTGGGGAAAACAGGCCTCAATGATAAACTCATTTTTAGGGATGGCAACTCAAAAGCAGGCCCGTTACTAATTGCGAAGGCCCCGGCTGATCCCTGACTTCAAGATAAAACTTTTTCCGCCATTACTGCAAAACATTGCAATGTCAAGAACAAAAAGCCTAATAATTTCTACACCGTTTGTACGATCCGCTTGAAAATTTTCATAATTATGTATAAAAATATAGAAAACAATCTGTGCCACTTTAAAAATCTGAAAATCCACCCGTTCCCTCATTTTAAAGCGATTTTTAGCTATTTTTGGCAACATTTCATTTCCGAGAGTCAAAAAAGTTAATCATTTGCGTAACAAAACTAGCTATTGCAAATGACAATTACTTCATTTTGACGTCATACTTAACAGCTTTTCCATATTTAAAAGTTTATTTATTTATTTCATCTTATAAATAAAAATGAAATTCTGTTTGTGGATTTGATTAGTATACAAATCCACAAAAATGGACCTATCAGCCTGAAATTTTGCACAGATATGTAAAATAATATAGAATAAATTATAGTCCACTTTAAAACTTTGAAAGTCCACCCGTTCCCCATTTAAGAGATTTTTTATGTTCTCCACGCAGAAAGCTTTCCGTAATTGTAAACCCTGTAGTGAAAAAAGTATGAAATAAGCATCATTATTGCCATGTGTGGCGATTTTGCCGAATAAAATGTTTTAAATTCTTAAAGTAAAAATAAAAGAATAATAATGATTTTTTTTTAAGTTTATATTTGTAAGATTATTTTTTTTAATTATAATATCGTGTGCATGGGAAATCAGAGCAGGAATGTAATATTTTATATGCAAAACAATAAGAAATGAAGATTTCCGAGGCTAATATGTAAAATTTTTTAGTTTGGCAAAAAATAAAATGGCTAATATGCCGATTTTGAGAAAGTGAGTTCTAGCGGTTTGCACAGTTTTCGGCTTGGCGCAATTTACTGAGAGCTTACAGAAATAGATTTTTGAAAACAAGTGCATAGATTTTATTAGAATACAGCGTTAAATTCTGATAATCCGTGCAGAAATAATGCAGTTATTAAGGGATTTCGAGCAATCTATCTTCAGAATTCTCGCCAATTGAGTATATTGATTTAAGTTAGGGGAATTCCGCCAAATTTCAGAAAATTGAAATCTTCGCATTTAGTACATCGGAGTAACGATGAATAAAATGCGTTATACGTTGATAATTTAAAAAATGCGGCTATTAAGGAATTCCACTTTTCAAATAAATGCCTGCTTTACTTATTGGCGGTCAAACCATTTCCCATTTTGATTGCTGCTAAGTCAATGCCTCGAATGATTCCCTAAAAAAAAATTTGCAAAATGGCGTATGTTGGCCCTTTGGCGATACTTAGATTTGAAACTGGATTTTATTTGAGATTGGTATATATATAATAACACTGGTTATAGATAAAAATGAATGTTAGTATGTGTGTATGAGGTTGAAAAATTCCAGCACCGTTTGACCGATCACCATGAAATTTGGTTGACCTAAATCTTTTATCATGGAGAAGGCTTTTATGCTATTCGTTTTCCTCTAACTTGCCACTAGATGGCGCAGCAGAACGTCGAATTCTATTCCGTTTAGCCGTTTGCTATGCGAATATCGTCCAACTGATTTCGATGAAATTTGGTACACGCGGATATTAGAAAACGGGGAATATTTTTCACTATCCATTTTGCTGTAACTTGCCGCTAAATGGCACTGCAACGCATCAACCTCTATACCGTTCGACCGTCGGCATAAAAATTTTTATACTTACACATTTGAGCACGAAGAATATATTTTAACTGTGTTCCTTTTGATGTTACTCACCATTAGATGTCACTGCAATGCATTATTGTTTTAACTCGCCACTAGATGACCCTGCATCAGGCCAAATTCTTGACCATTCAAACGGTCGCTATGAAAATCAGTATACATAGCTATTTGAACAATGAGAATATTTTGGCGTTATCCATTTTGCTACAACTCACCACTTGACGGCGCTGTAGCAAATCAACTTTAATTAATCATTAGATGGTTAACTGACCACTAGATGGTAACTGATCTCTATGAAAATAGGTATACATAGATATTTGGACACGGGGAAGAGTTTGGCGCTATCCATTTTCCTATAACTTGCCACTCGATGTTGCGTCCACACATGAACTTCATGACTGTCCAGCCGATCATCATGAAAATTCGTATACATTGATATCTGAATGCGAAGAATATTTCCGCCGTATCCGTTTTACTAAAACTCGCCACTAGATTGCGCTACTCCGCATCGCCTTCTGCACCGTACAAACCATTGCCTTGAAATTCGGTATTGATGATTAATGAATACAATATAATGCGATATCCATTTTGATATATCTCTTTATTACAATAAATAGTAATCACAACAAATCGTAATATCGAAAAGTCCATTCATTCCCGTGCGAAGAACGGGTACTTCAGCTAGTTAACATTATTTATGCTAGGAGCATTGCTGCCAATATGTAAGGTTTAATGTAAGAAATTGATTACATTGTAAAATTATAAATTTAATTGCCATTATTGAAAGATTTTAGCAAGAAGTGTTTTTATTCATCAAAATTCTTAAAAAACAAAATTTCTTAAACTTCGCTACCCCAGTCACTAATGTTCAGCTAAATTATGCTTGTAAATTTATTAAATTGAGAACTGTATGAGATAAAGATATGATTTATTTTTTGCTTATACAGCAGAAACTCCATTTTCTCTCTAACTTGTCATAGATACCACCATTTATTGATAGCTTAAATCTTGTAAAATGTGTAAATTTGACTAATGTTTTTTTTATACACAGAAATCTAAGTAATAATAAAAATAAAATTCTGTTTGTAGGTTTAGACAGTATGCAAATACACAAAAATGCACCAATCAGCCTGAAATTTTGCACAGATGTGTAATATAATATAGAATAAATGATAGTCCTCTTTTAAAACTTTGAAAGTCCACCCGTTCCCAGAGTTTAAGAGATTTTTTTATGATTTCCACACAGAAAGCTTTCCGTAATTGTAACCCCCATAGTGAAAAACGTGTGAAATAAGCATCGCGTTTGTCATGTGTGGCGATTTTGCCGAATAAAATGTTTTAAATTCTTAAATAAGTAAAAATAAAAGAATAATAATGATCTTTTTGTTAGTTTATTTTTGTATGGTTATTTTTTAAATTATAATATGCCTGCATGCTTTTAATTACAATGTGCATGGGAAATCAGAGCAGGAATGAAATGTTTTGTATGCAAAATAATAAGGATTGAAGATTTCTGAGGCTAATATGTAAAACTTTTTAGTTTGGCAAAAATTAAAATGGCTGATATGCCGATTTTGAGAAAGTGAGTTCTAGTGGTCTGCACAGTCTTAGGCTTGGTGCAATATACCTACTGAGCTTAAGGGTGTATGTCGAATGAAAATCAGTATACATAGCTATTTGAACAATGAGAATATTTTGGCGTTATCCATTTTGCTACAACTCACCACTTGACGGCGCTGTAGCAAATCAACTTTAATTAATCATTAGATGGTTAACTGACCACTAGATGGTAACTGATCTCTATGAAAATAGGTATACATAGATATTTGGACACGGGGAAGAGTTTGGCGCTATCCATTTTCCTATAACTTGCCACTCGATGTTGCGTCCACACATGAACTTCAGGACTGTCCAGCCGATCATCATGAAAATTCGTATACATTGATATCTGAATGCGAAGAATATTTCCGCCGTATCCGTTTTACTAAAACTCGCCACTAGATTGCGCTACTCCGCATCGCCTTCTGCACCGTACAAACCATTGCCTTGAAATTCGGTATTGATGATTAATGAATACAATATAATGCGATATCCATTTTGATATATCTCTTTATTACAATAAATAGTAATCACAACAAATCGTAATATCGAAAAGTCCATTCATTCCCGTGCGAAGAACGGGTACTTCAGCTAGTTAACATTATTTATGCTAGGAGCATTGCTGCCAATATGTAAGGTTTAATGTAAGAAATTGATTACATTGTAAAATTATAAATTTAATTGCCATTATTGAAAGATTTTAGCAAGAAGTGTTTTTATTCATCAAAATTCTTAAAAAACAAAATTTCTTAAACTTCGCTACCCCAGTCACTAATGTTCAGCTAAATTATGCTTGTAAATTTATTAAATTGAGAACTGTATGAGATAAAGATATGATTTATTTTTTGCTTATACAGCAGAAACTCCATTTTCTCTCTAACTTGTCATAGATACCACCATTTATTGATAGCTTAAATCTTGTAAAATGTGTAAATTTGACTAATGTTTTTTTTATACACAGAAATCTAAGTAATAATAAAAATAAAATTCTGTTTGTAGGTTTAGACAGTATGCAAATACACAAAAATGCACCAATCAGCCTGAAATTTTGCACAGATGTGTAATATAATATAGAATAAATGATAGTCCTCTTTTAAAACTTTGAAAGTCCACCCGTTCCCAGAGTTTAAGAGATTTTTTTATGATTTCCACACAGAAAGCTTTCCGTAATTGTAACCCCCATAGTGAAAAACGTGTGAAATAAGCATCGCGTTTGTCATGTGTGGCGATTTTGCCGAATAAAATGTTTTAAATTCTTAAATAAGTAAAAATAAAAGAATAATAATGATCTTTTTGTTAGTTTATTTTTGTATGGTTATTTTTTAAATTATAATATGCCTGCATGCTTTTAATTACAATGTGCATGGGAAATCAGAGCAGGAATGAAATGTTTTGTATGCAAAATAATAAGGATTGAAGATTTCTGAGGCTAATATGTAAAACTTTTTAGTTTGGCAGAAATTAAAATGGCTGATATGCCGATTTTGAGAAAGTGAGTTCTAGTGGTCTGCACAGTCTTAGGCTTGGTGCAATATACCTACTGAGCTTAAGGGTGTATGTCGAAGAAAAAAAAACTCTGTTTTTAGTCTTGATGCACAAATTGAATAAACTAATAGCACCATGGTCTAAAAAAAAAATCCAGATGGTTCTTCATAAGCTGCTTTACACACTGCAATAAGCGAAAAAGCTGTGGCTTTTGTGAAATTTTCAGAAGAAATTCTTAAACATAGATTTGAGCTGCAAGATTTTTCGAAGAGTGACGTGTTTTGAGAAAATTTCTATTTTTAAGCATTTTTTCTAAAGTTTTGAAACTGATACAGATTTATCGTTTATTTCAGTAATTAGAACAGCTTGTAAAGAGATATTTTCAAAATGTTGAAGTGCCTGGCATAATTAGTTTATTTGTACTACTTATGTACCAAAATCACATGATTTTTTCGAATAACTCTGTTAAGGAAATAGCATTTTTGAAAACAAGCGTATAGGTTTTAGTATAATACAGCGTTAAATTTTATTAGGTTGTAACGAAAGTTTTCCGCCACTGCAAGTATTGCCTGCACAAGCAGTTCGCGTTGGTGTCTTTGCTAATATTTTGCGAAACGATTTTTGTTATTTGAAAGAAAAAGACTTGTTTTAGAGCACTGTGTTGTGAAATCTGTAAAAAAATATCGTTATGATTAAGTATAAGGTGTCTGAAATGGAACTATCACGCTACCAGATTGAACCATCATTTACTCTCAGTTCTGTTGCAAAAAGTCAGCTACAGAATGACACCGAATGATGTGTACAGCTTAAGGCACTAGTGTTGTATCATATGACACTGTGAAGATTTGGTACCGAAAGTCAAAGAAAATGAGGACTGGGGCATTAAAGAGGCAGAGCGCTTTGGCCGGCCTAATGATGCTGATGAGACCCGCCTACGACAATCTGTGGAAGACGATAAAATATTCATCCACTCGAGAGTTGGCTAAAAGAGTTAGACTTTAGTGCCATGTCCATTAGTCGCGTTAAGCATCGCATTAAATTGGCATATAAGGTCAATAGCTGGGTACCGCGTGAGCTGACTCAAGCAAATCTGGCTGAAAACTTTCGTTACAACCTGATAATTATCTGATCAGAAATAATGCAGTTATTAAGGGATTTCAAGCGATCTATCTTTAGAATTCTCGCCAAATTGAGTAAATTTATTTAAGTTGGGGGAATTCCGCCAAATTTCAGAGAATTGAAATCGTCTCATTTAGTACATCAGAGTTAATGATGAATAAAACACGTTATAGTTTATAATTTAAAAAATTCTGCTACTTTTCAAATAAATTCCTGCTTTACTTTTTGGTGATCGAACCATATAAGTGACAGATATTTCTCATTTGATTGCTGTTAAGTCTATGCTTCGAATGATTCCCTGAAAAAAATCTTGCAAAATGGTGTATGTTGGCACTTTGGCGAGCCTTAGATTTGAAATTGGATATTATTTGAGACTGGTAGATATAACACTGGTTACATGTCCCCACTTGCTAGCGGGGGTACCCCGCTAATATCATATATATTTTCATCTCACATTCGAACACTCTTAAATAATAACAATCTGTCTTATGACAAATTTAGGTATGTTGATTATTTATGACTTTCTTTTACAGATGTTGATATAAATTTGTATTTCCATTAATCAGCTTATAAAAATCATAACTGATTTTCATACTATGAAAAAAGATTTCTCCATAACTTGCTTTGATTTTTATTTAATAAAATTGGTATTTATAATTAACTGTATTGTAAGGATAAGCATTTAATCTTTAGTTGGTTTTTATTGTGTTCTGTAAGATTTTCGATAATGGAATGTTGGTAGGTATGTAGGAGGAAGAAAGAACATAATTTTGATTGTTGTAATGCTTTAGTCACTTAATAATTAGTTTTTTCTTGTGATTACCTGGAAATTCTTGAAAAATCATCTTAAGGAATTCTTTTCTTTTAAGAAACAAATATAATCCCAGAAATTGGTATAAATACCAAAATAACAGCCCCAAGTGTAAAAAAGTGATCGTTTATGATGTCACTGCTTGATTTGCTCTTGCGCAATACCTTTAAATTTTTTGTGGCCTACTGTCTGCAAGTGATTTTTATACCTGCGTTTTAACATGCAGTGTGGGGGAAGTGTCCTGTGTCCATGGTCCTGTGATTTGATGTCTCAATCAGATAAAGCTTCTTTCCAGTAATGCAGCATCAACTGTAATTGACTCAGGACGTCTGCATTTGGTAGGCCGAATACTGAACAGATATTTGGCCAAATTCCGCTATATATTCAGCTGAATAATTTCAAAACGAAGAGAAAAAAGGTATTTTTAGCAGATTTTAAAAATCATAGCAGATTTTAAAAATAATTAGCAGATATTAAAATATCCTACGTCATTGAATTTTAAGCTGAGTGAAAAATAATCTAATATGCTTAATAATATTACAGAAATGCAGACTTTTCTACTGGGTAAGACTACTTGACTTGGTTTTCTACTTTTCTCTATTGGGTGGGGTGGGGATAGGAGGATTTTTTCTGATCCTCAATTAGAAACATTATTTTGAAAAACTGCTATGTTTTGTAAAACTCAAAGCATAATGCGATTAAGCATAGTTACCATTTTAATTACATTTATCATAGCATATTTATTAAATTATTAATATTGCAAAATATAAGTATGCTGCTATTAGTGTTTAACTTTATAAAAGGTATTTTTTCATGACCAAGATTTTTTAGTTTTACATATACAGTGCGCGAAAAAAGTATAAGGACACGCGAAAAATTGCCAAATCTAGAAGACTTGTTTACAGAATCGCATGCAAATTTTTTCAGCAAAAATAGAAGTAAAACTAAAATATTTCATGCGTAAAGTAATTAAAATTTTCAATTTTAAATCTGCTAAAATTTAAATTTTGATTTTTAAACCTAAATGAAAACGGAAAAAAGTATAAGGACATTGCTTTTCCCCCCAGTAATTATTTAAAAATTTGCATATTTGTAAGCATAAAATGACAATTCTGAGTTAAAAGATTCATTCGCGAAAAGAATTTTCCACTCGGCGACTTTCAGTGTGAATTTTTAACGATGCCCAAAGGAACTCAACTTTCTGACTCTGAAAAAGGAAAAGTTGTTGCTTTTCGAGAATGTGGATGGGAAATTTCAAAAAGAATCAATAGATCTAAACCGGTGGTTTATAATTTTCTAAAAAATCCTGGGATGTATGGTATGAAAAAGCGAACTGGGAGACCAGAAATTCTCACTCGTCGACAAAAAAGGATTGTATGCAGAGCTTGCGAGATAAAAGAAACCGCAAATGAAGTTACACAAAATTTGAGCTTACCATGCTCAACAAGGACTGTTCAAAATGTTTTGAGTAAACATCCTCAAGTTTCTAATGGGAAATTAGTGTCACGCCCCCCTCTTACAAATCATCATAAGAGAGAAGAGTTGACTTTGCCAAAAAATACATTTCTCTTGGCCAAAAGTGGGCTGATGTAATTTTTTCGGACGAAAAAAGTTCAATCTTGATGGACCTGATGGTTTTCGTTATTTTTGGTATGATCTGCGAAAGACCAAGGAAGTGTTTTCCAGACGTCAATATGGTGGTTGCTCGGTTATGGTATGGGGCGTTTTTGAGGCAAATGGAACCGCTCCAATTGTATTTATCAACCGTAAAATGAATTCGGGCAGGTATGTTGATATGTTAGGAGAAAGTTTGTTACCTGAAGCGCCACTAATTACTTCAGGGGACTATATTTTTCAGCAGGATAATGCTTCGATACACGTTTCTACGAGCGCAAAACTCTGGTTTGAAGCTAATTCTGTAAATTTACTTGATTGGCCGGCGAGAGATCCCGATCTTAATCCAATCGAAAACTTATGGGGACTTCTAGCCCGAGAAGTTTATAAAAACGGCACACAGTATCAATGTACACAAGATCTTGTCGTCGCTATCAAAGACGCTTGGAAAAAAAATATCTGTGGACATTTTAAAAGATCTTTCAGGATCTATGACCTCTCGGCTTATTCAAGTGATTGAAAAAAAAAAGGTAGTTTTCTTGATTATTGAAACATTTTTAAAGTATTTTAGAACATGTCCTTATAATTTTTTCCGTATTTCCTTTAATGTTAAATTTTGTAAAATCAATATTTCGATGCTAAATTTTGTTTTTTATGTGGTTATAAGTGTTATCACAAAATTATGCAGCAAAAGTAAGAAATATAAAAATTTCATTTAGGTGAAATGGAAATAAAGCATATTTTCATGCAATTAAATGTTGTCCTTATACTTTTTTCGCGCACTGTAATATACTGTTGTGTGTTTTACCAATGAATAATATAAAATGAATTTTAATTTATTTAGTATTTAATTACAAATTTGAAAAGTTATATTTTATTTACAATTAAAATGACAATTAAGGAAAGTATTGATTATGTGTGCATTTTATGCTGAAAGCTTTATATTAGCTTATATGTAGAATGATCCAAAAATTCGGGGACTGTGGCTATTCCTGATGACGAAAGCAAGTACCTAAAGTTAAATTGCTTGGAATGGATTCTCCCAACCCTACCTGTCAGAGTTGATTTATCCCATGCTGTGTGGACGAACAGCACTCACAGCTGCTACCTTCCGAAGTCAATTGTCTTAGCTTGGTAACTTAAGAAAAATGGCTTTTCTTGAACAGTGCTGTATCATTAAATTCTGTCAGAAGTTAGGTAAAACACCAATAGCGACTTTGGAAATGCTAAGAAATGTGTATGATGAATCTACCATGACGAGATCCAAGGTTATGAATGGCATCCGCATTTTAAAGAGGGCCGAGAATCGTTGGACAATGTTGGCCGACATTCGACTTCATGGAACACAGAAAATGTTTCACTGGTGTCTGAAAAGATCGTCGCCAAACAGTGCTGTTTGGCCATTTTGTTCTGTTCATAACGATTTTGACCAGAATAAGCGGAGACTAATTTGCTTATACTAAACAAGGGGGGAGGGGGTCATAACTTTTTCAATCCTGTAATCCATCCTATCCTTTAAAAGCATTCATTAACAAAATCAGGGTACTTTTGAAAGTGAACTAAAAGCTGAAATTTCGTCATGGCTTTAGACGATTTCATTTTCCATCCTCAATGAAATATGACAAGTTAAAAGCGACAGAACCTTTTTCCAACTGAATGGAATGTACATTATTTCCATAAATGTGATTAATTGTATTTATTTTACTTAACTAGTTCTAGACTTATAAATGCGATCCATTATGTTTGATTTACTTAATAAACATTCAGTCCTTGTATAAAATTCTATTTTCTAGTTTTGTATTTCTCTATTTGTTTTATTGTTATCAGACATCAGAACTTTGGATATAGTGAACGAACCCCCAGAACAAGTGAGATAACGGCTCTTCGCCATAAATCTCCAAAATCTCACCCTCCCTGCGGGGGTGACATCAAATCAAATTAATGAATGAAATTTGCTGGTCTCCAGAGGCTCACTATAACCAGAGACATAACTATATGGTCGGGAACCTATAGTGTCATAGAGTGTAAAAATGAAATCTTTTTTTTTTATTATTATTCAGGAGTTTGCTGAGCAGGACAGTTCCAATGCCTGTGTGTTACCCATACGTTTTCACACATGTTACAAGTTTTATAAAATTAATAATTAAATATAAAATGTTGCAGATAATTATATTTATTGTGTATATGTTCATTTTATAAAAGGGTGTAAAGCAAGATAATATCGATACTTGATTTTTCAATGCTGAGTTATGAAAAATCAGCAAGGAGCAAGGAGTTAAAAAAAACAGTGTACAGATGTCACACACATAACGGTGGAATCGTCCAGCAAAATTTATCAAATATATTTAAAAATGTATCTGATTTTACTTTTTCTTTTTTTCAGAAATGTATCAATTTACTTGCAGAGAGAAGTCCTGTGTATCTGTATTGCCTTATTATTGTTTGGAAAAGATAATTTGTAATGTATATTCTACTTTTCTAAAATAAAATACTTTATGGCATATATGATTTGTTGAAAACTTTTACTAAGAAAAAAATTTTTTATCTGTTTTTTTTTTTTTAACTTTTCGAGCATGTACCATGTTAGGAAAGTATTGTAATCATGAAAAAATTTGATTTTTCAGATCTTGATGTATTTACACGTTTTGAGGTCTTCTGAATTCACTTATACTATTTTTAGGAGATGTATCTGTGCATGTGTGTGTGTGTATGAGTGAACACGATAGCTCCTAAATGGTGCATTCGATTGAGCTCAAATTTGGTAACGCTCTTGATTTTGGTGTGTATAGGACTTATAAATTTTTTACAGGGCTACAAAAAAATTACGTTATGGCCTATAGATAGAAATTCTTCAAAGTGTGCTAGTGACTGAATGATGCATTCAATTGAGTGCTAATTGGTTATGTATGTTATAGGTTATGATCACATGACCTGCATAGATTTTGGTGTGCATAGAGCTGATAATTTGTTCATGGGCAGTCATCAATCTAGGATTTTTTCAGATGAGTAAAAATACTCCTTAACCTTTTTAGAAGAAGTATTTTCTTTTCCAAATAAGTAGGGGAAAGTACCCAAAACGGGATAGCTATTCTTCGCTTTATTTCTTATTGTGTACAAGGTACATTCCAAAGTTAGACGTCATTTAAAAGTATACACCTTTTCAACTACTTAAAATACCTTTGTCACATTTGTTCAATAATATTTATGTAAAAAATACTGGTTTCACAAAGTCTTACACGATCCCGTTTTACCCTACCAAGGGTAGGTAAAACGGGATAGGGATTTGTATGTTATTAAGTTTTTGCTGATTTTACTTTTGATTTAGTTTTTAGAACAAAAATAGGCTGCGTTTTTATAGAAAGAAACTTTTTAATTGTAAATTTGAAAAATTATATAACACAGAAATCGCATAAAAATGTGTCGTCTTCTTCTTCTGCTTTGGAACAGGCTTCGTGGGCAGCTCGAGCCCGCCGTGCAGCTCGAGCATTGTACCCAGCCTTCTCCAGATTTCGATTCAAGATACAGAGCGTTGCAAAAAATATATGCTTCAT
Source organism: Cheiracanthium punctorium (assembly GCA_038373885.1). Lineage (NCBI taxonomy): Eukaryota > Metazoa > Arthropoda > Arachnida > Araneae > Cheiracanthiidae > Cheiracanthium > Cheiracanthium punctorium. The sequence continues at coordinate 554,961 of JAWZYV010014119.1, forward strand.
CTTCTGAAGACGACGACGTCCAACCTTGGCTAACTGATGATTTTTTTTTTTTTAGGTTTTCTTATGTTAGGTCCATTTTTTTCGTTTTTTACAAATGATGATTGTGGTTTTGTTTCAGGTTCAGAGTAACATTTTTTAACTTTATCTGCATCTCCACTTGGTTTTCTTTTACGCCTCGTTTGTTTTGTCTTCGGAACATTCAAGAGACTTGTTTTGGCAGTCCTTTTTTTCAGCTTTTGAGTTCTTTCTCGTTCCTTTTTTTCACGCTCTACTTCTTCCAACTCAAGTTTACATAGGCTTCCTTTATAATTGCTATTTTCCCTCTTCTTTTATCGTGTTTATTTTGAGGTCTTGGTCCAATCACTCGTGGTGGAGGTAGAATTTCTTTGGGTGATATAGAAAATGGCAGTGAAGGACGATAGTATAGCCCGAGTCCTTTGAAGTCCTTTGAACTCCCTTGTTTCCTGTTGAAGTGGACGCTTGGATAACTCCAGCGTTTGTGCTAGTGTTATCGGTGCCCCCATCACTAGGTGATTCATTCAATACTGTCTCTAGTAGTTGTGATGACTGCAAACTCTTAGATGCCCTGACTGAACTTGAAGATCCTTCGGATCTGGCCTCGTTATGTTGCAGTTGTTGTAATTGATTATACATATTTTTATTCATTACATATTTCAATTAAAATGATGATTGTGGTTTTGTTTCAGGTTCAGAGTAACATTTTTTAACTTTATTTGCATTTTTTAACTTTATCTGCATCTCCACTTGGTTTTCTTTTACGCCTCGTGAAACTTAAACACATATAATAACTTAAACACATTGCTAAAACATTAATGGAAATGGTCGGGTAAAGCGGGACACATCAAAATTGTATCCCGTTTTGGGCACCCCAAAAGTGTCCCGTTTTGCCCGACCGCGATGCTTTTGACAACATAAATGGCTGACCCCTGAACCGTCACTCACGAGCAGTATTTAAATACATGAAATTGTTGTTAAAAGAGCTATGAACAAAACACAGTACTTACCGGTATTGTTCCGAAGTACGGAGAAGCACAAGGATAGTTGTTCTGCAGTCGAAAAAAGTACAAAGTAAGTAAAAATCTCGCTTGAAAACTTTGAAAACATATTTCTTTGCGAAACACGTGGCTAGCGTTGAGAGATCAACTGAGAATGCTGTCATGGCGATCGGGAACCAGTTTAGCCTGTCTCCCGCGAAATAGCACCACCAGTCAAGCTCCGAGGCTCAATATCCCGTTTTGCCCGCCTATCCCGTTTTGGACAACTTTCCCCTAATTAAAACAACGAACAACTACGCTTAATTTTCAAATACATAATTAAATTGCATTTGACACATAAATAATTGTATCTCTGTATTGTGATTATGTTTAGTGTTCTGTATTGTGATCTGTATTGTGTATCTGTTGATCTAATTGTGATCTAATTGTGATCTAATGTTGATCTAATTGTGATCTGTATTGTGTATCTCTGTATTGTATTGTGATTGTACATCTAGGTACATAAATGTCAGTTCAACAAAAACGTACAAAAATTGGATTTTTAAATTTAAAATCAGCCAATCATAATTATTTATCAAAATATACCTAATTTTATATGGAAAAGCAATGAGTAAAAACACGCATTCTGAAATTCTTAAGGCGTGATCTGAATTTCTAAGGTGTGAAATATACGTATCTGGAGGTGTTATCGCAATCAATGTCACGGGGTTGCAAAAAAAAAAAAATTCTCATACATAACGGCCTACAGATGCAAATCATTTATAGTGCGCTAGTGCCTAAATGGTGCATTTTAATAAAAGTTCATAGGTCACAGTCACACAACCTGTATAGATTTTGATGTGGGTAGAGCACGTGTTTTGTACAGTGCTACAAAACATTCTTGTACATTATGGCGCAAATTCTTGAAAGTGTAGTAGCATCTAAAGAGTATTCAATTAGGTACGCATATTATAGGTCACTGTTTTGCACTATAGATTTTAGTATGCGGAGGGCTTGCAGTTTTTTTTTTTTTTTTTTTTTTTTTTTTTTTTTTTTTTTTCTTTTACAGGGCTACAAAAAATTATACATTGCGGCCTATACACTCAAATTATTTGAAGTACACTAGTGTCTGAACACTACATTTGATTGAGCTGATTAAATTTATTTGAATGCTTGTTAAAGATCAAAAGTTTGGAAAGTCAGTGGAGTTATTCCAGTTTTTTTCTAAGTATAAAATGAACAGCCAAAAGTCAGCTAATAATATTTTTTCCCCCTCTCTGAAAACTGTCTCAAACAAATAAAAGGTTCTATAAAGAACCTTATATTTTGTTTAAGATTCATAGAGGGGGGGAAAAAATCCAATGTACAATTTTAGTATGACAAATTGCAGGGAACCAAGATCAGATTTGTAATTTATTACGATTTTTTTATGACTTTATGATAGTAAAAATTACTTTTTTATATTTTAAGATTTTCTTTTGCAAAAAAGCAGTCATAAGTTAAACACTTATTTTAAAACTCATTAAAATTAATAAAATTCAATTTAGTAATTGGAATATTGCATATTAATTTGGAAACCTTTGTGAAATAAAGAGAGGTTACTGAATATTTTCCACGAAATATACTGAAACGTTACACATCTATTCACCTTTCATCTGGAAACCTTTGCAAAAAAATCGGAAAAATATTTAAATATTTTTCCAAAATATGCAGAAACATTTATAAAATATCTTACGCGCCTAGTGCAGTAGCGTTCCTGTAATTTTAAACTACAAGAGCTGCCCCATATTTTAAGGTAACACTTCAGATTCTGTTTTTTTTTTTTTTTAACAGTGTAGCTAATAATTTTAGTCAACTAATTTTGCAACTTTTAAGTCTAAATGGTTTGGATTTTTCCGAGAATACCAGGCATCACTACCTCTGCTAGGAGTAAAGCGTATGTGTGGTTCCAGATATTTTGAAAGCTCTGTTGCTACACATATAGGAAAAAAAATGCAAAATAGCTACAGTAGCATTCAAAATCGGAGTATTTTTTAATGCACCATTTAATGTTCTATTTGTTTCATATTTATGCATTTTCATTTATTTTCAAGAGTTTTTCTAGAAGTGAATTTCATTTAATGGTTCAATTTAACAACTTATGGCAACAATGCATTCTTGTAACTCTAGTGTTTAAAATAGAATCTGAAATGAGTTATTGTTAATTTAAGTGAACAAGATTAAAAGTATTGAGTGTAGGGATCGACCGATACCACATTTTAGCCGATGGCCGATACCGATACTTTACCTATAAATTCATTTTCAGAAATAGCCGATACCGATACTTTTAAGTTATGGTATCGGCCGATACCGATACTTAACCGATACCGATACTTTACATAATTTAATGTCATTTAAACCTGCCTCTATTGGGCAGTTTTTGTAACGAGAGTGTAGTTCTCGTTAAAATGAATAACAGAATGATGAAATTTGATCCCAGTAGAATGTATTAAAAAGAAAAAGCAGTGGATACGTTGAAATGTGAATTTATAGTAGTTCTAGTCTTTCTTTTCTATTCAAATTATGCCAACGAATGGCCGAATTTATAAAAAAGCTGAGCACTGGGAAGCGTCTTAGTGTGCAGGTTCGGAATTCTTTCTCCTCGCGTGGTCGATCGTGGTCGCTGTCGATCTAGCAGTCTAGAGTTTTGGGCGATTTTCTCCAGATGTTACGTGAATATGCGTTAGACTCCCTTAAAATGTCCTCCGCCCAAGCCCCCACCCTATAGGTAGATGCCCCTCATTTAGGCTTGACAGAACACAAACACGGGGGGTGGGAGTTAAAGGGATATAAGATAATCCATTTCATTTCCAGTGCCGACTGGTGCAAATATTTAAATCAATTTTTCTCAACCTCTATTTTGTCGCCTAATTGTTGCTATGAGCCAGATAAAAGGTTTCCACATTAGACCAAAAACAGCTTCCTGCTTGCTCTTACTATATGTGTCTTTCTTGCAATTTTTATTTAGATTTTCTTTAATTAGAATTCTTTCACATATGAAAATATTTTTTAGATTACTTAAACTGCATTAAATTGTGATAATGTATAAACTGTACAGTATTATGTAAGTACATATGTATTTAGATATTGTTCATTAAATACGTATATAAATTCTTCCCTTAAAATGCATAATAAGTTCACATTAATTAATGGTTTTATTTATCTGCGCCAATTATTTAACCACTAAGTGAATTATTAAATGTTTTAGCAAGATTTCTGTTTAATATGAACTCATATGATCATTTTTAAGTTCTTTTTGAAAATCCAAATATTTTGGTTCTCCGGACAGGGTTAAGTCACAATTAATCCGGAAGGATCCATGTATTTGATCTTTTCCGTACGAAGAGCAGGTACACACCGATTAGTCCTGTGTTTCCCTTACATATAAACCAAATACTATTATTCACAAGAAATATGTTTTTTACCCCAAAATTGGAAATAAACTATATAATAATTAGTATTACTAATTATACTAATACAGCTTTAATTTTTTAAATTAACTATATAAATAATTATTAGATATTGATAATTATTACACTTCTCAAAACAGAATGATACACAAATCTGTAATTGCCCGAGACTATAAGTTTCTCTATAGCGAATTTTTCAACTGGAACCAAGCGAGTTCGTTATAGGGAGATTCAATTGTGTGTGTATATATATATATATATACACACAATTGAATCTCCCTATAACGAACTCGCTTGGTTCCAGTTGAAAAATTCGCTATAGAGAAAATTTTGTTGTACAGAGATTAGAGATTTTTGCAGTTATTTCAGCAAATATTACAAACTTTTTAGTTGTCATATATATATGTATATATATGAATGAACTCTTTTTCGAGTCAACACAGTGAGAAAATAAACGTTCATAAAACTGAAGTAAAATTATAGCCTACCTCTCGACATTTGTTTTTTGCAATCCTTTCAGAGAGCGTATTTAGTGTTGGGCACCAATTCAAAATAATTTAGAATAGGCGATTGTCCTGTTAAACTGTCATCTAACGATTCTTCGTCCATAATTTCGACCACACTTGGTGATACGACATCCATTTAGCGATGGTTACAATTAAAAAAAAAAAAAACACAGTTCGAAAACACTCGCACAAACAAATGTGCCAATGAAACGACGCCTCTCATCTCATTACCAAAACAAGGATTCTAGAATGGTGTTGCGACTGCGTTGTTTTTTCTGAAAAACGAAGTATCGGTTGAAAAGTATCGGTGAAAATGGATGAAAGCAACAGAAACCGATACTTTCCCGATACTTTTAGAATCGGAAGAACCGATACCGATACCTAAAAAAATTGGAGGTATCGGCGCCGATACTATCGGTCGATCCCTAATTGAGTGCAGTTTTCATTAATACAGCAAAACTTGGATAACTCGAACATGATCAATTCAAAATTTCAACTTTGAATTATTCAAGTTTGACTATATAAATAAGAATTATTATTATTATTATTATTATTATTATTATTTGCAAGAAGATCGCTTTTGGCTTTTCTAAAATGTGTAGATCAAAAATGAACCCTAGCAGAGAAAATATGCTCTCTGATGTTGGATAATTCCTCATTTGTTTTTCACTATTATGATACCTATGCTAAATTTTTATCCCGCAATTTAGTGCCAACTATTTATAAAACAATTATTTAGTTGCCAGATTCTAACCAAAGAAAAAAAACAGTAAATAAATAAAATAAGCGTGAACTAAAGGAAAATAAAAGGTGAAATTTTCAGCATTTGTTTTCTCCCCCCCATATTTTTCTCTTGATCTGCTGCTGAGTTCAACAATGTTTCATTATACTGGAAATCGAATACTTTATGTATTTCTAAAATGATAGGAAAAGTGTAAAATGCTCTCATTTTCTTTCCCCTTTTTATCTTAGGAGACAGGCTGCAGGTTGTCAAGCTCTGCTACAGATAATTTTTTGCTTTAGAGCTCTAATGGCATGATTATAAATGATATGTAAAAATTTTCATTACAAGTACACTCATCCTCCTATCTTTTCATGGGAAAAAAATGCTTATTTCTCTTGTTGAAGTAAGTGGGGCACATGATTCGGGTGCTAAAGGGGGTGCCAAGATCAGTTATCGCTCCTTGGGAGGGGCACCATAATTAAGGTTTGCCCCAGGTGTCGTAAACAGTAGTTGTGTCTCCGGTAAGTACTCGTGTTCTTGAAACAGCTTTCAATTATTACTCACACAGAATGTTTAATTCAGCCCTTTAATTTTTTAATTAACTGTTGAACTGAAGATTTATTTGTGTCTATTAAGATTATTTTAGAGTATACTTATATCTCTAGGTACAGATTTTGAACACAAAAAGTTAAGATTCAGTGATTAAAAAAAGAAAAATCAATTTTTATTCTTGTCAGAAAAATTTCTAATTTTGTTTGTCAGTGGTTTAATATACACAAGAAGTTAAGTAAATGAACGAAGCACTTTTACATCTCATCATAAGGCCACCAACAGTTATGCTGGTAACGTTACAATTATTTATAAAATGGCTAGTTTTAAAGAAATATGTTACATTCTGGCCACATTTTTCTGCCAGTTTTTCTGTTAATTTACTGAAATAGTATTTTCAGTTATTTCCTATATTACTATTATATTTCTCCAAATGTTTAAATATTTTTGGTACTTATGTATTATCCCGGCGGTTTGCCAAGAAAAGCGATTCTTTTTGCCAAGAGAAATGCCGGGCATATGAAATTATTAATGGTTTTTAGTACGATTGCCAATAGTTTGTCAACTCATTTGACAGAAAAATAGTTTGGCGGGAATGACCGCCAGGATAATACGTAAGTACCATATTTTTATACATATATTTAAAAATTTTAATGCATTTACAAAAATATATAATAGTAATAATAAAATAAGTATAATACAGACTACTTACTGGTATATTTATTTTATGTATTACTATTATATTTTTGTAAATTCATTAAATTTTTTATGTATAAAAAAATTTAAACATTTGGAGAAATATAATAGTAATATATGAAATAACTAAAAATATTATTTCTGTAGATTAGCAGAAAAACTGCAGCAAAATGTTGCCAGAATGTAACATCTTTCTGCGTACAGGAAGTTTCTGTATACAGAAGAATTACTGGCAGCAAAAAGTTACCAGAAACTTTGTGTATACAGAAGAATTACTGGCAGCAAAAAGTTGCCAGAAAATTTCTGTATACAGAAATTTTCTATCGACAGTAATAAATATTATTCAACAGAATGATTCTGCAACCTTTATAGATAGTTTCTGTATACAAAAATCAACTGTAAAATGTGCTGCTTGGAAACGACTTTTATATGTATACGGAAAATTTCTGTAAGGAACATAATTTTTCTGTCATATAACATACAGTTCCTGGCAACAGAAAATTTCTGCCTACAGAATATTTCTGGCAACTTTTTGCTGCCAGACTTTTTCTGTTGATTTACAGGAATATTTTTTGCAGTGTATGATCTTTTTATCTAATTTTACATTATTAATAATAACACAAAAGACTGGAGGTTACGTTCTGTCATGCAATTTGCTTGAGTGTGTACGTGTGTTTTCTTCAAGGATCATCATCTTCCGTAAATTTCATTTGTAAAATTTTCAAGAGGCTTGGGTGAATGCAAGTACAACAGTTCCTGTAGGTGTTTCTTTGGTAAAGCAATTTTTCTTATCGGGACTACGCCCCCAACCAAAATAGTCTGTTTTTTATTCTGCTGTCCGTGTTCTAGTTCTGCCTGTGATACAATTCCCTTGTGTATGTTTGAGTGTTTTCTAATTTATTCGACAACGGTAATATATACGGCTATAACGGTATGAAAATACCGTTCTGTTCCTTTAACATGATGGTCTCATGCCGTATTAGAATGATATTCAGCGAAATGCTATATTCTATAACTAAATGATATTATATTGTTATTAAATTGTTATGTGAGTTTAACGTTATAAACTAAAGGATTGACATGAGTAACCGAATGAAGTGTGGTACTTTTTGTTCAGTTTCCGAGTATAAAAGAAAACGGAATAACGTTATAATAAGTATACCATTGAATAACGCTATTGCAATAACGTATTCATTTCGTTCTGTAGATTTGTTACGGTATGATAACAAAATACAAAATATAAGGTAACAAATATATAACGAAAATTAACTGTTATTTGTACATATAAAAATTGTATGAAGAATTATTTTGTTGCAAGGCCGAATAACGTTATAATTTTGTTATGTTAAATTACGAATCCGTGCGAAAAATTCCTCGATATGAGTATATTTTAAATACACAAACTTTAAGAGCTCGCAAAGAATAAACCTCTCGAATCCGCAATGCACGATACGAATTTTGCAATTTGTACATCAGAGTTCCAGGCAGCAGGTGTTCCTGCAGTACGTGGTCAGCCTCACACAACGATATGGAATCACAGCTTCATTTTAAACATAACCGACGTTAAGTCAGTTGTACTCGATTCACCTCTACAAGAATTTGGTCACCGCACAACATTTACGTTTATTTTATTTTTGAAAAATACCGTCTTTAAATTTCTCGTTGCAGAACATTCGCAATGAATTTTACAGAGAACAGTTTCTTAAATTATTAATTTTCACTTTAGTAGGAGTAAAGTAAATTTTTATCTTTAAGAATAAGTAAGAAACAAACAAAAGAAGCTCTTAAGCCAAGACTGTATAATAACTTTCATACCGAAAAGGAAATCTATCCTAAGCTCCTTTTAAAGCAAGAAAAACAAAAGTAAACATTTTATACAACTAAAATTATGTTTGTTATTATTATCTAAAATTATTTTTGTTATTATAATAATCAGTTTCTGTTTCGATTGGCAAGCGAAAGGAATGTATTTACATCGCACATATGGGAAGCTTAGGTCATTTGCGTGAATTGTAATAGTCCAGGAAACTAGAAGTTCTTCCTGCCATCCACTTCTCTTGCGTGTGCGTGTGTATGTGATCTTTTTTTATTCAACGATCATCAGCTTGAGTAAATTTTAATAGTAAAACTTTGAAGAGGCTTGACATCTATATTTTCTGTAAGTGTTTTGTTTGCAAAGTATTTTTCCTATTCGGGTCACGTCCCTAATATAGTCTATGTGTTCTCTTCTTTAAATGAAAACGCATATAACCGGCATATATAAGAAGCTTAGGTCTTTTTGGTGAATTTTCCCTTTAAATGTAGTTGACATACAGACGCTCAAATTTTCTTTTGCATTATTATTAGTAATAGTGCAGAAAACTACAACTTCTGCCTGTAATTCCCTTGTGCGTGTGTGAGTGTTTTCTAATTTTTTCAACAATAATCAATTCGGGTAAATTTCATTAGTAAAATTTTTGAGAGGCATGTGAGTTGTAAGATTTGAAGGTTCCTGTAATTGTTTTCTTTGCATAGAAATTTTTCTGTTTGGGTCACGCCCCCAAAATATTCGCTGTTTCATTTCTGTAAGCGAGAGGAGCGTATTTAACCTGCATATATGGAAAGTTTAGGTAGTTTTGGTAAATTTTTCCTTATAATATAATTAACACATTAACGTTAACACTTTCTTCTACGTTATTTGTATGAATTAGTCAAGAAAACGAAACGTTTTATCTGTGATACAAGGTCACGCCCCCTAAATAGCCAGTGTTCATTTCTAAGGGAAGTGACTATTTACTCCGCATGTATGGAAAGTTTAGGTCATTTTGGTGAATTTTCGCTTTAAAATTTGATCATCGCATTAATGCACACTTTTCTTTCAGCGTTAAAATTAGTAATTAATCCAGAAAGTAGAAGTTTTTTGTGGGATACTATTTCTTTGTGTGTGTGTTTTCTTTATTATGCAAAGATCATAAGCTCGAGTAATTTACAGTAGTAAAAAATTGAAGATGATTGGCAGGTATGATTTTTGAGAGTTAATGTGAGTGATTCCTTTGGAAAGTTATTTTCCGATTCGGGTCACGCTACTAAAATAGCCAGTGTATTATTTTCGTTTCTGTAAGCGAAAGGAACTATTTACCCCGCATATATGGAAAGTTTAGGTCGTTTTGGTGAATATTCGTTTTAAAATTTAATTAACAGATTAACGCACACATTTTCTTGAGCATTATTATTAGTAATTAATCCATAAATCTTGAAGTTCTTTCTGTGACACGATTTCCTTCTCTGTGTGTTTATTCAACGATCATCAGCTTGAGTAAATTTCATTTGTAAAATTTTGAAGAGGCTTTACATCTATATTTTTGTAAGTATTTTGTTTGGAAAGTAGATTTACTATTCGGGTCACGCCCCCAAAATAGTCTGTATGTTTTTTTCAGTAAGTGAATAAGAGGTATATAACCGGCATGTATGTGAAGCGTGGGTTGTTTTGGTGAATTTTCCCCTTAAAATGTATTTCTCATATCAATGCTCAAATTTTCTTTTCTGTTGATATTAGTAATAGTGCAGAAATCTACAAGTTCTTTCTGTGATATAATTCCCTTATGTGTGTGTGTGTTTTCTGTTTTAATCAACGATCATCACCTCCAGTAAATTTCATTTGTAGGATTTTGAAGAGGCATGTGTGGCTGTAAGTGTTTTGTTTGCAGAGCAAATTTGTCTGTTTCGGTCACTCCCGCAAAATAGCCGCAATTTTCGTTTCTGTGAGCAAGAGGAGCGTATTTACCCTGCATATACGGAAAGCTTAGGTAGTTTTTGTGAATTTCCCCTTATAATATACACTCTATAACAAATAAATCGACGCACCAAGAAGGATGTGTCTGATTGAGACGAAAATTGGTGGATAGGAAGACAATGTACAGAATAGTAAATGATTAAAATTTCAGAATAATTGAATAATTTATTTCAGAGTTACAGTAACAAGTTCAATAAGGTGTTGACCCGCCGCTAGCCTGGATACAAGCTGCCACACGGCGTGGCATAGACCGATAAAGCTCCCGGATGGTCTCCTGCGGTATTTCCTGCCAAATTCGCTCCAATTGTCGAATGAGGTCATCAACAGTCCGTGCCAGATGCAATCGCCTTCCCATCATATCTCAGACATGCTCGATGGGAGAGAGATTTGGCGATCTGGCAAGCCAAGGAAGAGTTTGACAAGCTTGCAGACAGTTTAGAGCAACACGAGCCGTATGTGGTCTAGCATTGTCCTGCTGAAAAACCAGCCCAGGGCACTGCAAAAGGAACGGTAACAAAAGAGGTCTTAGGACGTCGTCCACGTACCGCTGCGCAGTAAGTGTACCTCTAATGACGACCAAAGGGGTCCGGTTGTCAAAGGAAATGGCACCCCAGACCATAATGCCTTCTTGAGGGCCGGTGTGGCGTGCAATAGTGAAAGCAGGATCCCCCCCCCTCTGCCCTGTGCATCTCCAAACACGTCTTCGATGATCGTCAGGACACAGTTGGAAGCGGAATTCGTCGCTAAAGACTATACGTCCCCAGTCGGCATCATTCCAACCTGATCGAGCCCTGCACCACCGTAATTTGGCTGGGCAGTGTGCAGGCGTGAGTGGCAGGTGGCGTAACGGTCGGCGCGAGCGTAGATTTCGCTCTCTCAACAGTCTGTGAATGGTCATGATGGAAACCGGTGTTTGGGTTGAACATCTGATGGTTGATAGAGATGAAGAAGTCGCTGTGACAGCTGATCGGACCATCACTCTGTTCTCACGATCTGTTGTAGCCCTAGGTCGACCGCTACCATCCTGACGCTGCACTCTGCCATTTTCCACCCATCCATGCCAGCATCTTCGAATCGTCGCATCGCTTCGACTCAAATGACGAGCGATTCTCCGATTAGTCCAACCGGCCTCTTTCAATCCAATGATACGACCTCTGTCAAACTCTGACAGTTGCTCGTAATGAGCATGAATCCTGCGGCGAGGCATTTTTTAAGTTGTTGAAAGGTCATCTGAATCGCAATCAAACCGAAAGTTTTAACAACCGATGAAGAACTGCTCCTTATATACGTCTGCTGGATGCGCAGTTCCGATGCGCTAGAGATCAAACTATTCATTCATTGGACACCAAATTTGAATCATTTGCATATCTGTTCAAAACATTCATGCATACGAAATTTCAAAGCAATCGGATGATTGTTTCTTGGTGCGTCGATTTTTTTTGTTATAGAGTGTAATTAACACATTAGCGTACACAATTCTTCTTCGTTAGTGTTATGAATTAGTCCAGAAAACTAGACGTTCTTCCTTTGATACAAGGTCACGTTCCATAGTAGCCGGTGTTTTCATTTCTGTAAGCGAAAGGAGCTATTTACCCCACATATATGGAAAGTTTAGGTTGTTTTGGTGAATTTCGCTTTTTAATTTAATTAACGGATTATCGCACACATTTTCTTCAGCGTTATTATTAGTAATTCATCGAGAAAGAAGCTGTTTAAGTGATAAGATTTCCTTGTGTGTGTGTTTTCTTCAACGATTATCACGTCGAGTAAATCACAGTAGTAAAATTTTGAAGAGGATTGGGCAGGTATAATTTTTGACAATTAATAGGAGTGATTTGTTTGGAAAGAAATTTTTCCTATTCGGGTCGCGTCCCCAAACACAGGGAACTCTGTGTTCCTTGCGACGAAGGGCTTGGACTCATGAAGGCCAAAACAATTTTTAGCCGAAACGTACGTATCTTCTTACCTATAACATCTTAGGTGTTTTTTTACAAAGTTTTTTATTTACTCTACGTCGTATTCTGCCTGCTGAGATTGCTTCCTACTTTGAATTTTAATGCTGCCATCGCTTACCCCACGCCAAATCTTCAATTTACTTTCAACTGCGTCCTTCTAGCTTCCACGACTGGTATCGAACAGTAGACCCAAGGCATGGTAGGTCAGGGATCTAACCACCAGACGGGTCCGACTCGGGATTAAATGACTAAAGTCTGAAGTGAGTTTTCATCTCTTCATGACCGGATTTCATCTCCTTCATCATTTTCTAAGGTCCTAGATTTTTCCGGTCCACGAATGTGAGCGTGGGTTGGAATCCCACTTCTGACACCAAATGTTACAGAAAACTTTGCCTGTTTCCTGGGTTCGTCGTTCTAAAATACAGCAGGTGTAGAAAGTTCTAGTGAATAGCCGACTTGTCAAGATAGAACACTAACTTAGTAAATAGCCGACTTGTCATGATAAAACACTAACTTTATTGCTTCTAGAACTTCGTCGAACAATCAGCTGTACAAAATTCACAAACACAATTAGCTAGTAGTGTGCTTATTACAGTCCGCTTACAACAGAAACTTTCGCAAATGCTGTAATTTTCACACAAAATAAAACACTTCCACAGGCAAAAATTCAGTGATAATATGCGAGGGATATCGTAGACACTCCCTCAATACTCAGCAATGAAGAATTTACACACAGCACTTTAGAACAAGGCTTCAAAAAGGCAAGCGCATTTACCATTTCTATAGCACAATACAATGCACAGTGTAATACAGCAAACACACTCAACGAATGCTCGGTGAGAAACTGAAAACTTCGGTCTATCTTCCTTCTATTTATAGATGTTGCCGAAGTTAAAAGAAGCTTCTCGAAGATTCCAAATAAAGCGGGACTTTTCATTACGTCATAGAAGAGAAATAGAGTAATATTAGGCTATTAAGTGATGTTAACGATGTAAAACAAACTTTAAAGGTCCCATTGGAAAAATCGCGCCAAATGTCCGAAATGTTGCCAAGCTCGGCAACTTTTGGCGAAATATCGCCAAAATTTGCCGCCAAAAATAAGTCCCCAAAAGTGAGGATATCGAAGGCCTAGGAGCAATATTTCTCGAGATTTCTAGAAACGCTATACTAATCAATGGGAAACCAAAAACTCCGTATCTCCGGTTCTAGTTGACCGATTTTGATGCAACAAAATGCAAAATTTGCCTGTTTGACACGTAGAATACGAATTATAAACTATTTTTTAACAGCCAGGAAGCAGAACAGATCGAAAATTCCTAACAGTAGGGAGTTTGTGCAGGCCGGGTTTAACTCACGGTAACGCTAACGTTAAATGACATTGGACAATAAAGCGCATGCGCACGCATAAAATCCGAAACGTGGTTGGTCAAAATACTCCGTTTAGAGGATAGCGTTAGCGTTAGCGTAGGAAGAAACGGTATGCACAAACTCCTAATATGAAGTAAGTCTAAGTATTTTACCCATTCATTAAAATTTGCATTTTTCATTTCTTTTATCTGTATCTACATAGTTATAATAACTATGTAAACAACAATGTAAAGCGCCAGAATCACATTTGCTTTTGTGATAAAATAAATATATATTCCAGAGCTGCCGATGTAGCTCCTGTTTCAGAAAAGTGGCTAATTCCGTGCAGTTGCCGAGCCACTTTCCTGAAAGTGGAGTTATATTCCGAGCAGTTGCCAACTCTGCCCTATGAAGGGAAGAACAAGTTAACACCCAAGCGCAAGCCGGGAATCGAACCCGGATCCAAGGTGTGACAGAATGGTTCTAGCCACTGCGCTACTGGGCGGTAAATAAACTGAAGGTTACGTCTTATTTGCAACCGGGGTTAAAATCGTCGCACTTCCGTTCCGATCGCTTCAGTGTGAGGGTAGCATTTCCGACGGCTTTTCTTCAAATGTGCAGGGTTCAAAAGAACCAAAATAGTACGTATACACATGAAAAGCTTAGACCATATGAAATTAAGAAACATGACCAACAATTTTTTTTTTTCAAAAATGTTTCACTGAAATGAATTGTAATGTCAATGATTGATATGACAGTCTTTTTGATGATGTTTTTATAGTAGAGTAAAAATTATTTTTCTCTTATTTGCATCATAGTTACATTCTTTTTAAACTTGATGTGAGACAATAGAATGCCTAAGCATGACTTGGAATATTTAAAGGTTCTGTAAAAAAAATTTAAACTCTGTAAAATGAGTGACCATTATTTGGCCCGGAAACAGAATGACACGTAAGATGACCCTATTAACATATACCCCCCACCCCCATATGACCCATATAATTTGTGTCTGTTTAGACTATATGAACCACTAAAAATAATGTTTTTAAAATGTAAACAAACGTCTTTTGACTACAATAAAGCTTTAGTTTTTTTTTTTTTTTAAGTAAAATTTCTTTAGGTGCAACTAGGGAGTAACTCAGTTTTTTTTTTCTGACGGAAGTAACGCTCTGTAAAGGAAGTGACGTATCTTTTTCCTCCCTTGCTACCTTCATTTGCGGAACAGCTCTCGGGCGTTCGTTCCTGCGAACGTCGACTGTGCTCCCTGCGCGTCGACATTACTCCCTACCTGTTTTGAAGCAAGATCTTGTCTGATGACTCTGTTCAGTGGATAAGTGGACCGGCTCTTGTCAGAGCCACTGTGGGAAGCCTTTCGCTGAACAGGCGGCGATCCTGCTGACTGTCTCTCACTGTTGTTACAGGCGGCGATCCAACCCGTCACCTCCGATAAACAAGGCCTACGCACCGAATACAGAAAGTGGCACAATGGTGCATTATGTGGTCCAAGCTCTGTTGCTTTACTCACATGTTTTCAATGGCATTATTACAATATTTAATGGAATTATGAGTTAAAACATGACATGATTGGTTGCCATGATACATAAATATTGTTTGTCTCTACTTAAATAGTATGTAATCTTTTAATATCGCTCATGTATTTTTGAGCTATTTATAATAATGGACCAAATGTAAATTTTTAAACAGAATAATACTTCGAGCAAAACCAGCAGAGGAAAACAAAGGTTTAAGAACACTGCCATAGAAAAACGCAATAATAGACCCTACGTGCATTCGATACCAACCGAGAGAAGAAAACACCAGCTTAGGAACACAGTTAAAGAAAAATACCACAACATAGACATTCTCTCGATTCAAACCCTACGGGTGATAAACTCAATACCGCCCGGGCGGCTCGTAGAAATTAGAGACGGAAATTACTCTTGGAAAACGTTCAGTTCAGAGTATAATCGTAACCGAACTTATCTTTGTAAAATCACTCAGAAAAGAACTCGAAAATAAGAGTCAAAGAACCAGGTGTCCAGAAAGGAGAAAAAGCAGAATTTCTTACGAAAAAGCTTGATTAAATGCTAAAAAAAACATTGAATGAGATATTAAAGTTTAAAAAATGTTTTTTTGGAAATTTGTAGCTTTCTTGAAGTGTAGTAACTCGACAAAAATTCTGCAACCGTGAGCTCTTAAACGAAATAAATTAACTATATTTCTCTTCAGCTAATTACGGTATAAAAAGTGTTAAAAATAATAATAATTTATAGTTGTTCGAACTCAATTGACCGTCACGCACAAATGCTAGAAGACAATGAAAATCTACTTGAAAAATTCTTTCTCTTTTAGCTAAATTTACAATTCCTTACTTACATTTAGCAAGCTTGTTATTTCTTATATATCAGTTAGCGATATCTGAAAAGTAACAGAGGTCTATTTAATCAGTTATATATGTTGAAAAAGCATTTTTTTATTTCAGTAAATTCTTACATAGCAGCGTGTAGTGTATATAACTTTTTAATTTGCTTCATTGTAGAGGCGGAAATATATTCATAGTAGGTGGTGCTAACAATATTCCGTTCAGCAAGTTAAGTTTTTTAGTAAAATATGTTTAATTTTATTTCTTTTTAGCTATAATGGAAATGGCTTCTTATCATTTTCAGATAGTATGTTTTCTGATACCATACCTAATTTTAAGGTGATAAACTCAATATTTTTTTAGAAAAGTGTACGAAATAGACATCCTGTTCAAAAATTTCGCAGATATATGTAAAAAGTTATTAGTTCTTGAAAGTTAATTAATGAATTAATTTTTTTCAAGTTATGCATGAGCTATGATGTGTGTGTGTGTATACTGTTACGAATTTTCGGGCAACCCGCTGTTCTGGGGTTTAAAATAGTTCAAAATTCGTATTCTACGCTTCAAATAGTTAAATTTTTCCTTTTGTTGCATCAAAATCGGTCAACTAGAACCAAAGCCACACAAGCTAAAGTTTTGTTTTCCCCAATGATTTTTCTATGGCGGTTCTAGAAATCTCGAGAAATGTTGATCCTAGGCCTTCGGTAACTTCCCTTTTGGGGCCTAATTTTTGAGCCAATTTGGAGAAATTTCGTCAAAAGTCGCCAAGCTTGGCGACATTTTAGTCATTTGGTGCGATTTTCCCTACGGGGCTTCTAAAGTCGCATTTGCAGCATGAAAATAACATGCTGCACTTAATAATAGCCTAACATTTCTCTTCTATGACGTAATCAAAATTCCCGCTTTCTGGAGAAGCGGGATTTGGAATCGAAGATTTTTTCGAATCCAGAAAAATCTATTTCTCGAAGATTTGGAATCTTCGAGAAATAGATTTTTCTGGAAGCTTCTTGTAGCTTCTGCGTCGACTATAAATACAAGCATTCAGAGGCCCCAGTTCAGTATGGAGTGAGCTCCCGTCGAGAATGGAACGCGCTGCTGATGTGTACGGCGCTTTGCTCTGTGATAGAAGCGGTGTTTCCACGTGCGTTTTTGAAGCTTTTTTCTTAAGTGCTGTGCGTAAATTCTTCATTGTTGAGTCTTGAGGGAGTGTCAGTGTTATCCCTCGCATATTTCCACTGAATTTTACCTGTGGAAGTGTTTTATTTTGTGTGAGAAATAGCGGACTGTTAAAATCACATTACTGTTTGATTGTTCTTGTGAATCTTGTACAGCTGGTTGTTCGACTAAGTCCTAGAAGCAATAAAGGTTGTGTTCCATCCTGACCAGTGGATCTTTTACTAGAACTTTCTACACCAACTAGACTTTAGAACGACGAACCCAAGAAACAAGCAAACTATTCTTCAACAATACAGTGGGCAAAAATATTTCATTTCTATTTGCATTTTTATGTAAAATACGTGATGTTAAATCCTTTACAAAAACTGCCTTTTTTTACTTATCGATATTTTCCATGTGTCCAAAAGATTTGTGATAAATCTACATAGGTAACGTCAGTGAAGTTCGCTCTGAGGTTTTGTAATTTTTAAAATGTGGGCTTATCGAAATGTTGTAAAATGCATAAAAATATGTAATTCTTCACTATGTACGAATGTCACAACTGAAAAAAAAAACAAGAAAAGAATTAAAAGTTTGTACAAAAGCTGCATTTTTAATCCTAACGCTTTTCAGTTAAGATCGTTCATAAGAAAGAACGAGAACAATTCCGCAGTTTTGCGTATAATTCTGAGTCGTTAGCATCAAAGGAAGCAAATAGCCTATATGGGCAAGCAATTCCCAATCGTTATCAGAGTTAAGGGGAAGCATAGTTATCGTTATCAGAGTTAAGGGGAGGCAATCTTCTGCTCTTGAAATACGCAAAAAATCATAAAACATCACCAAAATAGTGTTTGGCACCACCAAATTAGCCGAATGTTCTACTTACAACACTTATTCCACACAAACATCGGTGATCAGTATTATAAAACAATTTACTACAACTGAAAATAGCCGTCCAGGAATGGCTAATGTTCGGAAGCTAATGTTGAGGGGTCGAGAAGTACACCTATTTCGCCTAAATATTCGTAAAAATAGGCACTTAGCAGTTGCAGACTTTGTCACACGGGGAAGACTAAGTTTTAGAAAGATCATTTCTTTAGCAACTGCGCGTCAATATATCAAAGTCATCATCTACGCATTACGCAAAGCCAGAACGTAAACTATTTCTCATTTCTTCGAATAAACATCGCCGTATTGCGTGGGCCAAAGCTTGGTGACGTTGGAGTAGCAAGGCTTTCTATATCTAGGCGGTGTTGCTTTTAGCTCTGCTCCATCTTAATACTGTCGACAAATGAATCCATTTTTCTGATTTCATGTGAAAATATTGACCGAAAGCTTACTAAGGATAAAGCAAACGATCCATCCAGTTGCAAGAGCATGGATCTTAAAGCAAGCTCTGTGATGGTGTGGAGTTTCTTGGCAGCGAATGAGGTAGGTTATTGGCGTTTTTTTCTGGGCACGATAAACACTCAAGACTCTGTGTGCATTCTTGAAATGAATCTACGTCCATAAGTTGAATGATTGTTTGGCAGAAAACTATATCTTTTAAAACAAAATAGCGAAATTCCGCATATAGCGAAGACATCAAAATCATGGCTACATACGAAACGTGCCCTTGTTTTAGAGTGGCCAGCAGCAGATCTTCCTCCTAGCGAGAATATTTGGAGAATTCTTAAAAGGAAGATGGCCCAACCGTGCCTCCGCAATGTACAACAGTTAAAAGATAGTCTACGGCAGGAATAGGGAAAAATTCCTACAGACACCTTAAACAGTTTAATTTCGACCATGCATGAACTCCTTGCTGCCGTTACCCACAGTAAAGATGACGTCACCTATTGTTAATCGAACCGAATAAACATTTTTGATTCAGTTGTGCAAAAAAATACACTTAATAACGCTTATCATAGCTACGTTTCGTTGGAAACTGACACAAATGTTGTTACAATGTTGTATTGAGCATGGCAAATGTTCACACTTTCAACATTTCAAGGGAATTCTTATATGTGAACGAACTTCTTTGACGTTTAATATGTACAGCTGCGGAAAAAAAAAAGTCCCACTTGTACTTTTTTCGGCCGTCGTTCGTCGTACAGCAAAGTTACAGATACCAATCGTTTACGATTGACGTACACTTTAATTTGCTATGCATAAAAATTGCATAGGGGCAATTGCATAGGGGCCCCTTGCTGCTGCAAGGGGCCATCTACATATTAAAATTCGCACCAACTTTTTTTTCTCAATAGCAACCCCTAGATTCCACTTCATATTTCAAAAGTTGAGCTCATTTTAACCCCGGACACCAATTTTCAATAAATTTGGACAGAAAATGAGTGAGTTATGTGCACCCAAAATCCCCCTCCCCCTATGTTAAAATATTTTTTCATACTTCAATTCATATCTCATATAATATTGGTAGTAAGAAGCTGATTTTTATTCGTACTATTAGAACTAAACGACCCAAAGATAATTTAATGTTAATATGATTTTTAATAAATTATTAATATGAGTTATGAATTATTAAATTAATATTCAAAAAAATTATGAATAGCGACCTAGCCAAATTTCGATGGAAATAGATGCAGAAATTAATATTAGATGGCTGTGCGAAATTTCAAATTTTTACGTTCAGTAGTTTAATTTATATTAAATAAAATGTGTTATTTTCATGAGTTAAGGGACCATATATAAATTTATTAAGTGAAAATTTTTTGAAAATTGCATAAAATAAACGTAAATTAGATTTATTTTGTTCAAAAACACAGTAAAAGATACCAGTATTAAAAATATCAAATTTTGAAGCAAATAAATTAGAGGTTTTTACAGTTTGATAGGGATTCTATAAAGCGTGTATTGTTGCGTCCGCTACCCTATTCCCCCAAATAAAATATTTTCCAGTTATAGAATTAGATGCAGTAGATGTATGTCTTCTAATACAACGTTCTATTTCTGAAAAACTAACATCCTCAACTTTCCCAAATAAAATATTTTCCAGTTATAGAATTAGATGCAGTAGATGTATGTCTTCTAATACAACGTTCTATTTCTGAAAAACTAACATCCTCAACTTTCCAGGCGTGAATGTGACCTTTTTTAATATCGGAAACATTAGGTCTTTGGACTTCCCCATACTTTATCAAACATTCAAAATCACGTTTTTATGTCTAAATTTTCATCTAACTATAAATTAAAATACCGCCAAACGTCTTAAGAATATTGCACATTGCAGACGATAGTATTAAATGAAGAAAGTGAAATAACAAACACAGTGATAATATTGGGTCGGCAAAAAAGTAATTGCGTTTTTTACAAACAAACGAAAAACAAACTTGCGAAAGTCAACTTTGACTTTCGCAATCTTGCAAACTTGCGAACTTGCGAAAGTTTTTACAAACTTGCGAAAGTCAAACAAATAAATTTTCTATCAGGAAATCATTCTTCAGTTCGACCATAGCTGAGTAATATTCAAGCTTGTAGTCAGAAGAGCAGAGAGCAGCCTCTAACTCCTGCCAACATTTCACCTGTCTAAGAGAACCATCAACGGAAATACTCAATATCATTTTCAAAATTACAAAGATTTTCAAAATCGTGAGCAGTCATTTTGCATTTTTCCCTTAAATCATGTGTACGAACCAAGGAAGTTATGAACTCACGGGTCATTTGGACCACAGACTAAATATTCTGTTCTACCCTTGATATTCTCAGTACAAAAAACTTAAGACAGATGGAAACAATATTTTCTTTGAAAATAATATTAATTTCTTTTAACTCTCGCGAGCGAAATTAATGAAAGGCGGAAAGTTAGGAACCTACAAATAGCGTTTTTCAATTTGCAGAAAGTCCCTTAAAAACGCGCAAAAACTAATTAGCAATATCTCCGGAAATTATCATAAAAATTGGTGAAAATTTAAATTTGGGGTAATTTGAAGGTTTTCTTTCGTTTAATAAAGTCAAAATATGGGGTTGCCTTTGAGAAAAACGAAGTTGATGCAGAATTAAATATGAAGACGGCCCCTGATGCAAATTAAATTAATAGTAAATTAAAGTACGCGTTATTTGCAAACGAATGGTATATATAACTTTACTGTACGACGAACGACGTCGAAATAAAGAGAAAGTGGGACTTTTTTTTCAGCAGCTGTACATAGCTACAATCAGTGGCGTAGCCAGAAATTTTTCATGGTGCAGGTTATGACTACTGTAACTCACATGTACTGCAACATACAAGTGTGTGATAAGGGAGTGAAGAATATACATTTCATATGGTTAATTCCTCGTGGGGTGTGGTATGACCCCCCCTCTAGATTACGCTCCTGGCTGCAATTAATATTAATATATAATTGCAGCCGGGCATATAATTAACCACTTTTTTGCCAGCATTAATTTTTGTCTTAGAAAACATCGAAATTCTGAGCAGACGAAGCTCTGAAAACAGCGAAACACTGATTTTCGAAACTTCAAGTGTAGCTAAAGGAGGATTATATCCTTATCCAACAGCGAAATAATTTTCCCACAAAAAAAGCATTATTTCTGTAATGGAGAGGTTCCAAATCCTTTTTTGCCGCGGAACCCTTGTCAGGCTAAAAACATTTAGCGGCACCCTTCTCAGGCTGAAAACTTCCGCGGCAGGTTACCTTTAAAGCAATTAGGTTGGAATGAAACATTTGGGATGTACTTTTCCTTTTCCTTACTTCTTTTAGGTTGTTTGTAGAGTTAACTATCAAGAAAGTACTCTCTTGGGAAAGAGATGTAGAATTTTGACACCTCTCTCCCACTTCAGCGAGTTCCTGTAAACGAGAGGCTACTGAACACTGAGCTCTCTCTAACTTGGCTGAAATATTTTTATTTTCGCCCACTTGGTCACTGGCTTGGCTAACTTTTTTGTGGGATACCGGTTCAGAGGAAATTATTGGATTATATTTCACCAAAGCACTCTTCCTGATTATCTCCGCCTCACCATGGCACAGTGGTTATGACACTGGAAATGGTAGACGGGCGAAGTGTGAAGGTACCGAGTTCGGGTCCCATCGCGCGCCCGTCGACCTAACCGTTCGGAGTGGTTTTCTCGGAAACTTAGCGCAAATACGCGTTAGGATCGCGCAGCTAATCGGCCGTAGTCCCACAAGCGCAAAAATCTTGATTATCTCCACGGTACCCCTGGTATACGCTCGCGGCACCCTAGGGTGCAGCAGCACACAGTTTGGGAACCTCTGCTATAATGTATTTAGATTGGCTTATTGCAGGGTTTTTTTCAATTAATGTAAACATACCAGAAGTGTATAAAATAAATTGAAGGGATTAATGATGTATTGTAGTAACATTTAGCACTAAGCAACAATTTATATATTTGGTCTTCCACTTCCACCAGCTCATCATTTGTATCTAGACACGGTTATTAAAATTAGAGCTGCCAACTGCTACGGAATATAATTAACCACTTTTTAAAAAAATAATTTTCGGCTTAAAATATAACAAAATTTTTACACCGCGTGTGAGAGGTGGCTATTATAATGAAAAAAAATACTAAAAATATTTTCTGTTTACAAAAGGTGGTTAATTATATTCCGTAGTAGTTGGCATCTATGTTAAAATTTAGATAATGTTTGCAAAATTATTCCCTGACTGATGTAAGGGCAGAAACTCTCTGCGTGTTTACTGATTTTTAGCTGTTGTGATCGAATTATTAAACATTTAATGTAAAAACAAATCTGATGATAAGAATTTTTGCAATCTCATTAATTTATACAAAGTGATTCCTATAAAAGCTGATAATATCTATTAAAATCCTAGTCAAAAAAAAAGTATGATACATTATTTTGTTCTGCCCATCATAAATTTCGTAATAATTAAGAAATCCGTCCATGAAGTTTAAGATCTTAAAACAAATTTTAAGGAGAGTATAAAAAATGTTTTATAACAACACATACATTTCATATGCGACACAGTGCTACTCAGCTTTACGGAATTTATTCTTTAAATGGGAATGATAAATAATTATTAATGAAGGAGACAACAGACTTTCAAAACTATTTTAATAGATTACGCAATTGGGCATATGATTAGCTAGCTGTATATAAGAAATTAAAACCGAAAAAAAATTGTGTTACATTTTTTAAATTTAATTATCAGGTAACCAATTGAGTTGAAATTGCATTGTGCTAATTCCTTTTATAATTTAGAGTAGCAAATTTTATCTAAGCGTTTAATGGAACTTCATTTTTATTATCTGCATTTACTAATGTAAAAGAAAAATAGTAATGATTGATCGCGATTTAAGTAAGTTTTTAGTAAAACATTAATGTACTTTAAAGTGCCTTTAAAATTATCATTATTTTAAATTGTTCATTTTCTAGAGAACAACGATAGTATTTTGATACTACTAAAACTTAAAAAAGATGCATCTTATTTAGAAACTAAAGTAGAAGACCAAATATCAGCACGAAAATTTAGTTTGTTGAAAATAATATTTGACGCTATTACTCCACCGAGAAAAAAAAACATACAATGTTTCGAATAAAATAATACGAATAAAGAAAAACGTAGTTATCGCATGCTCCGAAAAAAAAAAAAAAAAAAACGTCAACTTATACTTTATTCGGTCGTTCGTCGTACAGCAAAGTTGCATGTACCAATCGTTTACGATTAACATACATTTTAATTTGCTATACGTAAAATTTTCATTAAGAGCCGTCTCCATATTTAAATAAGCAGAAACTTTTTCTTTTCCAACGGCAACATCTACATTTCACTTCATATTTCAAAAATGTAGCTCATTTTGACCCCGGACACCCCAGTCTTCAGTACATTTGAACTAAAACTGGATGAATTATGAGCATCCAAAATTCCCCTTCTCCTATGTTAAAATATTTTTTCTTACTTTAATTCATTGTCTCATTTAATGTTGATAGTAAGAAGCTGGTTTTTATTTGTGCTAATAGAGCTAAACAACCCAAACACAATTCCCTATTATTATAATTTTTAATAAAATATTAATATGAATAGTAAGTTATTAAACTAATATTCGAAAAAATTATGAACAGCAATCTAGCTATACTTCGACGGAAATAGACGCAGAAAGCAATTTTACATAGATGTGCAAAATTTCAAATTTTTGCGTTCAGTAGTTACTTTTATATTAATCAAAATGTCTTTTTTTATGAGTTAGGGGGCTGTATATTAATTCATAAAGGGATAAATTTACGGGAGTTTTTAAAATTCATGTTCCTATATAAAAGGTGTTTCTAAAGTGTCCGTGCAAAATATTAAGGAAATAGTGCGCATCACAAGGATTATGAATTGCATGACCGCAAACATCATTTTAACCCTTTAAGAGGAAGGTATTTTGGGTTAGTTTCTAACAGATGTGTGAGCGTTGCTTTTAAATGTTGTTATTAACAAAGTTTTCTGTGTACTAATGGTTACATAAACAAAATATAAAATGCAATAGTGATGCTTCTAAACGAGGTATTTTGCTCAATGATTGTATTAACAATACTATCACGCATGAAACTGTTAAATAATCAGTTACGGCGGATTTTAAACTGCTGGCGAAGTTTGTCTGCACTTTCGTAAGGTACGTTCAAATTTTTAATGCAAAAGAAAATTGTTTAAAAATTGTGGTGGGAAATCTTCTGCTAAAATCGGTAGAGTTGGCAACTATGCCATACCGTACTTTCGGCTTACGAACACGTGCACGATAATTGTGGTGCATATGGCAACGCTGCAGAAGATTGAGAACGGTTTCTCGCTCAGCTACATTCCCTTTGTTATTAATTTTTTTTTCCTTTCAAATTCTCATAGCTTCCAACCTTTACGGATTATAATTAATCACTTTATGTAAACAGTAACTTTCGACATAGAATATTGCAACACATCTAAGTTGAGCGAATATTAATTTTAAAAAATAGTTGAGAAATATACTGTTTGCAAAAAAAAAAAAAATGGCTAGTTATATCCCGTAAAAGTTTGCAGCCATGATTTTCCCATCTCATTTACTCGTTCAACGTGACGCGTGCGTACCAGGGTCGTCTGACACATTTAATTCATCTCTGCGCGTGAGTGAGGTAGTAGACAGAGAAAAAAAAAATCGGGGGATATGCAGTAATTCCGGAGAGGGGGGAAGATATATAGCACTAAAATTTTTTCACCTTCCATTCATCTCCAGAATCAACCCAAATAAAAAACTACAAATGTATCGACTAAAATTTCGTGGAGGGATCAAATCCCGCATGTCCAACCCCCACCCCTTGGCCAAGGCCTTGCCTGTGAATGGGAATTCTTTGCTACTCTAATCTCTTTTCCACAACAACAGCATTTTTTGCTCACTTCTAGAGGCAGTTTCAATTCCACCTGTCACAACCTAGCCAAACACACTAGAGATGAGTTCGGGCTCATTTTTTGAAGCCCGAGCCCGCCCGAGCTCGAAGACTTTTAATCCGAGCCCGCCCGAGCCCGAGCAATATTATTAAAGTTGGAGCCCGAGCCCGCCCGAGCCCGAAATTTCAGCTAAAGACAAATAAAATTAACTACTTCATTAATAGGATACAATAATTTTTGGAGCTTCACACACCTTCTAGTTCCCCGTGCCGCTATTTTTTGAAATAAGTACGTCTATTTATCCCATGAATCACTTTTTAAAATCTGTTTCAAGGAGTATGTTCAACAAAGGAGAAATTTTTCACGAGCCCGAGCCCGAACGCAATCGTTAATTACAGAGCCCGAGCCCGAGTCGGGCCCGGGCTCGGGCTCGGGCTTTCGGGCTCGGGCTGAGCCCGTCTCATCTCTAAAACACACACAGAGCCAGGTTTTCTTGACCGTCACCAAACTTCCAGCATCCTATTGCACCAACTTCCCAGGGTTGCGCAAATGGCGTCTACAGGATTTACATCACAGAAGCCCTTTACACACCCGCTTTCTCCAGCAGTGCACCTTACTGGTTTCGTAAACTGAAGCATTGACCGTAGTTCAACGAGAGCTAAGGTCAAGAGTTCTTGATCGCTAAAAATAACTAGAGAGCCAAGCAAAAGGAATCAGATTTTCTGTATTTAAAAGAAAATACTTTTTAAAAATCTGGTTCCGAGAAATTTCAGATTGAGTTTGTTGTTTCTTTGTGAACATGTATTTCGGATTTGTGTGCTTGGCCCGAGATCCGCTATAAATCCACGTCAGAAGGACAACACAAGGGGGTGCCCTCCGTGGGGGCACTTTTTCTTCACCTTTGTGGGAAACAAGCGTCTAGTCCCCGCCGGATCTACTTTGGAACCATCCAATGCGCATGCTCGTAGACTTTATTCCCTTCATACGGGGTTCAAAATTCGATCCGCTCAGGAAATGAATGGTGTCGCCATCTAGTGATTACTTTTGGAAACTTTGTATTTCTAATAATAATAAGAAATTTTGAAATATTTAGGATTAGCTTTGAACTTGTGTTTATTTTTCCTTTTGTATTATAAAAAAAAAAAAAAAATTCTTCAAATATTTATTCTTTCTGATGATCTTGGAATTACCAATTGCTTGTTAATTAAAATTGTGTATTAAGTAATTTTTACATAAGTTAATTGTTTTTTTGATATATTATATAGTAAATAATTTTAGCAGATTTTGGAATATTTAGTTTTAAATAAGAGTGGCCGCACACACACAATCCCGTTTTTATTTTTATATCCCAAATGTCCCCCATCTAGTGATTAATTTTGGAAACTTTGATTGTATTTCTCCGTAATGAAAAGAAAATATATCAAATAGTTATATTCTTTACTTATAATCTATAATTAGCAATATTGTAGCTGGTTAATATTCCTACATAAGTCAACTATTTTTAAAATAGTTTATTAAGTAAATGATTTTAGCAGATTTTGAAATATTTATTATTGGCCTTGAACTTGTTTTTATAGCAGTTTTGTATTTGTGTTAAGTTAAAAAAAAATAATACTGCATATCACCTCCTGCCCCCCCCCCACCCCCCGAAATTTAATTTTAGCACGACATATCCCCTTTCAAAATTTTTTTCTGCCTACGGCCTTGGGCATATATGCATTTTCTTGAGTTTTAGGGGGAGGGGACTGCCCCCTCCTTTTGTCTGTATATAATATTTTATGTATTCTCCAATTTTATACAATCGGAAATTTGTTGTAAGATTATGAAAACTATCTTTACTTATTAGATGTTTTAGTTTAATCTTTTGAAATTTTAAAACATCTAACACAAAAATGAATTACAGCCGAACCTCGATTTAACGTACTTTGATTTGCACAAGCAATTGCTTGAACAAGCAATTGGTAATTCCAAGATCATCAGAAAGAATAAATATTTGAAGATTTTTTTTTTTTATAATACAAAAGGAAAAATAAACACAAGTTCAAAGCTAATCCTAAATATTTCAAAATTTCTTATTATTATGAGAAATACAAAGTTTCCAAAAGTAATCACTAGATGGCGACACCATTCATTTCCTGAGCGGATCGAATTTTGAACCCCGTATGAAGGGAATGAAGTCTACGAGCATGCGCATTGAATGGTTCCAAAGTAGATCCGGCGGGGACTAGACGCTTGTTTCCCACAAAGGTGAAGAAAAATTGCAAACCTGCGTAATCAGTTTTTGGAAACAGAATTCAAGAAAATGCATATATGTCCAAGGCCGTAGGCAGAAAAAAATTTTGAAAGGGGATATGTCGTGCTAAAATTAAATTTCAGGGGGGGGGGGGGCAGTAGGTGATATGCAGTATTATTTTTTTTTAAACTTAACACAAATACAAAACTGCTATAAAAACAAGTTCAAGGCCAATGGTAAATATTTCAAAATCTGCTAAAATCATTTACTTAATAAACTATTTTAAAAATAATTGACTTATGTAGGAATATTAACCAGCTACAATATTGCTAATTATAGATTATCAGTAAAGAATATAACTATTTGATATATTTTCTTTTTATTACGGAGAAATACAATCAAAGTTTCCAAAATTAATCACTAGATGGGGGACATTTGGGATATAAAAATAAAAACGAGATTGTGTGTGTGAGGCCATTCTTATTTAAAACTAAATATTCCAAAATCTGCTAAAATTATTTACTATATAATATATCAAAAAAATAATTAACTTATGTAAAAATTACTTAATACATAATTTTAATTAACAAGCAATTGGTAATTCCAAGATCATCAGAAAGAATAAATATTTGAAGAATTTTTTTTATAATACAAAAGGAAAAATAAACACAAGTTCAAAGCTAATCCTAAATATTTCAAAATTTCTTATTATTATGAGAAATACAAAGTTTCCAAAAGTAATCACTAGATGGCGACACCATTCATTTCCCGAGCGGATTGAATTTTGAACCTCGTATGAAGGGAATGAAGTCTACGAGCATGCGCATTGGATGGTTCCATAGTAGATCCGGCGGGGGCTAGACGCTTGTGCACGGGAATGGGATCTCTTTGGTAGATATTATGTTTTGGGGGCGCACACTTTTTGTGCAAATACGTAGGGGGGTTAGGTCGGCTTGACGGCGATCGCCGAGCGCCCCCAGCCCAAGGGGGCCCCGGTGAGGCATTCAAAAGTGGATATACAACTTTATACTAAGAGTAATTTCATTATTTATTTTCCAGCAATCTTACGCAGTGACGCAGCGGAGGATCCTCGAAACCCTGCGACGCAAGGGCCCCCCCCCCCAAATCTCTAAAATAGTTAAATGTGATTTTAGGTGCGTAAGCCTAGTTTTCAAATATTACATATTCTAATATTTTATTCCCTGTAAATTCCTCAGTAAGGAGCAGGGCCTGATTTCCGAGGGGGGCATTCGGGGCAAGCGCCCGAGCCCCCAAATTGTTCTTTAAAAATTTGTAAATTTTGAAAAAATTTTCGAAAGAGGGGGCCCCCAATGAAGCTTTTGCCAAGGGCTCCGAAATCGACAAATCGTCTCTGAAGAGGACCCTTTTAAATCTCTAGCCGAGGCCCGAGGGCCCCCAATAGAGCCAGTCCGGGCCTGGGGGTTCCATTCAAAAAATGCAATAGCGATGAAACAATCAATTCTTTATTACAATTAACTACACATATATTTTCTTATAATTGAAAAAAAAAGAAGCAAACAACTATTACTTATGTTATATTTAACACTACGTGTTTTCTAGTTTTGTCTGTAAAACCTTTTCTTTCTCTCTTTTATCAGAGGCGGACTAACGTTTACGGGGCCCGGGGCAGTCTTCCAGATGAGTCCCCTTTTCAAGATGGTATTTTTAAACCAAAATTCACCTTTTAAAGCAAATATTGATGGCTCTCTCTATATATAATTTAAGAAAATAATAAAGAGTATGCTTTATTATCTCTGTCCTAAAAACTTTGAAAATATGAACAAGAAATGTATATGAGCACAAAAAATTATTGAAACAAATCAGTATAACAGATGGCTTTATGACTAAGCATGTAAATAAGAAACGAAATGTATTATACTTGAAATAAAATTATTCTTGAAAGACAGAGTAATATTTCGAAATACTTATTATTAAAATACGCAGTGGCGGATTTTGCTCTTTAGAGGCCCGAGCCGCAACTCAATTTTGAGGCCCCCCTCCTCAAAAAAAAATCACTAACTCTAACTCCTTTACATTATTATTAATTGTTTTAAAATGTTTAAATTCCTTTTATATCTAGTTTATGTCTACAAACCAGGGCCTGACTTTCACTATAACACTTTTGTGCCCAGGGCACTTTTCAGATTTTGTGTCCTTTAGCTGGCTCAATTTTTGTGCCCCTGTATATCTTGTTATACTCAATTTTTTGGCTTATTTCTCCATGTGTGCCCAGGGCACGTGCACCAAGTGTCCGTCCGATAGTCAGGGCCTGCTACAAAAGGAGTATTAAAATTTTAAAATAATTTTTATGTTTATAGATTTGTTCATCTTAAAAACATTTTTTATCTCAATAATTTTTGTACTACGTTTCACTTTTCATGATTAACACTAAATAAACATCAGCATACCTCTAAGTATAACCCAGCAACTGCAGTTTTATATTGATTATTTTTCACTGTTACTTAATTACGTCGAATTACTTTTTGTGGACCACTGGCATATGTCTTGTTTCAGTCATGAAAATTTTGACCACTTAACAGGTACTTTTGAAGGCCAGAACAAGGGAAACGTGATCAGAAACATGACTTTGACATCACAAAGTTCAGAAAAATTCTTTACTTGGATAAAATGAACCAAAAATTTAACATTCCTTCTAGAACATATATTTATAAATATTTAAATATGTTCATAAATTTCCCGTTTGGAACTGCAAAACTACGCAGTTTAATAGTAAAAGTAAACTTTCTGTTTAGTCTAATTTTTGTGTTTATTCAAAAACTGTCAATAAGTTTAGGGCTATTAATTGAGTAATTAGGTATGAATAATGTATACACACACACACACATTATTCTATATTTTAAATAGAATGAAAAAAACTACAAGAGAAGATAAAAAAAAACAATACTTTAAGTAGTTAAAGTACAAAAAATATTATTGACTTAAAAATAAATTCCACTTTATAATGGGTAAATGGGTATGCTCTAAGCTTCGGTTCTAGGTTTATTATTAATGTTTAGCATTTTCATCTGCGACTATAAAATACATGCCGTATTTATAATATAGTTATCATAAATATTTTTTAGTTGAAAACAAAAAAATTAAATTAATCATCATTTGTTTTTTAAGTTTTTAAATAACTGTGTATGGCATTCCAGTTCAAAATTTGTCTATGAATTTTAACCCACTATCATCCGATCGAGCTGAAACTTTGCATGCATGTGAAATTTCGGTGACGCTAAGTATTGCTTTCTTTAATTTTTCAATGCTTTTTTTTAACTATCAAATATCTTCCCCCAATCCCCCCAAAAAAGTGTTATCGCACATGCATCAGCTCATATCTTTTTAATTATTGGTCGGCAATTTTTTATCATTGCATACACGGAAAGTTTCGATTCCAAAAAAAGATAAAAATCGGTTATCCCTAGCTTAAATTTTTAATTTTTAGTTATTTTTCGGAAGAAGATAAATTATTGTTTCCAATTTCTTTTACATCGTGACAACCAACAACAATTATATATTCTAGGTATATTTGAAAATTTCACTGAATTCAGAGTGTCCTTTCCTAAATCATTTAAATGAAGAACGGCTGAAAAATATAAAATATTTAATTTTTGACAAATTTTTCAATCTCAAGCTGTAGAATAAAACGGTTCAGATTTTTCTCTTTTAAAATGAGAACTATTCTTATCAGACTGTACACTTTTTGATTTGGGGGGGGGGCGGCAATCTATAAAGCAGGTGTATTTGAATGTCCTACTGCAATACCAGCTACTGAGCCGCAATCTGATTCAGTGCAGCCCAACCAGTGGCTGAGCGCATAGCACGCTGAAACGGGAGATGGAAGGTGCCTAGTTCAAAACTTAGCGTAAATAGGGGTCAGAATCCCTTAGAAAGACCCCAAGGGGAGCACCCACACCCATCGTCATAGATCCCACTTGTACATAATTGGCCGTAATCCCCCAACACAACTAATTGATTTCGGATAGGGAAAATGCACAGGGCACCTTCCCTCTGCACCTGTATTTTTTTAGATAAAATATAGTGAGCAAATTAAAACAATGCAAAAAAATCTAGGCATTTTTCTTGGAAATAATGGACAGTTGAGGGCCCTAAAATTCCAAGGAATGTTGCATGAAAATACCAGGAACTTTATTGAACAGCTCAGGAAAGATCCACTGAATTGCATATTGTTCAGTAAAGTTCTTCAGTTCAGTTCAGTAAAGTTCTTCAGTAAAGTTCAGCACCTCAACTGCCTATTATTTTCAAGGAACACTACTGGAACTTTTATTTATTTATTTATTTATTTTTAATTCTAGTCATTTTTAAGTGAACTGCCTGTTTTTTAAGGTCGTGAGACCACTATTCGGTTAAGTGACGGGTTGAACGAAACAGTAAAGTTTTCAAAGGGAAATGTATACTTTCTGTATAGTATTTGTAAGTCTAACTTATCCTTATTTCCAAGGAACGTTTCTGGATATTTTTACAGTGAAATACGGAATTAAAGCATCAATTACTTATAAACTAAAAGTATTCGTATTAAAGTATTAGTTTAGATTATGGTCCAATGCTGTGAAGAGGAAAGGGAGTCACCAAAGAAAAGATTGTTCAAAAGCGCTTTCTACTCTAGAAGCAATCCTGAAACTATGAACAAAGTATATGTCTCTCGAACAGATAGTTACATATAGTTTTTTTCTTTATGAAAACCGAATTTGGAGGCCCCTTAGAAATATGAGGCCCGAGGCGCGCGCCTCATGCGCCTATTGGGAAATCCGCCACTGAAAATACGACAGTAAAAAAGCTAGTAATTCTTTGCTCTTATTATCTGCTTACTAGAGGATAAAGCCCGTAGTGTAAGCAATTGCAATGGGCGCTAGGAAAAGCATTCCACAAAAACATGTCTACACTCTATATATTTAATCTTTGTCCACTTAAAATAAATAACTTCATAATCAATTTTATTCTATACCGAAATCGGAATTGCATTTTCTTGTAAAAACGTACGAAAAACTTTTCACAATAGAACGATCTAGCTTCGCTGGGAGCAGCCTCTCCAGGGGCGGATCCAGAAATTACTCAAGGAGGGATTGATTGTGTGTGATTAAGGCAAACCTGCGCGAGGGGTATCTACCTAAAATGAGGGATGCCTTGGTAGAGGACTTTCTAAAGGATTCTAATGCGTATTCACGTTACATCTGGAGAAAACCTACCAAAACTCCAGACCGTTAGATCGACGACCGCCCGATGGGACCCGAACCCGGGACCTTCGCACTTCGGCCGTCTACCATTTTCAGTGATGTAACCACTGTGCCATGGTAAGGCTCAATTACTCAAGGAGGGGGCGATTTTGTACCTGAAACAGGAAGGGGGGGGGGTAGAATGCGTGAAATCATTTTATAATTAATTAATTTAATAAATTATACCAATTAATGTAATTACTTATTTTATTAATAAAATCTATATATGAGCGATGATTAAAAAGGACAGGGAGTAGTACCCGCAATTCACCCCTTAGAAAAAGGCTATATAATTTTCATTATACTTTCATAATATACTTTAACAGATTTTTAGACTTCGCCCACGAGGGAGCGATCACCCCCACCGCCCTCCCCTTGGATCCGCGCCTGAACCTCTCTAATATCAATGCTTCATGCAAAGGAAATGATTTTATACATCATTATCACATGCGATGCCTTATTTTGTCACGCAAATGATTAACTATTTTTACTCTCGGAAATAAAATAGAGCTGAAAACAGCGAAAAATCGCTTGAAAATTAGGGAACGGGAGGATTTTCAGATTTTAAAGTAGCACAGATATTTTTTTTTTTCATATAATTATGAAAAATTTCAATCTGATTGTACAAACGGTGTAGAATTTATTACGTGTTTTTCTATGGTAAACATTTTAATCTTTTTGGAGTAATGACGATAATAATTTTATCTTGGAGTGGTTGAACCGGTATTGTTCCAGAGTCAGTGAATCAATCAGGCATCAGTGTAATTATATAGTAAGTTTATAAAATTGTGTGCATCCGTGAGTCCGTGTGTTTGTCTGTGCGGCGTTACGGACAAACGGCTACTCGAAGAATTATCATAATTGGTGAACTGGCAATTCTAAACATGAAGTTGTGCATCTCGAAATATTTTTTTAAAAACTTAGATCTAGAATTTTTCATTCAATTTCATCGATTGCTGAGCGGTTTTTCACAGATATTCAGCAATAGGAGCGGAAATAATATCCACAGGAAAACGGTCGATATATCATCGGATAGAAGGGAAAATTTTCTTAAAAAAGCAATTTGTTCTGAATGTTTAACATTATTTGCTAATTTTTGAAATTTTTTCAAAGAAATTCCACATTTGCTAGAAATGTTCGAGAAATAATTTTTAAATTGTCGCATCTTTAAATCTACCCGTCAGAATATTTATAATTTGGTCAGACTATAAATGTACATTCAACTCCCTGTTAAAATTTAAACAAAATAAAAATACGAATCATATTCGGATAGTCACTTCCGTTTTGAAAAAAAATTAGTAATTTTGTTTTTTTCAAGCCAATTTTATTTTTACATGAAAGAGTATACCTAGTTTCCGCTAATGCTCAAGCACTTGTTGTAGCGGCCTACCAGCTTTTTTTATAGCTTCTTCATCGAAACTTCCCACCAATGACGATAACCACACTACCACATCATTTTTCATTTCTTCGTTGGATTTAAAGAACTTGCCGCGTAGCTCGCGCTTCATGTTCAGAAGCTAGTGGTAGTTGGACGGCATCAAGTCTAGGCTGTGCGGCGGATAATCAAACTTCTCCCAATGAAACAATCGAATCATCTTTTGAGTGTCACCAGCAGTATGAGGACGAGCATTGCCAAAGAGCAACGCAATTTCTTTACTGAGGATTCCTCTACGTTTGTTTTGAATTGCACGCCGTAGTTTTCTTCGCCGTAGTCGAGGTTATCGTCATTGGCGGGAAAGTTCTATGAAGAAGGTTTAGAAAAGCTGGTAACCCGCTACGACAAGTGTTTGAACATTGGCGGAAACTATCAAGAAAAATAGTTTAAGGCATGCTCTTTCATGTAAAAATAAAATTGGACTTTAAAAAAAAAATTTTTTTTTAAACGGAACTTACTT
Organism: Cheiracanthium punctorium; assembly: GCA_038373885.1. NCBI lineage: Eukaryota > Metazoa > Arthropoda > Arachnida > Araneae > Cheiracanthiidae > Cheiracanthium > Cheiracanthium punctorium. The sequence continues at coordinate 590,167 of JAWZYV010014119.1, forward strand.
TTTGAATACGCCTCGTATAAATTTGGATATTATCAATGAATTTTAGAATGAAATAGGAATTTAAATTCAATTAGCTGCTGCGTAGAAGTTTCATTATTTACCCATTGTATTTTGTGTTGTGTCCTAACCTAAGGGGCGCCTCGAGGCGCCCCTTAGGTTAGGAAAACTGTAACGCATTCCTAAGTCTGTGGTAAAACTGTGAGCACCTTTTATTAAAATGGAATCTTTGACAATGGAAGTCAAAATTGGGAATGTTTGAATAATTTACTTGGATTTGAATGAACCCAACGTTTCTTCATACTTGCTATGCTGTAGTGATTAAACATTACCTATGAAATGAAAGAGCAGTGGCTGTCATTTTCCGTTAACAAACAGCCGAATTCAAGTGACTACCAGTGGATGGTCGTATTAAAGGGCAGTATACCGAATTTTCTAAGTTTTTTTCTTTTTCTAAATTTTCGGAACTAAAAATAAAGAAATATGTTTATGGGTGACGTAATGAAGAACTAGCCCTGCCCATTGGAAGAATATTTTGGAAAAAACGTTCTACAAATGAGAATATTACAGATTTTAGAAGTTTTGAATTGGCTGACTAGTTATCGCAGCTCATTCAGTATCAACTGAAAAATTATTTTCAGCATCTAGATGAGTCCGGCAGCAAATCGGTCATTTAAGCATGGTTTCCATTAGAGCACCGAAAGTGAAGCAGCACCGGAATGGCCAGTGCTTGGGAGGGTGAACTCCTCTCTCGACCGATTCTGCTGTGGACCGTGTACGCTAAAAGAAACGCTGGTGGCCGTAAAATCTGTCGTGCCCCCATAATGAAACAAACCAACATCTCCTGCCCTCATAGAGGTCAAGTCTAATACAAGTAGGCCGTTGACTCGGCCATTAAAAAGGAAAAAAAAACCTTTAGATTAACCCTTTTAGACCCTGAGTCCACAACTGAAGACACAAAAGTCACCAAGTGTCGTACAGGATGGAGTCCTATCCTAATGTGTGCACTAGAAAAAAAAGAAGAAAAATCCTCGAAAACTTAATGATCAGGGTTTTATATTTAGTTTTTAGTTACAAATTTTCAGTATCCACATAACATATTTCATTCAAAGAAAAATCAGGTTAGAACGGGTTAATGTCGTAGAGGAAGGGTAGGGTTTATAGGATTGAAGATGCGTAAGAAGTTGGGTTGGGAAAGGTTTCAAAAATTAAAAAAAAGGAAAAAAAATCTAAAACACTTTCATAGTTTAAATACGCACTGAAGTGCTTTATGTTAAAAGTGTATCATAATCTATGCGTCACCCCTCTTGTCTTTCTTGCTTCATTTCGTAGGAAGATGTATCATAATCAATGTATTTGGCCCTATTTGCTATCCTTGTTTCATTGCGTTAGAAACTGCATCATAATCCATAAGTGTGCCGTATTTGTCTTCCTTGTTCCATAAAATACTTCTTTGGAATTAAAATCCATATTAAAATCGCCTATTAAAACTGTTTTGCAATCTTTGACAGACGTATTCTAACTATACTTAGAAGTCAAATCCCGTTGTGGAGGCAATTACAGCAGACGCTAAAGAAAACATTTAACCAAAATATGTTTTCACTCAATATATTTAATCCTCGTCCACCTAAAATAAATAACTTCAGATTCAATTTTTATTATAGACCCAAATCGAATTTAATGCTCTTCTCGAAACTCGCGGAAACTTTTGGCATTTGAACCATTTCGTCTTGTGTACACAGACCCTCTTATATCAATGCTTTATGCAAACGATCATTTTAATGCAAAAATAAAAATAATATTATGTAATCTAGAACAACTATTTCAGACGAATAGGGATTGCAGTTTTCCCTTCAAAGCCTGATGACCGTGACTTCAATAGGACGCCATGACAATTGCAACATATTATTTTGCCACGCATACTACTCACTTTTTTTACTTTGGGAAATAAAATGGATCGGAAAATAGCGAAAAATCTCTTTAAAAAGGGAACGGGTAGATTTTCAGATTTTTAAAGTAACGCAGATTGTTTTCTATATTTTTATACATAATTATGAAAATTTTCAAGCGGATCGTACAACTGGTGTAGATGTTACTCGGCATTTTGGTATAACTTTTTTAATCTTTTTGGAGTAATGGTGGTAAAAGTTTTATCCTGGAGTGGGTACCCGGAATCGTTATAGAATCAGTGAATCATTGATCAGCGTAACTATATAGTAGGATAAACAATAGGGTTTGGTACAAAATCTCGTCAAATATAGAAGATATTGCCAAACTTGGTTCAGGACTAGGGATTTACTTTTTGGCGCCAACTTCGCAACAAATTGCCAAAACCCTGGCCGACTTTTGACATTTCACTAACCTCGCCCCATCTGGCATTCCTTGAAAACTGATTCACCGTTTCGCAGGGTAGACAAAAACCGTTGTCAGAAATTAATTTTTCTAAAGTGCTAATAAAACTGAACAGATACCTTATGGGCCGTGGTAGCCCAGTGGTTAAAGCGTTGGACTCGTAACCGGAAGGTTGTGGGCTCGATACCGGCTTACCACTAAAGACCACCGTGTACATGCGATGTACGTGCACGTTAAATCCGTGGTTCCGAAAGTCCTCTCGGCGGTCGCTAGCAGTTTCCGAGGGGTGCCAATATTCAGAAGTCTCCCCCACCTTCTGATGAGGTTCCAAATTGTGGCGGGAAATTCCGGGAAGGACGTATATGTAGCTCTAAGCGACACATTCAGTAACGCGAGCTGTCCTCTCCTGGCAAATAAATAAACAGATACCTTAATAACAAGGGAGAATTAAAAGAACATGTATATGGGCGTGATTCTAATATGAAGACGTAAGTGCATCTGTTACAACTTTTAATAAAAGTAGTATACTGCGAATCAGTGCTCGAAATAAGATTTTAAAGCTGGCAGCAGAAAACTATTTAGGTAACGGCAATATCTTAAATTTTCGTATTTTCGCAATATCTATAAATAGCAGCTAGAGTTTTTTCGCTTAACTTTAACAAAATGTTAAGCGAAATTGCTTCTCATTGCAATAAATGCAATGAGAAGAACAAACAGACAAAAAGGCTTCACATTTCTTGTAACAATTCTGTAATTTTATATGTAACATTAAAATGCACCTGTGGTTGGAAGAAACAAAGTTTTAAATACTCGAAAGCTTAACTTGCCGCGAGAGCTATTGAACATCGAGTGTATTTGGGCTAGTCTCACGGGCTTTGTAGCAGTCGCCAAGACTTTTTTCGAGCCCTGCTGCGAATTAAATATGTTTTTTGAAAAAATAGGTTATTTAGTTCATTATTTGGTTAGACTATTTACTTCTCTAGTATCTAACAAATAATATTACGCTTTTTACGATCAAACAATAGTAAAAATGAAGTAAGGTGTTCAAAAGCGCGTTTTTTTTAATTTTTTTTTTATGTGGTTTGAAAAGTTTTTAAAAAACTCCACTTTTTTTGGGGGGGGCTGGGGGTAGGTATGTGGGTAGATAATAAACCCTGAGGGGCGCTTCATTAGTTTTGCACACATACGCTGACCATGGTCGGCGTTGCACTGTGTGCCGTATTGTAACACAAATACAAAAACTCTGAATCTGAAAGAAGAACTAAAAACAATAATTTCAAATATGGTACTCAGCTTTAAATGGTCGTCACTTTGATGTCACGAGTTTAAATAAACATTAGAAATCCATTCAAATTAATAGACTCTAGCTTAAAAAATCAAGCCTTGAATTAATTCAGTAAATGCTCTGATTAACTAAGGAGCCACTGATTAAAATCTATGTGTATCATTATGAATTTTCAAATTGTCGCAGTTTGTAATCTATCAGGCAGAAGGTTTTTTTTTTTTTTACTTTCTGAACATGTACCATATAAGGAAAGTATTGTAATCATGAAAAAATTGCGATTTTGGTGTATTTACACGTTTTGAGGTCTTCTGGACTCATTTATGCTACTTTTACGAGATGTGTGTGTTGTGTGTGCGTGTGTGTGAGGGAGGGAGAGGAGGAGCAGGAATTCGAATGACATCATATAGGTACGCATATTATAGGTCACTGTCTTACATACTGCATGAATTTTAACGAGTGTACGCCCTACCGTTTTTTACTGGGCTACAAAAAAAGTATTTTTAGACATTGCGGCCTATGCCATGAAATCATTTTAAGTGCACTAATGCCTGAACTAAGGAATGCAATCCTGCACTGTTTTTCGTTTCGGGGTATTTATTGATCCCGAGGGATCCCTTAATCCCACGGGATTGACATTTTATTCAAAGAATTCATTTCGGCAGAGAAAAGTAGGGACAAACAAGTTTTTAAGCACTATTATTATTAAAGTTTCACTTTAGTAATAATAATTAATCTTATTTGTGTGATAATTAATACAACTTACAGAAATATTAAAATTATATTGATGGTATTCAGAATAATGAACTTAATTATTGCTTAGCTGTTATAAAAGAATGTAAAAAATATAACGTAAAGAACCAACCTTTTCCCTACTCTAGATCTAATTTTCATAGAGAATACAAAAGCACTTGACAAAAAGCCCCCTTTATTTGTATGAAACCCTAAAGGAGCCATACATTTTTGCAAGGTTAACTGAAGCTCACCTTTTAAAAACATCACTGGCATGGGTTCCTATATGATTGTTTCTAGGGGGTGGGGGTGGGGAGCAAGTCTAGTGTCCTGCCCAGAAAGATATAATATTTAGTGTTGAAGCACATCTGTGTTATACCAGTATGTAAAACATAACAATATGGGAGTGGGTTACTACGGCCCCTCCCTACCCATTAGTATGGGCGCCCATGACCATTGATTCTTATTTTTCATTCTCATCACCTTTTCTTCGTTTTCATCACACTATTCTAGGACTCTGATGATTTGAGAATGCAATCCTACACTGTATTTGTTTTCGCAGGATTTTGGGATACGGATTTATTCATCCGGCTGCAATGCTCGATCCCACGATAACATTGCTTGACAAGCTGCAGATTAGTATTTCCCTCAATCTTGGAATTAATTTAACAACTGATTACAGAGAGGAATAATAAAAGGAAAAAGACTGTAATACGAATTTTATTTTGTGTAAAGAAAATAATTTACAGAAATATAAAATTTACAGGTACATTAACATACTTATTTTTTTAGTTGGTGAAAAAAGAACGCAAAAAGTCGAACAAATCGAGTGAATCGTTTCCTGGTCTTGATTTAATTTTAGTGAAATAAATAAAACCGTGAACTAAAAAACTTAAAATGAAAACTTTTGACAATTGATTCCTGATTGTTTGCTAAGAGATAAATCAGTATAAAATATTTCCGTTCATTTGGAAACTGGGAAGTTAGCGAAAAATTTAGATTACAATGTTTGATCCAGACTCCCATTGGAAGATAATTAAAAAAAAATAAAACTTTAAATTAAAATTTGTAACTTTGATTCATGTAATGTCATATAAGATAATTGCAAAAATTGTTGGTCAATTGAAGGTTGGGAATGTGGCGTGAAATTTTAATAAAAATAAATTATTTCTCACTTTCAATTCTAACGAAATTACGATCCTAATCCCGCGATATTAGTTCCGCAAACATTTGTGCGGGATCCCATTCCCCCCGAGATTGGTATTGCATTCCTTTGCCCAGGGATGGGGAAATAGATTTAGAGAAGCGCCATATAAAATAATTAAAATATTTAGGCGGGCCAAATAATTTTTTTTTATATATATTCAGAAGAGTACTTTGGACGCAAGGGTCAATGTGCGAAATGAAATTTTGACTGCTCTTTAATTATCTCGTTGAAATTTGGCTCCAAGTTACTAGAAGTATTTCGTAAAACGCTCTCACGATGCTCGTAGGTCATTTTATTCCTTAACTAGCTGAAGTACCCGTCCTGGACGGGTTAGTATCGAATGCAAATTTCCAAAAAGCAAGAACTTTCGTCAGCATTGTAGGAGTACACAGAATGGATGTAGTATGTTGCCAAAGTAAAGAAAGCGAAGTTATAATTTTTATGTATTGTTAAAATATTACAGGTTAGAGAGTAACTAAGTAATATCATTTCATTCGCTTTAGTCGTAATTATGTGATGCGCGAACGAATATTTACGCATATTGAAAAAGTTTTCGCAAAATCTCAAAATCTAATCAACATTTTTAAAAAAATTTGAAGCCTAGAATTTAAGTTGAGTGACAATCTATCACGTCACCCAATTTCGTTTCATTCCCTGCTGTCTTTATTTAGTGATGCTGGAACAAAATTTCATCATTTTGAAACGATTTTCGCAAAATCTCAAAATGTAATCAAAATATTTTTTAAATTCAACACCTATAAATTCAGATTAGCAGCTACCTATCATATCACTAAATTTCGTATCATTCGTATTAGTCGTTATTACGTAATGTTTGAAGAAATATAAACGTATTTTGAGAGAATTTTCACAAAATCTCAAAATCTAATAAAAATGTTTAAAAAATTGGACACCTATAGTTTATGTTGAGCAACCATCTATCATGTGACCAAATTTCATGTCATTCGCTTTAGTCGTTATTACGTAATGCGGGAATAAAGATTCACTCAGTTTTAAACGATTTTCACAAAATCGCGAAATCTGATCGATTTTTTAAAAAATTAGATGCTTATAGTTTAAGGTGAGTGACCACCTATCATTCCACCAAATATCATTTTTTAACCTTTGCAGTTATTACGTGATGTGCGAACACAAATTTACGCAGTTTGAAATGATTTTTCGCGAAATCTCAAAATCTAATCAAGATTTTTTTTTAATTCGACGCCTATGTTTTAAGTTGAGTGAGCACCTATCATGACACTCAATTTCATACAATTCGCTTCAGTCGTTTTTACGTGATGCTTGAACACAAATTTACGCAGTTTGAAAGGATTTTCGCAAAATCTCAAAATCCAATCAAGATTTTTTAAAAATTCGACGCGTATGTTTTAAGTTACATGACCACCAATCATGACACCCAATTTCATATCATTCGCTTCAGTCGTTTTTACGTGATGCTTGAACACAAATTTATGCAGTTTGAAAGTATTTTCGCAAAATCTAAAAATCCAATCAAGATTTTTTAAAAATTCGACGCCTATGTTTTAAGTTGAGTGACTACCTATCATGACACTCAATTTCATATCATTCGCTTCAGTCGTTTTTACGTCATGATTGAACACAAATTTACGCAGTTTGAAAGGATTTTCGCAAAATCTCAAAATCCAATCAAGATTTTTTTTTTAATTCAACACCTATGTTTTAAGTTGAGTGACCACCTATCATGACACCCAATTTCATATCATTCGCTTCAATCGTTTTTACGTGAGCTTGAACACAAATTTACGCAGTTTGAAACGATTTTCGCAAAATCTGAAAATCTAATCAAGATTTTGTAAAAATTCGACTTCTATGTTTTAAGTTGAGTGACCACCTATCATGACACTCAATTTCATATTATTCGCTTCAGTCGTTTTTACGTGATGCTTGAACAAAAAAAGCGTCACGGACAGAATGACAGAATGACAGAATGACAGAAGGACAGAATGACAGACAGACAAACTTTTTTTTGAGGGTCGCATCGGATTCCCGGGTGCTTGAAACGGATAGAAATTGAAAAATTTTTGAATTCCAAGAAATGTACAGACAAAAGTCTAATTTTATTTATATAGATATCCTTTCACGAAGATTCATTGTTGAAAACACCTGCTCGCAGATGTACGAAGACCCAAACATCGAAATAATTTCCTGAGCGTGTTTTATGAAATTGGGGAATTGAGACTACGGTAAACTTTTGTAGAAATCAAGATTTGATGAATTGTTAAACAGATGCTTTAGCGTATCGTTGCATTGTAGTTCAATTATTTCAAGTTAGTAGTCGGTTTCAATCTCCTCACAATTTACTGTGAATGGCGAAAAAATTAGTTGTAAGTCACCTTTCTATCTTTTTAAAATCTTCAAATCTCCTGTTGAACTCGTTTTCCAAGTGATTTGTTTGGCTAACAAAATAATTTGCTTTTTCACTGGTCAATTCAGCAAATGAATGCAGCTTGGGAAAATGAGTGAGATTTCCTTGGGATATTTGTGTCGAAAATAAATGTGGCTTTAACTTGAACGCCTTTATTTCAGCCCACGCATAACCAAGAAGAGTACTTTTGCCTTGGATACTTTTATTTAACTGCATTAAGAATCCAAGCAAATCAGTTAAAAATGCGAGATCCGAAATCCATTGCGGGGATCTTCAATCATTTTTAAACCATTGTCATCCAACATTTAATTTTTGATTTTTGTCGCAAAAATTCTATTACTTCTTTTTTTAATTGCCACATTCTTTCAAAAACTTGGCCAGCACTTAGCCACCGTACCTTATTATGGTACAGCAAGTCAGAATAATCGGATTCTAGAGACGTGAAGAATTGTTCAAATTGTCTTGCGTATTAGTCCACGGGTTCGAATGGTATTGACGACTTTGACAGCGATATCACGGACATGCTTATTTGAAGTACAGCTTTACACAACACTTCTTGGTGTATCATACAATGCAAGAATATAACTTTGTTGTCTGGATATTTTTCATTTAGTAAACCGACAAACCCTTGATTCGTTCCCACCATGTTTGGGGCACCGTCGGTTGTAATGCTTAATCAATTTCTGTGGTGGCAGATGCAGTGAATGTAAACATTTTTTTCAAACACGCCATAACTGTCCCTTTCGGAGGTTGTTTCTCTCATAGAGTTCACGCAGACTAATTCTTGAGTAATATTAAATTGGTCACACCTCGCATGAAAATAAGCAATTGAGGGGTATATGATATATCTGTACTTTCGCCCATTGTTATCCAAAAAGCCACAAAGCTTTCAATTTTCTCTTTAACCCTTTGAGGCGCAACCCTTTCCCAATGCTGAAAAAAGGGCAGCCGTTGCCATCGCTCTACTTAACTACCAGCAAGATGGCGGAAGATCGAAACGTTCATCGCGTGCCACAGATTAGAGACCCTTTTCTTGACGCAGCTGCCCGGCACAACCAGCTGCGTCAAGAAAAGGGTCTCTAGATCTGTGGCACGCGATGAACGTTTCGATCTTCCGCCATCTTGCTGGTAGTTAAGTTGAGCGATGGCAACGGCTGCCCTTTTTTCAGCATTGGGCAATCTATCTAGCTGTTCTCGCATTCTTCCATTTTTCAGCAGATGTCAGTGCTGTTCAAAATAATCGTGAACAATTTTTTACGGGAAATGACGTGCTAAAAAGTAAAAGATTCTCGTGGAGCTATGTCACCCGCAACTATTTTTATAGAAATCAAATCTATTCTTCGTGACTGGCAACAGTCAAAACGTCAGAGTTTGGTGTTGCCAGAGCGGCAACACTGCGCGTTAAAGGGTTAAGTTGAGATGTTATGTTCCCGGAAATGTGTTCAATCCTTGGTGCTATGGTTCGGCGCGATAGACTGATTGATTCAAAAAGTTTATTTTTATCTGGGCACAAAACATCAGCATACAACTTGCAAACAATCCTTCACGAATTCGCCTTCACTAACTATTTTATTAGATTTCGCAATTTTGTAAGTTATCATGTAACTTGCCTTGGTCACGTTTTTCGCAGTTGCATCCTGTTGCTTAAATAAACTTTTGCTGACTTCGGAGCCGTTTTGACAATGACTCAATTTTGGATTTTATCTCTTCTTCACAAAGAGAAGCATAAATCGAAGAACCGTGTCTTTCCGTTTAGTCTTGAAATGGCGAAGTGCGTTAAACTCTTTATTAACAAGTGTTTCGTTGCAGAGGAGACACATGGGCTTATCGTGAAACATAATGAAAAAATATTTTCGAGTCCATTCGTTCTTAAATGACCGGCACTCAGCATCCACTTTTCTTTTTCTATTTGATGCCATTCTGATTCTGTAAAACTTTAAATAATTTATAAACAAAACACTCCGCGCACTCTTAAATAAAACAAATCATTCCGCAATTCACGTGCGTGAACAACCACGTTTGTTCGAACTCGGCTGCCGCTTTGCACTGGCTGGCTTCAGTCTTCAACTTTGTAGCAAACGAGGGGGGGGGGGGGAGGCATGGGTGACTGAGAGAAAATAAGCTTGCCACGGCGTCGTCGGGTTCAAAGGCGGCGCCGGTCCAACAGAAGTTGGGTATTCTTTGAGTGCATTGACACCGACTTGTAAAAATTAATGGGGGGGGGGGACTCGTATCCTTACGGAGGAGACGAGGGGGGGGGACACAAAATCCTTCCCTCCGTCAGTAGAATAAAGGGATTCAGAAATTTTAGAGTTGAAATTTCAAAATGGGCTTTTTCAACATAACGCTTGCATTAAAACAAAAAGAATTCCAATTAATAAATTTTTCAAAAATTTTTTGAACTCATTTTTTTAAATTAAAATTTGAACTAAGATTTCGAATCAGTCTTCAGTACACATATGGACGAAGCAAATCTCCCTTCTGAAAGAGCAGGTGAAGTTTAATTAAGTTAATAATAGCATAACGAATAAAATCTTTTTCGAAATTTATTTAATGGTAATTTCATAGCAGAGAAGAAAATGCACACATGCAAATGTCAAAAACTATTCTGCCAAACATTACTCCATTTAATATTTCAAAATACCCTAACAAAGAAGTACAAACGAGACGCAACACTAAAATTCGTATTTTGATTTTATTTACTTGCAAACATTCATCAGAGATGATTTTTACTAATATAAAATATTATTTTTTATTTTACTACATGATGAAACCATTTTCAGTTCCCACTGTTTTGTGAGACGAAGAGCTTTGGCAAATGAAGACTGGATAAATTTTCAGTCGAAACGATATATATAAGTATTATAAGTATTATTGTTATAAGTATTACTTGTTATCTATACTATTAAACTCTGTGCGCGTCTGTCTGTGTGTGTGTGTGTGTAGCATCATCTCCTCCTAAACGGCTGGGAGTTGAGTTTCGAATGAGGTATCCACGAATTCGGAAAATTTCGAGAAAGAACCTCCGCTAATTTAAATTTCGAAATTCGAATTAGTTTAGGAGATATTGATAAAAACCCCCATCAAAAACGCTAATTTTTGCTCTCCGCAATTCCGTGATTGTAACCCCTGTAGTCAAAAAAGTGAGAAATAAGCATCGAGGTTGCCATGTTTGTCTATTTTATTAAATTATTTAGACTCCTGCAGTAAAAATAAAAGAATAATGATTTTTTTTCTGTTTAGATTATTTACAAAGTTATTTTTTAATTAAAATATTGCGTTCATGTTAAATCAGAGCTGGAATTCAATGTTTTTTATGTGTAAAAGAATAAGGGATTGAGAGACTTCCGAGACTAATATGTATATTTTTTAGTTTGGCCGAAAAAAAAATGGCTCATTTGGCGATTTTGAGAAAGTAGTAGGTTCTACCGATTTGTACAGTTTTGGGCTTGGCGCAAATTACTGAGAGCGTAACGAAATAGTATTTTTAATAACGAGTATAAGTTTTACGGCGCTATACTTTGATTTTTCATATAGAAATAATGTAGTTATTAAGGCGATTTTAAACGATTTATAGAATTTTCACGAAATTAAGTAAACTGATTTAAGTTAGAGGAATTCCGCCAAATTTCAGAAAATTGAAATTCTCGCATTTCGTACATGGCAGTTAACGGTGATTAAAACCCGTTATAGTTAATAATAATTTAAATAACTGCTACTTATCAATAATATGCCTGCATTAAATTTTGGCGATGGAACCATATAAATGATAGATAACTATTTCACATTTTGATTGCTGTTAAATCAATGCTTCGAATGATTCCCTGAAAACAAAAAAAAATCTTGCAAAATGGTGTATGTTGGCATTTGGCGATCGAAGTACTGTGTAATAAATAATTGATTCTTATTACTTACCGAACATGTACCATGTAAGGAAAGTATTGTAATCATGAAAAAATTCGACTTCGAGATTTTGGTGTTTTTACACGTTTTGAGGGCTTCTGAATCCATTTATGCTATTTTTACGAGATGTATGTATGTATGTGTGTATGTGTGTGTGTGTGTATGTGTGTTTGTGTGTATGTGAGCGAACACGATAGCTCCTGAACGGGGCATGCGATTGAGCTCAAATTGGGTATATATGTTATAAACCACCGTCGCAAGACCGGTATTGATTTGGGTGTGTATAGGACTTATAGTTTTTCTACAGGGCTACGACAAAGATTTATTTTACATTATGGCCTATGGGGAGAAATTCTTGAAAGTGCGGTAGCGTTTAAACGGTACATTCGATTGAACTCAAATTGGGTATATATGTTATAAACCACTATCTTAAGACCCATATTAATTTGGATGTGTATAGGACTTATAGTTTTTCTACAGGATTACGACAAAGATTTCTTTTACATTATGGCCTATGGGGGGAATTTCTTGAAAGTGCGCTAGCGTTTAAACGGTAGATTCGATTGAGCTCAAATTGGGTATATATGTTATAAACCACCGTTGCAAGACCGGTATTGATTTTGGTGTGCATAAGACTTATAGTTTTTCTACAGGACTACGACAAAAATTTCTTTTACATTATGGCATAATGGCATATGGGGAGAAATTCTCGAAAGTGCGCAAGCGTTTAAATGGTGCATTCGATTGAGTTTCAATTTGGTATATATGTTTGAATTATTCATCGATTAAAATTTATTTAAATGCTTGGTAATGATCTTAATCGTAAGTGTTCGGAAAGTCGAGTGGAGTCACTCCAGATTTTTTGTTAAAGCAGCGCTACGGAAGTTTCATTTACTAAAAGCTGTTAGAAAGGCGTAATTAATACTGTCTAATATATTTTTTGTTTTACGAATTGAAATGTATGTTGATTCCTACTTTAGTACATTTCTTAGCAAAGTTGGCGAAAAATATTCAAATGTAGTGCAGCTCTGTACTTATTACTTTCAGGGGTGGCTCCAATGGGGGGTCCGGGGGGGCACGTGCCCCCCTGTCGGGGAACTTGTGACCCCCCATCGGGGCTATTTGATTAATTAGTCGGGGAATTTTCATAAGAAGAAATTTATATTTTAGCTGAGTTTTAATTTTGATTTTGCGATTTAAAAAAATTAATTTTGTACTTTTTAAATACACATGAAAGGCAAATGAGTATTGGAGATTGAAGCGGAAATGTTTACATTACTGGGAGATAGCTCATTGGGGGGGGGGGTATATTCCTCAGAACTTCTGAATAATGGCTAAAACTACTTTCCGTTTTCATTCATTTCTTATCTCTACGATCCTTTTCATGTCAAAAAACAGCCACTTCCTGCATCTCCCAATACTGTGATGTGTTAATGAACGGCGGGGGAGACTTCAAATTCGAATAGTGTATATTTGAAATCTGTGATCCCACTCTCAGGAGCCATTTTACTGGATTTGCAGCAAGACATCAATCTTAAGGTAACAAAAGTGCCAATCTATTCTTCCAACGACAAATTTATGACACCACATGTGCCACCACTTTCTATTCGAGGCTCTTTTAATTGCTTAAAATTGCTTAAACGATTGTGCATTTTGTCGCCGACACCATAGAAAAGTACAATATGGGTGTGGGTGGTCGGGATGGGGAAGACAGTGACCGTTAATTAGACCAGTCGGGTAGATAAAATATTTCGAGGGAAGGGAAGCATGGCTTTGCTTACACAAGCAAATGGGGGATGTTCTTTTTTCCAGAAATACGGTTTTTGTATTTTTATTGGTCCTCAATGACAGAATGATGAGAAAGAAATGGTTCGTTGAAATATCCCGTGTATTTTTATTTTTTCTTCGCAAACCCATAGTACATTACTTTTCTAACACTTGTTATTGTGCATTGCGCCAGTGAGTTAGACAGAGTTTAGAATAGTGGGCATATTTTTCTTGTTACGGCAGCATAGCATATCATTGTGAAGTTTATAAAAGTTTAATTTCACTTTTGGCTTTATGTTTCCTAAAAAGAACATCGGTGGTGCCAAAAGCACAAGATATAAAGTACAGTGCACTTTATGTCGTGATATTTTTGATAATGATTATGTTAAAAAAAGAAAAAACATAGGATAACTAAGCATTCAGATCTTCATAAACAAAATCGACTGGCGCCTGTTCAAGTAAGTTATATGTAAATTACATTCATATATATTTTTTAAATGTGTTTAAAAGCTTTAATTAATATATGTTATTATTAAAAATATGGTCAGTTTATTTCTCTAAAACATTGAATTATATATTCTAAGCACTTGCTTTTTATTATGTATTTGTACAAATATACTATGCCCAAGGACTGATCCAGAAATAATTTTCAGGAAGTGTGCAAAGCTTGAATACCAATTCAGAATTGCATGAACAAGCAATTTTATTTAAAGCGTATTTTTACTAGTGTAAATATTTTCCTCTCGGGGAATTCGCGCCCCTGTGCCCTCGCCCTAAAACCACCCTTGCCCCTCACCCCCCCCCTTATAAAAAAGAATTGAAACTATTTTAAGCACAAATTTTGAATGACCACATTCTGCGTTATTTAAAAATAAAAATAATTTTTAAATAAGGCACATATTTCAAAAACTGCGCCACTTGTTCTTTCTCAGAAATTTTAAAATACTATAAAGTTTATTTATTAACAGCATTTTAACGATACATATATATCATTAAATGTCCTTAGACATGGATGCTCGTAATGGTTTGGAGTGCACTTTTAATCATGGCTGCAGACCCAGAGTCATAACTTTTTGAGTTGAAGCTGGAGTAGAAGTCGGACTTTTTGACATCACATTCTGATTCTATGAAATGTTGTACAACATTATAGTATTTTAAATTATAGTAACTGTCTGAGTACTCTATAAATTAATCTAAATTTTCTCCTAATTGGTCTTTTAAACACTATGAGTACTTTTAAATGTGCTCTTGCTTTTAAACCATTGATAAGTAACATGTTGTTCACCCCATTATATGTCATTCCCGCTAAATTACAGGACAGGATATACATTTTAAAAATATATTATTTCGTTGCAGTTTCGATTTTTTTGGTATATTTATCAAATACGATTTAGTAATTGGAGTGAGGACGAAAGGTATGTCTTCATAAACTTTCAAATTGCATTAATGCAAATTTAAATTAAACACAGATTTAATGTAATTGTATGTAAATTAACAGTATTTTAATTCAAGAGTCAAAAGCTTTTGTGTCATAAATGTAAAATAAAATTTCCCATTGTATTACTTTTATTCATAGAGCTACAAAATTTATAAGTCTTAATTAATATTTTTTAAAGAGGTTTACGACTCGGGCGATAAGAAATTTCGGATTTTGTTTACTACGGAAACTTTTTTAAATGTATATTTAATTGTGTAATAATTTGACATGACAAAATATTTATAAAATTATTTTACAGTTCATCATCTCTGGCATTCAAAATATGTATAAACCTATGAATATTTAAACGCTTTAACTAAAAATTTTCATTTTAATTAGAAATATTTTAAACTGGTCGTATTTTATTTATTTATAAGTTAGTGTGTTATGCAATTTATAAAATAAGTATTCTATGTCTTTAAAATTATTTTATCACAGTAATCCTTACTTGAACTCTTATAACTGTTGAGAAAGCAAAAAGATATTTTTATAACTAAGTGGTTAATTAGATAATTTAACTTTTAACTTCTTCGGAATAAAATAAAATAAAAATTAGTACTTTTCTGTTTCTTAGATGGCAAATTTGAATAAATTCTACATATACTTTTTATTTATAAATAGATTCAATCGAACACAATATGCACGATTTAATCTTTAATTTTATAAAAATTTAGCAGTAATATTTGTTTTTATTTTATTATTATTTTTTTTTTGTAATTTAAGAATTAGTCAAATACATAGTTTGTTTGTTTGGTAACATACTTATACATATACAACGAGTGAGAATTCGCACTATATAGAGAAATCTAACTGGATTAACCGGCCCTCTTTAGCTAAGAGTTCATAGCAATGCACACCAAGAAGATTAACAACTGCAAGGGAATTAGAATTTATTACATTTTGCTTGGGATAAAAAAATAAAAATTAAAAAAAATTAAATAATAATAATAACCAGCCCCTCTGATACACCAAAGCCCTCTCCAGTCCAGTATGAAGATGGGTGTGGATAGATATAAAAATGGAATATAAGTTAAAGGAAACTTATTAATCTTGACTGATAATTTAATTTTTATATCGTTGTGGAAAAAATAACTAACTTTTGTGAATTTTAACTCAGTTATTTTACTGCAAAGTAAATAAAAATTATGGTATACAGCGTCTATATCGTCTTTCCGAAAATTTCACTTTTATCCTGTAAAATAAGTAAATAAAATAAATACAATAAAAGTTTTATATTTGCGTGTAGATTTGTATATTACATATAGCGGCGTACCGTAAGCTACCGCAACCTCCCTTATTTTGAATCTTTATACAAATCGCTATTGAATCTATGGATGGCGCCAGCATTAATATAAACTATTAAAATAAACTAATAGTATGTGTTCTAAACTGATTTTTGAGTTACAGAATTATATGGATCAGAATTCGACTCTTTAACTTTTAAACAGATTAATATTATGTTTGTTATTCGCCTTATTAATTAAACTCTTTTTTGTTAATGTTGAAATTTTAAAAGTGACACTTTCACTACGAATTATTAGTAAATGAGCTTGCTTTATAAAATTATTCATCACGTTTGTGGAAACCTCGTTCAAAACTATCTTGGAGTATTACAAAAAAGTGAATTTTTATCAAGGTTAGTTTCGCTAAAAATAATTACTTTTTTGTGTGTCTTGGCAAATTATAAGCTGACCGATTATATTTTTCTGACGATATTTTTTATTTTATTTTATTTCAGATTTTAAAAGAAAGTGGTTAATTTTCTTCATGAGTGCTTGACTTTATAAAAAATTATAATAGCGCATATATTTACGTTCTCTTTCGGAGATTTTTATAATTCATTATTATGATTAACTGAAGCTTTCAGGGGTACACTTCACAACAATTCTTTTCGAAATTGAGATACGGTGCCATCTTTTAGCTTTCAATAAGTACTATCACCACATGAATTATTATGGCAGTAGAATCATTTTAAAGCCGTAGAAACAAGTTTCGGTATGCCACTTTACTGTGCGCCTTCAAAATCGTTTTTCTCAAAAGAAAATTTTGTTGTAAAGTGGTTCTACCTATAAACATTTCAATTGCATTTTTCTCACTTTATTGTGATTTAAAATATTAATATTGCATAAATTAACAATTCGATTAATATTTTTACAGCAAAACATGTTGGCCAGAAACACTAGACTTTTTGAGATAACGAGTTGAAATTAAAGAGAATCAGTTTGTAAATGGAAATGTAGATTACGGCCAATTATCTACGCTAGGGATCTAGGCCGGGGAGTGGGTTTGCCCTCCGAGGGGGACTTTCTAAGAGGTCCTAACCCGTATTTATGCAAAGTTTCGGAAAATTCCGAACGGTTAGGTCGGCGGACGGACCTAGTTTCGAACCAGGCACCTTCCGTCTCCCAGATGCCACTGGTGGGCGGGATTCAATTTGTAAGGGAAAACACATTTATTGAGATATCAAGAATTTCGATGTTCGAGATATGGAAGTTAAACTGTAATTAAATTTACATATATCTCTTAATTTTATAAAAATAACTGCAATTTCTGTAAAAGCGTGCAAATCTAGCCATGCTTAATTTATAAAATAAATTTTCAGTAAATTTACAGCAATATTCTTGCACAAAAAACTTTTGTTTCTGATATTTTTTCTGCGGAAAAAAAAAATGCGTAGAACTTTCTTCGCTTTTCAAAGAATTTCATTCATATGAAATATTTTAAGCGTTAACCTGAAGAACTCTTAAAAGAAGCTTTCGAGATTTTACAGAAACGTGCAAGGCCGTTACCAGGGGGGAGGATCATGTGGGTTTGACCCCCCCCCTCTCCAAAATTTCAGTAAATGCATTATCAGTTTATTTGCGTTGATTCTAGAGATCAGTTAACTTAATTTTAGCACTAATTTTACCCCTCCACCCCCACATATTTGTTTGCTGAGGCCTTGGGGAAATATTTATGAAATGTAAAAGGATTTTGAGATACGTTAATTAGGGTCAGTTTAAATAATAATCTACCAGGAAAGATTGTGCAGTGGTTTTTGAAAATATCCGATTATGTATGTCGATCCGATTCCTGGAAATATTTCACAATACAAAACATTATATTGTCCTCCATCTCCTCTAAACTTATCTGTATCCTGGATATTTTAGTTTAGAAAATGATTTATTGTGAACGAATCACTTTCTAAAGTAAAATATTTTCAAGTGGTGCAAATAGTTGCAAATTTCCATACTTGGTGACAAAAATGTCATCCAAGAGGGAGGGTCAAAGCCCCCTCTTGGATACGCCACTTAGCATATGTACATGTATATTTGTGCCCCCTCGTCGGGGAGTGGTGACCCCCCGTCGGGGAAAGTCTAGCGCCACCACTGATTACTTTCCGAACATGTACCATGTAAGGAAAGTATTGTAATCATGAAAAAATTCGAATTCGAGATTTTGGTGTATTTACACGTTTTGGGGTCTTCTCAATTCATTTATGCTATTTTTACGAGATGTATGTATGTATGTGTGTATGTGTGTGTGTGTGTGTGTGTGTGTGTGTGTGTGTTTGTGTGTATGTGAGTGAACACGATAGCTCCTGAACGGGGCATGCGATTGAGCTCAAATTGGGTATATATGTTATAAACCACCGTCGCAAGACCGGTATTGATTTGGGTGTGTATAGGACTTATAGTTTTTCTACAGGGCTACGACAAAGATTTCTTTTACATTATGGCCTAAGGGGAGAAATTCTTGAAAGTGCGCTAGCGTTTAAACGGCACATTCCATTGAGCTTAAATTTGGTATATATATTTGAATTATTCATCGATTAAAATTTATTTAAATGCTTGGTAATGATCTTAATCGTAAGTGTTCGGAAAGTCGAGTGGAGTCAGTCCAGATTTTTTATAATTCCATTCCACAATTGAGATGAGCCGATGTCACTAGGGTATGCATAGATATTTTTTTTAAATTCCGCCAAACAAAGTATTGTGTATTGACTTTAGTGTCATGTTTAATTTGTGGTTTGAGCTATTGGCCATCGACTGGCGGCGTTAATTTCGCCAGTATGGCAGTTCTAGCAAAGTAAACATGAATAACTCATTTCATGTTCTATTTTTAACATTGCTATAATTTCCGTAGCAACGGAATCCATTGTTGCCACTTAAGTTGTTAAATTTGATAATTAAGTGAAACCACTCATTTCTACAGCTTTTAAGACTCGAAAAAGTGAAAGCGCATCAAACGTGAAATAAATAGAACTAACTGTAACAGACTTGCACTTTAAAAATAATCGAAGTTTTCATGCAATTCTACATATCTTTAATTTTATTTCCTTCGCGTGTGGATGTCATTTTTTACGTCATTTTTGCTGTTTTGCTGGCAGATTATCCGGAGCAGCACATAACCTCTAATGTATTTGCTCCTCCGGACATAAGCAAGAGCGCATGTCTGGCGCGTATTTGTGTAACCCCACTGTGTTAATCAGATTTTTCTGGTGTCAGATTTTTTAGACCATTTTTTACAGCGGAAATTCCGATCCTGAAGTATATTGATCACTGATAAATGAAAAAAAAAGGTCAATTATATGCAAGCAGGTGTAACCAAAAATTTTTCATGGGAATGTTACGGGAGTGAAGAATATACATTTTGTATGGCAAAAAACTCCACATGGGGGGTTGTGACCCCCTATCTCCTCCTTGGCTACGCCACTGTACGCAAGCATTAGTTGTCACGTCATGAAAAACCGTCGTAGATGGCAAACTCCGAAGTTGTTCTGAGGGTTATACAAAATTAAAAATTTTGCTTTTAGTAAATTTTACTTTTGATACAGTTCGAATATTTGGTTTTAATACATTTCGGCCACCGAGGTAAGATGAAATATTACTAAATATGGAAACCCAGAATTTTCTTAACTATTGAATTTGACACTGTGCAACTACAATAGATTCCCTATATACGGTAGATACGTTCCGTGTTATAGGAATCCGTGTTGTACGGGTCCTGCGCTATACTCCACCTGGACTGCGGACTGCGCGGTATAATCGCAGCAAAACTTATTTGCGCTCCGTAAAAATGCAATGATGGTTGGTGTTGCCATTCAAGAGGAATGTTAATTACAGGAGCTAAGGCGTCATGATATCAGAACATATGTCTCATTTCATCGTGCTGTACGAGTCTCCTTTAACGTGTTACACGAAAACGATCGTAATGTTTTCGTCGTGTTCTAAGAATTCGTGTTGTAGACCCATGTTATAAAGGGGTCAACTGTAATCTGTAAAAAGTGAAAAATGAAATTATTTATTTAGTACGAATTGACAGTGAGATAAACGTCACTTTTATGTAACAAGTGTGATACTGCATTAAGAGTTCAATAAGGGTAATAAGCTTTTTCTCAGAAGTTACATCACAAACGTTTTCATATTTACAAAAGCGACATGATTTTCACCGGAGCAGGGTACATTTTTGGCTTTTAAACGTAAATGATGCATCCATTGTTTAATGTAGGTTTTTTAATTTAGGTAAAATTTAATAAAGTCTTGTGTAACATAACTGCACTAATGCATTGTCCACGCTTTGAAAAATGCAAGATAAAATTGTTGTCAACATCATGTAATGTTATTTATGTGGTACATACTATATATACTAAACCTCTATGTGGTATATACTAAACCTCACAAAACGAATTATTTGATGTAGAAATCAGGCATTTTTCGAAAGAGAAAAGTTTTGTCTGCATACCATAAAGTTCTTTCTTTTTTGATCGCCAGTCACATTGACGTAGTTTTTGTGTCATGTTGCAATCGTCTAAAATTTGCACTCATGACGTCAACTTTTAGTCACGAATCAAGCATTTTTTCACGTTTTGAGATTCCTCATTACTGGGTTTAATTCGAATTATATATGTGTAAGGAAAATATGCGTTTCCCACCGTGCGGAGAACGGGTACGCAGCTAGTAAGTATTATTTTATGTGTGTTTTTTCACAAAGTTTTTATATATTTTCTCACTTATCGATCTCACTGATAAACAAGCCACAGGATTCCTTGTTCCCAGAATTCCTGTGGCCGTGACGAGACCCAGTACCCCAGATAGCACATAAGCTTAAATCAAGCTCGACATTTTTTGAATTTGACGTATTAATACAAGCTTGACAGTTCAATTCATTTTAAGCTTGCAGCAAGCTTGGAGAAGTCATTTGAACTGTCAAGCTTGAATACAACTTGATTACTGCTTGATTTGGAAAGCCACATCCACATAACAAATAATTTATCATCTGTCATAAATGTACTTGACTATAGAATTAAAAAAAAAAAATTCTATATTTCCAAATATTGAAATTCTTCAAAATAAAGTACAATTATACTACGAAATTGATTTCAAAATCAGTCGTTTGTCTCGATTTTGGCCAGTATTGCCCAACATGAGTGTCACGACATTGAAAGTTTTAAAACGTGTGCTGCTTTTAAGTTTATAGAATGCTTATTTCCCTATTAGTAGAGTCTATAAATCACACATAACATTATTTTAATTTTGATTCATCACATGGAAAAATAAAAGACACAAATCGGCATCGGGCACTGATCGATCTCGTCAGAAAACGGCATGACAACCATAACAGTCACTTCAAACTTCAGTCATGCCAGCGCGAGGCATATTGGCGAAATGGTTAGGACGCTGGCCTCCCAACCCTTAGGTCCCGAGTTCGATCCCAGACGCTTGGTGGAAACAGATTAAAATAACTTGAAATTTCAGCATAGAGGGGAAAATGCGTGGAAAAATAAAATATGTGGGGCACGGACGCCTTGTCTATTTGGGAAATTTTTTTTAAGCTTGCTATGTCAAGCTTAATGCAAGCTGGGCAAGTGTAAACTTGAACACTTGATTTAAGCTTGCATTAAGCTTACATACTTGAAATTTTCAAGCTTAATTCAAATTTATTGACTTGATAAATCAAGCTTGCGGCAAGTTTGATGCAAGTTTGCTGTGCTGTCTGGGTACATCACAGCGTCCTTGAGTACACCGTCCGAGTTGAAGTGCTTCCCTTTCAGGTGTTTCTTCAGTGGACCAAACACATGGAAATCAAAGGGAGACATGTCCGGACTGTAAGGCGGATGGTTCAACGTCTCCAGCATGAACTTGGCCAGTTCCATGTGTGTGACTCCGGAGACGTGTGGACGTGCGTTATCATAGAGCAGAACCACACCCTCCGTGAGCACCCCCGGCGATGAATAGCTGCCGGTTTCTCACCTTCCGATGTCAGAAATTGGATAACACCTCGCTGCTCCTCAATCGTCGAATTTTGCAACTCGAATGCCATCCTGTCCTCATACGGACTGCCTCATCATTTGGACGACGCTTTTAATAAGAGACTCTGCTCTCTCCTGCGCATGCGGGCGCCCGCGTATGCTCCGATCCCAGTCAGAGACTCCAATCCCATCCCGCGGTGTTTCGCTTCGTTCTCCCATGGCGGAATATGCAAATATTTACCTGTTACGTTTTAACGTCGTTTCGTACCTTTTCATTTGATCACCCCTTGCATAAAGCGTTCTTTTATATATATTTTATTTTTCCCGCTATCCGTTTATAATTTTATATATTTGAAATGCTTCACGGATTCTGTTAGCTTAAAATCTTTCGGATCTTTGAAAGCCACCATATCCCACCAAATAAAATGTTTTCCATGTATAGAATTATGATGCAGTAGATGTATGTCTTCCAATACAACGTCCTATATCTGAAAAACTAACATCCTCAACATTCCAGGCATGAATTTGAACTTTTTTAATATTGGAAACATCAGGTCTTTGGACTTCCCCATACTTTATAAAACATTCAACAAACATTCAAAATCAGGTTCTTCTGACTATAAATTAAAGTACCGCCAAAAGTCTTATAAGAACATTGCACATTGCAGACGATGATATTAAATGAAGAATGGGAAATAACAAACACAGTGATAATATTGGGTATGCAAAAAAGTAATTGCGTTTTTTACATGAAATTCAAACAAATAAATTTCGATCATGAAACCATTCTTCAAGTTCGACCGTGGCTGAATAACATTCATGATTGTAGTCAGAAGAGCAGACAGCAGCCTCTCACTCCTAACAACATTTCAACTGTCTAAGAGAACCTTCAAGAGAAATACTCAATAACAATTTCAAAATTAGAAAGATTTTGAAAATCGTGAGCAGTAGTTTTGCATTTTTCCTTTAAATCACGTGTACGAATCAAGGAAGTAATGGACTCACATGTCATTTGGACCACTGACTAAATATTCTAAATTCTACACCTGATATTCTTAGTAAAAAAAACTTGAATAGAAACAGTATTTTCCGTGAAAATAATATTTGTTGCTTTTAACTCTCGCGAGCGAAATTAATGAAAGGCGAAAAGTTTTCGAAACCTGCAAAAAGCGTTTCTCAATTTGCAGAAAAAATAATTCGCAATATCTCCGTAAATTATCTTAGGAAATTGGTGAAAATTTATATTTAGGGTAATTTGAAGGTTTCCTTTCGTTTAATGAAGTCAAAGTTGTTTGGTGTCATTGAAATAAACGAAGTTGACGCAGAATTAAATATGAAGACGGCCCCTTATGCTAATTAAATTAATAGAAAAATAAAGTATACGTTATTTGCAAACGAATGGTATATATAACTTTGCTGTACGACGAACGACGGCCAAATAAAGAGCAAGCGGGCCTTTTTTTTGACGCAGCTGTACCTTCATATAGCATGTATTAAAATCATAAAAACTCTTATTATTATTTTAAAGTTTAAATCTTACTTTAATAGATACATGTATCGACTAAGCGTATATTAATTTAGCATTTTAGTCGATATATGTATCGACTTTGATACCTTCATCTTCTCAATAACTTGCTTAAAAATATATCTTGTGAATGATGACAGAAAGCATATATCAAGGTTTTATGAATGTTTGATAAAATAATATTTATTTGACCTCGATGAAAAGTTCTACCTGTGGCAAACGAAATCTCATTTTGAAATAAATTTGGATCTCCAAACTCGAAGAAAAGAACGTGCAAATGAAATTGAAAGTTTTCTTCCGAAAGAAAACGCCTTTGCTAAACATTCAACGAAAATCTTTTTCAGTGAACTGCTTCGGGTTAACAATAGCCGTGCGTGACCGCAGAATTGACCGTGGGTGGATTTCCTTCCTCCTGCATAAAGGGACCATCTATAGGATTTTTGTTGCCCAAACAGCATTCTCAGAAGAATGGGGGAATCGCAAAGAAATCAGGGGGTATAAAGGGGAAAGCGCTTTTTGACAGGTTGGCACATTGTCTGCGCGGAGAGTGGGACTAAACCCCTTAAAGCCGTTTTCCACATCGAGAGGGAACCGCTCGCCGCTTGGCCAATTCTCACTTGTAAGCAATAAATTTTTCGCACCGCAGAGAAAGAGGGAGATATTCCGGTATTAAACCAACAAAAGTTAATTGGGAACCGTGGATAATATTGCGGTATCACACTTCCCCCATCTTTTGTTTGGTCCAGGCTCCTGTCCAGTTTTCCCCTGGTCGCCCGGTTGAAAGCGCGGCCAAATATCCCATTCAAATACATAACGGCTGCAGCCGCTGGGTGTGCGCAATGGCCTTTAGAGTGCTTTTACAGAAGAGGAAGGCTGTTTGCAAGGGTCGGGTGTGGGGGGTGGGGGTCGAGTACGAGTATAATCAGTTCTGGATTTAGAGGTGTGGAGGCCCTGGGACAACAAAGGAGTGTTGTCCCCTAATTATTTCTCAAACAAGTTCACAATTTTTTCAACGACCAGAGTGTCGTTTCTTGAGTGTATAATAGTGTGATGATTTACTTTGTGATTGTTTCTCGCAAATATAGACATGATTTATCGGATCGGATATTAACATTAACCATTATGACAATAATTCGAAACGCGCTCTGGAATGCTCAAAACGAAAAATCAGTGGAATAAGTGAGAGAACTGGTCTTCCAATGTACGAATTTCATTTTTTAAAAACTTCTTTTCGTTAGGAAATAGTTTACGCAAAAATGTCTATTGTGGTGGCCCCTCTCTTGTGGAGGACCCGGGGTGGCAGCCCAGGTTGCACTTGCCTAAATCCGGCCCTGAATAATGTATCCCTCACAGATTTTTTCTATAAACCATGTTTTGATTTTGAGTTTTCTTTCATTGTGGGTTCGGGGCAACTACCCCATTCACCCTTACCTTAATCAGGCTCGTTGTGACTCCACCTTCCCTTGCCCTCCATGTATGGATGGATATGAATGAACGCACATATTTACAAAACGGCTGCATATTTTTCTGACGGGGAACAACGTCTCAGCACATAGTCAGAATATTGTGTGCATACTTTAGTGTTATTATAAAATAAAGTAAATTAGTCAGGGACCAATGGTTTTCTAAAGAGGATTTCCCTTTCAGCAACAGAATGTGATATGTGTGCACATGACCAAGGCCTCTCTGAAATTTGGGCCCTTGTCCAAGCTCGGCTTGGGCCCTCGTTTTCTTTTTTTTTTTTTTCTTTCTTCCAGGAGAGATGGTTAATCTAGTAGTCCAGGCAAATTAGACCAAAAAGTAGCAGATGGGGGAAAAATGTATATATTTTTTAAACTTGGGGAAAACACTAATTTGGTATGTAAGTTGCACTTCTTTTTTCCTTCTTTATAAAGAAGGCCGACATCCGTGCCTACGGCATTACAGGCGCCCAACATAATTCCTGAACCCCTTTAGTGAAAGTTAGTTTAGAGGAAATAGGAATACGGAAAAAGTAAATTTGTGGTATAATTATGAAACTGCAATTGGTGTTATAAAATTTTTATGCGCAGGAAATCGTATGCATAATTTAACTAAGACAGGTTTGGTCCAAAGTAGCTTTACACTTTGTACAGGAACTATTTAAGACATGTTTTACAGTAGGCCGAATGAGAGTCCAAATTTTATGAGGGGGGAACAGGGGAGGGGGAGACACTCCCTCCTCGATGTTCGCTGTAATCTTGAACATCCTTCTAAATAGAAATTTGAGACTGCAAATTAAAATTTTCAGTCCATCTGTGGGGGGCCGCTGGCGCACCGCCCCTCCCCTTTAGTCCGCAACTGTCTTTCATGCTCCTGCGAATACGCTTTTGCTTTCCATCTTTCTTTTCTGCCTGAACATCCAGCAGTATTCTGCTAGCCTGCTGACGGTCTATCTTCCTTGGTATCGTCTCTCGATATCACAGATATCCTGATGAAATCTTCCACCTTACTCTTCCACTACATGCTCCTAAGTTTTCGAGAAACTAGTCAATATAGGAATATAGAAAATGAACTTTTAAGCTCATCTTGCATCCTTGAGCATAGCTGCCAACTACTACGGAATATAATTAACCACTTTTTGTAAACAGTATATTTTTTTAGTATTTTTTCAAAAAAGGTAACCAGGTCACACGCTTAGTACAATAATTTTGCTATATTTTAAGCCAAAAAATCATGTTTAGAAAAAGTAGTTAATTATACTGCCAATAGCTGCCAACTACACTTCCGTAGTAGTTGGCAGCTATGCCTTGAGCTTCATATGCAGGCAATATACGCTATACAATGATTTTGAGAGAGGGTCTTTAGTATTCCCCTGTGCACTGCATCCTTAAAATAGTCCCATGCTTCCTTTTCATTTTCCTCCAATCTTTCTGAAAAGAGGGATCGGATAACAGTTTTCGTATATCGGGGCCAGTAAAGACTCCCGCTTTCAAATATTCTTCTGGCAGTTTTGGGAACTTGGAACACAGATACCTGAAGCATTCCTCATCTTTAGGCAATGATATAATAAACTGCTTCATAAGCCCTGATATGAAGAGGTGGTAATACCTTTTAAGGTGGTACCAAGTGTGTATTTAATGACATTTTTTTTTCTCTGAGACACCTCGAAGTGTCCATTTAGTTTTGGTCCAAAGGAAGTCTCTGGCTCAACCGTCCCACAAGCACAGGAAGCAGGAATATTTTGCGTAACCTGCTTACTGTCCCAACAAAATCGTTAGTATCTTAAAATCTCCACACCATCAAACAATGTTTTTGATAGTTGATTTTCTCAAGAATCATCCAAATGCACCGAGTGTTCCAAAGGAGGTGATGCAAATGTCTGTAGCAAGACTGCTGTGAGGCTTGTTTTAGAAAAACCTATGAGTAGACGCCACTCAGATGGATCATTTTCATTAGCAATTGAACATCATTACAGAAAACGAGATTTCCCTGTTTTGAGAAAAACTGAATGAATTCCTTCTGTCTGTGTCTGTATCAGGAGAACGAAGTTCCAGGTGTCAGCAGATTTTTACTTTTTAGTCTTGGCCTTAGCAATTCAGCTCCATCCTTGGAAAAACCCAAATCCCTCCCAAGATCGTTAAGGTCACTCTGAGAAAATGGTTGAGGGCATAGCTGCCAACTACTACGGAATTTAACTAACCACTTTTTGTAAACAGTATATTTTTTTAGTATTTTTTCAAAAAAGTAACCAGGTCACACGCTTAGTACAAAAATTTTGCTATATTTTAAACCAAAAAATCATGTCAACTTGCAGCTATGCAAGTTGAGGTCCCTCATCAACAGAAAACCTGAGCTAGATCAACACCTCCTAGATAAAGAAAGCCTAACAACTCCTACGTCACCAAGCTTTGACGTCATCGTTTGGCCTACACTTAAAAGTTTTATTTTCACAAAATAAAAATATACAAAGTTTCTGGTGAATTTACTCATGAATAACAATATTTTAATAATTTGAGATATAGAATACAATTTTATGAAAAATGGCAGTTTTTAACCGTGACGAATTAGGTAATATGATAAGGAAATAGATCGAAATGAATAATTTTGTATGAGACAGATATTTTAATTTTAATACTTTATTTAAGATATTTTCTAATATTTGTAGCATCCACCAGAAATTTTAAATAGTTTTACTTTGTGAAAGTAAAACTGTGATGACGTTATCACTTGAAGGCCTAATGATGACGTCGAAGTTTCAGTTGTTAGGCTTTCTATATGTAGGAGGTGTTGGCTAGATTCGTCCTGGTGAGGTAATGTGTCTTCATTCTCAGAATCACTCACCCGGATATCATCCAATCGTAAAGGTGGGTATGTAACTGGTATTTCTGAGGAATGTGGCACTGGACGAATAAGCTGAACTAAGGTTGGGTAAGATATGTTCTTTTTATTTTTAGTATTAAAGCCTTTTACATCCACGGAACAGAAATTAGTAATCGGTAGTGTGGTTGTGCTGTTCACGCCACATCTTACGACTGCCAAAACGAAATGAGTTTTTCGTACCCTTAAACCACAAAAATCTTCCTCCCATCTTCTGCATACTTTGTGAGAAGTCCATAGTTCGTCCTGATCCCCAAGTTTCAACTTGAAATAAGGAAGATAAACTTTCTTCGAGAAATTACCTTTGTACCTTTGTTGACTTTTAACGGGGTATTCACAAAAAATAAAACAGGAGTTATCGGTGAAATTACACAATTTCATGGAGCCACACAGAATAAAATACATGCACAGTCACGATAAAATGCAAGATGTAAAATGTGTTTACAAATGAATGACCTTTCTCGAGTCAACGACAGTAACCAGCGCATGCGCACAGTCGTACATGTGTACAGCAAACAAAATCCTGAACTTACTTAACATGCTAAAACAGAAACAAATCTGATTGCAGGCTTCTTTAAACAATCCAAATTATTGTATATGGTTTTTGACTCAAGAGCAGAATACCAAATTTCAGCTTGTAAAGGGAAATTTTACTCTCTTACTCATCCTTTATTTAAACTAAAAGGATGAGTTTTGCAAGAAAACGTGACGTGGGGGTACTTTTTAAACATTTTTACCGGTTTTAGTGAGTGAAAATCCATATGAAACAATCAAAAAATATCATGCAGTTTTTTGCTTGCGGACCTGTGTTATCTATACTCCGCGATGTTGCCAACTGCTCCGGAAAATCAATAACCGCTTTTTTTAATCAGTAATTTTTTGCATAGATTACAGAGAAATTTTGATGCCACCCGTGTGGGTTGGTTAGCATTTAGAAAATACATGTACAAAAATGTACTGGTTACAGAAAGTGGTTAATTGTATTCCTGAGCATTTGGAAACTCAGACTCCGTAAAGGTTGGCGGCTATGCATTATATTTATTCTATTAGTTTTATTATTTTTCCCCCTTCCAAACTCTGACTGCTGCCAAACTTTACAGAACATAATTAACAATTTTTTTTTAATCAGAAACTTTCAACATAGAATTTAGGAAAATTGCTAAGTTGAATGGGCGGCTAGGTTGCGGTTTCGAAAAAATAGTTAAAAAATAAATTGTTTGCAAAATGTTGTTGATAATATCTCGCAAAAGTTGGAGGCTATGAATTCTCCAACGCATTTTTTCTTTCTCCGTGCCGCTTGCTTACAAGATTCATCTGACTCACGTGATTCATCTCTGATGACAAATGTAGACAGAAAAAAAATTTCGAAAAGGGGTGGGGAGGAGAATTTTCAGCACTTCAACATATTTCCGACTGAACAATCAAGCAATTAAAAAGTTATATGCAATACACACTGCATCGTAATAATTTATTGATTTTATGCTTCCAACATGTACATAACTGATTAAACAGATCTCCGTTAGTTTTCAGATATCTCAAACAGATTTGCAAGAAATAATAAGTTTGTTAAATGTAACTAAGAAATTGTAAATTTAGTTCAAAGAGAAAGAGAAATATTAAAGTGTATTTTCAATGTCTTTTCGCATTCGTGCGAGACTTTCACTTGAGTTCGAACAACTGTAAAGATTTTTGTTGTTGTTTTTTTTTTAATGACGCTTTTCATAGTAATTAGCCGAAGAGAGAGATGATAAATTTATTCCGTCTATAAGCCCTCAGTTAGAGAATTTTAATTGAGTTCTTACACTTCAGAAAAGCAATAATTTTCCAAAAAATCGTTTTTAAAACTTTTATATCGCCTTAAACATGTTTGTTAGCGCGCAATGGTTATAATCACACTTTTTGTGAGAAATTCTGCCTTTTCTCCTTTTTGGGCTCTTTCTTTTTTTTCTTTTTTCAATCTACGTGAGTACACTGAACACTAAATTTTTATCTTTCTAAAATATTCTCCAACAAAACTATTTTTTTCGCCCAGTTTACTGAAGTGCAGTGTTACTGCATCCATAATATGCTCACATTCTGGAGAACGCTTAGCTTTCACTCAGTGCCATTTAGATTATTGAAGGTGAAAAAACTCAGTTCGTATCGCCATCTTTGTAGGACCACTATTACAAAGCTTTCAAAAGCGATAGCATGTTAACTTTAAATGGCTGAATGTGGGTATTGAAAATTTATGTTTGTGGAAAAAAATAAATTTTATTATCACTACTTATGTTGTTATTGCATTATATAATTATTAATAACAATAAAAATAACTTTATGATAAATTTGAAATTTTTGTAGTAAATTTGAAATTTCTGTGATAACTTCACAAGATTTTTGTAACTAAATATGTTTTTGTAAATGGTAAATTTATTACAATTTTATTTTAAAATAACAGTTTGATAATAACTTCTTAGAACGAGTAATATAATTTCACAATTAATTACGGGCTCAACCTTCCTGTCTCATAAATGTCAGCACATTTTCCGTATTTTTTCTTTTTTCTCGATTGTGACATATAATGTTTATGTGGTAAAAAATTACGTGAAAGCACGATGAAACTGCTTTTTATATTTTTGTGCTGTTACACATACTAAAAGTACTCAAGCGTAAGTTAAATTAGTCCTTTTATTACACAAGCCAATATCATTTTCTAAGGATAAAACAAAGTTGCGTTATTCACTATGGGAAAGTCAGCGGCTTTCTTTAAGGTACTCTGCAATAATGAAGGAGCTTTCTGTTCAGAAAAAAGTGGTTAAATATTTTCCTCAATGTTTGGCAACTCTACTAATGAATTGTTCTACGGTCATTAAATTAAAAAATTAATGCCACTTCATAGCTGTCAACCACTCCGGAATATAATCAACCACTTTTTATAAACAATATTTTTGTCTTAGAATATGGCGAAAGCTTTGCGGTAGTTGCATTAAAAGCTGTACTGTTTACGGCTTAATTATATTCCGGAATTGTTGGCAGTTATGCTACTTTTGCAGATACCAAACTTTACGGAATAGTACGGGCTGAGTACAAATGATGGACCCGATTTTAAAAAATCTTATTTTCAAAACCGCTGCACATATTACAATAAGTGATGCATGAAAGTAAAAGAAATATACTTAATTTTTTATTTCAGTTGCAAATGTTTGATGTGTGACCCTCTTGTTACACGGCAATTTATAATCCAGTTCGTTTCATACATTTTGCCCCATCACTCTATCAATGGTTCGTAATGCTGCACAAATGCGCTCTTGAAATTCTGGCAGTGTTTTGGGCATAGGTGGAACCAAAACAATGTCTTTGACGTTACTCTACAAAAAGAAATCACATGGCTTTAGGTCTGGGGATCTTGGTGGCCAAATGATTAAGGTTAAATCTGTTTCCTTAAATTGAGGATGCCATTGCAGAATGCTCTTAAGTATTGGTGCTTCTTTTCTTTCTTCTTCTAAATGCACGTTGCACCGAAATACCTGAAAAAGCATGTGCACACTCTAATACTCAAAAACTATTTTCTGTGATTGTCAACATATTTGGAGTTCAATCACAGCGTTCTTGAATGTGCTGCAATTGGTAGAAAGAAAAACTTGGTATATTTCTATTTACATTCGTGTTACACTTATTGTAAAATGTGCAGTAGTTTCAGAAATATGATTTTTAAAAATCGGGTCCATCATTTGTACTCACCCTGTACTTCTATAATTAATTGTAAAGAAAATATTTTTTCAAAACAGTAGCCAGCTCATACGCTGAACTAAAATTTTTTGCTAAATCGTAAGACGAAAGTTACTGTTTACAAAATGTCGTTAAATATATTCCGTAAAAGTTAGCAAAAATCTGTTTTAATAAACTTGCTTCTATAAAATCAATCTGAAATTTCTTGAAACCAGAAAATTAAAAATTATTTTCTTTAAAATACAGAAAACCTGACTCACTGTCTACGCGTAAACTGGATTTGCGGTGTGATCAAGAAATTTTGGCCTTAAGTCACGTTGAACTAAGGTCAATGCTTTAGTTTACTATACCGGTAAGGATCAGTGTTTGAGAAAGTAGGTGTATGGAGATGAGGATCTTCTATTAAGGAAGTCCTGAAGACGCAATTTCCGCAAGCATGAAAAGTTGGTGCAATATGAAGCTGGAAGGTTGATGACAATCAAGAAAACCTGACCGTTTGGCTAGGTTGGGACATGTGTATATATGTATATATATATATATATATATATATATATAAGTATACATTTCAAATATTAATAATTCATTGAATAATGTAGGTAAAGAAGTAAAAATTGACACTCATGCTTGGAATGACATGGGGTTTTATTCCAACCTCAAAAAATAAAGTTCAAAAAATGGTCGACAGATAGCGCTTCATGTGATAAGAAAAGTAATAATTAACATAACAAACTATGATAAACCAAAAACAATGTTCTTCAGAACAAATACTCAACATGTCTAACATCATTCTTCAACAATAGCTGTAATCGAGGGATAATGTTGTGAACAGCAATGCGCAGCATATCTGTAGTTATAGTGAGACACTGGCATCGGATATTGTCTTTTAGCATCCCTACTGAAGTCGGTCGATGGCGGTAGACTTGAGACTTCAGGTAACCCTAGAGTAAAATAATCACATGGAATGAGATCTTGGGACCTGGGTGGACAAGCATAACGAAAGTGGCGGCTCAGCACGCGATCATCACCAAACGATGTGCGCAAGAGATCTTTCACAAGTCTAGCAATATGGGGTAGAGCACCATCCTGCATTGAAATCGTACGTTCCAGCAGGTGTTTATCAGCCAGGCTAGGGTTGATGTAATTCCGTAACATATCGG
Source organism: Cheiracanthium punctorium (assembly GCA_038373885.1). Taxonomy (NCBI): domain Eukaryota; kingdom Metazoa; phylum Arthropoda; class Arachnida; order Araneae; family Cheiracanthiidae; genus Cheiracanthium; species Cheiracanthium punctorium. The sequence goes on from JAWZYV010014119.1 coordinate 623,247, forward strand.
CGTGTCTTTCATCCGTCACGCTAACAGTTACAAAATCAGAATCACGCATTTCCTCGAAGAAAAAGGACCTGATTATGGTAGATGTCATGGGGCGGTAACTGGGGGGGCTGTAACTTGGGCTTCGAAACTGGGGAGGGGGGGCAAAAGTCATTTTAAATGAAAGTCCATCGTGCCCATACACACACACACACACACATATGTATATATGTATATATATATATATAACTAACAAGTAAAACATACTACAAATAAGACATATCTCGCAAAAAAAAAAATATATATATATATATAACAGCTATTAGCAAGAATTAGAAACCAGAATTTGAAGCCAAATAAAGTGCAAGAATTATTGTGATAATATAATGGAACGGAAATTATAACCACTGTCACCATCTTCAGGGGCCACAAACAGTGGATTATAATTTACAGCAAACCAAATAGTAGGGTTTCGGTTGTGTGGCATATCAGAAGAGATATTAACTCCACACATCTGGGCCCTACCCTACTATATAAAGGAAAGAAGAAATCAAAAAGATAACAAAAATTAGAAATAGGAATATAATTTTACATACCAGACCTTGAGCACATGTAAATTTCATTTGAACAAATGATATGTGTTGCCATTGTTAAGAATTGTAAAAAGTGAAAAATGGTGTTGCCACTAAATAAAAGTGTAAAAGTGGAAAGAAGAAAGTATAGTAGTTACCAAATACTAAAAGGTAATATTATTAAATTTTATGAATATCCAGGTATATTAATATAATAAATATATATTGAATAATAATAAATTAAAATGATTGAATAAAATAAATAGTATAGCAAAATTAAATATAACATATTGTTTAAAAAATATAAGTTATTGTATGACAGAAGATTAATCTGGTAAATAAGAAAAAAATAAAAAATAATGTTTAGGACAGAATAATCACAATATAGGAACCCCGTTGGTTTTTTTTTTTTTTTCCCAGATATATATATGCATGCATATACACATCCAAATTGTTTTTAAACATATTACTTTTTTTTTTTTTTAAATGAGTAAAACTTCCTCCGCCCGACCCAACCATCCAATTACAACCTTAAAACCAAAACCCCACCCAACCTCCAGTAAATTAACGAAGACATTAGACACATCATTATCAAGAATTGTATATAATAGATTTTAGGAACTTAGTGGGATAGTTGTATTGTCTAGCTGACAGAAATAGAGATTTAAAATTGGAGACTTTAAAATCATCAGAACATAGAAACTTGATTCTACAGCAGTGATTATAGATTATATTTCGAAATACAGATTTATGTAAGCAGGAGGAAAAATGAGTAAAGCTATTTACTTTAAAGCTAAAATCTTTACGCTTATCATATATATTGAAACTAAGGCTATTTCTAGGAGTGATGGAGATACTTAGATCTAGAAAACTAACAGAATTGTCAAGCATATCATTTTTAATTAATTCCAGAGCAGATGGATATTTTATGGGGAAGATAATGTTATTATTATTAGTAGTGTTTACAAGTAAGATATCATCTATATATCGTTTAAGAATGATGTGAGTATTAGTATATTCTTTTTCATAGTAATATAAGTAAAGATCTGCAAGGTAACTAGATGCTGAACCACCTTGTGGTATACCATGATTTTGTAGATATATTTTATTGTTATGTAGAATAAAATTATTATAGATAATAAATTTAGATAGACAACTGAAATAAGTTACATCAACATGGGAAGGGAGCTGAATATGGTTAACACAAGTTTCAAATAATTCATTAATTACATTGTAAAGGTCGTCAAGAGGAATATTGTTAAATAGATCTTTAAAATCATAGGTATATAAAGAGGTAATATTACTAATAGTACATATTGTATTGCGTAGATCATAACTATTTCCTATAGAGATAGAATAATCATTACGTTTTATATAATACTCATGCATAACAGACAGTATCTTTAATAGAAGTTTACTTGCTACATTGCTATATGTGTTACATCCTATTGTAACAGTTCGAAACTTTAAAGGCGATTTATGAAATTTAGGGATTAGTACAATATAAGGATAGTTTAGATTATTATGTTGTAGGTTGAGAAGTTTATAGACAAACTACAGTAGACAAATTAGTAGAGGAATAGATACTGTTATTTACAATTGTAGAGGCTAACAAGCTATGATATAACTGTTTACAAATAAAAGCATAGTTACTGGATGATTTATCTACATAAGTAATTATGAAATACTGCTTTAAAAAGTGTATGTGAGTATGAAATTGACTATTGACAGGAGAACTATATTTTACATATTTAGCAATATTTTGCTTAAAGATTGAAAGTACTTTTACTTTCCAGGTAGTGAAGGCTTCAATAGGAGTGCTGTATTTTAAGGCAGTATTATAAATGTAAAAATCTAAATCATAAGTGAATTGTGTTACAATGCCACTAAGAGAGTGTTTTGAAGGAATACGGTGTTTAGAGCCCCTCTGCATGAGGTTTTTTAACCTAATATCTTTTATGATAGCTAGATCCCCAGTAATGATGTGTCCATAATCCCTATTAATGAAGTTCCTATAGTGATTGTCATTGCATATACAGGGTGGTGTATCAGAAGGGTTATATGTTTTCGAAAAGGAGTTATAGTTAAATAGTTTCCTACCAAAGGGTAGGGGATATTTAAAGGACTTTTTAATAATGACATTTTTGATGGGAAAGTAAGAGTTATTAGTAGAAAATATTGTATTGAAGTTTAAGTTATTGATTGCAGGATTTGTGAAAGTAATTAATAAGTTAGAATTAGAAGGTGTATTATTAATGTTATTGGTTAGGTTTACAGTAAGTGCAGTGGCTCGTGCAACAATGAGATCGAAGAATAGGTGAGAAAAATGTCCAGAAATGTTAAGATTTGAAAAAATAGAAAAATACTTAACTAAAAGTTTCTTTTTAATGGAGTAAATGAAAGTACGTATATTAATCCAATTATAAGTACTGATATAGTAATTATATAATTTTAAAATAGCAGATTTTATTTAACTATTAGAATACTTAGGACTATTACTCTTTTTACGTTTACCTCTAGAAGTTCTAAGTGTTTTATTATATATAGACAAATTTAAAGTATTATAGATTGGAGAATATTTATTTATGTTAGTAGTGCTAGTATAATATATTAATTGTTTATTATGAACTAATTGGTTTAGACCATACGGATAACTAGTATTATGAAATTGGATGAAGGAGTTTTCTAAAAATAAACGTTCATTATGGTTCTTCTTTATAGATAGAATAGTGATATTAATATTATTGAACCCACGCATATGAAAATGTTCATACTCCATTTTATAGTTGTCCTAGAAACTGCACAAATAGTATCAAAACACGTACTAAAATAATCTTTCACACATTATGAAGGTTTAATTTCTACCTGAAAATCAAAGTAAATTATCTGAATATTTTAATTGAATCCAACAAATTATTCGAAGAGTTTAGTTTCATAAATTGACATATATTTTCCTATTTTATGAAGATAGTTGCAAGTTATGCATAAATGTATAAATTTAATAATATCTGATGCTAATAAATAATAAGTAGTTCGACAAAATCCTCTAAAGTTTTAGACATTCTAAAATTTAAACTTTTGGTCCGAGGAAAGAGAAAATTAGATTTTTTTTTTTCCGGAAACATATATCGTCATTTAATGTGTTCTCTTGAGTATTTGTAGAGCCTGAAATATTCGACCCGTTAACCGTATATAGAACATTGTAAAAGTGTAAAAAACAAAAAAAAAACCCTGTTAAATTCTTTTTAAAAGCATTTTCTTAAATTCATGTTAAATATTTTTTGCAATTCCTCTAAAGAACTCTTGAGCAATGTGACAGAGGCGTTTAAAAGTTTAATGTTAAGAAAATCTTCATGCACGGGTGATTTGTGAAACGTAAATTAATTTCATTTAAGTTATATTCCACAACAATTTTTTTTTCGGGTTTTCCCGCAAGTACCCTACAGAGGGTGTTCACACATTTTTGTAACGATTTTGCAAAGATATATATAGAAATAAATATAAGAATGTTATTTTCTAATGTGTTCAGTCTGATAGCCCTTTCTTGGAACCATCGTATTGCATCTTGATTTCAAAGATGAAAGTCCTTTTCTTAAAACGTCAAGGCTGATATTGTTCCACTCCTCCATCACAATCTTGTAGTAATATAATCTTTTGTAGTAATGAATGTATCTTGTGTTTGCGTGATTATGGCAACGCTATACTAGGGCAATCTGCCAAGGATGGGAAGGTGCCTAGGTAGGAGAACTTTCTAAGGGGTTCTAAAGCGTATTCACGTTACATCTGGAAAAAACCTACCAAAAAACCAGACTGTTAGATCGACAGCTGCTCGATGGGACCCGATCCCGGGACCTTCACTCTTCGGCAGTCTACCATTTTCAGTGACATAACTACTGTGCGATGGTAAGGCTATAAATATATCTTAAAGTAGAAATAAAATTCAACTCATCTTCGTTTAGAAATATATTTAATTTTATATTTCAATTCCATTCATTATCACTGAAAAATAACGTTCAATAAATACTTGTCACACATTTTTGCTTTCATGCCTTTTAAGATGCAATTTATTCCAGGAAAAACTCATGTATATGTAAAAAAAAGAAAAGTTACTATTACATTTGTTTGTTCATCTTAAAATACACTGGAATAAAATAAACTAGAAGTTTCTGTAGAAAATTTTACTTAATTGAAGTTTTAGACGTATTTCGTATTTTGTATGTATTAAGAAAATAAATGTATTTTGTATTTTTTCAATTTAGAAAGCATTTTGTATTTTGTAATTTTTTGTGTTTGAATAAATTTAATTTGTATTTTGCATCGAAAATACATTTTTTTTATGTACTTTGCCCAACTCTGCTTCTGTAGCTGCTTTCAAAGACCATTGCCGAGCAAGCAGTAATTATTTTTATTTCCAACGGAGGGGAGAGTATGAGGGAGCGTCCTCTAAGTGAAACTGTACTCCCCCTCTCTAAACAACGGGGGATGAGGGGGAGAAAAGCAATAAACTTTAGGTTTACCATTGCCGATCTCTGGGAAGATAGGAAATCTATTGGCGAGTCATCCAGAGTGGATAAGAATCCCAGGGTGTTAGGCTTATGTTTAAAATTATTCTTTTCTCCACTTTCACATTCGGTAGCCCAGTGCTCGATGCGTTTATACCTTTTAGAAGTTATTCTTGATGCATCTTTAATTTTATGAGTCGGCTGGCCCGAGTATTTTCCATAATTTTTATTTTTAGACGCAGGTTTTCTAGGAGCAGCCACGAAAGCACCTGAGTCTTCCGTTTGTCTATCATCGTTACGCCTGGCATTTGATTCTGATTATTTCTGGCTTCGGAAGCTCATCTCTTGATTCCATAGCACATCGGAAATTGTCGAAAGTAGAAGGGAGGCTATATAACAGCATTACAGTCAGCAAGTCGTCGTCTATTTTAATATCCATTTCTGAAAGTCTGTCCACTATGTCGAAGAATTTTCTCAGATGGTCGTGAATTCCATTAGACGAGTCGGGTATCTTATATTGAATTAAAGATTTCATTAATGCAGCTTTACGAGCAGGTCCTTTAGACCAGCGGTTTTCAACTTTTTAACCTTCGCCCCCCTCAACAAAGGTTAGCTTACGATGGCACCTCCCCCCTCACATTTTTCAGCATACATTCAGTTTTTTAATCTTTAATAATGAACATTTAGTCGAACTTTCTACAAAATAATGTTATCAGTAAAGCTTGAATGAACATTTTAATAGAAAATGGATATATTTTTGAGTAAAAATGAGAATAAATAAGATGATTTTTTTAAAAACATGCATCACTACTTGCTCTTTGGTTTTTCTCGCCCCCCCCCCCTGCAAACGCTCTGCGCCCCCTTGGGAGTCGCGCCCCACAGGTTGAGAAACGCTGCTTTAGACTGATAGATTTCTCCCTTTTTTTCCAGACATCTGATGAAGTGTCACAATTTTTTATTTGTTTGAGTTCAGATGGCGATATACATAGAATTATATCTTCTTTTACCTTTTTCGTCCATTTGGTTGGACCCACGTATCGAACTCTTCTTCCGATTTTTCGTCATTTTCAAAACTTCAGGTTTAGGCTTTGAACCTGATGCATGAATCCAGGCATCATTCTTTATTAAAAGCGCTTCCATTTGCATTTTCCATGTTTCGTAATTATCTTTTTTCGTAATTATCTTCGTAATTATTTCTTTCAGCGTTTTAATTCGCCAAGTTCCAGGCGCCATTTTGAGAATGAATGATACAGCCTTCTTAAAACGAACGTTAAAAATCAGCAAATAAATAAATTAATCCATCTGGTGTCCATAATCTTTTAGAAATGTTAGCAGAGTTATGGCACAAACATAGTAAACGTGGGATTTTAACATAACATTTTATTAGAACGGAAGAAACAGGCACATCACATAACAAAATAACATCAAAAGAAAAAAGTATATATTTGTTTTTGTTTGTGGGGTTACGGCGGATTAGCTACGCGTGGCCTCTAGGCCGATGGGCGGGGTTCCCTCCGTGGGGGTCTTTCAAAGGGGTCTTAACCCGTATTTACGCTAAGTGAAAAAAGTATAGAAGAAGTAAAAAGAATGCGTGCGCGAGCACAGTTACAGTTAAGTAGATAAATGCTTATTCAGGGGGGATACAGAATTCAAGTAGCGAAAGACACTGCACAATAAAAAAATAAATAAATTCAATACTCAACAATTTATTCTTACTTTTATGTCGCCTTTTTGAGACACATTTTTCGGACAATTTTCAATAAAGGGGGTGAGAGATAAAATGACATAGTCATTTCTAAATCATAAAATATTTCTTTTATATCAATGGAAAAAGTACTGTACTAAAACGGATGAAATTTGAGAACAGTTATATTTAACTCTTGAAAACAAAAATAAATAGTGCAACAGTATAATTAATAAAATAGATAAAAGGGCTTACATTTTTCCCCTTTTTATCAAACCAACTCCACAGCCACTGATATCACTGGGGACCGAATCAGTTTTTAGCGGTAAAATCTGTGTGTAACGTCCAAAACAAAGTTCATTCGAAGGATTGGAAATTGCAAATCTATGTGTTCACTACAAAAAGAAAACTCCACAGCCACTGGACATTAGCAGGACTTGACTGTCAAGAAACATTTGACGGTCAAAAACTGAAGCGGCTGAATTTGATTTTCAAAGGGTCTTTCCAATAAGTAAGGAGAGGCATCATTTTTAATTTAAACAAAACTACATTTTCCCCCTCAAAGCGCAACTGTAATGGAGGTGTATACGCCATTTGGTATAAAAAGTGTCTACCCCCATCTTAAGGGGAGTTCCTGACGGGAGCTGGGAGATCAGTTAAATTAGGTTTCTGTAAGATCGCCGCGTTGGTCAGGGACACAGGGAGTGGGGGGGGACGTTCCTGACACCTGTTACCTAGCGTGCTATAGGCACGCTATAGGCACGCTACTGTTACCCAGCTATTTTGTTAGGAAGAAAAGAGTGCCTATATTTGACCGCAAAGCTTTTGGAACACCTTTAAAGGCCGTTAAAAGGGCTCAATTGTGTGAACAGCGGTGTGCTGTATCGTCATAAAAGGTAGATCGGCGGATACGGATATGAAAATGAATAGTTTTATATATATATATATATATATATATATATATATATATATATATGCGTGGATACGGATATTAAACGGAACATTTCTTTCTCATATCTGAGAATACAAAAATGAAACGGATCGCTTCTTTCTCGAATACGAATACTGGAATTCAAATACGGATGACTTTGTTTGGGAATTATTAGAAGAACACGTTATCTTATTTTTAAGCGAACATTTGTTTTAAAATTGAAAAGAAATTAACCTTTTCTGCTGTTATTTCGATATGTGACCCCCTCAAATCTTTCATGTGCCCCTCCAAATTTTCATTTGGTATGGGAGCGGTGATAATTCTTCTTTAGAAAGCTAAACTTTTCCTAAGTATTTTAAGAGTAGCAATCGGTGGGGGGGGGGGGCACGTGTCCCCTCTCTGTCCCCAAAACTTTTATTTTAAACATTTATTTGACGGGTCATTTTTAACTGTTCCATTAAAAAAAAAAAAAAAAAACCTCCAATCTGCGTCTTGAGAAAATATTATTTAAAAGAAACTATTCACTGTCAGATTAGCTTAAGTTAAACAAGGTTATTTTTTAACCACTTCGTTTAAACAATTTTTCTCATTCCCAACAGGTTGTGGTTTTAAATGCTTTCTAAACATTAGTGTTTCTTTGAAATATTTATTCATTTTTTATTTTATTTTTTAGTGCAATACAAAGTATTTTATGCAAAAATGTTTTATTTGTTGAGCGAAAGTGAATAGGATTTTCCCTTTTCTTAATAATACTCTCAAAGTTTTACATCAAGTTATATTAATCGTTATAATAGATTTTTTGCATTCTTTTTTATCTTGCTGTATTTTATTCATATATGAAGTTCAATATTTGATAAGTTATCCTTCTAAATATTTATAATTCACCATTCTTGCGTATTTCAGCAAGTTTTTTTCAGTTTATCTTAAAAGTTAAATAAGGTATAAGTTTTATAAAGAAGAGAGCTTTATAGGATATAAATTTATCTAAGAAAAAATAAGAAAAAAATTAATCAAGTACCTTTTACATTGTAGTATAAATAATTTTTACTAATTTCATGACAATTAGTAAACGGCTGAAGTGCATAGGTCTAGGGTTCTGGCCTACCGCGCGGCCGTTTTCTCCAGCTGTAACGTGAATTCGGGTTAGAACCCCTCAAAAAGTCCACCGCCCAAGGCATGCCTTAATTAAGCAGACAACCCTTGTGTAGATCTGCCTTAACCCCAAAACCTAAATAACTTTTATGATCATTTACAGTGAAAGTAAAAAGTTTAATATTTTTAATATTAAATAAAAATCATAATCACTCTCAATCCCTATAATCGAGGGTGTCTTAAAAACAGTGGCCTATGGTTTCCTTCTTTAAATGTTGATCTAAGACATATGGAATGAATTACATAGTTATTTTATGATATCGAATAAAATTTTCAGGAAATTAAATGTAAATAAATACAAACTTTTATTTTTTATACAGCCCTCTTACAAAAACTCCCATTAAGTAAAATATACCCCCATATATTAATGAGATGATGTAGAAAGTTTCAGATTTTCTTACTAAAGGTTTACAGATATGTTTCAATCACAGTTGGTGAGGGAAAATAATCTTTGCAATATCAATAATAGTATAAATACAATTATTAAAACTATTATAGTAAAACTAATTAACCATTAATTAGATTAACATTTTAAGACATTTACATTTTACATTTTAAGAAATGAGTTTTAAATCATTTTAAACCTACAATCTAGACAGTTACTGGAAGCAAAAATATGCTGTAATTGTGTATACATTATACTTTGCAAAAGGTGTGTAAAACGGGACAAAACTTGCTAAAATTTGTTCAAGAAGGTAAACAACAGTAAATAATATTTTGGGCAAATTATATAGATATAAATATAAATATGTATAAGTTCACAACCCCAAACACGAATTAAAACAAATATTTTTATGTATAAGTTTTCCCCAGTAATTATTTAGTTTTGTAAAGTTAATAATAATAGTAATAATAATTTTTAAAAATTCCCCTAAACTAATACGGAGCTGAGCCCTTAAAAGAAATATACAACATAGGCGATATGGACTGCGATATCTAAATGACATAATTTTGGAAAATTTTGTCCAACTATTATTTAGAATTGCTTACCTTCTCTAAGCGGTTAAATAAAGATTAGTATTATTGTTTTTACTTTTTTGAACGCGTGAAGTCGGCATTGACAAGCACGAATTAATATATAAAACTTGGCATAAGTTTTATCAAATTTTGCCCCGTTTTACCCATTTTTGCAAAGATATATACTTACTTAATGTAAAACTTACTGTGAATTAATTCATAAAGGGTTACTTTAGACTAAGGGTTAGACTAAGGGGCTCGCTCAACCTGGACAAAAGGAAGTGCATTTTTTACAGGACCCCTATTTTGCACCCACTTTTCCTGACCAGATGCGCAATCAATCACTCAGTTCTTTCCCCTTATTTTATACCAAAGCGGCCTAAATCGTAATGGATGTCTTCTCCTTAATGAATTCCTGACAAAAAAACCCAAATGATCAGTACATTGTAGTATTTTCTCCAGACTAATACTTTATTTAAAATTTACCGATTTGACACGAAAATTACGAAAACTACTTACCTGTACTCATACACAAAACAAGTTAATATTTCACTGCAAGATACAGATATTCGGCTGGTAAAATTCATTTAACTTAACCAAACTTGACACACAGACATCATTTACCTATTTAGCTTAGCTCTCTGTAATACATTCTTTGCAGCTCATGGTATTTTCTCCCCAACCAGGTAGCGAAAGATTAACAACAGACTTGAAATATAAAACATGATGTTACATACAAAAATTTTTAAAGCTCCCTTTTCACGCAAAGTCATTATGCTTGCGGGAAAAACTGGTCCTAGTCTATTTAAGTGAACACAGATGTGACTGATTTTTGAGTTAGCAGGAGATAAAAGGGCCGCGTTCGGCATCTAAATCACTCCAATTTTTCACATAATCTTAATGGTCATTTAGTGATGACATGTTCTTAAGTTTTGTTTGTAGATCCAGAAAAACGATCATTTTATGCCTTGTTAAAAGGCCGCTTTTCTTGCGAGGTTTGAAATACATTACAATGAAACTAATTGCACTGCACATTTTCTATTTTCTGTAACCTCTCTTCCCGCGGCGCTTTCTTTAATGTTAGCGACCTGTTAAATTTACAGCATTCTGAGCTCAATGTTCGTGTTTTTCCTTGACTCTGACAGAAAATTTTAAATTTTTAAGAGTCCAGTACGTTATTTTTATTTATTTACTTATTTATTTATTTATTTATTTATTGAGGTGCGGGGGGTATTGTAAATATTTTTCGAAAAGTAATATGGAAAATGATATTTAATAATTTGAGGAGCTGGAACGAGACTTTTGGTGTGATTTCATTAACCAAAAGCTCGGCATAAGCGGGGGACAGGGGTCGATACAAACAAAAATTGGGTTCGTTTTGTGGCCCTATCACAAAATTACGATCGATTTAAACGGAACCCCTTCACAAAAATACAGTCGATTAAAACTGCCCTTCATTGGCATTTTACCCTACATTTTAATGTGTTTCATCAATTAACAAATAAAAAAGTGACTTTTATTAAAATTTGGTTTGAAAATTCACAAAAATAACTGCTGAAATTTACAAAATTAAGCATTGAAATTCACAAAAATATGCAGTTTTTACAAAAATGGGACTCTGGAAAATATTCCTGGATCGACCCCTGGTAAATTATGTAAGGTTTTCAGTTGACGATGTTTTCACGAAAAAAAAAGGGGGGGGGTGGTAAATATAAATTAGGTGAATGTACATATACTATGTACTAAAGAAAACTAATATTCTGAGATATTATCTTAGCTAGACTTTTAAACGAATTTTTTGAAATGCTAGGAAATAGATGCTAGCAGATCGTTATAAACAATAGCTGTGAAGGTTCCCCTTCTGTGCGGAACGTTGCTTCTCCATATTACTCGGGAGCAACACTGTTAGTAGGAAGTAAAAAGGTGATTTGTTGCTAATTTTCTAATGCATGTAAATCTAAAAAGGTTAAAGGTATCGAATACTAACTTAGATAGTACTGCAACTAGAGTTTACGTCTCTCATGACGAACCAACTAGAACGGCCCCTCCCGCGGAACCATAACTTATTTTGGAGCCCCCTACCAAGTCTGGGGCACGTGCCCCTAGTTGCACCCCTGGCAGCAGATATAAATCATAAAATCGCAGACGTTTTTTTGTTCTCTTAAACTGCGTCGCATTTGAATTTAGTCGTCTGTCAAGTCAAGTAAGTTGTGCACGATCATAAAAGTGTATTGTCTCTCTGCTACTGACCTTCAAACACCAAAATTAGGTTATTCACTAAAATATAAATGAGAAACTGGCCCGAACCTGTGACAGGGCAGCAACTAAAGGGGGGTAAGCGGGGACAAGCACCGGGAGACATTCTAAAAGGAATGCCAAAATCAGTTATAGTTTCTTGGGATGGGGCGCGGCTCCATGTGAGGGGGCACACGACCATGGGCGCCCATAAGGGGTGGGGGGGGGGCAAGGTAGGGCACTTATTCTAGGTTAATGTCTCATGATGTTAACAAATGGCAAAAACAGAACTAAATTTGTTAAAAGTTTGAAATATGCCCCTCTAGAAAAATTTTTTGAAGTTCCCCCCCCCTAGGAAAATTACTATGGGCGCCCATGCACACGACACTAATGTTTGCCCCGGGTGACATAAACTCTAATTGCGGCATTGCCTGTGAAAATGACCTCCTTTTGCCCACTATTTACAGCAACAGGTCTTTATTTCTAACGCTGAACAATTGATTTCAGACAAGTTTAAAATCGCTGCCCCTTGATTTTTGCGTTCCTGAGAAATTATCTAGCTTGGCCATTTGGTAGAAGCTGCCATCGTTCCTGTTCAGTTGAAAAGCTTCTGTGACTCTATCCTTTTGCAGGGGAATTTTTTTTTTTTTCTTTTTAGAATCTGATAGTATATTTGGGTTATAAATGCATGATTTGTGTTCAAAATCATAACTTTCCCCCCTGACTTTTTAGACTAGGGGGGCAATTTTTACAACTGCAGGGGCAATTGCCCCCCTTGCCCCCCCCAGATTACGCCTATGGTAGATGTGGTAAACCCACACCACACCGTGATTTTCTCTAGACAGCCAATTGTTATCTTCCGTCAAGTTTTGGAACGACCGCACCGCAAATGCTCGCCTCTTCACAAAATCTTCGGTTAACAGTTCCGATCCGATCCGAATGTGGGTAGTAGAATGTGGGGCGTAGTAGAATGTGGCTAGTATCCGAATGTGGGTGCGCTCAGATATGCTGTATTAAGAAGGTCTACTGAAAATAAACAACTGTCCGAGGACTTAAATGCAGAAGAGAAGGAGCAGCCGGTGGGACTGCCTCCGAAGAGGAGGATCGCCACAAGCTCCCGGTGGGAGGGGGGATGTTTACAAACATTGAGAAGGGAGTGATCACAATTAAGAGATCAGCTCCGCAGAATTACAACTAGCAAAGTTAGAGAAATTTTCGTTAAGATTAGAGATGAAATACATTAACTTCTCCTGGGGAGTTTGCAAGTTTTTGAGATTAACCCATTTGTGCCTGGATATTTTTGCGACTTTCTTCGATTTTTACTGATAACAGAAATAACAGATAAATTTCTGATGTCAACAACTTGAACAAGGGATGATTTCTTTTAAAATCATTATGCATAAAAATCGAAATATCAACATCCTACTTTGTCATGTTAAAATATTTTGCAGAGTTGAGGCTCAATACTCATGAATAAAGGCTAGGAAAAATAAATAACGTTTTCGACTAATAGCGAAAATGCCGTCCCTAAAAAGGGACACCAGGCATAAATGGGTTAACTAATACTTGATTTAGATTTTCAAGTAGGACGCTCAGTAATGAAACACCTAATTCTTTTTCGATGTCTAGTACTTTTTGCGATTCAGAAGAAAATGTTTTGTTGGGAGGGAGGGGGGGGGGGGGTTGTTTAACAACATTAGCATAAGAACGTTTTGGTTTGGGCGATTGTTTTGCATCGGAACGGGGTTATTAGGGAATTTTGGGCAGCCTTTGTAGCTGGCTAGATTTCTCCACCGCAGTTGCAGCATTTGGGTTTAATTTCCGTTTTTTATGGGGGCAATTAGAACTTTTATGGAATTCTCCGAAGCGGACGCATTTGGGTGTAACATTACAGAATTTGGCCACATGGAAGAATCCGCTGCAGCGGAAACATTGAGAGCTTTCTTAAGGGGGCAATATTTGTCAACTTTAATTTTAAAGGAAAGTAGTGTCGTTAAAGAAAAAAATTCAAAGCTTTGGTCGTTACAGATGAGGTGAATTTGGAAAATAGGGAGGGGAGAACGGTCTTTCTTGCTATGGAGTTGGTTTACTTTAATGATTGGGTCTGAGGAGAAGGTAAGGGCTTCTTTAATTTCTTCGGGATCAGTGTAAATTGATATGCCTTTAAGTACAACTTTAAGGGGGCTTTCTAAGTTGCTGAAAAAATTAATTTGTTTACTAGAGAGGTGAGCGATTGTGGATTCTTTAGATTTAGTGTTGTGGGGGCATAATTTTAGAGAATGTTTTGCTAGGGTGGCGTGAAATTCGGCTTCAATGTTTTCGTTGATGTCTTTGACTATTTGGTGCATATCGGGGGGATTGGGGATAACGAAGGGCTTGGGTAATTTCGTTTTGTTCCTAAATGAACTAGGTACTTCATCAATGAGCATTCATGAGCCGCTAACATTATCACCAGTAGCCTCGAGCGGGCTAAACGGGTTGCTGGTAACAAAAGTAACAGTCGTATCCTTCAGAACAATTTTAGCCTTCTTCCTAGTAAGTTTAAAATTGGAGTCCTCCGGGGAAGGACCTCAATTTTGGCTAGCAGTTGGAGAAAGGGGAAGAGTAGGAATTTTTGCTATTAACTGAGCACAGGGCGCAGGCTTCCAGGAAGCTGTGGACTGGATGATCTCGTTGCTGGCCTCAGGTTTAGGATCGTCTTTATGTTCTTCGCTGGTAGACTGGATGAGGGCAGGAAAGTTTTCGCCATACGCTTGGATCGGCGGCCCTTCGTGGAGTTTCTTCCAATGCTTGTTGATCATCTGTTGGGTGGCGGTCGTTGCAGCTTCACGGGGATCTGAACTTCCGTGATAACACTTCCCGCATTCATAACCCATTCCTTGGGTTTGGCGATTTTCTCTCAGTTCTTTATAGGCGTCGTAAAGGTGATATTCATTTTGACGGAAGTGCGGAGGCCTCACTACCGGCCGGAATTTACCGGTTACCGGCCCTGACAAGGGCCCTTTGCGGCTAAGCGGAGGAGAACCTCCTTGTGCGTCCTCTCTGCTCGCAATCTCCATCAGGATGGTTAACAGTTCATGATGACGCTGGATTTTGTACGGATAGCATCGTATGATACGATTTAGTGCTACCCAAACACTAGAGTATGGAATGCCAATGCGACGTGCCACTTCACGAGTGCTGACTTCCCCATGCGTAGACGAACCCGCTACAATCTCCATTTCTTTCAAAACTCTGAGCGGCAGTAGCATTTGAGCTCGGTCGGACACTACGGGGCCCGTCGTCTAAACAACCCCTGTTTTCGAACTTCAAAATCATTATTTTCACAACTGAACCTGTCATAGGACCTTTACTCGTTCTAAGGCTTTGAATACCCTCCTAAGACGATAGGATCGTAAAGCTGCAGTAGCAGATTCCCCATTCTGATAGTACAGCTTCACTAACAGTGTCTTTTCTGGCAAGGTCAACATGCTGCGATTGCTGGTGCATCTGTTTCCCGCTCTTGCTACAGCTCCTATTACACAAGATTCTCATGCAGTGTCACTTGACGTTTTGCTGTCCAGCGCCATCTGTTGGCCATTTTTTGAACTTTTTTTGAGTTTGCAGTAAAACCCTATGCCATTCCAAGCATGTGTGTCAATTTTCGCTTCTCTACCTATATTATTCCGTGAATTATTAATTTATCAAATGTATATTCATATTCTCATCACTCTGCATATATGTAAATACAGAGTGGCTGCTAATTCATGGTACAAATTTTGAGGGCTGGTACAGGACATGGTAACAATCACATTTTGTATAGGAATGGATGGTCAAAAGTGAAGCGTCGAAGCACAAGCACAGGAACGAACAAATTATGGTCAAAAGTGAAGCGTCGAAGCACAAACGCAGGAAAGAACAAATGATAGGGAAAGTGTTTTATTTTCATAACCTCGTTTACAAGTGGAAATTAATTTACAATAAGTGTTCAAAATTGCGTCTTTGCAGAGATTGACGAACACTTTCAAAGATACCAGGAATTTCACGCATACGTGCAGCAGCTACGGATACTCAAGCAACGAGATCATCGTCAGAGTCTACTGGAGTGGCATAAACGTCATTCTTCAAATTTCCCCATAAAAAGAAATCGAGGAGCGTCAAATCGGGAGGCCGAGGTAGCCAAGCGAGAGATCCACCACGCCCAATCCGTCGCATTCAAGTACTGACGAACATCTAGGGTGAAGTGGGCCGGCGCCCCATCATTATGAAACCCCATGTAGTTTCTGTAGCAGATCTGGTATAACTTGTTGAAGGAAAATGATAACAGTGGCCAGTGGCCATTGAGTCGCTGTGGCAGTAGGTATGGGCCAATCAAGAAGTCATTTACAATATCAGCCCACGCATTCACACTGCAGCGTTCTTGAAACGCATGCGGTCGCATTGCGTGAGGGTTCTCGTTTGCCCACCCATGGCAATTGTGCACATTAAATACACCATCGCGTGTAAGTGACGTCTCATCTGTAAATAACACATGGGCGGTAAAGTTCGGCTGCAGTGCACATAGCTGCAGAAACCACTGGCAGAAATTCCTGCGCAGAAGATAGTCTTCTGGTTCCAAAGCACGTTGATAACACCGGTCAACAAAAAAAATTTTTTTTTTTTTTGGGGGGGGGTTCTGTTCCCTTGCTTGAATTATGATTCTAGACATTGAAAAACACTTAAATTTTCATTTTTAGTTCTTAAAGTTTGCTTTTGTCTGATTTACGTCGATGAGTATATTTTAATTTATTTCATAAACGAAAGATGGCAGCACTTTGATTAACCCGAAATTAAACTGTATTATTATTTGTAACTCTGTAGTATTGCTTCTAGTATTGCTTGTAGTATTATTTGTAATATTATTATTTGCTCATACGAACATAAAAGAAATCCGAAAAATATTCACATTTAGGCATTAATTTCTTATTATTTTACATTTATATGTTATTGTTTATCACAAATCTTGAATAAAAAAGACTTTTATATCCAGCAAAAACTTTTCTGATCATAATTTAGAATGGAATTATAAAAAATATATATATAAATCAGTGATTTTTACCAAAAAATTGAAAAATTGCTTTGATTTCTACAAAAGCAAACTTTCATTTAAAAAAAAAAAAATTTCCTTAGTTTTGGTGTAGGAGAAACTAAAATTTAGCATGTAGAAGTCAGACCCAAAAATCGTGTTGACCGGTATAATGGAAACAGCGTGGTACACTTTGATAATGGAAAGGGTGTGGACGATTATCGTGTAACATTCTCCAAACAGTGCATTGACTCACTCCTACAGTCTGCGCAACAGCTCTTGTACTTGACTCGGGTGTAGCAGCCACGATTTGCAAGATTCTTTCTTCAACTCTTGCAGTGCGTACAGTTGTTCGTGGACCAGCGTCGTGTCTGGTAATGTGAAATGAACCAGTTTTACAAAGTTGACGATGTAATCTCTGAAATATTCTGTGATCCGGCATTCATCTGCCCGGATACTGCACAAGATACATTCGTAGCGCAGCTCTGGCGTTTCCATTTGCACGGCCGTACATGTAATGCATGTCTGCTCTTTCGGGAAACGCAAAATCTCCCATCACGGACGAAAACTGACACGAGAATGGCCTCTCTTCCCTAAATCAGCGCAGACTGGTCATCTACCGGCAGTGGAAGCAACTACTAACTCCGTTTACCCTCCGTCTCCTGCATTTGTTCTTTACTATGTTTGTGCTTCGACGCTTCACTTTTGACCATACATTCCTATACAAAATGCGATTGTTATAGTGTCCCGCAACAACCCTCAAAATTTGTGCTGTGAATTAGCAGTTACCCTGTATATATATCCGAATTACTGGCCATTGCATCGAATGGGCGGCAAGCGTTAACCCCCTATGAAGGGACGGACAAGTTAACTCCCAAGCCGGGATTCAAAGCCGGACCCAAGGAGTGATCGAATGGTTCTTTAGCCACTACACTTTCCCTGTCGGCGGAACAGGTAGAATTGAAATTGCCTCTGCAAGTGAGCAACTAATGCTGCTGTTATAGAAAACATATCAGAGAGGTAAATGATTTACATTTACAGAGCTGCCAAGTCTCCGGCTTTTTCCGGGTAATTTCCCACCACAATTCTTAGGCAGCTTTACATTGCATTAAATATTTGGACTTATTTTAAGCATAAATTTGTAAGTAAAAATTAGCGGTGGAAAATATCCCGAAAAAGCCGGAGACTTGGCAGCTCTGCATTTACAGACAAGCTCCTATAGGGAAATAGAAAAATAACTTTCATATATGGAAAGAGAAAAATAACTTTTTATGGTGACCTTGAATACAAAAACTTCAGATTCGTGTATGTCATACCTATAAAATGTCATTTACAAAAAAAAATTTCATTTCCTCAACCATAATATTTAATAAAGTATGGATTTCTTTTAAAACGCTTTCTTGAAATATTAGATTTCAATTAATATTCTATAAATGGGGGCCTCGAATCTCGGGCTCAAACGTGAGAGACGACGTCATCATAGTTGCCAATTATTCCGATTTTATTGGAAAATATTCCACTACTAATATTTACTTCGCAATTTAAGCTTAAACTAAGTGCAAAACTTTAATGCGCAGTAAAGCTGGCCAAAAATTGCGCCTGAAAATATGCCGATAAAACTGGAAGAGTTGGCAACTATGCCAGTAAATTTACAACAGTTTTATTTTAAATTAATAACTTGGACTTCTTTAAAAGTCACATTGACAAGTAAAAATAAGTGGTAGAAAATCTTCTGGTAAATTCGGCAGAATTGGTAACTATGCATATTTGTTTGGACCAACTAGATATAGGATGCATGAACATACAGATTTTTACGTCATCACTAGGATGACATGATTACACATTTATTTTCACAAAGTGAAACTATTCAAAGTTTGTGGTGAATTTACTCCAGCATAAAACACTTTAAGGATTTAAGATAGAAAATTAAATTTTACGACAAATATTAAATTTAACTATAACTAATTACATAATATGATATAGAAATAGATCATAATAAATTATGTTTTATCAGAAAGGCATTTTAATTTTTATCCTTAACTTCAGATGTGGTGAATTTACTAACGCATAAAAACATTTTAATGATTTAAGATAAAAAATTTAGTTTTGCGATTAATAGGAAATTTTAGTTATCACTAATTATATAATATGATATGCAAATAGATCATAATAAAGCATTTTTTATCAGAAAGGTATTTTAATTATTATCTTCAACTTAAGATAGTTTCTAAAATTTGTATCATTCACCAGAAATTTTAAATAGCTTTACTTTGTGAATGTAAAACTGTGAGGCTGTAATCTTAGAAGACCTAGTGATGACGTAAAAGTTTCTGTTCTCTGGGCCTTCTGTATCTAGGAGGTGTTGTTTGAACTCGATTGCACTATCTCTCGCTCTTTAATAAAGAGAAAATATGGTGAATATACATCGAAAATATTTTCGTTCACTTTGAACCTTCTGGCTGATCATCCCGCGATTTCCACGGGCAACTCAAATGTAGCAAAATTTGCTCATCCCTCGATTTTCGCGGGCAGGTGTTTTTCTTCCTGTATTGAGGAGAGCATCCCGCGTTTTCACCGTTTAACCAGTGAAATAAATTAGATACAGTTTTAGACGTTTAATTTAGGTTTTGACCAACACATGTCGTTAATCGTCCACTAAATTGAGGCATTTGAAGGTAATACTTGGTATGTAATGCTGTAACTTCACTTGTTTGCCGCCTTGTCTAATCAGAAATGGCTGGTAGAAATCGTTCAGCAATTGACAGAGTGTATATTACGAATGATTTATGAGATTCTGAAAGAGATTTTAGTTTTGATAGCGATAGTGATTTATATTTTTTGGACTGCTCCTCAGGCGGCGATGAATCTGACCATGATTCAATAAACCTGCAAAGCGTTAGGCAGTGGCGCATTTTCTTATATTATGTAATAAACGGAAATTAACTGCAATTCAACTGAAATTTATTTTTAAAAAAATTATGTAATAACATCTAAAATTGGTTTTTCTGAAGCTTTCTCATGATAAAAATCTATATTAAAAATCTTTTCTAGAAAGAAAATATGCACATTTCAATTTTCCAATGTATATAGATTTGAAATATGAAAAAAAAAATTACACAATTTTTGAAGCGATTTTGGTCCAAAAATTGAGCAGTCAGAGGGTTAATTT
The DNA here is from genome assembly GCA_038373885.1 of Cheiracanthium punctorium. NCBI lineage: Eukaryota > Metazoa > Arthropoda > Arachnida > Araneae > Cheiracanthiidae > Cheiracanthium > Cheiracanthium punctorium. The sequence continues at coordinate 643,469 of JAWZYV010014119.1, forward strand.
ACGATTTCTTGTTTACATTTAACGAGCTTGTTATTAGACGTCAGTTTGAGAATCTGAAAAAAAAAAAAAAAAACTTACAAAGATCTGTTTAGAAATGGCTGGTAGAAATTGTTCAGCAATTGACAGAGTGTATATTACGAATGATTTATGAGATTCTGAAAGAGATTTTAGTTTTGATAGCGATAGTGATTTATATTTTTTGGACTGCTCCTCAGGCGGCGATGAATCTGACCATGATTCAATAAACCTGCAAAGCGTTAGGCAAAGCGCATTTCCTTTAGTTATGCGCATTGGAAACCGAAAAAAAAAAAAAAATCGATAAATTCTTCCTTGTTCGGTATCGTAAATACCTATTTAATTCGTTTCGTCCTAGAGCTACATGTTCATAGTAAGTGGTGTTAACGGCATTATGTTAAGAATTATAGCAGTTAATTTTTAGAAATTCTAATATATTAAGCTCATCAGCACAACACACATTTTAAAGAACATTTAATTTTGAAACGTATGGATCACGTACAGCAAAATTTTATTGAACACAATATATTTAAAACATTATTTATTAGGGATCGACCGATACCAGATTTCAACCGATACCCGATACTTTTGTACAAGGGACTGTATACATATTATAATACAAATTTTAACATATCACAGCTACCAAAGATTTTCCACGACTAATTTTTACATAGCAATTTATCAGGGACGTAGCGCCCATGGATGTAATGGAAGCATTGCTTCCCTTCCAAAATTTATTTTTTTTTTTTACTGCCAATTGTTTTTTATGTATCAAAAAAATATTTCTAATCAACATAAAGTTAAGTTTAAAAGCGCTTCGCCCACTAGAGAAAATTGCGAGGAAGCAGAGAGTTTAGTTTGAGGACAGCGCAACAGTCACAAGCGCTGGAAGCAATGTATATCCCATCTTCCACCTCTTCCCGTTTTTCTGTAGAAAAGGGCAGTCGAAGAAGGGGGGAAACCGAAGCAGGTAGCTACAGAAGTCCAGGAGGGAATAAGCATTTGGTTCAATTGCTTCCTCAGCTAGTCACCAATCAAAGAAGTGCAGCTTGCCTGGAAAGAAAAAGAAAAGGGAAAATGGGGATTTTTCACTGACGGTGCTTACAAAAGGAAAATTTACAAGGATTTCTTTCGGAGTTATTCTAGCAGTTATGCCTTTTATTACAGTTTCGGCCTTTAAACTCCGTTGAAATAAACGATAGATGAAAGCTTTTAGTACAGTAATTAATGTACATCTTTTTTTCAAACATAACTTTGTATTTTGTAAAACTAATTATTTAGTTATTTAGAAATATAAGTCTTACCTTTTTTTAATTTTTCTTAAAATAAAATTTTTGCTTTGAAAAAATTGTTTGTGTGTTATAATAATCATATAAACAATTTTTTCTGGATTAAAATAAATAAATAAATGAAGGACTTTTTCCGAACAATTGTAAACTTATGTTCGAAAAAGTGAAACTGTTTTGGGGTAGTTATATCTGTTCTTTTTATGGAATAGATAGTTAAAAACCCGAAAACAATACATACTTTTAAAAAATCTTGTTTTAGAAATGTCTGAATAACTATTGAATATTTGCGTCAAAAGTCACTTATTTTCCCCCTTCAAGCAACAGTAATTCTGTGCACTATTAGCATAATTTAATAAATATGGACTCTTTTACTGAGTAACTGACTGAAATATGTGTGTGAGAACTTAGTAAAATTTGTTCTGTTTCTTCCTGTAAAAAAAGTACAAAATTTCACTATTTAAAAATGTTAAAATAAACTAAAAAAATTTCTTAAAATCAATCTTCGATTTACAATTACAAAATTGTAATACATAAGCAATTGTACATACTTTATAAGCTTTCACACATCATCAATAGTTGGTATATTATTTTATTTGCAATATGCTACATTTATATTTAAACTTCCTATAGCTTCGCTGTATAAATGTTCAGGAACGGACTGGCCAGGGTGTCCGACTGTATGCAGACGGGTGGGCCCCCACCCTCGGCGGGCCCTCCCTGCTGAGCGCGGGCCCCCAAACAGAAAAAGAAAGAAAATTAAAGAAAAAGTGCTATACTGATAGCACTTGAATGAAGTTTGACACATAAAAAAATTTTTGCAGCTGCAATTGCGCCCCAGAAGGCTTCAAAACACTTCATTTTAAATGTAGTTCTCAAAATTTTTTGAGTGAGGGTTCCAGAATGAACAAGCGATTAATTAATATGAATTACGCATATTAATTAATAGATCAATATTTTATTAATGTATTAATTATCAATCATAATTAATTAATAATAACACCATACCTCCCCCATACCCCGAAAGTTAACACATTCTATTTATCGGTTGCGCAATAACCCGGGCTCCCCTTCTCTTGAGACGGGCGGGCCCCTCCCTCCCAGTCCGGGCCTGTAAATGTTAAACGGTTTAACTATAATAGACTGAATGTTAAACACATACCGTCAAGTACCAAATTGCTGAAGAACAAAGAGCCGCCCAAACATGCAAGGTTTTGCATAAATGCAACCTAGACGTTAACATGAAGGTTATATGAAGGTAAAAATAAATATTTAGCTATCACTAATGGCGTTGCATTAATACAACGCTAGGGAGCATGATAATTGTAAAAGTAATTGTACATTGAATAACTGTAAATAATTTTATTATATGAGTGCATGTATGTAGCGGGTCATCCAAAAGTCAGTACAAACTTTAAAAATTCATTAAAAAAGAGTAAATAATGATAGAAAATTGCGGTTAGCAGAAAGATTAAGAGTATGATGGGGTTTTTTTTTTTTAATGAAAAGAAAGTTTGCAGTTCCAAATGTTACCGATAGGTGGCGCTGACATCCACAATGGGAGCCAAATTTCCAATTTAAAAAAATCCGAAGTCTCTGTAATGCTTTCTATGCAAACTGCAATTTTGTATCATGATTTGTTCTTTTTTAATGAATTTTTGAACTTTTCACTAGCTTTTGATCCATCCTATGTGCACCAAAGTTTAAAAATTCATTAAAAAAGAACAAATAATGATAAAAGGCTGCAGTTTGCATACAAAACATTACAGAGATTTCGGACTTTTTTTTATTGGAAATTTGGTTCCCATTGTGCATGTCAGCGCCACCTACTGGTAACATTCGGAACTACAAACTTTCTTGTCATTAAAAAAAAAAAAAAAACCATCATACCCTAAACCTATTTGTGCAAACCGTAATTTTCTATCATTATTTGCTCTTTTTTAATGAATTTTTAAAGTTTGTCCTGACTTTTGGATCACCCGGTATGTAAAACTATAAGTACATTTCTTCTAAACGAAACAGTATAACTGTAGGTTATTAAGAAAAGTTTTGCTTCCCTCAGAGGTGCAACATAGAAAATTCAATTTTCTATGTTGACATGTATACAGCCCTTTGTAAAAAAGTATCGGGTATCGGTTAAAATATGGTATCGGTCGATCCCTAGAAATTATTATTTTTGCTACAAACATGTCTTAATAGAGATTTTAATGTTACGGTATAGAAAACTGGAAATACAGGAATATTGCATCTTCGTGTTTCAAAAATGAAAGCATTTCCATAATACGTGTTCCAAATAGTTTTGAAAATTAGAACATATTTCCCAGATTATGCTTGAAATGAGTGTGCAGAAAAAGTCTTTACAGCATTTAGCATTAATAAAACTTTTAGTGAATGCTCAACGTGCATTTCTCTTATATCTCTGGTTTAAAAGTGTCTTAGTGGTATTACAAGTATCATCGAGAATATTAAAAAATGTTTGGAACTGTAAATGTAAACTTAAATTGCATTCTTTGTAACATTTAGAATCAATAAAAATTTTAATGAATAATTAATATTTTTTTCAATTTTATATATCTGGAAATGAGCTGCCAGAATCTGTAAATCTACAGTTGTGTTCTTTGAGGGTATAGATTGCGAGAACTTATGTTTAATGTGTTTGGCATTCATAGGTTTATTTTTCAATGTTCATCGACACTATAATAATAATTTACACTAATAACACTATAACACTAATAACACTATAATATATAATAATTTGACAGCTGCTAAAACTTTTTTTAAAAACCTGTGATTGATTTAATCTGTTATTATCATGTACTGTTTAAACTTAAGCAACCACAAATATAGTTCAGTTGTCTTAAGTTTAAGAGATAAGTTTTCGATTTACGATGTAACACACAGGAGGGAAAATAGAATCATGAAAGGACGGCTTCTTTATTGGAAGCCTCTATCATTGCAACGGAATGACAAAGTCAGTCTACGTTACTACGGGCACCTAGTTCATCCTGTTAACAATTTCCATGTTCTTGTGAGATTACCGTGAGCGCACTGGGATTTGACACTTCCTAGATATAGAAAGCCTTACAACTCCTACGTCATCATTCGGCCTACTTGTAACAGTTTTTTTTTTTTTTTTTTTTTTTTTACACAAATTAAAACTATTAAAAATTTCTTTTGAATTTACTCATAAATAGCAATATTTTAATAACTTGGGATTAAAAAATGGAATTTTAAGGCACATGGCAGTGACTAATTAGATATGACAAGGAAATAGATCAGAACAAATAATTTCGTACGAGAAAGGTATTTTAATTCTAATGTTTAATTTAAGATATTTTCTAATATTTGTAGTATTCACCAATTATTTTAGACAGTTTTGCTTTTTGAAATGAAAACTGTGTTAACGGCACTTTCGTAGGCCTAATGATGTCGTCAAAGCTGGAGTTGTTAGGCTTTCTATATGTAGGAGGTGTTGAATAGCATCGCAATCGTTCGTCCATCAACAATGCCATTATGTTTACTCAAAAAGGACTTAATTAGCTATCGTAAGTTATGCACGCCTGTTCGTTTTTTTTTTTTTTCTGTGTGTGTGTGTGTAAGCGGGGTCACACAATATTAATAACACTCTTGAGTGAATGTATAATACATTATTAATTGCATTAATTGTTTTTGGAATTCGAAAAGAAAACGGGGCATGTATTTGGTTTAAATGTGGAAAGCAGTACCTCGCATAAGAGCCTTTCCCAATGTACTCAGTCGTGTTTTTTTAACACACTTTCCGTAAGCTTATGTGGAATTTTTAAATATTGAATTTCATCTTGAATGGTCTTGACCATAGGTGCCAAGTATTACGGAATATAATTAACCACTTTTTGTGAACGGTAATTTTCTGTTTAAAATATTGCAAAATTCCTCAGTTAGAAGCGTGACTTAGTTACTGTTTTGGAAAAATATTCAAAGAATGTACTGTTTACAAAAAGTAGTTAATTATATTCCGTAATACTTGGCACCTATGGTCTTGACTAGTAGTACAGTTGCCAACTGCTCCGGAACATAATTAATCACTTTTTTAAACAGTAAATTTTGGCTTACGTTATGTTGAAATTTCGAAGCTGAAAGTGTGGGCTGTTTATCACTTAATGAAGTATTTAAAAACTTACTGTTTGAAAAAAGTGGTTAATTATATTCCGGATGTCGACATCTCTATTAGTAGAGGTAAAATGTTTAGGGATCGACCGATACCATTTTTTAACCGATACCCGATACTTTTTACAAAGGGCTGTATACACATCAACATAGAAAATTGAATTTTACATGGAACCTAATTTCCAGTCTCTTACATTCGGAAAAATGTAGACACAGAGAAAAATTTCTCCAAATGCAAGTGATGGGAAACGTGGTCTATATAACATAACTGCCAACTTTCCCGAAACTTTCGGGCGTTTTCCACCACAATTTTAAACAACTTTCTCTAGAAAATTTGGTCTTATCTTAAGCATAAATTGCTATGTAAGCATTAGTGGTGTAAAATCTTTGGTAGCTGTGATATGTTAAATTTTGCACTGTAATATGTATACAGTCCCTTGTAAAAAAGTATCGGGTATCGGTTGAAATCTGGTATCGGTTGATCCCTATTATTTATGGTTAAAAAATAGCAATTTACATTGGTTCGCAAAATTAAGGACGAGGTGGGTTTTTTAAGGCAGCACAGCGCATCAGTGTATAAAACTCTTAGAAAGCTTACCAGTACATCCGCAGGATGTAACAATATGGGAAAAGTGAACAAAATTTGAAAAACTAAAAGAATTCTAATTGTTAATTATTTCACTTCGTTTTTAATTTTCTCACACCAGAGTAGTTCTCACTCAAATGGTACGAATAAACTGAAATTAAATGTCATCGAAATTACACTGTGATTAGCGGTCAATTTCAAATGTAATCGTAAAAGAAATTATTTCAGTAAAATCACTCAGAAAAGAACTTAATTTCTTTTTTTTTTTAAATATTTTTTCTAGGGAGTAACACTTATTTGTGCATATGAAATGTAATTTTCAATCTTAGAGCTCTTTCAATGTTTGTGAATGAGTGGTAAAATTAAAAATAAGTATTCTCATAATGATTTCACAAATAAGTTATATCCCCGAAGATATGACAAGATTTTAATTTACTACACCTTCGCCATATTTGTGCAAACTGCGTCGGGTGCTATGAATCAGAATCCTTTGTTTCTATATTCTGCTTTCTACAGCAGCAGTATTCGTTACTCACTTGCACACATGCAGTTTCAATTCATACCTGCCCCAACCTTAAAAAAAAAAAAAAAGGGTCAGGTTTTCATGATCGTTACCGACTTTTCAGCCTCATAATACACTAGCTTGACATGCGTGTGCAAACTGCGTTTTAAAGCCTTTAATAACAGAAGCTCCCAATTCATCAGCGTTCTGAAGAGGAGCGCCTTAAGCCCTGGTTTCCTGGAGGCGGCCGGCGTCCAGCGACCAGAGTGATTAATGACCTCAGCGGTGCCTCTCGCGTCCAAAGAACGCGTTTGTTAAAAGTGGTTTGCTACTCGCGAAAGCGGCGGGAGGGGACGCTCGGCGATCGCCGCTTCCGTCCAGATGTGGTGGACGCTCGGCGAACGCCGCTGTCCGTGGAGAATTCGTGGACGCACAAAAGAAATACACACCATCCAATGTACCTTGGATTTTAACGAATTCACATTAAATGAGTATTAATAAGTAGTTATTTATTGTGAATGGAGAATATAAGTACTAATTAATGCTTGATTAAACAGAACTTAGCAGTCGCATATTTTCATAAATCACATTTTTTTTTTCATAATTATATACTCAACGATACAAAAGAATAAAAAAATATATTTACATGTTACAAATGTATATACTGTTTGCTATTACACACATGCATTGAATGAGATATGAAAAATATCAAAATACATTTTGTACGTTCTTTTTTCTAAACAAATAAGGTTTAATTCATCATTAAGTATTAATTTTGTATTTAAAGGGACTTTGTACCTGAAATATACTAAAAAACGAATTTTCGATTGTGTCTAGAAATCCCCTGTGATTCTTTATTGTGTTTAGGTAAACAAATTTTTTAAAAACATCCTATTTTACTTTTTGTTTCTTGATTCAATCCAGTGCCGCAACCTGGGTTTACGAGTTCCAGGGGCGAGAGTGAATCTAGGGGCCCTTTTCATGTTATATTTGGTAAAAACGAAAATAAATTAGCACGTTTCATACATTTGTATGTACTCAAAGTCAGAATTAAACGCTTTTAGATAATAACAGATATAACATGTAAGTATGTAGTCAATACAAAAAAGAAAAAAAAATCAAAAGAAATCGTCGTCTTTTAGATGCCTTTGAACTAAAATATTAAAAGTTCCTTCATCCTCTCTTTTTTTAAATATTTCATGGGTATCTTTTCTTACAAAAGCCGATGAAATGATTTCTTCTTCTTCTTGCTCTTCATCTAATACAAGAGCGATAATTTCATATTCAACACTTTCAGCCATTTTCAGTGTGCGAAGCGTTTTCAGAACGAAGAATGCCTGCCCAACAACCGTTTTCCAGAAAGTGGACGCAGAAAAATGCCGCGCGCTCGCGCGCCTGCAGGAAACCACCCTTTCGCGACAGCTGTGGACAGTTTTTCACAGATGTCACCTCGGGCACTTTTTCGCGGTTGTCAAAGGCGAGCGCTGGACGCTGCCGCTCCCAGGAAACCCGGGCTTTAACTAGGCAAACAGAAGAACTGACCTCTCTTATACCAGACATAAGACCAGAATTAGTTGATTTTGAAAACTTTAAAATACTTAAGGATAAAGTTTTCTGTATTTAAAAGAAAATAATTTTTAAATTTCTTGTTCCAAGAATTTTTAGATTGATTTTGAAAAAGCAGCTTTACTAAAATATTCAGAATTGCCAAACTTAATATAAGAGCATTTTTTTGTGAACAGTAATTTTCTCCTTACAGTATAGCACAATTTTTGAGTTCAACGTGCGAGCTGTTTACTGTTAAAAAAATATATTTTGTTTAAAAATAATTATAATCCGGTAACACATTATATTAGTTATATTCCCTTGTATACATTAAGTTTGACAACTATAAAAGTTGTATTCGTTTTAATTTAGTGAAAATAAAACAATACCTTACCCTCCAACTACTACGGATTATAATTTACCACTTTTTTAAGCAAGAATTTTCAACATAAAGTATAGCAAAATTTGCGCTTAAGGCGGCTGGGGTGGTTACTATCTTGAAACACTACTTAAGAAAATACGCTAATTAAAAAAAGGGGTTAGTTATACTCCGTAGCTGGAGGATACAGAATACATTAGTCTGACTTTAGAACAACAGAGCATCCCAGACTTTAAAAAAAAGAAAACCTGCTTCGATTTTTCCGATTGACCTCAGGACTTCCAGACCTAAGGTCAGAATCTCTTGATCGATTACAGAGAACACCCGAATAAGTCTAAGAGTAACACAGGTTTTCAATATTTAAAAGAAAATAATTTTGAAAATTTCTGGTTCCAAGAATTTTCAGATTGATTCCACAGAAACAACTGTATTAAAATAGAGTTGCCAGTCCAACGACTCTTTGTAAACAGAAACTTTCGTCTTACAATATAGAACATTTTTTCAGTTTAACGTATGTAAGCTGGTTATTGTTATTTTTTTTAATATTTTGTTTATAATTAATTGTAAATTTATAATGTTTTCCTTAAAGTTTGTTAACTACAAAAATAGTATTCATTTTAATTTAGTGGCCTTTAAACAATACTTTAGTAGAGATGCCAACCGTTAAGGAATATAAATAATCTTTTTTTCCTAAACAGAAAATTCCTTTAATACTGTTGCAGAACAACATTATTAAAAAACAGTGAATGACACATTAAAAAAGAAGCAACGTTGTTTTTTTTCCTAGAGAATGATATTGGTTTCTGGACGACTACAAGGACTACAGTTAGCTTACGCTTGCTTATTTTTACTTTCCGAACATGTACCATGTAAGGAAAGTATTGTAATCATGAAAAAATTCGACTTCGAGATTTTGGTGTTTTTACACGTTTTGAGGGCTTCTGAATCCATTTATGCTATTTTTACGAGATGTATGTATGTATGTGTGTATGTGTGTGTGTGTGTGTATGTGTGTTTGTGTGTATGTGAGTGAACACGATAGCTCCTGAACGGAGCATTCGATTGAGCTCAAATTGGATATATATGTCATAAACCACAGTCGCAAGACCGGTATTGATTTTGGTGTGTATAGGACTTATAGTTTTTCTACAGGGCTACGACAAAGATTTCTTTTACATTATGGCCTATGGGGGGAATTTCTTGAAAGTGCGCTAGCGTTTAAACGGTAGATTCGATTGAGCTCAAATTCGGTATATATGTTATAAACCACCGTTGCAAGGCCGGTATTGATTTTGGTGTGTATAGGACTTATTGTTTTTCTACAGGGCTACGACAAAGATTTCTTTTACATTATGGCCTATGGGGGGAATTTCTTGAAAGTGCGCTAGCGTTTAAACGGTACATTCTATTGAGCTCAAATTGTGTATATATGTTATAAACCACCGTCGCAAGACCGTTATTGATTTTGGTGTGCATAGGACTTATAGTTTTTCTACAGGGCTACGACAAAGATTTCTTTTACATTATGGCCTATCGGGGGAAATTCTTGAAAGTGCGCTAGCGTTTAAACGATACATTCGATTGAGCTCAAATTGGGTATACATGTTATAAACCACCATCCTAAGACCGGTATTGATTTTGGTGTGTATAGGACTTATAGTTCTCCTACAGGGCTACGACAAAACTTTCTTTTATATTATGGCATAATGGCATATGGGAAGAAATTCTTGAAAGTGCGCAAGCGTTTGAACAGTGCATTCGATTGAGTTTCAATTTTGTATATATGTTTGAATTATTCATCGATTAAAATTTATTTAAATGCTTGGTAATGATCTTAATCGTAAGTGTTCGGAAAGTCGAGTGGAGTCACTCCAGATTTTTTGTATGTGTAAAAGTACAAAATATCTAAAAAAACATTTTCATCGTGCTTTCACAAAATTTTTAACTCATTTATACTTTAAGTCACAATAGGGAAAAAATTATATCAAATTGTGCTGATATTTCTCAGACAGTAAGATTTGAGCCCGCAATTAATTGTGACATTATATTACTCGTTCTAAACACTTATTATCAAGCAGCACTGCGTAAAAGCCAGGCTTTTTCCACAGTGTATATTTTATGACGACAGCAGCGTTACATTTCTGGAAATTGGGCAAAAATTTGAACTTTGTTGTAGACTATTGTACAATTGTACATTTTTTTAGTGTTCTGTGCAGGAATGCACACAACAAATAGGCGAGATTCGAAAAAGGAGAAAATGTAGAATTTCTCAAGAAAAAACGTGACTATAATCATCGTGATCACGAAAGTATTTAGTAAAATATTGAAGTTTTGAAAATGTTTTTTAGAAAACTTTTTCTTTCTTGAAATTTAAGAATTCGGTAAAATTTCTGTGAGTGAGAACTTACATCAACGTTTCCTAGATATAGAAAGCCTTACAACTCCTACGTCACCAAGCTTTGACACCATCATTAGGCCTACATTTCAAAGTTTCATTTTCACAAAATAAAGCTATTAAAAATTTCTGGTGGATTTATCGATAAATAGCAATATTTTAATAATTTGAGATAAAATATACAATTTTACAACAAATGGCAGTTTTTAACCATGACTAATAAGATAATATGATAAGGAAATAGATAACAAACTTTTAAATGTAGGCCTAACGATGACGTCAAAGCTTGGTGACGTATGAGTTAGGCTTCCTATATCTAGGAGGCTTTGCTTACACATGAAATAAATAGCTCTCTCTTCAGGTTGAATTCCGATATCAAAAGTGTCTTTATAATACATACGTTGCTGCCAAGTTGCTACGGAACATAAAAATCCACTTTTCATAAGCAATAAAAATCGGTTAAAAGTCAAATTTCTTAGTTTCAGGTTTAAGTAAACCACGGAGAGGGGAGAAAAAAAATATAAATAAAAATTTTTATTTATATTTTTTTTCTCCCCTCTCCGTGGTTTTGTTCGACTTTTCTTTGCCCCTTGTGGCAACATCTTGCTTGTTTATCTCTTTTCAGTTCCCTGTGTTGCTTGCGACGAAGGGCTTGGACTGAAGAAGGCCAAATCAATTTTTGGCTGAAACGTGCGTATCCTCTTACCTATAACATCTTATGTGTGTTTTTTACAAAGTTTTTTATTTACTTTATTGTTTAACACCAGTATTTTGAGTGTTTTTTCCATCATTCCAAGTGCTTAAAAGTGACACTATTCGCTTGTCTTTCAAAGCTAATACACCGTTTTCCCGTTTTTAAAAGCAAAAGTTTTCTTGTCTGAAAACTTGTGTTTTTTCATAAATGTTAGAATACCTTTCCTGTTAGTTTTTACAGTGCCAGTCAAGTGGCATTTCATTTTCACTAATTCCTCTGCCCAGGGGCGCAACTAGAAATTTTATGTGGAGGGGGTTTCTTAAAAAATGGTCAAACATTGTCAAATATATTTTGTCTGTAAAAATCAGATTTAAAAAAATGAATTCACATTGCTCACAATTTATTTTATGTACAAACACAGCTTAAGTATAATACTAAACGTTATAATCGAATATCTAAGCGACGGGGTGGTTTCGTCCATTCATTCAATACTTCTTCAGGGATAACATGGACGTTTTTGTAGATGTTCAGCATCGCTAGTCAATTCAGTCTGCTTTCATCCGTTGAGTTCCGAAAATACGCTTTTAAAAGGCGAAGAGTTGAAATGGAACACTCACCAGTACGATTTGTTATTGGTAATGATGCCATTATTTGAAGTAGCCTATAGATATTAGGAAGTATTTTCCGACTGCAAATATCTAAGGCCTTTAGTGAGTTTGTTGCTCATATTTGTTGGCGATATAACTTTCGACACAAGGCGAATTCACTCTCAGGGAACCCTCTTCCATTTTATATATTGATACTAGTTCTAAAGAACGTTTTCCATTACATTTTTCCGTATTTGGGGTCATAGCATTGAATCAATAAATTTTGCAAGGAATTCAAAATGCTCTTATGATCCACAAATCTTTAATCGAGTTGGCGAATAAAAGTGTTTAAAAATGTCATGTATACAGAACATACTTCCTGCAATATTCTTCTAAAGTGCCTAATTTCCTTCGTTGTAAATTCAGGGAGTAGGTTTTTTGAGGCATGATTTTTTTTTAATTTCAAAAAAAAAAAAAATCCTGGGAGGTGTTTTAACCTTAAAAACCCCTCCATTGTTTGCGCGCCTGCCTCTGCCTAAAGTACAGTTGCGGGAAAAAGAAAAGCCCACTTGTACTTTGTTAGGGCGTCGTTCATCGTACAAAAAAGTTACATATACCAATCGTTTACGATTGGCGTACACTTTAATTTGCTATATACATAAAAATTGCATAAGGGCCATCTCCATATTAAAATTCGCACCAACCATTTTTTTTCCCCAATAGCAACCCCTAGATTTCACTTCATATTACAAAACGTTAGCTCGTTTTAACCCCGTATACCAATTTTCAATAAATTTCAACTGGAACTGAGTGAGTTATGAGCTTCCATAATCCCCCTCTCGCTATGTTAAAAATTTTTTTCATACTTTAATTCACATCAAATATAATATTGATAATGAGAAACTGATTTTTATTCGTACAATTGGAACTAAACGACCCAAACATAATTTACTATTATTATAACTTTTAATAAAATATTAATATGAATTATCAAATTAATATTCAAAAAAACTATGTATAGCGACCTAGCCAAATTTCGATGGAAATAGATGCAGAAAGTAATATTACATGGCTGTGTAAAATTTCAAATTTTTACGTTCAGTAGTTTAATTTATATTAATGGAATGTGTTAAATCAAAGGATTAAGGGCAGGGGTGCAGTGGGGCCGGGGCGCACCAGGGCGGAACCCCGGTGCTTTTTTTAAGGCGGAGCGGCGCCCTGATTAATAAAAATATTAGACGATAACTCTGGATCCCGTCATAGCTGAAATCCGAAATCATCGGAGTACCTTTTTTTCTCGAACTAGCGACTGAAGCCAACTGGGAGCCGACTCTCCCCCACCTCTTCCCGTTACAGGTTTGTCTCGTTAACCCTTTGAGGCGCAACCCTTTCCCTAACTACCAGCAAGATGGCGGACGATCGAAACGTTCATCGCGTGCCACAGATCTAAAGACCCTTTTTAACGCAGCTGGCTGTGCTCGCGCACAGCCAGCTGTCGTCAAAAAAGAGTCTCTAGATCTGTGGCACGCGATGAACGTTTCGATCGTCCGCCATCTTGCTGGTAGTTAAGTCGAACGATGGCAACGGCTGCCCTTTTTGCAGCATTGGACAATCTATCCAGCACTTCTCGCATTCTTCCATTTTTCAGCAGATGTCAGTGCTGTTAAAAATAATCGTGACCATTTTTTGACGGGAAATGGCGTGCTAAAAAGTAAAGGATTCTCGTGGAGCTGTGTCACCCGCAACTGCTTTTATAGAAATCAAATCTATTCTTCGTGACTGGCAACAGTCAAAACGTCAGAGTTTGGTGTTCCCAGATCGGGAACACTGCGCGTTAAAGGGTTAAGGCCAAATAGACCCACGTGCGATTGCCGGACGCTGCAGGGCATGAGGGGAGTTTTTTTAATTGTCAAGGCTTTGTAAAAAGGGGGGAAACAGTGCAGGAGCGAAGAATTTATTGGCTTTTAATGACCAGTCGGGATTCGCCGACAAAGGATAACCCGTGAAACCACAAAAGCAAGCCAAGCACTTTTCTCCCGAATCAGTCTTCCAGATACTGAAATATACATTATGTTCCCTTTCTAGCGTACTGAAACGCACGTGAGTACTTTGACCTTTAAGCTAAGACCTCAAAATGCTTATAGACTGGACACCCCTCTTCTCCCCTCTTCCTGGGGGTTTTGCCGTGCTTTCCCCTTTCTCCAAAACGAAAAAGTACCGTTCTTTTGTTCAAGAACTGCTGTAGGTACAATAGACTTTCCTCGGATTCAGGCCCGCGCAGACTCGAGTGTGATTACCGTACGCTGCAGGGTATGAGAAGAGTTTTTTATTGGTCAATTTACACGTGCAGGCTTTGTAAAAGGGGGGGAGGAACAGGGCAGTGTCGAAAAATGTTTAGGCTTTTAATGACCAGTCGGGATTCGCCGACAAAGGATAACCCGTGAAACCACAAAAACACGCCAAGCACACTATGGGGGCACTTTTCTCCGCAATCCGTCATGGAGATTTGGAAAAATACATTGAATTCTAACTTGCGGAAACGCATTGAAGTCTGCTCTGGCCTTTTTCGTAGTAGTAGAGGTCTGCTCCGCCGCGTCACGCCACCGCCGCTGGACATTTGCACCATGCCGCCGCCGAGGTCTAGGCCGGCGCGCCGACAAAGAATTCCGATTGTGAACCACGACGTGCAATCGGCTTTAGAACTTCCCTTCAAGCTTAATTCATATTATTATTTGAATTTTAAAATAAATCTTTCATTAATTCTTAATATTTCAATCGAATTTCATGTTCCTAAGGAAACGCGCAGAGACTTTTCGCCTTCCACTGATTTCGTTTGTATACAACCCTTCTTATATCAATGCTTCAAGCAGACGATCATTTTAATTTAAAAAAGTTAAACTATGTTATCTGGAAAAATAATTTTAAATGAATTGGAATTGCAATTTTACCTTCAAAGCCTGATAACCGTGATTTCAGTATGACGTCATTGTTACTTGAAACAGCTAATGTTGTCAAGCAAATGGTTCACTTTTTTGACTCTCGGAAATAAAATGGAGCTGAAAAGAGCGAAAAATTGCTTAAAAATGTGGGAACGGATGGATATTTAGATTTTTAAAGTAGCGCAGATATCTTTCTATATTTTTATACATAGTAATGAAAAACTTCAAGCGGATCGTGCAAACGATGTAGATGTTATTGCGCTTTTTGTACTTTTTAATCTTAGAGAGTCAGTGAATCAGTGAGTCAGGGATAAGCGGTACTATATAGTAGGATATGTGGTTGTGTGTTTGTACGTATACACTCATTTTCATTATGCTCTTTTTCAAAAAATTTCCCGCGCCGCCGCCACCGGGTTTTTGAGGTCGTTAGCCGCTGCCGTGAATTTCCGTGCGGGGCGCAGACCTCTACATAGTAGTAAGTCTTGCTCCTATTGCCACTCAAGAAGGGAGGTTCCGAATTGTCAAAAATTAGTCATAAAAGAGCTCGCTTTCGTTAGATGGGAATGTGATATGATGTCATACAGATTTTTTTTTAAAACCAAAACAGTATTTCCTGAAATCTGTTTTGGTAATTTTTGGACGTTTCGCTGGGAACCAACAGCTGTGAAATTTTCTTGGAGCTGAGAGCTAAAGGAGTTAAAAAATGTCCGAAATTTCGTGTAAGATGTGGTGTTGAATTTGTAAGCACTGAATCCCAGAACATGCTGATCCAGATGTTGAAAAATTTGTCCGCACTTCATTTCCATTGAGTGGGACATTTGTACTATCTATTTATGTCTTTTTATTCTTTTCTTTTACGATTACTGTATTATCGCACAATCGTTTCCATGTGCACAGTACATAAGCAGAATATCTCTTTCAGAACGGATTACTGCATTTTCTCCGGAGGATTTAAAAGGGGAGAGAAAAGAATTAATGTGGCTGACCATTGCTATTGTAAAAAAAAAAAAAAAAAAAAAAAAAAAAGTTCACCGTCGGATGTCCAGAAATTTAGAAAAAACTTATAAAACTTATCTCTTATCAGTCAAAAAAGAAGATGGCATTTTTTCAGAGGTCTGCGGGGACTCCGTTTGAAGAAGTTTCGGTTTCTCCTTCTTTCACGCTGTGACGTCACTGTGAGTGAGGTCACAGCCCTCTCCAGTAATAGTAAGGCTACTATAAAGTAGTCTCTACTAGTAATAGGCCAGTGCGCTGATTCTTGGGAATACGATCACGTGACCAGCCAAAGGCGGAAGGTTTGAAATCATTCTGTTCGTCTGCCATCGTTCGCGATTTCATTCTAAATGGAAGTTAAGAACAACAGTCATCCATTTTATGTCTCACATAATATAATATTATTTCATTTAAAATAGCTTGTATTGATGTATATGCGTTGAAGAATAGTGCAAGAAAGAAAAAAATCAGACAAATAGTAAGTAATTAATTTTACTACATAAAAAAATAATTTTAATGTTAATGTGTTGAGCTTGTTTACATTTTCTACTTTTTTGTATTAGTAATTAACTAATGATTTTAGAATATGAATCAAAAGCTTGATTAATTTAAAACCTAATTAATTTATAATAACTTTTAATTTAAATTACAAATAATACTTGTTTTTTATTTCATTTCTGGGTTATGCTTTTCAAATATGTTGTTCCTGAATGCAAATGAAACTACAATCTGCCATACGTAACTTGCTTCCGGTTCCCGAACGATGATGGACGAAGAAATTTATGGATTAACCGGATTCTTCGGCAAAAGTTCAAATTCACAAAAAATGCTAGAATGTGCATTAAACATTTTGCCAGTGAGGTGAATGTTCGAGAGTATATTTGGAAGGATAAAGATGGGAATATACATAAGATTCTCCGAGCCAGTCCTAGTTTGTCTCCTGATGGGTTTCCAACCTTCATTGATGATTCCACACCTCATTTAAGTATCACAGTCCCCAAAAAAGAAAAACTCGTGACGACAGAGAAAACGAAAATATCCAGCTGTGTTTAAATGGAAGCTTAATAACATACGCTAATCATACTGAACTAAATAAAATAAAAGATATCCATCAAGCTGAACTGTGCATACGTGACTGCATAGTGAACTATCCCAAATGGAATTGTTTTAAAACTCATGAACAATTAATTGTAATTAAATTATGTGTATTGGATATACCCTCGATAGAAATATCTTTTAAGGTAAGCTTAGATTTAACTTTTGAAATATATTGTAATAATGACTCAGTAAAATCGAATGTTTTGAGTTTGAAATTTAACAATATACAAAATAAGCATGATATTGATTTATTATTTAGTTTGTGATGAACACAATATTTATGATAAATGTATCATAAAGGATAAGATTTCTAAATCTATTAAATGTTTAGAAGAGTACACCGGAACTTTAGATGATAAGAAACAGTTATTGTTAAATATTTTAATCGAACAAATTAAACATAATAATTTACCTAAACAGAGGTACTCATTTTCCCCTACATTACTTCAGTTTGCCTTCAAAATATTTTTGAACTCACTTTCTTACTATAAAGCTATCAGAAAGTCAAATTCGTTAATTTTACCCCATCCAGTTACTTTAAGAAAAATGGCATCTAAACTAAATATCTGCAGTTCATTGCATAAAGTTAAGAGCAATTACTTAGAGTAAAGGTTGTACTCTGTCACGAGAAAAATATATGAATCTTTTACTGGATGAAATTTAAATTTTCCAGAATTATCTTTTAAAGGTGGAAAATTGACAGGATCATCTATAACTGATTCACATAAATTAGCTAAAACAGCTCAAGCATTTTCAATTACTTCTTCTTTTGTCAGCTTAAAAGATGTCATAGCAATTTTACCAATTCACGAGAATTCTGGTATTTTTTTGTTTGAGGTAACAAAAAAAGTTCTTCAAGAACTGCATGAAATTTGTGTTATGACTCTAAGTATAATTGCTGATAACAATTAGGTCAAAAAATCATTGCTTTCCCATTTTAGCCGTCACCCTTTCGGATACTACTAGTTTTTAAATCTTACATCATCGGACATTCCATTATTTTTGCTTTATGACACCGTGCAGATTTTTAAAAACATTCGCAATAATTGGCTAAACCAAAAAAAAAAAAAAAAAAAGTAACTTTGAACTATCCAGACATGAAAAAAATGTACACGAAATAAAAAGTGCTAATTTTAATTTTTTGAGAAATATCTACGATAAAGAAAAGGAATCACTCGTAAAATATGCGCATAAATTAAACTATAAAGCGTTATATCCTTATAATATAGAGCGACAAAAAATTAGTCTAGTTTGTAAAGCATTTAACTATGAAAATATTGAAGCTTTTAGTTGGTGGACATTCTGAGTTCGGAAGACTGCAGGGACATCAGAATTTTTATCCATAATTTTAAAATGGTGGAATATTGTTAATGTTAAATATTTGAACAAAAACATCAGACTCAAAAATAATGATTTCAAACCAATTACATCTGTAAATCAGGAAGAACTTAAATTTTTGCAGGAAATATCAAATTTGCAAAAAATTTGGGAAATCATTTCAAGAGGTAGCTTATATTATGAACTGACTAATAGGACGTTTGAAGCTATTCGGCAAACTTGCAATGGAATGTTGGATTGGCACAATTTGCCTTAAAAGAACTGGAAGTAAATTTTATACTGTTAGGTAAATTTCAAACAGATCCTTTGGAAGAACGCCTCAGTCTTTATAGACAGTTATCTGGTCGTAATTATTACATTTCTCTAACGCAGTTAATTGAAAGTGAGAAGAAAATTAGAATTCAAAATTTAATTTTTTCGTATGATAATATAAAAAAGCACCTTTAATGACCTTGAAAATAAATGCAACTCTCAGTTATTTTCAGATATGTTTGAAAATATAGATATTGACGATTTAGCACCAATTGAAAAACGTATTATGCCAATCTTACTTTTCATTGCAGGCTATGCTGCGTTTAAAGTATGTAAAAAAATAAATAGTAAATATTGCACAGATATCCTTATTTCCAGTGATACTTTACGAATTTTCGGAAGAATGCACATTTATAGATGCTTTAGATAGAGGCTCTTTAAAAAAATCCTACAGTATATTCTCCTAAAATCGTTTGCATATGTATTCAATCATTTCAAAAGGTATTAGAAAAGTTCCACATAACAGATGATAAACAACTCAATTTATTGCAATCCATTACAGAACCATATGTAAAAATTGTAGTAAGTGAGTGATGTGGATGATACAATTGTAAAATCATGTTCACATGATTATTTTCTTTACTTAAAGAATATTCCTGAAACTGTATATGAGATACTTTTGAACAATTATTCGAAAATCGTTACAGAAAAATTTAACAAAGAAAAGGGTGATAAGAGAAAAATAAAAAAGTTATCTGGAAAATAATTGAATTATTTCTCATACTGACTTACAATTTTATTAACATATATTTAAATGAGTGTAATCTAGGTCGACATTAAACTTAATGTAATTGTTTTCGAATTCTAAATGGGTTGTTAAGAGTAGTTCATTTAATATTACTTGATATTAAAAGAATACTCAAAAATATTATGCTAAAGGGAATAGTGCAATAAAAAACTTCGTTTTAAACACACATAACAGTAAAAATAAACTGTATGTACGTTCAGCATCCACGAAAAGTCTTTCCTTCTTCAACATTAAAGAATTTGTCAGTCCGCACCTATGTAGGAAATCTTCTTACTGTACTATTAACTCATGTTACTGTAAATTTTAAAAGGGATACTGTACCTCTAACATTGCTTAAAATATCAAAATTAGAATAACTTGTTCAAATTACAGCCGGACCGTTATTTAATGTCTCAAAATATATTTATTAAAGTTGGTGTTTTTTTCCCAAATAATTTTTTTTTCTATCTTCATTTTTAAAATTTGTTTAACACTTTGTCCTGTACCGTAAATGGGAATCTGACGACGGCAAGATGCTTCGATGGCAGTTAGTACCTCCTCGTTCCAGGATTCCGAAGGTTCTAGAAGAGCGGCAGATTGGCTTAATTGGGGGCCATTTTGGCCTTATGAAGACTGCAGAATGTTCGCGAGCATTTATAATCGGCTAGGGCTCGAGACGATGTTGAAAAGTGGTGTCAAGCTTGTGACGCCTATGCCGCCCGTAAAGGCCCGAAGAAAAGAAGCCGTGGAAAACTGCATCGTTACAATGTAGGAGCGCCTTTCGAGAGAATTGCCCTCGACAACCTGGGGCCGCTTCCGCGAACTGCCGATGGCAAAAAGTACAAGGGGTGATCAAATGAAAAGGTACGAAAGGACACGGTGGGTACAAATGTAGACTTTATTCAAAATATACACCATAGGCCTGAGCACAACGATCCCACTGATGAACAAGCCGCAGGATTCCTTGTTCCCAGAATTCCTGTGGCCGTGACGAGACCCAGTCCGTCACAGCGTCCTTGAGTACGTCGTCCGAATTGAAGCGTTTCCCTTTCAGGTGTTTCTTCAGTGGACCAAACACGTGGAAATCGCAGGGCGACATGTCCGGACTGTAGGGCGGATGATGAAGCCGTTCTCACTTGAATGTGGACAGTTCCTTGGAGAAAACGGACATTCCATTTTCTCATTGACTTGTGGGACACACAGTCTTCCCAGTATACGGTTATCATCCTGCGATGAATAGTGTCTGGTTTAACACCTTCCGCTGTCAGAAATCAGATAACGCCTCGCTGCCCCTAAATCGTCGAATTTTGCAATGTGAACGCCATCCTGTCCTCACACGCACTGCCTCGTCAATTGGACGTAGGAGGGTGCTTTTTATGAGAGTTTCTGCCCTCTTCTGCAGTCCCCCGCATGCCCCTATCCGTGCCGAAGACTCCAATCGCATCCCTAGATGTCTCGCCAAGTTCTCTCATGGCGACATAGACAAATATGTAAACGGTTAAGGTTTTACGACGGTTCTTACCTTTTCATTTGATTACCCCTTGTACATCCTGGTTGCCATTGATTACTTCTCTAAATGGCCCGAAACGTTTGATATTCCCGATCAAGAAGCTACGACCGTAGCAGAGGTACTGGTGCAAGAATGGATTTCCAGGTATGGAACCCCTTTGCAACTTCATTCCGACGAAAGAACGAACTTTGACTCTGCAGTTTTTAAAGGACTATGTCAATTTCTCGTAATCGACAAAACCCGGACTACGCCTTTACACCCACAATCCGACGGCATGGTGGAGAGGTTTAATCGCACTATTTTGAACAACCTCTTGCTCCTGGTCTCTAGAAATCAAGAATCATGAAGACTGCGACAAGAAACTCTCCCTCTTTCTGCTGGCCTAGAGGAGTGCCGTCCGTGAGACTACCGGCTTCACACCTTCCAAGATAATATTCGGATGAGATCTTCCCGCTTATCTAGTGTTTGGCCGCCCTCCAGATGCGCCTTCATCATCAGAGGAGTACATGGAAAATCTTCGGGCACGGTTTGAAGACGTACATCATTTTGCTCGGGAGTGGATCAAACTAAACACGGAGAAGATGAAGACTCGCTACGACACGAAGGCTACGGGGCACGAGTTCAGTGTGGGTGACAAAGTTTGGCTACGGAATCCTACTCGGCGGTAAGGCCTGTTCCCAAACTGAAATCGCCGCGGGACGGTCCTTACACAGTCCTAAACAGACTGAATGATGTATTTGCTTATTGTGTTATTGATTATTTGCTTAAATTATGTTGTTAAGATCTTGGTTAGACACTGTAGATATTTGTGTGACCACCTAACTGGGGATTGTACTGCCCGGGACGTGCAGTCCTTGGGAAGGGGGCAATGTTCCGAATTTTCGGGGCTACCCGCTGTTCTGGGGTTTCAAATAGTTCAAAATTCGTATTCTACGCTTCAAATAGTTAAATTTTGCTTTTTTTGCATCAAAATTGGTCAACTGATAACCGGAGATACGGTGGTTTTGGTATCCCCCTTGATTTTCTATGGTCGTTATAGAAATCTCGAGAAATATTCGTCGTAGGCCTTCGGTAACTTCACTTTTGGGGACTTATTTTTGGCTCCAAATTTGGCGACATTTTGGTCATTTGGCACAATTTTCCCAATGGGGCCTTCAAAGTTGGTTTTTCTGCATTAAAATCACATAATATTCTAATAATTCAGCTATATTTCTGTGGCGTAATCAGGACGCAATTGTTCGGGGACTCGTTAGAGCGGTCCCGAGTTTTCTGGAATGCACGTCGGAAAGTATAAAAGGAACCGGGCTGCCCCGATACAGTCAGTGTGGCATGAGCTACCGTCGAGTGAATTTGCTGTGTTACGCTTTGTATTGACGCTATAGAAGCGGTGTTTCCGCTTGCTTTTCGAAGCTTATTTTTAAGTGATGTGTGTAAATTCTTCATTGCTGTGTCTTAAGGGATTGTGTACGATATCCCTTGCATATTTCTACTGATTTTGCCTGTTGAAGTGTTTTATTTTGTGTGAGAAATACATCATTTGTGAGAGCTTCTGCTCTAAGTGGACTATTAAAAGCACATTACTGTTTGATTGTGCTTGTGATTCTTGTACAGCTGATTGTTCGACGAAGCTCTAGAAACAATAAAGTTCGTTTTCCATCCTGACAAGTGGCTTCTTTTCTGAAACTTTATACACCAACTGGACTTTAGAACGACGAACACAGGAATTAGCAGAGTATTCAGCAACAATATATATATGTGTGTATATATTAGGCACGTTGGTAAAATAATTTCACAAAAGTATTATAGTCCTGTCTGAGAAAAGCAAATTGTCTCACAAAAAAGAATTAGTATAAATTTTGTGACCTCTCTGTGATGGAGATCACATATTTAATTTTAATAATCATTTAATTTGGCTTTCTTTAATGTAATCTATCCAAAATCATGTATACTAAATCTCTTCTGTTTTCATTCTTATGCCATTTCGAATTTTCAATCTGTATTTTGGCTTTTCCCGCATGCATTTTTCTTAATTGTTTGTTTCTCGAAATGAGACCCGGTGGCGGCGTTATGAGCTAAAAATAGATTACATTACGTCCGTTTGCAAAATCAACGTACTTTCCGCTTCCCCTCTTGGCATCCTGCTGGCGTTAGTTATTATTTGTTGCCCCGCGACATCTTTAAAATTATTTGCTCGCGATTACGTCATTGTAATTTTATTGGATTAACCTTTAGGGTTGCTCTGGAATAGGCGTTATTGATCTCAGTCAAGTTATTGTTCTCGCCAATGTGTAATTCTCTGCTGGCGTAATTTTTAATTCATTCCATCTTGATTGCACTGTCCATATAGGACGTCATTTTATTTTCGCTGAGCCACCACCGCCCGTTATAATAATGTTTCAATAGTATCTTTTAAATAAATAGTCTTAAGCATTCAATGTCTTTTTCTTTACTGCAACTAAGTGCATTCGAACCTGCTTTATTACACAACGCCATTTTAATCTGAAATTTAAGTCTGCAACCAAATAACTTCTTTACACTCTCCCTAGGTGCTTCAATGAGAAGTATATGTACAAACTTAATGACTTGCTCTTTTTTTTTCCTTTTTTAAAATTTTTAACTGTTAATCTTTATTTTTTTCGCTCTACAGTAAAACGCTGATGGGCTAAAAGAGTAATATGTCGAATTCTCCATGGTCATGATGTATCCCTCCCCCCTTAAAAATCGTGGGCAAATTTTTTTCTTATCCAGATACTTAAATAGTAATGTGTCGTTCTGTAAGTTATTAAAAATTAAACTTGAAATTTACAATGACAAATTTTTCTTAGAATTTTTGAATTGTAAATTACACAGTGACTGCTGTAATGTGCATCGCAAATATTAAGGTTATATGCAGTTAAATTGTTCATTACTCGTTTAAATATTTTGCTTTCCTAAGTGATCTCAGTACATATTCCTCTGATTTTTTGGACGAAATTGAAATTTAGGAAATGTAAAATAAAAGATGTCTTTCTTTTTAGGCAGGTCTTTTTTTTTTTTTGTGCTGAAAGTTTCTGTATTCACTTTTAACAGGTTAAATGTTCAACTGACTAGTTTTTCTTTTTCACGTAACAGCTGGCACTTTTGGAGTGGTTTGGACAAACAAAACAATGCTGGTTATCTGGCTTCTTATGAATTGCTAGTAATTGATGTTCACTAGCCTCAGAAGTGATTGTTCCAACTTTCAGGAGTTAGAAACTGGAAAATTCACTTTTGAGACTAGTGAACATCAATTACTAATAAGTTAGCTGTTAATCTCTTCAGAAAAATTCGTAGCAATTTAAAGTTTACTTTTTGTTCTGAAAGAAAAAATGTCCCCACTGTTGAAAGTTTAAATATCAGGTTGTAACGAAAGTTTTCCGCCAGATTTGCTTGAGTCAGCTCACGCGGTACCCAGCTATTGACCTTATATGTCAAGTTTATGCGATGCTTAGCGCGACTAATGGACATGGCACTAAAGTCTAACGCTTTTAGCTAGCTCTCGTGGATGAATAGTTTATCTTCTTCCACAAATTCTCGTAGGCGGGCCTCATCAGCATCAGTAGTCTGGTCAGAGCGCTCTGCTTCCTTAATATCCTAGTCCTCGTTTTTGAACTTTCGGTACGAAATCTTCACAATGTCATATGATACAACAGTAGTACCTTAAGCTGTACACATGATTCGGTGATAGCTGACTTTTTGCGACAGAACTGAGAGTAAATGATGGATCAATCTGGTAGCGTGGTAGTTCCATTTCAGACACCTTATACTTAATCATAACGATTTTGTTTTACGGATTTCACAACACGGTGCTCTAAAACAAGTCTTTTCTTTCAAATAACAAAAATCGTTTTACAAAATATTGGCAAAGACACCAACGCGAACTGCTTGTGCAGGCAATACTTGGAGTGGCGAAAAACTTTCGTTACAACCTAATACTTCTATGAAATTATGACGCAGATGCAGAGTCCGACGGTGTCGGCACACGCCCCTACGTGAGACTCTAAGCCAGGAGCACCATCCGGAACGACCTTTTGATTTTATTTTTCTATTTATTTATTCATTAATTTTTATGGTTCCATCTTTCTCCGCTGCTTCACTGGACCTTTCATTATAATCATAGCTCCCAATACGTACAGAATATTTTTAATCACCTTTTTGCAATCAGTAATTTTAAAAAATATTTTTGCCTAACAATAATCAGCCCACATACCTAACGTAGTTGACTACTTTAGCCATTTTCTAAGCCGAAAGTTACTGTTTGCGAATAGTAGTTAATTATATTCCGTAAAAGTTGGCAGCTATGTTATAGTTCTTCAGTTAAGTTATTAAACTTTAGTTTTATTTTTACGGGTTCATCTCCCGGCGGCCGGGGTTCGATCCCCGACTGGGCGTGGTTGTCATGTCCGACCCTTTATAGGGGGTGACGTTGGTCCACCTACTGGGTGCCCCATAATAAAGAGACCAACAATTCCGGTCTGTTGTGGCTAAAGCCTACACGGCAGAGGCCGGCCATTAGAAGAAGAAAAAAAAAGTTTTATTTTTAGCAGTTGAAGTGTTTATCAGTTCTTTAGCAACTCTACCTTCACAGAAAGCAATAGTAAATATAGCTTAATTTTTCTGTTAATTAAATATTAAGATTTAAATAGTAAAATTTTAGTGGAACGCGTTTGCCAGAAACTCACTCCTGCCTTTTACAAGACTAGACATTTGCCCATCTTTGTCCAGTCGGCTATGCTCTACACATTCGTATTTAAAATTGGTTTTTTCTCCAATGTCTGAGAAGTTTTCCGGTTCACACCAGCATAGTTCCAGCATACTTCAGATAGCAAAATGTTCCATCCTATATATATATTTTTTTCTTTAGGCAGATTTTTGTTTCAAGCAATGTTTACAGTACTCCGTTCATCCACGTATCTTACATCATTGCTACGTAAAAAGCACCAAGATCTTCCGTAATCATGTTCAGAGAACTTCTTTCATCGCCGTTTTCTCACGTGGGGTGTTGAAAAAGATATAATCCCGCAGAGGGTACGTAGAAGACCTCCCCAAACACTGCTTCATCAAAAAAAAAAAAAAAAAAAAAAAAGTCATTTCAGCGTAATATTCTATGAGTTTGCCTTCCCCTTTTTGCGGATTTTTCCTAAGGCATTTATTTCTCTTGTACGCCCGGAGCATCGCTCTCAAAAAAGCCTACGCTTTTCCTCTCGTAAAATTTATTTTAGGAACAAAATTAAGTATATTTGTATTTTTATAAGGTACTACGGTTTCAATACTAATAGATATAATTATTATGTTTATAGAAATAAATTTATAATTAATACTTTTATATTTTTAGAGCAGAACAACTGTATAAATACTATTAAATATTTTCAGGGAACAAACAGTAAAAAAGGAAAAAATGCATAGCTGCCAACAATTGCAGAATATTGTTAACCAGTTTTTGTAAGCAGTAATTCTAACACAAAACATTTTGTATTGAAACATAGTTCAACATCTGAGATTGCTGGTGGGCGTAGTTACTATTTTGAAAAAAATAATTTAAAAAGTACCGTGATGTCTCACTTATACGCGTTTTAACAGACAAACTTAAAATCATGTATAAATGCGAGTTGCGTGTAACTGAGAGAATCTTACTTTCTAACTCTTCATCTAAATTATGAGAGACAAAACATTAAAAAAACAAATGCGTAATAATAGTATTTCAGTTGAAATGAGTAATATTATATTTTTTAAATATTTAAATATACCATTTAGTTTAACTTTTTAAATTCAAAAATAAATGAGAGACCTATATCATTATTTGCTTATTCCTCGTGACAGGTGCTTCCGAAATTCGCGCATAAAAGCGAGGCGCATAAGTGAAAGATCACTGTATAATGTTTGAATAAAGTGGTTAATTATATATTCAAGAATTGTCGGCAGCTAACTAAATGGGTATTTATTTTCAAACAATCAGAGCAAAAACAGTTTCCAGTAAATCCTGAAACAGAATACTGATGGTTTTTAGGCCATTACTTTTACATATCACAAAAGTAATTTTAAACTAGTAATCTGTTCGCTCTCATTATTGCAGATACACAGCTTAGGATATTCTTTTTGTCTTTAGTTCTGCTTCTACGAATTGACCTTAGGATGTCCTGCTGCAGAGGCGTAGCCACGGGGGGGTTAGGGGGGTCATAACCCCCCCCATGAGGAATTTTTTGCCATACAAAATGCATATTCTTCACTCCCTTATCACACACATGTATGCATATATGTGAGTTGCAGTAGTCGTAACCCCCCCCATGAAAAATTTCTGGCTACGCCCCTGTCCTGCTGGTATCCAGTATTATACTATAAACCAACGTGAAGTAGCAACGTATGGCAGAGAAACAAAAGTCACTGTTGTGTCTTGCAACGATGAGAGAAAGAAGGTTAAATCAAGATTCAAGAGGGTGATTTCAGCTCATTTTTCCCTTGCGGTCGCCTCTGAAGGGGGCCGTTAAGGCCGAATGCTGATAAACTACGTCTTCTCAGTATTTCAATGGACGACGGGACACTGAAATGGGAAAAAAAATTTTCCGTTGCTCTCTCCATTGTGTGAGGGGCAGGGTGTGCGGTTTAGCCCAGAATTCTTCTTTGTCGGTAGACCCCGATTGATCATCAAAATGTGGTAAAATTTGAGGGATGAATGCCCTCTTATCTCCTGTAGCGGCGTCAGGCGTGGCTTTATCAGCCGGCCTTTATTCGGACTTTCGGGCGGGGCCGATTATAGCCGAGTGGATAAGACACTGAACATGGAAGATGGTACAAGTGTGAAAGTCCAGGGTTCTGGTCTACCGCGCGGCTGCTTTCTAACAATCTGTAGTATGGGGCGGTTTTCTCCAGATGTAACATGATTACTCTTACTCTTTAGAACCCCTTGAAAAGTCCTCTGCCCAAGGCATTCCCCTTTTCAGGCAGATATCTCTCACGTAGTTTTGCCTTAACCACAAAAAATCAATCAGGTTCTTCACAGGTTAAAAAAAGAAAAAAGAAAGAATTCGAGTAGGGTCGGGCTCTGATTATGAGAAAGCCAGAATCGAGGCAGAAGACTGAATAAGGCATCTTGAGTAGTAGCACACGCAAAGGAATTGTGTGTCAGAAGCAGATAGTTCACATCACATAAAGTTTTACGTTGCAGTTCAGAAACTCATCAGAAGATACAGCTACCCTGAATGTTGACTTCCCTCAGATAGCTGCTAATGATTGCGATTAACACTTTTGGAACCGCGAATGTAGTGTGTCTGTACGTTCTTGCAAATACACACGGTAGTCTTCAGCAGTAGGCCAGGCATCCAACTCGCGTTTCTCTGGTTATTATTTCAACTACTAAACCCATTTGTGCCTGGATATTTTTGCGACTTTCTTCGATTTTTACTGACAACAGAAATAATAGATAAATTTCTGATGTCAACTTCTTGAACAAGGGATGATTTCTTTTAAAATCATTAAGCATAAAAATCGAAATATCAACATCCTTGTGGGTCATGTTAAAATATTTTGTAGAGTTGAGGCTTAATACTCATGAATAAAGGCTAGGAAAAATAAATAACGTTTTCGACTAATAGCGAAAATGCCGTCCCAAAAAAGGGACACTAAGCATAAATGGTTTAACGCCTAGGCTGTCACAGTCGTACGCTAAGAGATGTTTGTTGTTTGTTTGCCAGGAGATCACACGCTACATGAATGTGGCGTTTAGAACTACATACGTTCTTCCTGTAGTTTCCCGCCACAATTTGGATCCTCATGAAAAAGTGGAGGACTTTTGAATATTGCCATCCCTCGGAAGCTGCTAGCGTCCTCCGAAAGGACTTTCGGAACCATGGATTTAATGTGCACGTACACCACATGTACATTGTACACGGTGGTCTTTAGTGGTACGTCGGAATCGCACCAGCAACCTTCCGATTACTAGTCCAACGCCTTAGCCACTAGGCTACCACGGCCCTCTCTTACGCAATTTGAACCGAGATTAAACATCTTCGTTCCAGAATTCCAATGACACAACCGCGGAGATTCTTAGTTTGTGCCAAGTAAAATTTCTACCATTTTTTGCCTACTAACCAATGTAAATTTACTAATATTATTTTCAAATGCCATTTTAATAAAGATGCTTCCATAAAAATCAATCGGAAAATTCTGCAAACCAGAAATTTAAAAAATATTTTTTTAAAACACAAAAAACTAGGCACTTACTGATGTGACGAAACCGAAAGCACGCAAATAATCAAGAAACCCTGGCCTTAGGTCTGGTGGAATTGGAACAAAAGCTTCGAAATGGCTGTGGCAAGAATTGATGTTACTGAAAGCAGATTAGAAATATCGAAATCTGAATAGTGTTTGTTGGATCTGGTTGATTTTGTCTGGTAAAAATGAAAAAAAAGGACCGTTAGATTAAGTCACACCAAGGCCGCACCCAGGGGGAGGCGGGGAAGAGGGGGTCCGGTCTCCCCCCCCCCCCGAAATTTAAAATTTTGTTAACAAAACAATAATTATGCAGCCTTTTTGTGAAAAATTTAGCCTTTTTCGCAGTTTGCCCACCCCCCGCCCCCGAAATTTTTTTCAGGGTATGGCCCTGAGTCACGTCATGTGGAATTAAAACTAAACTGATTCGTGTAACAAAAGTGTTTTAATGCCCACATTAGAGAAGGAAGGGGTCAAGGGCGAAAACAGGAGAGGGCTCAGGGGACGGAAATCCCCTCTCCCAATATATATATATAAAGATATGCAAAGTGTCCAGTGCTAACGGTGCCTTTAAACTGTATAATCTATTATATCAGAAACAATCGAAGTCAATAAATCAATTCCTATAAATATTATGGGATTTAAATTTTTATACGGTATCCCGGTCCTGTCAGTTATAGCTAGAAAAGTTTTCTTTGTACAATTTGAAGCACATTAAAAAAAATTCGTCCTTCTACGACCAAAATTTATCGAGTTATAAAGCAGCAAATATCTTGACTTAAGTCACTTTTCCACGTTTAAAAATGTCCCGTTTCGGTAAACCGTTAAGGAACCTTATAAATATTGAAAATTTAAATTATTGGTTTCAAAAAATCTATCCGGGGTCAGACTTACTAAATCGTGTATGTGTAGCATGCAGATGTGCAGCACCGAGTATGCTACGCAAAGTACAGGAAGTATTTTCTACACGTGTGCATAGTTATATTGCAACCGATGGAAGCTACTTTTGAGCAAATGTTACGTTAACAGAATTTGTAATATTATTTTAAATCTCTAAAATGAGCATTTTAAAATGTTTCATTTAACTGCTCAAGTGTTGTTGAATAAACAGAGCCTTATTATCGCATGGGCAAATCGGGACTTTGCCCCGGGCCCCCGGATCGAAAGGGCCCCCCCCAATTTCATCAATGCCCGGAGCCGCTGTTGATCATAATCGGGCACTGTGAATAAATGTTGAAACTGTTCGTTCAATTTGTATTTGCCATAGTTCTATTCTAAAATTGCTATTTATTCGAGCAAAGTGCCCTCTATTGGATATTTTGCTACGTTTTAAGTCAAAAATGGCTCTTTTTAAAAACGGTTATTTACATTCCGGAGAAGTTGGTAGCTCTGTAATTTTCTTGAACGCAGGACATTTTTCTAAGTATAAAATGTAGGAAATGAGGAACCGTGTAAAAATTTAATTTTTTATTTTAATATGTATACAGCCCGTAGAGAGCGAGAGAGAGAGTAAAAAAATTGCCAAATCTGAAACTTACTCCTTATTTGGCGAATGTTTCTACCTAAAAGTATGTTTCGATCACTTAACGGTTTAAAATATAATGGCTTGTTAACATCTACTTTGAATCACCCGGTATATGTAGAGAGAGATAAAATGTATACAGGGTGCAGGGGCTGATTTCCAACAGGGCATTAGGGACTAGCCCGGACTCCCAACAAAAAGGGGGGGCCCCAAATCACTCTATAAGCTTCAAAATTTGCAAATTTTGATTTTAATCCAAAATAAGAGTCAGATAAACTAATTTATTAAAAATAATAGTAATAATAATTACTGTTTCATGGTGCTATAGCTTTATATCTACATTTTTTTTTAAATAAACTGTGTAGTCTCAGGCAATTATTCAACGCACACTTTAGGGACGGACGCGAGACGCGAGAAGTCTCACATTGCGAGACGAGAAAGAAAATATTTCCGTCGTTTAACCTACATTTTAAAAATTTTATCAATATTCTAGATGTAGGAAATAGCTTATTTAATAATTTTTGGGGGTTTGGAGGAGCTTTGCTGATATCTTTCTTGGAAAAACTGGTAGCTATTGGTCTAAAGCCTTTGGAATGATATTCAGTAAACCTTTTCTTTAAGTTATTTCTATTAATGAAAAGAACATATAATTTGTATAAAAAAAATTATCACCCCCGGGAATTTGGGGTCACAAGCATTAGGAATGGACGCGAGACGCGAGAAATCTCACATTCTCTCGCATACTCGTTTTGCAGTGCTAGACGAGACAGGCAATTTTTTTGCGAGATGAAGCGCGAGACGAGAACGGAAATATTTTGCGAGACGAGACACGAGATTTCTCGCAAGAATTTCTCATCTCGCATGAATTGACGTTACGAATTACTTATCAATTAGAATTAGAGCAGTATTTGTATGCCATCCTGAGAACTGAGGGCTCTCTTTGCCTGAAGTCGTTTAACTTGCGTCTCCTTTGTTATCGTTCCTGGTATACTATCAGCACTCTACAATACACGAACACTGACATTTAAATTTAGGACAGCGCGAGGGATGTACAAAACAAGTCAAATGAGAGGATAAAGAAAGAAACTGGAAAAAAGAAAGAAAAAAGAGAAGAGTAGAGGACAGAAAAATAATGAGTAAATAGAAGAAAGGCGAAACGGTAAGTCCAAAGTATGACCATGTTTCCTTTTACTATCACAAGGATTTTAACCCATTTTTGACCGCTGTTGAGTTTCGCCGCAATGCAAAGCTTTTTTAAGATTTCCTAAATTGAATTTTAAAATTACTTACGTATATTTAAGCAAGCTACATTTAAAAATTATTTTTTAAAATATTTACAACCCATTTGTATAATTAGCTCATATGGACGCTAAGTCAAGGATGGCTATTATATGACACTCCTATTCGTACTTTTGAAATTTCATTTTAAGAAACGATAAAACTAATATAATATTTCAATTATCCTTTATAAAATAAATGTGTTTATATTTTTTATCATTTATGCTTAGTGCTTTTCCCTTTAAGACGTTTCACAGGATGGTTTTTTGAGAAACCATTCATTTATTAATTTGTGCAGAGTAATTATTGCTTGTAAATAAAAACCAATGGAATACAATCACCTTGTTAGAGCTTTGTTTTAGATTGTTCTTTTAATTAGTCTTCCCGCCCCCAACTAATCACTGATACCAACATAGGTATGCGGTTTCATAGTTCTGATAGTTGACTTAAAAATGAAGTTTGAATTGCAAGTGAGTTTTAATGTCTCATTCATATTTACGCATAAGCCAGAATTATGAATAAATTATTCAATCAATTATTCAAGTATTCAAGCATATAATTATTTCTTCATGGAAAAAAATTTCAAACTTATTTAGAATGTCTGCCTTCTTATTACATTTTTTGAAAGTTTTTTAAAGTAGTTGATGCAAGTGTGCGTACTTTCATATTTTATGCTTTTATTGGAAACTTAAAATTGCGATTTTTTGTTTACTTATAATATTGGTTACATTTCATCAAGATGGATGAATACGCAAATGTGATTGAATCTTATGGAGATTTCATATTTTTCTCTTAAGTAAACTAATATTCATAAATAAAATGTTTCATGAGTTATTAAAAATGCTTCTTTCACCATAAACCAAGCTATGTGAACGTAAATGAATGATTGGTTTTCTCCAGGAGTAACATGATCACGCTTTAGAACCTCTTGAAAAGTCCTTAGCCCAAGGCATTTCACTTTTCAGGCAGATATCTCTCACGTAGCTTTGCCTTAAACACAAAAATTTACCAGACTTCTTCCATGTTAAAAAAAAAGAACAAAAAAAGAAAGAATGTGAGTAGGGTCGTACTCTGATTATGAGAAAGCCAGAATCGAGGCAGAAGACTGAGTAAGGCATCTTTAGTAGCACACGCAAAGGAGTTGTGTGTCAAAAGCAGACAGTTCACATCACATAAAGTTTTACCTTACCGTTCAGAAACTTATCAGAAGGTACAGTTACCCTGAATGTTGACTTCCCTCAAATACCTGCTAATGATTGCCAAGAACACTTTTCGAACCGCGAATGTAATGTGTATGTACAGCTGCGGGAAAAAAAGACCCACTTGTACTTTTTTTGGCCCTCGTTCGTCGTACAGCAAAGTTACAGATACCAGTCGTTTACGATTGAAGTACACTTTAATTTGCTATGCATAAAAATTGCATAAGAGGCCATCTCCATATTAAAATTCGCACCAACTTTTTTTTTCTCAATAGCAACCTCTAGATTTCACTTCATATTTCAAAAATTTAGCTCATTTTAACCCCGGATACCAGTTTTCAATAAATTTGAACTAAAAATGGGTGAGTTATGAGCTTCCAAAATCCCCCTCCCCATATGTTAAAATATTTTTTCATACTTTAATTCATATCTCATATAATATTGATAATAAGAAGCTGATTTTTATTCGTACTATTAGAACTAAACCACTCAAACATAATTCACTATTATTATGATTTTTAATAAAATATTAATATGAATTATGAATTATTAAATTAATATTAAAAAAACTTATGAATAGCGACCTAGCCAAATTTCGATAGAAATAGATGCAGAAAGTTATATTACATGGCTGTGCAGAATTTCAAATTTTTTCGTTAAGTAGTTTAATTATATTAAATAAAATGTGTTATTTTCATGAGTTAAGGGCCATATATAAATTTATTAAGTAGAATTTTTTGAAATTTGCTTGAATTTTGCGTAAATTAGATTTCTTTTGTGCAAAAACACAGTAAAAGATAGCGGTATTATAAAATATCAAATTTTGAAGCAAATAAATTAGAGGTTTTTACAGTTTAATGGTGATTCTATAAAGCTTCTATTGGTGCGCCCGCTACCATATCCCCCAAATAAAATATTTTCCAGGTATAGAATTAGATGTAGTAGATGTATTTCTTTTAATACAACGTCCTATTTCTGAAAAACTAGCATCCTCAGCATTCCAGGTATGAATTTGACCTTTTTTAATATTGGAAACATTACGTCTTCGGACTTCCCCATATTTTATAAAACATTCAAAAAACATTCAAAATCACGTTTTTTCTGTCTAAATTTTCATCTGACAATAAATTAAAATATCGTCAAAAGTATTATAAGAATATTGCATATTGCAGACGATATTTTTAAATGAAGAAAGTGAAATAACAAACACAGTGATAATATTGGGTCAGCAAAAAAGTCATTGCATTTTTTATTTGAAATTCAAACAAATAAATTTTCAATCATGAAACCATTCTTCTAGTTCGACCGTAGCTGATTAACATTCATGCTTGTAGACAGAAGAGCAGAGAGCAGCCTCTCACTCCTGCCAACATTTCACCAGTCTAAGAGAACCATTAAGGGAAATACACAATAACAATTTCAAAATTAGAAAGATTTTTCAAAATCGTGAACTCACAGGTTATTTGGACCACTGTCTAAATATTCTAATTTCTACCCTTATCTCAGTACAAAAAACTTTAAGAGAGATGGTAACAGTATTTTCCTTGGAAATAATATTTATTTCTTTTAACTCTTGTGAGCGAAATTAATGAAAGGCAAAAAGTTCGAAACCTACAAATAGCGTTTTTCAACTTGCAGAAAGTCCCTTAAAAATGCGTAAAAAATAATTCGCAATATCTCCGGAAATCATCGTAGAAAATTATTGAAAATTTATATTTAGGGTAATTTGGATGTTTTCTTTCGTTTAATAAAGTCAAAATACGGTGTTGCCATTGAGAAAAACGAAGTTTATGCAGAATTAAATATGAAGACGGCCCCTTGTGCAAATTACATTAACGGTAAATTAAAGTATGCGTTATTTGCAAACGAATGGTATATATAACTTTGCTGTACGGCGAACGACGGCGAAATAAAGAGCAAGTGGGTCTTTTTAGTTCCGCAGCTGTGTGTTATTGCAAATACACGGTAGTCTTCATCAGTAGACCGAGCATCCAACTAACGTCTCCTTGATATGGAAAGCCTTACAACTCCTACGTTACCAAGCTTTCACGTCATCACTAAGCCTGCGAAAGTGACGTCATCACAGTTTTAACTTCACAAAGTAAAACTATTTAAAATTTCTGGTGAGTGCTACAAATATTTGAAAATATTTTAAACATTAAAATCAAAATAGCTTTCTCACACAAAACTATTCATTATGATCTATTTCCTCATCATATTATCTAATTAGCCATGGTTAAGAACTGCCATTTGTCGTAAAATTATATTTTTATCTCAAACAATTAAAGTATTGCTATTAATGGGGAATATTGGAAACCACTAGGGACCTCCGAGAGGATTTTCGGAACCATGGATTTAATGTGCACGTACACCACATGTACATTGATCACTTCTGTCTTTAGTGGTACGTCGGAATTAAACCCAAAAACTTCTGGTTACTTGTCCAAAGCCTTAACCATTAGGCTACCACGCCCACTCTAAGAGAAGTTATTATATTTAACCCTATTTGAACCGAGATTAAACAGCATCGTTCCCAGAATTCCAATGACACAATCGCGGAGATTCCTATTTTGTTCCAAGTACAATTTCTCCCATTTTTTTGCCAAATAGCCAAATGTAAATTTACTAATATTATTTTCAAAGAAGCCAATGAAAATGCTGCTTACTAATTCGGCTATACTGTGGTTTTAAAGTCAGACTAGTATACTGCTTTACTTTCACTAAATTAAAATGAATGCCGTAAAGATGTCTCCTTAAAAATCAATCAGAAAATTCTACAAACCAAAAATTTAAGAAATATATATTTTTTAAACACAGAATAACTAACCACTACGGGATGTTAAATATCTGCTAGCGCCCAATTGATCAAAAAACCCGGGCCATGGGTCTGTAGAATATAAATAAAAGTTTCCAAATGGCAAATTGACACTATTGGTGCTATTGAAAGCAGAATGGAAACATCAAAGTCTTGAAACAGTGTTTGTACGATCATGTTAAATTCGTCTAGTAAAAAAAAAAAAAAAGCCTGACCGTTAGATTAAGTCGTGCCGTGTGGAATTGAAACTAGACTGGTTTGTGTAACGGAAGCGGCTGTTACAATACCCACATTAGAGAAGAAAGGGGTCAAGGGCGAAAACAGGAGACGTCTCAGTCTTTGGAACTGTTTAGTGATAAAGAACTATATAATGACAACAAAATAAAATTGAAAAAACTGCAATAAAAGAATTGCAAAAAAATTCCTCCTTAGAAGATTCTAAAAAGGTGCTACAAAGAATCCATACTGTACGCAAAGGGCAGAAATATTTTGCTGTGTATTATGATTAAGGTGACTAAACGTCCCCAATTTTCGGGAACAGACCCCAATTTCAGAGCTTTTTTCCATTTGTCCCCAAAATGTAAAATAACAATTGGGGGGGGGGGATTTAATTTAAATAGCACTGGTACCGTTCTTCCATGATTTTCAAATCTGGATGAAATCGTTCACTTCGTTTATTACTGACAGCACGAAGATGGCGCTTGGAACCGCGGGAAATGCACCTCTTGTTACATCCAAGCATTTTGCTAGCGTCTAAGATATTCTGGACAATTCCGGTGTAATTGTTAGCTCATATGTTTTTCTATGAAAGCTCTTGACAAGAGCCATAAGATAGCTAAGCATTATTTTCCAGTTTTAGCTTTGTGAAATGAAATGTTTATCTTTCATGATCTTCGAAATCATCAATTACTCTAACCTTTCTTTTTTACAGACTAGAAAATGCCTAAACAAGGTACTTGAAACAGTCTGCAGTTGATAAAGCTTCAACAAACTGCTTCATAAGATCTAGTTTTACGCGCAGAGGAGAGAATATTATATTTCTTCTATCACAAGCTTAACCCTTTGACGCGCAGTGTTCCCGCTCTGGGATCACCAAACTCTGATGTTTTAACTGTTGTCAGTCACGAATAGATTTGATTTCTATAAAAATAGTTGCGGGGGACATAGCTCCACGAGAATCCTTTACTTTTTAGCACGTCATTTCACAGCCAGCTGTCGTCAAAAAAGGGGTCTCTAGATCTGTGGCACGCGATGAACGTTTCGATCGTCCGCCATCTTGCTGGTAGTTACGTCGAGCGATGGCAACGGCTGCCCTTTTTTCAGCATTGGGAAAGGGTTGCGCCTCAAAGAGTTAATATGTTAGGTTCTCCAGGCAGTGGCGGATTTCCCAACAGGCGCATGAGGCGCGCCTCGGGCCTCATAAATCTAGTAGGCCTCAAAATTCGATTCTCAAAAAGAAAATATATATATATATCAATTTCTGTTCAAAAGACAGAAACTTTGTTCAATGTTTCAAGATTGCTCCTAGAGTAGAAAGCTCTTTTGAACAATCTTTTCATTTGGTGACCCCCTTTTCCTCTTCACAGCATAGGATCATAATCTAAATTAATACTTTAATAAGTAATACTTTTAGTTTATAAGTAATTGGTGCTTTAATTCCTTATTTCACTGAAAAATATCCAGAAACGTTCCTTGGAAATAAGGAAAAGTTAGACTTCAAATACCATACAGAAAGTAAACATTTCTATCTGAAAATTTTACTGTTTCCTTTAACCCGTCCCTTAACCGAATAGTGCTCTCACGACTCCCTTAAAAAACATGCAATTTACTTAAAATTGACCAGAACTGTAAAAACAATCCAGGAATGTTCCTTGAAAATAATAGGCAGCTGAGGTGCCCTAAATTCCAAGGAAAGTTGCACGAAAATACCAAGAACTTTACTGAACAATATAGGTACAATTCAGTGGAGCTTTCCTGGGTTGTTCAGTAAAGTTCTTGGGATTTTCATGTAACGTTCCTTGGAATTCTAGGGCACCTCAACTGTCCATTATTTCCAAGGGAAGTTCCTAGATTTTTTTACATTGTTTTAATTTGTTCACTATACAGTAATCTCCCCCATAACACGGTACTCTTATAACGCGTTTTCATATTACGCGAGTGCATGTCCCTCGTATAACACGTGTTTTCCCCCATATAACGTGGGGATTTCCCACGTTATAGTACATACTTGTTACGAATTGTGATTCTTCAGCGGAACAATCTAGTGAATTTAAAATAAATCTTCAATACTGTCATGAACCATATGTAAAAATTCAGAAAAAAAACATAAAATAGAAAACGAAGAATCATTAGATAGTGAAATTTCAATTAATATAGACGAACAAGAAGATATGTTCTTAAGTAAAGAGAATAACAAAGCTTCAAATTGTGAAATATTTGAAGATCTTATTAAAAAAAATGTCGGCGGAACGTTATTTCAGATAGCTCCGACAGCGAATAAACATGTAACATAACTATTATTGGAATTATGTAATTTTTTTTAATTAACTGTTTTTTTAGTTACATATGTGTAAGTGTTTTACTTAAAATGTTCTTAGTTTGATTTTAATAAGATGCACATATTTCGCACATATTTAGTTTTTCCTTAATATTCGATTTCTTGAATCATTTGTACATAACGCGTTATACGGGATCATAGAGCGTGTTGTACGAGAATACTCCTACAACGTGTTTTCCTATAACGCAGAACGAATCTACCGTGTTATAGGGGGATTACTGTATTTCATCTGACAATATGCAGGCGCAGAGGGTTCCTATGTCTTTTCCTATCCGGAATGAATCAGTTGTGTTGTGTTGTGGGATTACGGCCAATTATCTACGCGTGGGATCTAGGTCGACGGATGGGGTTCCCTCCGTAGAGGTCTTTCTAAGGGGCCCTAACCCGTATTTACGCTAAGTTTCGGAGAAAACCACAGAAAACATCGAACGGTTAGGTCGGCGGACGTGACCGTGTTTTAAACCAGACACCTTCCGTCTCCATGTTCAGAGCGTTATGCGCTCGGCCACAGGTCGGACCGGAATGAATCAGATTGCGGTTCAGTAGCTATTATTGCAGCAGGACATTCAAACACTCCTGATTTATTCATACCCTCCCACAATCAAAAAGTGTATAGTCTTATAAGAATATTTTTCATATTTTAAAAGAGAAAAGACTGAACCGCTTTATTCTACAGCTTCTGATTAAAAAACTTGTCAAAAATTAAACAATTTATAATTTTCAACTGTTCTTCTTTTAAATGATTGAGGAAAGGACACTATGTATTCAGTGAAATTTTCAAATGTACCTAGAATGTACAGTTCTTTCTGGTTGTCACGATGTAAGAAATTGAAAGCAATAATTTATCTTCCTTCGAAAAATCAGTAAAAGTTTAAAATTTAAGATAGAGATAACCGATTGTATCTTTTTTTAGAATCGAAGGAACTTTAAGAGGATGTAATGATAAAAAATTGCCGACCAATAATAACCAGATACGAGCTGATACATGTGCAATAACACTTTTTTTCGGGGGGTGGAGGATATTTGGTAGTTAAAAAAAATATCAAAAATTAAAAGGAACAGTACTCAGTGTCACCGGAATTACACATGCGTGCAAAATTTCAGCTCGATAGGATGATAGTGGGTTAAAATTCATAAACAAATTTTGAACTGGAATGTCACTCACACTTAATTAAAAACTTAAATAAATGATAATTAAATTAATTCGTTGTTTTCAATTAATTAATCTTTATAATAAGTACATTATAAATATGGCATATATTTTATAGTCGCATATGAAAATGCTAAACATTAATTAGAAACGTAGGACAGAAGCTTAGAGCATACACATTTTCAATATAAAGCGGAATTTACGTTTAACTCAATAACATTTTTTTTTTAATTCTAACTACTTAAAACACTGGTTTTTTTTCTAATTCTCTTCTAGCTTTTTTTTCATTCTATTTAAAATGTAGAATGATATGTATATATATATATATTATTCATACCTAATTACTCATTATTAATAGTCCTAAACTTTTGCCAGTTTTGGAATAAACACAATAATTAGACTAAACAGAAAGTTTACTTTCACTACTAAACTGTTTAGTTTTGCAGTTCCAAACGGGAAATTTATGAATATATTTAAATATTTATAATTATGTTTCTGGAGAAATGTTAAATTTTTGATTCATTTTATCCAAGTAAAGAATTCTTCTAAACTTTGTGATGTCAAAGTCATGTTTCCGATCAAGTTTCCCTTGCTCTGACCTTCAAAAGTATCTGTTAAGTACTCAAAACTTTCATGACTGAAACAATATATATACCAGTGGCCCACAAAAAGTGGTTCGACGTAATCCAGTAAAAGTGAAAAATAACTAGTATGAAATTGCATTTGCTGGGTTATACTTAGAGGTGTGCTAGTGTTTATTTAGTGTTAATCATAAAAAGCAAAACGTAGAACAAAAATTATTAAGTTCCGTGAGGTAAAAGATTTTTTAAAGATGAACAAATCTGTAAATATAAAAATTATTTTAAAATTTTAATACTCGTTTGTAGCAGGCCCTGACTATCGCACGGACACTTGGTGCACGTGCCCTGGGCACACATGCAGAAATAGGCTAAAAAATTGAGTTTAACACGGTATACAGGGGCACAAAAATTGAGCCTGCTAAAGGACACAAAATTTGAAAAGTGTCCAGGGCACAAAAGTGTTATAGTTACAGGCCCTGATTTGTAGACATGAACTGATTATAAAAGGAATGAAAACATTTTAAAATAATTAATAATAATTTAAAGGTGTTAGAGTTACTGAAAGATTTTTTCTTTCTTTCTTGAGGAGGGGGGGGGGTGCCTCAAAATTGAGTTGCGCCTCGGCCCTCTCAATAGCTAAATCCGCCACTGTCTCCAGGCCAATAAGAGAACGCTAGTGCTCTCCTGCATCTCGGCTATAGTGATCGCATTTAGGTAAGCACAGAGAAGAAACCTGATGAGGTAGAAGAAAATCATCTGCAGCAACGCTGGACCGATGCAACGGTCTCTGCGCCATTTTTTTCATTTTTTTTTCTGTCAGGAAAGATGGAAGAGAAAAGCTCAGGTTAGTGTTTGTTCTAAATTGCAAATTTCAGAGAAGAAAGAAGATACAAAAGGATAAATATGAATACTGCACAAATTTACTCATACATCTAAAAAAAAAGTATATTGCGATAAAAAAAACAAAATGTTAATACCTTTCTAACTGAGCTTTATACTCCATTCACTTGGAGGTTCCAAGAATGGATCAATTTCAGCCCTTGGCGAAATGAACAATTTAACCACATATTTATAAAGCGGCAAAAAATAACTTAATTTGCCATATTCTGGCAAAAAGTATAAGTCGGGTCTCATAAATAATTTGCTTAGCTAACGACTCATATTTAGTCATCTTTTGGATCTGCTACTGCCTTTCTCCCCAACCTCACAATTTTCCCTAACGCTCTGAATTTGACCGTAACAAAAACCATCAATCCCCCTTTTTCATATAAATTAAAATCGATCAAAATTCTGAAAAAATCCTTTCTGAATAGATTTTTGAAAATTAATAATGTCCTCCGTGGATTTCCAGCTTTTTTCGCTCTATACATTCGTTTTCACCTCCCCAGCCCCAATTTTTCTGTCACTCAGTTCCTCTTTTCTCTCCCCCTATTCCTTATCTCCAGTAAGTGAAGTTCGAGATGTTATACTCTGTTTACAACAACCTTCTTCTGTTTGACTAGGCTGATACATTTATGGCCCTTCGGGAATTTCTGACCACCGTGCTTGTTTAGTTTTCTACTCATTTACGTAAAAAAACTAAAAATCTTTCACTTCTGCAACTGTCGTTGACATATGTAATGGGACTTCACGGAGTAGTTCAGACTATCCTCTGTCCCAGTCTTCAGTCAGTCGACGTCCGATGTAGTAGTGTTCTACCAGCTTATTCTCATACGATTTACATTCTTCATATCGTTATTTGAAGTAAGGTTCTTGCATGTTTTTTCTTTTTGTTTTTTTCTACTAAGGCAAGTCATTTTCTCGTCTTGAGCAATTGTTAAAGGTAAGTCTTATATTTGCCTTTTTATAAAATGTATCA
This sequence comes from Cheiracanthium punctorium, assembly GCA_038373885.1. Classification (NCBI taxonomy): domain Eukaryota; kingdom Metazoa; phylum Arthropoda; class Arachnida; order Araneae; family Cheiracanthiidae; genus Cheiracanthium; species Cheiracanthium punctorium. The sequence goes on from JAWZYV010014119.1 coordinate 685,704, forward strand.
GTCATTAAACTTTTTATGAAGGATATTTGACCTTCTAAAAACTGTGGCCGTTGTGGAGGCAATTACAAATGGCGCTAGAAAAAACATTTGACGGAAATACATGTCTACACTCAATACAGTTCATCTCCGTCCACCTAAAATAAATAAGTTCATATTCGATTTTTATTATATCCCCAAATTGAATTTCATGCTCTCGTGGAAACGCAGGAAAACTTTTGATATTCGAAAGATTTTATTTTGTGTACACATCCATTCTTATATCCATGCAGACGATAAAAATCAAACTATGTAATCTGTAAAAACTATTTTAAAGGAATTGGAACCACACTTTCCTTTCAAAGCCGGATGACCATGATGAATATGATGTCATATCGATTGGAACAGCTCCTTTTGTCACGCAAATGATTCACTTTTTTGACTTTCGGAAATAAAAGGGAGCTGAAAATAGAAAAAAAAATCGCTTAAAAATTAGGGAACCGGTGGATTTTCAGATTTTTAAAGTAGCACAGATTGTTTTTCATACTTTTATGCATAATTATGAAAAATTTCAAGCGGATCGTATAAACGGTGTAGATGTTATTATGCTTTTTCTGCTTTTTGAACTTTTTCGTCTTCTTGGAGTATTGGTTGTAAAATATTTATATTGAAGTGGTTTCCCGGAATGGTTACAGAATGAGACAGGGATCAGTGTAACTATAGAGTAGGATTTTCTTGTGATTTTATTTTATATCTGCCAATGGAATCGCGTAGCAATTATTTTCAATAATTTATTGAAAAATTAAATTTTATCAATATTGACTTGAAAAAATTAGCAGATACAGTTAAAAGATGACTTGATTTTTTGAAATGGAATTTACATTTCTATCATTAGTGGGAAAATGGAAATGGAAATGTGGGTTACGGTCAATTATCTACGCTAGGGATGTAGGCCGGGGGTGGGATTACCTTCCGTGGGGGACTTTCTTAGGGGTTCTAATCCGTTTTTACACAAAGTTAGGGGGAAACTGGATAAAAAATCATAAAAATATCCATTTTCATAAATTTTTACGGAGCTATCTTGATTCAAACCTTCCCCCTTAAAAATTAATTCATATCTTTAGTTAAATTTAAAAATAAATCTTTCATCTATTCTTAATATTTCACTTATTATTTAAACTAACTATAAAAGTATAGTCAAGGTATTGTCCCTAAAAGTATAGTCAGAAATGACCAATGTTACTAACTGGGAACACAGTAAAAATTGGGGGTACAATTTTTTCCTCATTTAAATGATTAATATCCTCCATTAGAAGGCAACAATATACAAAAAAAAACTAATTTATAATATGCCTGGATCTGAATTCAATCTGTAAAAGGTTTTCACTTTAAAATGAACACTATTGAATCAAATTTTTAAAACTTGTAAATCGTGATCCTTCATTTTTAAAATCCATATTTTAAAATTTTAGAGTCAGAAAGCTCCACCACTTCTAAAAATAGTGGAAGAGTCAAATTATCATTTTTCTTTATCTCTCTCTCTTTCAAACGCAAGTTTTAATACTAATCTTTGTGCACATGTCGTCAACATTTAAAAGGTGCGTCTTCAATATTTAGGAAGTTATTTATATTCAGACTTCTCCAAAGACAAAAATTTTAATTTGTTTTTTCTCAAATTCAATTTGTTTTTCTTCTACATACTCAAAAATGCTAAAAAATAATAATAATTCGAAATACAGATTTGCAATTTTTTTGTGCATGTTCTTTATTATGTATGTGATAAAATTTTGAATGGAATTAAGATTTTAAAAAAAAATAAAGTCATAAAAAGGTCAGATTTTTTACTGTTTGCAGTCCATGAAAGAGAGTAAAAAATATACGACATACGCAATTAGATTTAAAAAAAAATTTTAAGTTTTAAAGATTCCGTAGCCTCTTAATGCAAAAAGAAAAGAAAAAAGTCCTAAAAATATTTTATGGCGGAACATTACTCAAGGAAAGTAGCTTATATGTAACTGCACTTGCAGTTAGTTGTTAATTGAATGGCTATTTTTTTTTTCTTGTGGGAAAAGTTATAGCAAAACAAAACACTGCTGAACTCTCAGCACTCCATGCTTTTATAATATCATGAAGTTTTCTCCGTGGGAGATGAAACACAAGTCGAACGGATGAGTGAACAGCTAATGGCACAAAAATTTAAACGTGTTATTAAAACAGTCACCTATTTCTTTGCGCGTGAATCTTCCGAATGCAATTTAACATTCAGGTAAGTGACGTCCCCTTTATTTAGTTAAACATAAATACAAGCACTGGACGCAGCCAGGGAATGCTCCAGGAAAGCCTATCTATCAAACGTCCTGATTTCTTTTTCCCTTGGTAAAACGGTGAAAACGATTGGACCAATTAGTTTATCGCTTATATTTTCAGAGCTTCCCAGGATTTTTTTTTTCTAGCTGCGTCCGTAAGTATGTAAAGAATAGACTTTTGAAATTGTAAACTTTCTAATTAGTAAAACTGGATCAAGGGCTAAAAACGACTCCAACCTCTACTCTTTCTGTAAAATGTTTTAATATTCTACAGACTAATTTTTTCTAGAATGGACTAGCTAATTTCTAGCCAATAACTGCTTCATTATCAGTTCTTTAGCTATCAGTAGTAGAGTCATGACAAAGGCCTAAATCTAAAAAATAGCTTTTATGTGTGTGTGTGTGTGTTTAATATCAGTGCCGTAAAAATAGGGAGGCATGGCGGGGCGAATGCCCGGGGCCCCCACACGCAGGGGCCTTAAAATCCATACAGCTATTTTCCCAACCTCTTTTTTTTTGTTGTTGTTTTGTTTATTATAACTTTTCAGATTTGCGCATCTAATATTCTAAACGGATCACCTAGCACTGTTTAATCAGAAAACAAATAAGCTGCTTACTGCTTAGAAAACAGCTAACAGCTCACCAACAGATCCGCTGTATTACAATATGTACAGCTGATTTGTAACAGTTAAATTTATATGCCAGTATTTTTAGAGTCAAAGTTCTTTAACTAATGACCCTGTGTTCCCTTTATTTGTAGTCTAGAAAAACATGATCTGGGCCTCAAAAAGCCACTTTGAAGCAAACATCCCGCTTATATCTTAAAATTATCATATCACTTAGGTAATTTCAAGCAAAAGGCCTGTTTTTGCTTTTTTTTTTTTTTTTTTTTTTTTTTTTTGTAATTATTACTCACACACTGACTTCCTGTAAGAGAAGGGAGTATGAAAGTAATGTTATGTTTAAAGTGTTCGGACTTTATGTTAAAAATGCATGGACACAAAGGTCGGGGGAAGTTGAATCCCCCACACACTATTTGTGTACGCATAGTACAGCATAGCTGCCAACCGTTCCGTTTTTAACGGAACATTTTCCACCACTATTTTTGAACAGTTTTATTTTAAATTAAAAATATGGACTTATTTTAAGCTTAAATTGCTAAGAAAAAATTAGTGGTGGGAAATGTTCCGATAAAATCGGAACGGTTGGCAGCTATGGTACAGATAAGGAGTTGTAGTTTTCTTCCACCCTTTTCTAGAAAAGGGTACTCGACTAAGTCTAGAGTAAGTCAATGCTCTCGACTAGGAGTACTAAAGTAAGTCAACGCTCGAAAAATTTTCTCTTTAATGAGGATCTAAATTATGAATGGCATAGCATGGCATACAAAACTCCAAATGCCAAGAGTTGCTTTTTCTCGCATATCTTAAAACTCAAAATTAAACTACTTAAATTGACACTATGGCCTTTAATTTTTCTACTCTAAAAACCAACGGTCTAAGCCCCTCTTGTAAAATATTTTAAAATTTTTTGGCCGTCCTTTTCTTCTACTTGTGTAATATTCAGCGATTTCTATATTCTTTTACATTCATTATACAAATGATTCAATAGTTATTTGTATAAACACTCAAACCAAAGATGAAAATAAATGCGACATTTCAACTGGAATGTAAAATTCATTAATTACTTCAATATATGAAATAAAAAATACCTTTTTTTTACAAATCAAGTGCTCCATTAATGGCTGAAAACGCTTTTATTAGAAATAATACTACTTATATCACGAACTCATAAGAGCTATATTTGTGATTTATTAATGCTCTTGTACCGTGTACGCTAATAGGAGCTGGTGCACGTAAAATCCGTCGTGGCTCCAATGTCCTCCAAGTTGTTAAACGATACCTCTGGGGGTACCGATTTCAAGTGGTGGTTGGTCCCTCATCTGAAATCGGTTCAAAATTAGGGACCAACAAGTAGAAGTCCAACCCCCTCGAGGGAACTGGCACCACTCTTTCCATGGTCTATCCATGGACACGACGACAATATTAATGCTCTTGTGTTGTCTTGTGTTGCGTTAAGGTAAAGCTACGCAAGAGTTATCTGCTTAGAAGGAGTGCAATGGAGAAAACCGTCCAAAACTTCGAACGGCAGGACAAAATCCTGGACCTTCACACTTCAGCCATCTTACTGTGTTGTATGTTAAGTGTTTCATCCACTCGTCCACAGTGGGGCCTAATTTATTAATTTTTTATCAAGTAATATAATTTTGTAATTATTTAAGATGGGGAGAGCATACAGTTCCATGATAAAAGGGACGGAGCGTGAGGAAAATAACTTTGTAAAGTTTTGAAACTAATCTACTTCTAGTCAGTGACTTATTTATGACACTTATGTTGTCACTTATGTTGTATGAGTGACTTATTAGTATACACTTTTGCCCGTTCTTCGTATAAAATGTCAAAAAACAAAGGTTTTTTGTTCTCAAATGGAAAAAAAAGAATAGGGATTGGAAAGTACTTCATGTCATTTAAAAAGTAATTCCTTCAGCACTGTGGGAATTGCGAAATGAGCATTTTAACTGCGTTCTGAATTCTTTTGTAGTTTTTTATTGTTTTCGTTCTAAAATATTTCAAAGCCTGAGATGAGTTGCTTTCCACAAATGCAAGAGCCTTCTCTAAAATTATTCTTATTTTATAGGCACCCATGCTGTGATCCACTGCATAAAACCTACATTTAAGTATTATAAGCCTAGAATATGGCCGCTGATTGAAGAGGGCCGCCGATCAAATAAACCTGAAATAAAATCTAAGTGCGTTTTTTTATTCCATGCTTTACAATTTTTCTACTCAGGTTTCCTTTTGGAGGTTCCGGTACATCTGTAATACAGAACACAGATACTCAAAATAGAAAACACCTGTTAAAAAAGTTGTTAATGATACGCAAATAGCCATCTAAAAGAAAGTTCCCTGACCTTACAAAATTGGTCATTCATTATGTGGTGACAACCCCTTCCGCTGCCTGTGTACTGATCAACAGTTGAGCACCCACGATTACTATTAATTAGTTTCGTCGAGGCTGTCGATGATCAAAAGCTGTTGCCGACAATTTTTATGATACTAGTTAGGAGATAACAAACAGGTTAGAAACATGCATTTACCAGTGCCTTCCATTATGAAACGGGAGCGACTCCCGATTCCCCCTTCCACTTCCACAAATCATTAGTGGACAGCACTTATCTTTTGTTGTTTAACTTTGAAATCCGGTTGTTCCCCCAACCAAGGCTTTTGTGGCTTTTTAAAACGGATGCTTTTCGACAATGTAAATAGTCTTGCGACTTCAGATTAAAACTTTGTAAATGATTCGGAAGTAAAATCCAGCGACAATATTAATTTAGCTGAACGCTTGACTCGGTGTACAATAAAATTCAGCGTCTGGAAATACATCAGAAGATGAAAACTCTTTGCAACAAAATATGGAATTCTTAAAAGGTTAATTCATATTTTATTACTTTTTATCATATCATTTCTTATAGCATGGCATTGTATGTACAAAAGCAAATATATAATTAATTGTATCAATAAATCATGTCTTAATTTTTCAATATTTCTACATTTTTCTATCTCGCACTTTATTTTTCAAATTATTAGTCTCGAATAAACAAATATATATAGTATTAAAATTTTCATATTTGAACACAAAGCTTATTTATTAAAAAACTTATCCAAGAGTAGCCTTGAGAAATCTATTTATGAAATTGATATTCGTTTAAAATTATTTAAAAATTATTTCTGAATCTTTCTAACTCATACTTTTATTTTAAGTAATAGTAATGTGTTTGTTTACTGTTATAATATATTGAATTTTACAGTTTCGAATAAACAAATATACATTGTGGTCAAATATGAAAATTTAATACTAAACTTATTTATTAAAAAGTATTCTAGGCTTATAATATTAATTAAAAAATAAACTAGGCTTTTTTTAATATTTTACAACCCGAAAAGCAAAAGCTGTTAGAGTTTAATTATTGTTTTCTCTTCGATACGACTACAACTTATAATAATAATATTAATTACGTAATAAAATTGATATTGATAACTTATAAATATTTTAATACTTAATAATTATTTTTTAATATAATAAGTATGGAAATGAAATGTATATTTACTTTTACATGCAATGTCATGCAAGATTAGAATGTTACAAGGTTGATAGTTTAGTAAACATTTTACTCTGAATATATTATTATTGGTAGATAAAGAATTTTAATATGAATGAAATTTGCAACATATAAATATTGCTATTATCCTATTACAATTTTTTAAAGGCAAATGTTTTATTTCTTTTGTGTTTTCCTCTTTTCTTAGCTGAGTAAATTAATGAAAAATTCAGTAGTGTAATCTCGATAAAAGGCAACCGGTCTATAATCGCAAAATTATATTCTAGCCTTGCGATAACTATTTACGAAATTGATTTTAGTTTAAAAATTTTTAACATCACTAAGAACTTTAAAACCTTGTTGATAAATTTCATGTAGTTAACTAGTTTTTTTAAATTCATTAAATTAAGATGAGCTTTTCTATTACTCAATTCTCAAGTACCCGTACGGGAAGCAAGTATGGGTACAGAAGAGTTATTGCCTCAATCTAGCAATAGAAATGTGCAACCTTTTTCAAGTGTCACACATGACACACGCCTATCTTGCTATATCTTATAGCCACTGACTTCTATTCAGTGCTGTATGCTGCCTGTTGTAAATTGTGTTCTTAAAGTGAATTTTTCAAAAATAGAAAATATTTAAAATAGAGGTCCGATTTTTTTTTTGTATAAATACTTATATTATGTCATATGTATTATTATCTCAAAGTGTTTAATTCTGTCTTTGCGTACATACAAATGTATGTACGTGCTAACCAATTTTCGTTTTTATCAAATATAAGATTAAAAGGGCCCCCAGATTCACTCTTGCCCCTGGGCCTCGTATACCCAAGTTACGGCACGTTTTTTCGCGTCCCGACAAAAATGGTGCTAAAATGCTCTGATTTAACGAACTTTCAGCTTTGATTTAACGAACAGCAATCACTGAAATAAAATTCGCACATAAAACTAAAACTTTGAATTTTTCGCAAGCAAAAATTTTAATCTTTCACACCCTAATCCACGTGTTTAATACAGTAATTTTTTTCTCATTTCTCCAAACGAAGCAAGTGCCTACGAAGACAATGATACAGAAACAGTCATTTACAATTACGCCCTGGATAACGATGATCAAATGCCTGGATGGGAAGATTTTTCTAGTAATGGAAATTTTAACTTAATTGTAACGGGCAGAGGCGCCGACTTTACAAAATTTCTGTGGGTGCCCTAAAAGTCCGTGGGGGGGGGGGGGTTAATAAAATGTTGAAAGTCGCACAAGGTTTGTAATTTTTGATAAAGGATCGCTAAGTTTGGTGCCAAAACGCGACAATTTATTTTAAAGGGGGAGTATAGTTGGAATGTACTTGGGTAAGATTGTAAAATAGTTTTAGTAGGTGAATTTAAGATAGATTTCTATTCCGAAGATGGGTTTTTATGGAACAAGGAAGAAAAATACGGCACACTCATGAATAACGATACACTTTCCAACTTTATGGAATCTTTTCCAACTACCCTTCAATCTTTTCTTATTATTATTTGCTTCCTTGCTCGTAACTACTCAATCATTTGACTTTTCGTGCACATTTTTACCAGTGGGAAATGGGTAATACAAATAATCATTTTAGCTCCACATAAAATATCCAATATCTGAGGGTATAGATCGAAGAAACGATATCTGTCTCACGGTTTTGGTACACAAATTAAAATAAACTAACTGCACCAAGGATTCGAAAAAATTCAGGATAATTCTTTACAAGCTGCACTACACACTGCAATAAATTCGAAAACTTTCATGAAACTTTCAGAAAAAAATCTTAAATGTGGAACTGCACAGCAAAATATTTCTAAGAGTGGCCATTCTGCAAAAAATTTTCGTTTATTCGGGTGTCTAGTACAGCTTGTGAACCTACATCCTAAAAATTGTGAAGTGCTTGAGATAATTAGTTTTCTTTTTTGTATTTATATACCAAAATTGCGTGTTTTTATCCCAGCGCTGAAGGCGACATTCAAAGTTTAATTTAAATGAATAGTGTGAATTTTGGCATCCGATTATCTGTACTACGGTGAAGCAACGCTGGGCATAGAATGAAAGTCTCCACCGTTGTGTCTTAGTAACGATAACAGCAAACCAGTTTAAATCAAGATTCTTTTTAAAGTAATGAAGTATTTCTGATGAAATGCCCTTCTTTTAGAAAAATCTGCTTGTGCTGGAGTCACCTTAAATTTGTTTGTCTTGTCATAATTCGAGAATTCCTGGGCGCACACCCCCTTTGCCCTTGTAATAAATCAGACCCGAAAGAGGTGTATTACACTATTTCACTTTTTTTTTTTTTTTTTTTTTTTTTTACTTTTAGCGATAGAATTTTGATTGGTTTTAACTAATCATTATAAATTTCAAAGCAAAAGAAAAGTGTATTGGGGGGAAAAAAACATGCAGCAATAATATCACAATCAGTGAAATTTCTTGTCATGTAAATGGAAATTTTGTATAAAAAGTGATTCAGTTTTCGAATGTAACAATTCACGATCATTGTTATTCTTGTTTAATCTATCTCATCCCTGTCTGAAATCCTCAGAGTTTTCAAAAAATGTTATTCATAGTATTGTTTCTCAGCTCATTCATTTCCTGTTTTTTTTTTTTTTTTTTTTTTTAACACATTTTTGTACCCCTATAAACAGCTGCAGCTAAGCCTTGACTATTTCCTTTTCTTTTTTTTTTCTCAACAAATTAAAAAAGTTACAAACATTATACCGTTAAAATTAAACTAGATAATTTCCTTAGAATGAATTAATGCAACGTTTTCTATGTTTTCTATGTAGGACCACATAAAAAAGATTGGTAACTATTTTGCAAACAGAAAAATAAAGCAGAACAAAAAAAGTTGTTTATCTCAGAGTTAATAATTATTCAAAAAATATTTTGAATTGTTGGCCATATAGCCTCCAGGCATGATTTTGAGCATCCTCCTGAAGTAGAGCTATTTTACCCTCTACCATTATGTGGTCAAATTGAATGTAGGAAAAAACGCGAACGGAAAAAACGCGAACGGTAAAAACGCCAAACGGAAAAAACGCGAACGTTAAAAACGCGAACCGGAAAAAACGCGAACCAGAAAAAAAAAGAATATCCCCCCCCCCCCTTAAAATAATAATTTTTATTTAAATATTGACATGAACTTATTTTGTTTTGTAGTAAATACGATAATGGTATTTAATCAAATATTGGACTGCCTCAAAATTCTTTTGTTTTTGAAGTAAAGGAGCCACTTTTTATATTTTGAGAGCATATATCTTCATATTAATCAGGGAAATTTGCAACATTAAATAAAAAGGAAGTAATTGCTTTTAGCTAGTCACCTCAAGCTACTTGTCAAGGTCATGAAAGCCGTGTCCCTTCCAAGAAAGAAATAGGGGAGATTCCCCGGACAATGGGGACTGGGGACTATGGGAGATAGCGTACCGGAAAACGCCTAAGGCAAGATGAACAAACAGGTTTTTTTTTAGGTTGAGGTTCGTACTGCACAGATTTTACATTCAAGAATATTATAACCAGAAAAACATTTAAGAGCTGTGCGGTCATGTGCGCACTCACGGAGGGGGCTATGGGGGGCTAAAGACCCCCCCCCCTAAACCTGGAGTGTTAGATGTGAAAAACTTTGAAAATTGTCACACGAATTATAATATTTTACCTTAAAAAATTGTCTTCAAATTATTTCTAATTTTTTGTGGGGGGGGGATTAATTAAAAGTGGGGGAATGCTGGTTTTTAAATAAATACTTACAGTTAGTGCATAAATTACCAACTTTTAAAGTTAGAACTGGAAAGATTAGATATTGGTTGAAAAAAAGACTATGAAAAGATTGGGCTTGTGTTCTATGGGCAAGTGGTAACGAATATTTTGAAGTTATAATGGAGTTATAGCTATAATCGAGGTCACTTATAACCTAGTTTGGCAGTATTTGTAACCCCCCCCCCCTAAACCAAAATCCTGAGTGCGCCACTGTGTGCGGTAATAAATATATTTTACCACAGTTTAAAAAATTAATTTTTATATCAATTATTCTGTTGAGAAAGATACAATCATTGTATTGAGATTTTTTTTTAAACAAAATATTCAAAATTATTTAAAAGGGTATTTTTAGCGTTAAATAGAAACTCAATTGATTTCAAACGATTTATTAAAATTTGAATGAAATTTAAACTCGTAATCATTTGATTTTTCTCCGCTAGAGTATTTAAATCATTTTTATTTCCTAGTTTTATGTGATCTAAACAGTAATAAATTATATAAATGACATTAAAACATATACAAATTAAAATCAAAATATTTAGTAGATTAGAGCCATGTGCCTTTAATTAACTGAAATTGATCACAATTTTTTTTAAAAGAATGGGGGGGGGGAGTGTTTGCCTTTACACCTTCTCACCTTTAAAAGGGGAGACTTTAAAAATGCACGAGATTTAAAAATTCTCCTGAACATAATAAAATAGAGAAATAGTTTAATTAATGAATTATTAATTTACCAAGTTTAATTAATTAATTACTAATTTAACAAACTGAATGTTCAATTTGTTTGTATTCTTAGGACAAGGACCAGAACTAGTCATTCCGCAACAAATTGTAGCAGTTGCGAAAATTTTAAGTACCATCTCTCACCTACCAAGACCACCCTAAAAAAGAATATCCTATCACACCGTTTTAACATGCACGTTCTCTGTAATAAATTCTGACCTTCAGTTTATTCCTTACCAACCATGGCTTATATTTACTGGCTTTCTTTTTATAAGTGCAAGATTTTATTTTGATTCATCATAATTCATTCTGATTCATCTTGTTAGCTTTTCGGTTTTAAATTATTACAATAATAAATGATTTATCAGTATATATTTATGTATACATATTTTTGTTTTTTAAAATATTCATTTTAAGCATGAATACTCTTATTTTAAAAATGCTTTTTTTAATTAAGTCATGGTATTAATAAGTCAACAACTAATAAAAACAACTTAAAATAAACTCTTCAAATTAAATGTTTGTGTAATTGTAACTTTTCAAACAAATTTTCATTTCTAAATGCTAAACACCCCTTTTTACAGGAAACTTTTTAAAAATAATTTAAAACTTATTTCTTAAAATATAAAATATTGGCTATTTATAACACTGATTAAAATTAATGGTTAATTTGTTTTGTTAGAATAGTTTTAATAATTATATTTTGCTATTATTGATATAGCAAAGCTTATTGCCCCCTCACCGTCACCAACTTTGATTAAACATATCTGTAAGCCTTCGTAGAAGAAAGAGGGCTGTATAAAAAATACATGTTTCTATTTCTTTACATTTAATATTCAGGAAATTTTATTTGATACCATAAAATAACTATGTAAATTATTCTATATGTCTATGATCAACATTTAAAGAAGGAAACTCTATAGGTCAGGGTTTTTAGGACAACCTCGATAACAGTGTTTGGAAGTGATTATGATTTTTATTTAATATTAAATATATTAAACTTTTTACTTTCACTGTAAATTATCATGGAAGTTATTTATGTTTTGTGGCAGATCTACACAAGGATTGTTTGCCAGGAGAGGTCAGCTCGCGTCACTGAATGTGTCGCTTAGAGCTACATATACGTCCTTCCCGTAATTTCCCGCTAGAATTTGAAACCTCATCAGAAGGTGGGGGACTTCTGAATATTGACACCCCTCGGATACTGCTAGCGACCGCCGAGAGGACTTTCGGAACCACGGGTTTAACGTGCACGTACGCCGCATGTACACGGTGGTCTTTAGTGGTACGCCGGTATCGAACCCACAACCTTCCGGTTACGAATCCAACGCCTTAACCACTGGGCTACCACGGCCCCTTCTACACAAGGATTGACTGCTTAATTTAGATATGCCTCGGGTAAAGGACTTTTTCAGGGGTCCTAACCCGAATTCACATTACAGATGGTGAAAGTGGCCGCGCGGTAAGCCAGAACCCTATACCTATACATTAGTCTCTTACTAATTGTGATGAAATTAGTAAAAATTATTTATTCTACAATGTGAAAGCTACTTGATTACATTTTTTAAAAAATTTTATTAGATAAATTTATATCTTATAAAGCTCTCTTCTTTATAAAACTTACAGCTTATTAAACTTTTAAGATAAACTGAAAAAAAACTTGCTGAAATACGCAAGACTGATAAAGTATAAATATTTAGAAGGATAACTTATCAAATATTGAACTATTCATATATGAATAAAATACAGCAAGAAAAAAAAAGATGCAATAAATCTATTATTACAATTAATATAACTTGATGTAAAACTGTGAGAGTATTATTAAGAAAAGGGAATATACTATTCACTTTCGCACAACGAATAAAACATTTTTGCATAAAATACTTTGCATTGCATTAAAAATAAAAATAAATAAATAAATATTTTAAAGAAAACCTAGTATTTAGGAAGAATTTAAAACCACAACCTATTGGGAATGAGAAAAATTGTTTAAACGAATCGCTTAAAAAATAACCTTGTTCAAATTAAGCTAGTCTGACAGTGAAAAGTTTTTTTTTTTTTTTTTTTTTTTTTTTTTAAGAAAAACAAATATTCTCTCAAGACTCACAGACTGGAGTTTCTTTTTCATTTTTAAGTGGAACGGTTAAAACGACCCTTCAAACAAATGTTTAAAATAAAAAGATTTGGGGAGAGAGGGGACACCCCCCCCTTTCACCCCCTCTCCCGATCGCGATAGTTCATATGTACAATATGCTTAGAAAACTTGATAACAATAGCTTTTTAGGACAAGGATTATCACCGCTCCCAGACCAACTGAAAATTTGGAGGGTCACATGAAGATTTGAGGGGGTCACATGTCGAATTTAAGAGCAGAAAAGGAAATTTCTTTTAAATTTTAAAACAAACGTCCGTTTAAAAATTTTTAGACGAAGTGGGAGGAAAGGGGGATACAGCCCCCCCTGTGCCCCCCCCTCTTCGACCCTACGCCTATTGTTCGAATGTATTGTACTCTTAGGAAAACCTATTAACAATAGCTTCCTAAGGAAGGCTCATCACTGCTCCAGACCTACTGAAATTTTGGGGGTGCACAGGAAACATTTGAGGGGGTCACATATCGAATTTTAGAGCAGAAAAGAAAAGTTTCTTTAAAATTTCAAACATGTTTATTTTTTAAGAAATTGACGATATTGTTCGGGGGGGCAAGCCCCCCCTGTGCCCCCCTCTTCGACCCTACGCGTATGGTTCATATGTATTGCACTCTTAGGAAAACCTATTAACAATAGCTTCCTAAGGAAGGCTCATCACTGCTCCAGACCTACTGAAATTTTGGGGGTGCACAGGAAACATTTGAGGGGGTCACATATCGAATTTTAGAGCAGAAAAGAAAAGTTTCTTTAAAATTTCAAACATGTTTATTTTTTAAGAAATTGACGATATTGTTCGGGGGGGCAAGCCTCCCCTGTGCCCCCCTCTTCGACCCTACGCGTATGGTTCATATGTATTGCACTCTTAGGAAAACCTATTAACAATAGCTTCCTAAGGAAGGCTCATCACTGCTCCAGACCTACTGAAATTTTGGGGGTGCACAGGAAACATTTGAGGGGGTCGCATATCGAAATTTTAGAGCAGAAAAGAAAAGTTTCTATAAAATTTCAAACATGTTTATTTTTTAAAAAATGACGAAATTGTTCGGGGGGGGGCACAGGGGGACACGTGACCCCCTGTGCCCACCCCAACCGACGATACGCCTATAGTTCATATGTTAAATGAATCATGTTGGCGTTTTTACCGTTCGCGTTTTTTCCGTTTGGCGTTTTTTCCGCTCGCGTTTTTACTGTTCGCGTTTTTTCCGGTTGGCGTTTTTTCCGTGGGCGTTTTTACCGTTCGCGTTTTTTCCGTTCGCGTTTTTTCCGCACACCGGTCAAATTTGCAAAATTACGAGAGACATACATTTCAGTAATGTGTGTTCATACACCCATGATTTCAGTATAATTTTACAAAAACAGCACTGGGCTAGATCAAAGCAAATAGTACCTAATTCCGCTTTGTCAAACAAGAACAAAAATTGAACAAAATATTCGCAGAAAATGAAACGGAAGGCATCTCGAAATGTTAGTGTGGACCACAGTCTGTTCCATCCTTTTCAATAAATAACTGAGCACTAAAATCATTCAAAAATAAGAAAAGGAAATTGAGACTTTAGAAGAAAGTGACACAAACCTTTATACCTTAGAAGCCTCGCCACAGTCTCATTCAATTAACACCAAAGCGCCGACACTTTTTGATGAATGGGCATCTTTTTTTGTTCCAGAGACATACAAAGTGTTGTATATCAGGTGCTTGTAAACAGACAGACCTTGATGTTCTCTATTTACAATAAAAACAATTAAACCTACTCACTTCGGAATCCTGAAGTAATATTATTAGAACTATCTCAATACATTTCCATAATGGGAATGAGTCTTTCACCTAACTCCGGTGTTATCTTTCCCGCGTGAACTTCTGATTGTAGCCAGCGGCTTTGTCTCAAATTCTCCGTTTTCCGGTACTCTTGGGCTAACATAGTATCATTGTATTCATACATTTTCCCATGGAGGACGAGGATTCTGGGATGAGGTCTGTTTGTGTGGGTCAGAAAGGGAGGGGGGGCACAGTGGGCAAAGGCATTGCCTGTGGGGCTATAAGTCGCGCATCACATTGTGAAAAAGCTTTGAAGTTTAGAAAGACATTGTTTCCATGGGCGCCTGATAGGAAGGCAAGTGGCAGTGGGGGATCGAGATTTGAGTACGCCTAGTATAATAAACATTTTTACAGCATACTGAACTTCTAAGTATTATTTTCGTGCTAAAATGTCTGAAAGTTAAGATGACCCCCCATACACCTCTAAATTAGTACTCATATGAGAAACTATTATAATTATTATTATTATTTTAAGTAGACAAAAATATTACCTGTTTGGATTCCTTTTTTTTTTTTTCATGCACTTTTTAAAATTTTAGAGTATGTGCTAAGTTACTACTTATTGGAATTTTATTATAATTACTCCAGTTCCGAGGTACATAAGGGTGTATGCCGAAGAAACAAAATCTGCATAACGGTCTTAGTACACAAATTAAAGTAGACTATCGCACCAAGGATTCGAAAAAATTTAGGATGATTCTTTATAAGCTGCACTAATACCGAAATAAAGAATAACACTTGTTTAAAATTTTCGATTTTAAATAATTTTTTCTAAAAGTTTCGTAAATGATACAGGTTTATTGTTTATTTCAGTGTATAGTGCAGTTTCTAAAACATACATCCTAAAAATTTGAAATATTTGACATAATTAATCTTTTTGAATCTGTGTACCAAAATTTCATGTTTTTTTTTTTTTTTTTTTTTTTTTTTTTTTCCCCTGAACTACAGCGATAAGCTGAAAGTAGCTGTCATTCAGTTGCCTTTAAACAGGGTTTAATTTCTATCTAAAAATGTGCAAGAGCCCTGAATTTTTGTATTGCAATTTACAAAATTAATTACCTAATTTAAGGTATTATTAAGTTAATTTTTGTTACCTCTGTATTAGTTTGCGATGTAATAAAATTAATATTAACAGTAACAATTACGATGGTAATTAAAAATTTAAATTTAGTGTAAAATTTCACCGAGAAAAAAGAAGTAGTGGAGCTGAGGTCCCTCCCATGCAAATTAAGCACTTCCTTTAAATACATGCAAGTATTTAGCACCCACGAAAACTTTTCTGTGGGTGCTTGAGATCTGACATACTACATAAAAAAACAACTGTCCCTCACTAAAATTTTATTTTCGAATTATGCAGTTGCAAAGCACTCGTCGTCATCAGTGGCGTGATTATACCGTTAGGGCCCGTAATGAATTCATTGGATAGGGTCCTTCCTCATTGTACAGAATCTCAACCAACATGTTGCAGTTCACTTTTTCTAGATTTCTATTTGGGAAAGGCCGGGGGACCGTGGCTTTTGCCCGTTCTACCGCCCTATAGTTACGCCAGTGATTGTCTTATCGAAGTTCCTCATGCGCATCTAAATTATAAAGGACATGGGTGCTCATATAGGGAAGTAGGTGGGGGCTCGGATCCCTCCCTCTAGCCGTCGGTATAGTGAACATTTTTATATTAGCTAACCTTTTTTTCACTATTTCAGTACTAAAATGTTTGAAAGCGCGATTGCCGAAGACCTTACAAATGCAAGAAATAACCCCTCCCCCCCTCGTCTTAAAGTACTCATATGGACGTCCATGCCGAAGCACCCACATACATTTGGCCTCATTAAAGACTTTCTTTTAAACTTTTAAAATATCACACAACTAATAAGCAAATAAAGCATTTTAGTGCTGAAATAATGCAAAAAGTTCCGTATGCTTTACAAATATTCATATTACGTAATGGCATAATTGGGGCGGGGGGGGGGACTCTCCTTGAGTGTACATCACTGTGTGGGGTTATCAGACGATTGCTGGTTCTCAGCATCCAGCGTAATTTTTTTAACAAGCCCAAAGCACCCACATAAACATCTTTTAATAGCCCTTTCTGGGAACTTCAAATTATGACTTGGCACTAAAATTTCTGTGGGTGCTCCGCACCCACAGAATTTTTTCAGTGGGTGCTTAAGCCCCGGAGCACCCACGTAGTCGGCGCCACTGGTAACGGGAACTTAATTTTTTTATGCCAAATTTGGTGATAAATCACCAAAAAGTGGCAAACCTTCGCGACTTTTCACGTTTAATCTGGCAACCCTTAAAAAGTCATTCACCCTTTCACCAGGAAGACAAAAATTTTGTCTGAAATTAACAGCACTCAAGAATTTTGCGGCATCTCTTTTTTCTTCTGTGATACGAAGGAAAACGTGAAAAGAAGGTTTTGCCCCCTTACCCCGCCTTTGGGTAAAAATTCTAAGAAAACCTGAAAATGATTTTTAGGTATTTCAGCTAGTTACATTTTAAAGTAAGAATTTTGCTCCATCTATTTTTACTTCTGAGATATAAAAGGAAATGTGAAAAAAACGTTTTAAGAACGATTTGGCCCCTTACCCCCGTTCGGGATGGAATTCTAAAAACCCCGAAAACGAATTTTAGGTATTTAATTCAGTTACATTTTAAAGCACTAATTTTGCTCCTATCTCATTTTACTTCTGAGATATAAAAGGGAATGTGAAAAGAACGTTAAAGAACATTTTGGCCCCTTAACGCCGTTCGGGTGCGAATTCTAAAAACTCTGAAACTGATATTTAGGAATTTCCGTTAGTGACATTTTGAAGCAAAAATTTTGCGGCATTTCTTTTCTCTTCTGAGATAGGAAGGAAAATGTGAAAAGAACGTTTTAGCCCCTTAACACCGTTTGGATGAAAATTCTAAAAAACCCTGAAAATTACTTTTAGGTATTTCTATTAGTTACATTTTAAAGCAAGAGATTAAGGCTATTTCTTTTTTCCTCTGTGATATGAAGGGAAATGTGAAAAGAACGTTAAAGAACGTTTTGGACACCTTATCCCTGTTTGGGTGCGAATTTCAAAAAACCCTGAAATTGATTTTTAGGTATTTGTATTAGTTACGTTTTAAAGCAAGAATTTTACAACTATCTCTTTCCCCCCCTGAGATATGAAGGAAAAAGTGAAAAAAAAAAAGTTTTGGATCGCCACCCCCGTCTGGGTTCGAATTTTCAAAAATCGCTTCTTAAATGACGTTTTGGGCACAAAAGCTATAAGCTACTAAAATTTCATGTCAATATCTCCAATAGATTTGGTTGTGCGGTGATCGTATGCCAGTCAGTCAGGACATCTTCTTTTATATAGAGAGATTACTTCCGCTTCTTTAAACTATGAAGTAAAAAATAATTTTCAACACTTTGACAAAGAATCATAAGCCTAAAGTTTTCAAAATTATTGGGGGGCCCGGGCCCCACAACCACATGTATTCACGTCAGTGGCGTAGCCAAGGGGGGGGGGTTAGGAGGGTCATAACCACCCCCCATGAGGAATTTTTTGCCATACAAAATGTATACATTCTTCACTTCCTTATCATACACCCGTATACATATATGTGAGTTGCAGAAGGTGTAACCCCCCCCAACCCCATGAAAAATTTCTAGCTACGCCACTGATTCACGTACATATAACTTACTCATAGCTGCCAACTACTACGGAATATAATTAACCACTTTTTCTACCTGATTTTTTGTCTTAAGATATAGCAAAATTTTTGCGCTGCGCGCGCGAGCTGGTTACTATATTGAAAAAAATTATTAAAACATATACTGTTTACAAAAAGTGGTTAATTATATTCCGTAGTAGTTGGCAGCTATGACTTACTATATATAAGTGTAAATTATTGGAGGCGCTCGAGCTCTATGGGTCCATAGAATTCTACACCTATGTAAGGTAAGTATCCATGTTAGTATCTTCCTACCATGTTATAAGTTAAAAATAGAAGCAAAGTAAAAAATCCGAAGGAGAAAACAAAAATCATTTTCGATGAGATAGTGCATTTTAGACACATCTGAACGTTTCTTCATTTCATACTTCACATTGCATAATCTGATTTTAATTTACCAGAGCCTGGCGAGGGCAGCTTATAGTAACATTATGTGTTAAGTGGCGTCACAATGAATACTAAATCATTATTGAAATCAAAAGAAGAAAATTTTTTAAATTACAAGTAAAGGTTTTTTTTAAACGTTTGTAAATGGCGTGAATACTTTTTTTTTACGTTAGTATAAATTAGTTTTCTGTATTTAGTGGTAAATTATTGGGTGGGCTCAGCCCCTATTCACAATTTATTGGGGGGGGCTCGAGCCCCACGGGCCCATATAACTCTACGCCTATGCAAAGAATTACCGTATTTCAGACAATTTCATTATTTCAGTTTCATAAAAGTGCCGCTCTTTCTCGGATGTTCCAGTTGTGGTTTTATATTATTGTCCGACAGACAAATTTTTCAGCCTAAGAGATTCGCTTATAGAGAATGAAATAGCTAATTGTCTGACGGCGCTTTGTCAAGGCCGTAAGGCGTGAATAGCACCATACTCTACCAAAACAACAAATAAAATGTGAAGATTTCGTGCCATCATTATGAAAAATATATTTTGACCCAATTTAAAATATCTTTGCCAAGATTATGAGTGACGTCTCAGTACACGTGTATGTGTCATTGTACTTATACGCTTGCTATCTCTTCTGAGAGTTCGTGAATCCATTTTAATTAGTTGTGCGGTGGAGTCTATGGGGCGGCCGGTCACAGCTTTGAACTCTGAGCTGTGCTCGCTTAATTTCATGAAGTCGTGGTACGTTGAAATTAAAACCGGCCGCTGCTTTTATGTGTTGCACTCTGGCTGAAGATTCAAAAGAGTCCGCATGGCGCTAGGACAGCCCTCGAGGCAGTGACTGCCAACGTATTAAATAAATACTCTTGACTCAGACATACAGTATTTTCCGGTAATAACGCCGCACCGTGTATAACGCCGCAAATAGATAATTATTTCTATTTATAGAACTAGTTTAACGCCGCACCGTGAATAACGCCGCACTTTTTTTGGAAGTATTATAGAATCAAGCTTATGAAGTTTAGATGTGTTATTTTAGGTAATACTATAAAGTAGTACACATAAAACTAAACAATTATAATTAAATTAACTTACCACGTAATATATAAATTTGCGATGTTTGTCGATTCGTCATTATTAGTACAATTTATTTATCTATTTTTAGAATATACATATGCAAATATATATATATATATATATACTACAGACTGTTTTCTACTTCAGAAAATCCGTCAAAATCCTCGTTCTCAGTGTTACTCTGGAACATTTTTAAGTGTTCAGATGCAAAAAGCTCATCAACATCTGAACCGTTTTCATCATCGGAAGACACACTAGAAATTGCAGGAATCCCATTAGCGCTATTTTGTGAAAAATCGATAATTTAGGCTTTTTGAAAGGCTCTCTCTACCATACCATTCGGAATTTTATTCCAGGAGTCCAAAATCCACTCGCAAACTTCGGTATAAGTTGCTTTACGGATCCGGCCTCCTTTCGTAAACGTATGATTTTCTGCCGACATCCACGATTCCCAGTGATGACGCAAGCGAGCTTTAAATGCCCGATTTATACACAAATCCATGTTACTATACGTAAATGTTACTAAAAAAAATGTTACTATACGTAAACACCGTGATGGGTTTTCGCCACTCGAGACTTTTATAGGAACGGAAAAAGATCATGGATTATTTTGTTCCTTAACCAGATTTAAGGTTGTTTTTTTTTTTTTTTTTTTTTTTTTTGGGAGAGGGGGTTAAATGATCAGCTGTAACTTTGGAACTACTTACAAGCCGCACCCAGTTATTGGCCGTATTTTTGTTTTCGAAAAAGAAAAATATTGTTTAACGCCGCGGCGTTATTACCGGAAAATACGGTATTTTTATTTTAACAGCTTTTCACACAAATTTATGTGGCAAGAGATGTCACGAAAAATCCGCTCTCTCAAGGTGTTTACAATTTTATTAACTAGGATCACATTATTTATAAGCTAATCGCATGGTTCATAAAAGGTGCATTTGCTGTTTATTAAAATGCCCAGGTCACATAGTCCCTGGAAAATTTTGCGAGCTGTGGTGACTGTGAGGTGGGAGAACGAGAGAAGATATATCGAATACCTTTTCATTAAATTTAGAACCCGAAACAAATCCTTTGTTCGAAAACGACAGCTGTTACGTCCCTATAGAATTTTAAAAGGAGCTGATAAAAAAATTGAGTTTTGAGAGGATGTTTCCCCAGAATTTTACGATATGTTATAGACTTGCATAAATTCTGTATTACCATAGATATAAAAAGATTTCCAATGTACAAGTTTCATCTTTAAAAATCTATAACTGAACTGGTATGCCTAGGTATTTAAACTGTGATCTAAGTTAATGCGATTAGTTTTAATCTACTTCTTATGCCTAATATTTTAAAATAAATAAATTCAATAGTGAGAATCATTGACACGTGGTCATTCCTAGTGACTTCTTTCCCTAGACGAAATCATAATTACCCAGTCATCTCTGCGCAGAAATGCCTCACAGAAAAAAAAATTTCGAGGCGAAAGCGGAGTGTGCCAAACATCGCGCCGACCGAAACGGCTGGCCGCGTAGCTGCTGTGGTAAAATGCATACAGCGCATGCACGACCAGAAAAAGTATTGCGTACGTACACTGCTACGATCCATGTTTACAAAACAGCAGTTGCTCCAAGCTAACAAAAACCAAACGGGCGATCGCGGAAAAAGTTGGAAAAAATCGCTTTAAAAATGGGAAAGGGAAAGAAACACTTGGAGAATTTTGTAATCCATTGTTAAAATCGAAATCACTTGTATATTTTTCTTCAAAAATTCCCCAGATCGCTACAATTTCCCCGGATCTTAGATCACCGGGTCGGACATATTCTGCATCCCTGTATGTAACTTGCGTGACTCAAAAATGATTAGCCGTAGATTATTGAAATTTTGTATATAGGACAACTGTAACATCTAGTTATTGAAAAGTATCATACCTTATTTTCAAATTAAATTATCGGATGAAGTGCATGAAAAATGTAATCGAGAAAAAATAATGTCGAGTGGCTGCTCACATCAGTTTTTTTTTTTTTTTTTTTTTTTTTTTTTAGTTCATGACAGTATTCCGAACAATTCATTACCATGTTACGTAGAGCTCACAATGAGGTACAATGAGCATGATATACTTTTGTATTCAAAATTTGTTTTCCTCTTTCTGATTTTATTCAGCTGAAAACATTTAAACAGACTTAGCACCACCCGAAACGTACGCATTGTACTGATATTTATACATGTGTGTTGGTTACAAAACGTGCAAATCCGGGAATGGCCCTGGATCTGATAATCTAAATTTTTGGGAACAGTCAGCATCCATGCTCAGGAGATCCCAAGGGCGGGATCAAAGAGGGGTGGAAGGGGCGACTGAACCCTCCCCTCCCACACACACACACAAAATTGCATTAATCCGATATTGGGGGGTCCCGGAGACTGATGTTTTTGTTCATAAGTTTAAAGAGTTCAGTCTGATTCAAAAACAGGTCGCGTCCGCCGACCTAACCGTTTGGAATTTTTCGCGGATTTGTCTAAAACTTGGCATAAATACGGGTTAGGATCCCTTAAAAAGTCCCCACGGAGGGCAATCCCTCCTCGGGCTAGATTCTATCTTCGACAATAAATAAGAGTTTTAAAATAATTATTTAGTTGCAGTTCGAAAACAGCTAGCAAAAACGAATTTATGATTACAAAATAAATTGGAATTTACAACATTCATATAAGTAAAACTTCCCAATTTTTAAATATACATTAAAAGCATAAATACACAAAAAACATTTTTAATATAGGAGATCCTAGCTGAATTTTTATTCATAAGACCTATATGATATTTACATTGATTGATTGTTGAGTATAAAACAGTATTCAAGCTAAATGGAAATAAAAAGAAATGTAGATAGCAGTTTCATTTTAACAATACAGAAGTAATGTTTCAGAAAAATCATACTAAAAATTCAACAAAATTAACTTTACCAGAACACTTAATAAATAAAAAACGTTTGTGCATTGACGTAAATTGGCATGTAACATTGGGGGAACAAAATGTCCCCTATTGTAGAAAATACTATTTTCAAATAAGCAATATCGTTATTTTATTGAATTTTAGGGGTGCGAATTCCTCCCCCCGCGCTTGACATTAGAAAGTTACGCGTATGCTTTCATGGTTATTACACTGAATCAACAAACATTCATTCTAAAATTCATTAAATTGTTTCTTGTTGTGACAAATGTGAATAAATTTTTAGAATTATTGTTTGCGAAACTAATATTGGTTTTGAGGAATGTAGGTCTTGGTGATGAATACATTTATGGAAGACTTCTGAAAAGTCTTTGACTCATGTTCATACTCCTCTCAAAGTTTTTATGCTACACTGTCATGGCAAATCAATTTTATTTATTGTTCAATAAGAATAGGTAGACCTGATAATCAAGTAAGTGTTAACTTTATACACCGGAACTCAAATTTTAGTAGCAGGAATGAAAAATGTATGAAATCATTTTCAAAAGCTCCATTATGTTGAATATTATTGAAATGGATGCTTCGTTAAAGCAGTGCTACATATGGAACTATTTCATTCGCAACGAATTTCCTTTTTTATTCGCAATATACTATGCATTTTAATGATTAAACTGTTATTCCATGCTGTATTCAATCATCAATTTGATCACGTACTGGTATTATTCCCTTATCAGTGCACACTAATTATCACCAGGCATAACTGATTAACTTTTAAAAGTATAAAACATGTTTTGGGTTTAAAAAAATCGGTACTTACGTATTATCCCGGCGGTCTGCCAAGGCAAGCGATTTTTT
Organism: Cheiracanthium punctorium; assembly: GCA_038373885.1. Taxonomy (NCBI): domain Eukaryota; kingdom Metazoa; phylum Arthropoda; class Arachnida; order Araneae; family Cheiracanthiidae; genus Cheiracanthium; species Cheiracanthium punctorium. Next base: position 709,541 of record JAWZYV010014119.1, read on the forward strand.
GCCAAGATAATTACCGGACACATAAAATTATTGATGTTTCGGAATACGATTAGCAACAGTTTGCCAGCACATTTGACAAAAAAAAATAGTTTGGCGAGAATGACCGCCGGGATATTACGTAAGTACCAAAAAAATCTTTACTGAACTTCACTTTAATTCTTTACTGAATATTTATGGGACTTGACTGAATTTTTTAATGAAAGAAGACAATATTGAAATAAAAATATATAGACATGAGAGACAGTTTAATGCATGACTTTCATGATCAGGTTTTTGCCACATGTAAAATCCATTTTAAATTTTCAATAAATAAATAAATAATCTGTGAAGAAAAACATTACTAAAATACCTAATAAAAGAGTTGAATTTTCTTACTGTAATTGTCACAAACATAAATTACAAAAAATTCCTTTGAAATTGTACTAAGACTTGACAGGTCTTTGCCGGGACATATTTTTATGTGTCCTTAATTACATATTATAAGGCACATAAAGCACTCATTATGAATTATTTAAAAGGTTATAATGTTTATTCTACGACTGATTAAACATTAAACATACAGCATTGAGACATAAAGGACTCCTAGAAGTAAAAGAAAATAAAGGACAATAAAAAGAAAAGTAAAACCTCTCTTAAGCAAACCTATCAGATGTTGGAAACATTTTTTACATGAAAATAATTACAGATTATTATGAATATCTGACCTACTAATTAAACTTACATTCATTGGAAACCTACTTCCAGCAAGGAGCTCTCATAATTCAAGAAAGACTTTCCCATAACATAAATTTAAAATAGCTGTAACTGAGAGTAAATCTCATCACACAGCTAAAATGTATCATCTAAATATACAAGGCAATTTAATTTTTCAAAAACATCTATTTGACTTTGCATCCTTAAAAAAAAAAAACTTGTGTGTAAGTTAAACATTCTATATCGGACTCACAAACAATTACCCTTCCAGAAAACTGCATCATTTAAAATGAAATAGAATCCTGAAATTTTTTTATTAAAATTGAGTGAATTTTTGAAATAATAGAAAGAAAAAATTATTGATGTGGAAGAGTGAAAAATTTCATTTAAAAATCTATAAATAATTTTTTGAAGAAGCAATCATTAGAGACTTTTGTAAAGATCAATACAGCATTAAAATTAAGTTAACCACTCTAATCATAAAGCACTAAAGGATCAATATTTCTGAAAAACGAAATTTGCATTCTAATTTGACCAGCTGCACACTTAATGCCACCAACTCAAAAGCTGTATGTACCGAATTTCCATTGTTTTAAAAAATGATTATGACTATGCAGTTAAGAGATGCAAAAGAGTGCCTGATATGAAAAGCTGAATGTTAGTCAAATATAAATCATGTTAGCTACTATGTATTTGTGAACATACATAAATTAATACTTTTTTCTTACACGAATTCACTAGTTTTAAATATGATAAAGTGGCCTCTAAAAAAATGGCCACCAGATAAGAAAGTTATAAACTATTTGTCTGACATTTTTAAAATTAAGAACCATTTTGGTGATCATTTGTCCAACATATCTAACCATTAGTGTAAAATTTAAGACTATTTAAACCGTTTAAAAAGTATACACTGTAAAAACAGTACAACATAAAGTCTTTGAGATAAGGTTCTCTAGATAAGGTTTTTGAAAGGTAAAACACAATTTTAACATGTTACTGCATAAAAAAACTAATATTATAAGAAGTAAGGTAATCCTTCCTAAAAAAATCAAATGCAATGTGAGAAAAAATATTACCTGCGCATTGCAACTATTACATAACACAAATTTAAATAAACAATGCTACTTAATTGATTAAACAAATTTCAAAATCCATGTTACATTAACGAAATATGCAAAGAATGTACTAGTAAAATATATCCTGCATTTGTTGCTGCAATTTAACATAAGCAGGTGAAATCAAGTATAATTAAATAAACATCATTATTAAATATAAATATCAAACCAGAAAATATTTAATATATAAATTTTGAACCAGAAAACTTGCATTTTTGAAGATTACAGGAATAGCATCTAGCAAACCTATCAAGAAGACAGCAGTACCAAAACTGCTGCCTTTCTCAACAAGTCAACTGGAATTTCTATAAATATTTCCCATGCTGAAGACAAATTTAAATTTTCATGTCAAATGTTGCAGTGCTCCCTGTTTACAGGGGATTTAACACACACCTCAGCTGTCTCATTCTTCTCCAAGTTAATGGACAAAATCTACGTATGAACTCACCCACTCCTAGAATTTAAGAAATAATTTGATTAGTAACACATAATTTTTTTTTTTGCTAGGGCCCATTTAAAAGAAGTTCATATCATTTGTACAATAATGCAAAATATTACCTGTATGCAAATTCTTTGAGGGGAGAGTTTGATGAAGCACTCTCGTCCCTCCCTTAGATTCCCAACTCCATATAAACAAAAGATCTACTTAAAATACATTACACAAAATATATAACTACATATTCACCACAATGATAAATAAAATCACCAAACTAAAATTTTAAGTAAATAGAGCTGCCCAGCTGCTCCCGACCAGCCGAATGGGTTAGGGTTCGTACTCATTTTTCAAAATGAAATTCCCAGAGTTTTCCTGGTGATTTTTAAAGAATTTCCAGGTTTTCGTAAAATATAAACATACGATAAGTACTGAGTAACTACTTTTTATTTATATGCCCTACTCCAGTGGCGGCTCCTCCATTTGAGCACACGAGCACGTGAACCCCCAGAGGAATAACTAAAGAATAAACACATTAACAAATTCAATTAAAATATATATATATTGAGTACACAAAAATTCTAGATTTTTGTGAATTTAAAACATGAGTTTTACTTTCCCCCCCCCCCACTATTATTAAACGCGTTTATTATAGCTAACGCACTGTATCGTAGGTTACTACAGCATAGTCTTTCGTCGCTCGGACGTGCGATCGACCCGAGTGGCCCTGTCAACCGGTCTCTGAAGAAAGACGCCGAGAGAGTGAGAGAGAGTTGCGCGGGAAGCTAGGCGCTTTCGCTCGCACAATTTTATTGTGCTCACAGCAGATTTTTTTGCCGTTATCTCCTCTGGATTCCCTCTTGGCTTGTTGTGTTCGGTAAGTTAATCCATTTTTTTTTTTTTCATATTCTTAGTATTTTCTTTATTTTTATGATTTTTCACTACAGTATATTTTACGAACTAGTATAAATAATTAAGATGGGAGTCAAATAAGTGTTTCGGAGCTACAGCAACGACATTTTTCAATGTCATCCTTTCAAAAAGCAATTGAAAGAAAAAATCAAGACAATATTTTTGCTAAAACTTATCTTGGCGACGAAATGTAAGATCAAAGATGACTCGTTTTCTTTCAGTTGCGTGCATTATTTTCCTTTAACTGCTGGAAATGCAAATATAGTTTAACTTATAAGGTGCGTCGTATCTGCATATTTAATTTTCGAAATTAATTTTGTAAACCTCCATTGAAATAACCCACGAGCCGCCACTGCCCTACTCTAAGGTGATGAAATTATGAAAGAATATGGTAACCAACATTATGCTCCCTCTAAATTATAGCATAAACAGTGGATTACATTATTTATATCAAACATGGTTTCATATTCAATTTGACCTATAAAAAATCAGGAAATATGTATGAGCTTTAAAAGAGTAAAAAAAGAATTTTCGGAACCACTTCACTGTTTGATGGTTCCAAGATATGTTTTTTTATACTATTGTCAGTACACACTATTGGTAAAAATTTCCATATTTAGAACTAAGTAAAACCCAGCAATCCCATGCTTGCGTAAGCAATGAAATATTTACGATGAAATATGAAATGGGCAGTCGTAACTGATACATAATTCATCTTGTATGCATCCATTTCTGATTGCATGTGTGCATCATTAAAGAAGTATTTGGCCATTGAATAGGGTAAAGGCCATAAAAATAAAGAGAGGGGGGGGGGTAAATTTTCTTAAAATTCCAGGGTTGAAGTTTAACTTTCCAGGTTTTTAAAGGAAAATTTCATTTTTCCATGAGGTTTCCCTGAGGGTGTATGAACCCTGTGGGTACTCATATGAGTACTTTTGAGATGGGTAGTGATCTTACGCTTTTACAAAAAACAGTTACATACTTAACAGAAAAAGTTTATACTTTAAAAATATTCTCTGTACCAAATGTTATGGAGCTTTTTCTGCATGTGTGTTCATGTATGACAAATAACTGTACATATAACATATAACAAAGTCAATAAATCATGCCTTTGTGTTACTGTTTTGCCAGAATCTTGTACAACTTCTATGCATATAACTAAATTTAATTCTAGTGTTTTTATAAAATAGTGGTTTTAAGGTGGAAAAATTACAACCATTAAAAAAAAACTGTTTCATTCATTTCCTATAATCGAATAACACTAACATTTAATTAAAGAACTAATAACTTAAAGGAATAAAATATATTACCGGAGTTATTTTTGAGCTATAAATAAACGTTCGAATTCAATTAGATTCATAAATTAATAGCGTCATTTATAGACCTTAATCACGTTAATTTGGCCACAGTAAAATGTAAACAAGAAATCATTTAAAGAGTCTCTCAGAAAAATTCTTTGGTAAAAAACAAAAATTATCGTGAAATTAATCATATATGAGTTTTAAATACAAATGATTGAATTATTTTACCACAATTAATTTAATGTCGCTGATTTTGAGTAGATAAGCTTTAATTTTAATAGCATCTCATAATTTTATCAGGCTAAAAGAAAAGAAAATACCTTCAATAGTTTTTCTGGATAACTCCACAATTTTATTACAGCTTTGAAAATGTCCACCAAGCACTAATATCATCTTAGGAAGAGAAAACAGATTTTCAGCTTCCGCACATAAACACGTTGTAGTCGAGCACCGCCATCTTTAATTTACAAGTCAAACGAAGTAAACCAGGGGGCCTATTCTGCCACGTTCGTTCAAGCGAACGTTCGGATTTGTGACGTATTTCGAAACGTATGCTAATGTAAACATTCGGTAGGAAGTATCTGCACCTAAAGCTCCACCGTACCTTGCAGAATACCAACATACATTAGCAGGATGCGAAAAACGTCATTTTGATGTCACATATCCGAACATTCGCTTATACGAACGTGGCAGAATAGAGCCCCAGCTCTCCTCACGGTCGGTTTAGTTTAAAAACTGAGTGCACTTCGTTTGCCTTTCCGAACGGTAAAGTATAAATGGTTTACACCGAATCGGACTATCCAAACGGCTTGGAGTGCCGTTAGTGTAAACGGTGTAAACCGTCATGCGTTTACGAACTCGACCAATATCAAACCGAAGCTTCTGTGTACAGAAGACATGTTCCAGGCCGACCACGAGCTACAACATGTGCAGAAAACCGCTTTATAGCTCTTTCGGACCGAAGGAGAAGAAGCTTTTATTTCCGCAACTCATTTCAGACCAATCTGTAGCGAGAATAATATCCGCTAGTACGGTGCAAAAGCGCCTTCACAATCCAAGTCTCTGTAAGGCGGCCAGTTGTGTGTATCTCCCTCAACGGTCGATAGAGAAGGGCCCGCTGATCTTAAGCAAGAGAACACGTTTCGCTGGACCAAACAACGATGGGCTTCTGTACTCTTTACAGACGAGTCCAGATTAGCACTGCAGAGCGATTCAGGACGTCTGCTAATCTAGAAGGAACAAAACACCAGATACCATCAATCCAACACTCAAAGACACAGTTTCCGAGGTGGTGGAAAAATGGTTCGGGGATGGTTGGGGGATCTCACTTCGTGCTCACACTGACCTGCATGTGTTCCAGGGAGGAATTCTGACTGGTATGAGATGTCGGGATGAGATCCTTGATCTATATGCCAGTGCAATCGGAAATGATTTCATTCTGATGGATGATAATGCACGACCTCACCAAGCTGCAGTTGCTGAGGATTATCTTGGGGGTCTTGGTTTAGAACGGCCAGCTCAATCATGGAATGGCCAGCTCAATCTCCAGACTTGAATCCGATAGAGCATCTTTGGGGCTATCTTGGTAGACAGGTTGTTGCTTTAAGTCCATCTCCAAGGTCTTTAGGGGAGCTGGAACAAAGCTTACTCCGTGTCTGGTCTTCGCTTCCCCTTTTTGTAACCGACAACTTAATTGACAGCATGGAAAGTTGATGCCGCCAATGCGTTTAAGCTAGATGGACATACCCATTATTAAAACTAATTTTTGTCATGTTTCTGTGACATTTTACCACATAAAACTGTGATGTATTATTTTCTCAAAGAATGTACTTTTTGAGAGATTGTTCTTTTTGTTGTAAGTCATTTATGCGGTTTCCTTATGTAAACTTCTATGTTGCAGTCAATAAAACACAACTATTTTGTGCACATGTCATCCAAATTTGGTGTTTCTAAATGCATTTATTTGCAAATTAGGCGCAAAAAACGGCTGTCGCTTTTCTTTTGGAGGCCAGAGTATATTTTTAAAATTACACCTGTTACACTAAAAAAAAAAAAAAAAGTTTAATGAATTTTATAAGTATATTCGCCACTGATCGGTGAGATTAGACGGATTTATAATAGCAATAAGTGTGTGAGTTTGAAAATTCAATAAAACATTATTTTTTACCTTTTAGTTCGTCGTTCAACGAAAACCTTGATTTTAAAGATATCTTTTATTTTTGTTTATTTGGATATTTTTTTTTTTAATTTCATTAACTTTATTCTTTACTCTAAATTTCTATGAGTCCTAACTGTAAAAAAGTATTAAAATATTTGCTTAAGTTCAAGTATTTATATACTGGATCTGCAATTTTCTATTGCATATTTGAAAGAACATCAGTAAAATTTTCATGGTGTATTTTATTCACTCTGCATAATAAGGAAGATAACAAGCTGAAATTTAAATTCATATGAACTAATGATATTGCATTTATTAAGAGCTGCACGGATATTTCCCATGAATAATTAATTCATTAATGATATAAAAAGGATTTAAAACATTTAATAAATTCCTTTCCCATATATTGTACACATCAAGAAAACTTTTTTTTTCTTTTTTAAAATCATTGTCTAGGTATTTATCAGTTCAAAAGACTCGGAGGTTAGATAGCGGACGTCTTTAAAACTGTTTACCTGCTCTCTCTTTGACCAAATTCTCAATTACTTGAAAAGATACCGACAGGCTCAGTGCAAACACTCTTGCCACTTCTGCCTTGATATAATCTCTTGTTTAAGTGATTTTTATTTATACGATTTTTTTTACCCCACCCCTGACGGGCTTTAGAAACGAAAAGGTTCTGAGAGCGACGAACAGATAACCCCTGTCCGAAGGGGCCTTTAGCATTAGTAGTGGATGGGGCTACAGCCCCTCTTCGCCAACCCAGCCCACTTAAATCTACTATTGGGGAGTATGCGTTTAACGCGTCGTTTTCGTTAATGAAAAGACGCATAGGAAAGACTCCTTTCTCCAATATTGTTCCCGCCATGAGTCTTTGAATGCTTCATGTTGGGAAGCAAGACTGGTCAAAGAAAGGGGTTCTTCTTCGATGCATCTTTTCAGTGAAGAGAGCGAATAGGTTAAACGTGGCTTCAAGATTAAAAATGAACAGGGGTAAAAAGAAAAGAATAGACTATCTCTGGTGGAATGCTTCACCATACTTATAACTCCAGCCTCAAAGCTTTTCTGTATCCGCCACTGTTCTCATGTGCATAGAATTAGACTTTTTCCCGTGCATTTTTATTTTCAATTTTCTAATGGCATCAAGCTCTTAATGCATTCTTTCACATTGACGCAAGCAAAACTAGCGCACTACCAGATGCTACACTATTTTTCTAAATCATTCTGTGACGCAGTTAAATATTTTTCATTTAGAAATAATCATAAGTTTAAAAACAATATGTTTACGATTGACTGGAAAAGATATGGTGGGGGGGGGATCGTAATGCAGTCCAGTTGAACTTAACAGTTTTAATACATTTTTATATCATATTATTTTTAATATATATTTGTTCTTTGTTGAGTACCACGCATTAATTACAATATTTTACTAGTACACAAGTAATTTGGTGATTTTCCTTTTAATTCCGTGTTATTTTACAGAGTATCAATTTTTATGAGGTGTTTTTGGAGAAATATGTATGATATTATTAAAGAACTAAACACACATAACGTTTATAATATTATAAACATTTCAAACCTCCATTCAAAATGCCAGCATATTTTAAAAACTGCCTTCATTTTATGATTCTAAAGAAACGACCTCATTATTCGCAAAGTAGAATGCAAAAGTTACTCCATTTTAACATAAATTATATATGTACAGAGTATATAGGCTGCCCCAAAAACAGGAGCGTTGCCAGAGGGGGGCTGAGGGGACTGAAGCACCCCCGAAATAGGACAATTTACTTAGCTTACAATTGAACTTTAGCTTACAATTTGATACCCAGCCCCCCCCCTCGAAATAAAATCCTGGCTACGCTACTGCCCAAAATGGTAGCAATACGCTTTAATTTTTTAACTGTTACAGGTAAGTGGGCATTGTGAATTGGGAAAATGTTCAAAATAAGGTAGGCTAAAAAGACTACGCCAAGAAAAAATTCCTCTCGTTAAGAGTTACAATTTTTAAATTTGTATACCACCCCGGTACAAAAAAATTCCCAATTAGTAAAATGTACCCCATACACTAATATGCCACGGACAAAGTTTGAGAATTATATCCTAAAAATTTTCAGAGGTATGAAGATAAATATATGCTGACTTGAACCACTTTTCAGTGGATGTCGAAGGGGAAAAAATCGCGTCGAATAATCATGCTTCAGGAGTCGCACAGAAATTACGAAAGGAGAAAAATCCACTCTAGCAAAAGACGTTTACATTCAAATTCACGTACAGCCTAGCATCATCTTTGTTTCTCTGATATCTCTGATACATTTTATGATGAAAGGCTGAAATTTTGTTCATCACCTCTCTAGTGTGTGGGACACATTTCACTGATGGGGAATTATTTTGTACGGAGGTTGTACAAAAATTTTAAAAGTGTAACTTTTTTAAACTTGACGAGAAGCATTTTTCTTCACGTAGTATATTTTTCTACCTTATTTTGACATTTTTTTTTCAATTTACGTTGTCCACTTATCGCTAATAGATAAAGAATTAAAGCCTGTTACCACCTTTTGGGGGGACACTCTGTATAATATTTTATAATTTATAAAGTAAAGAAGAGAGGTAAATGTGGGGTAAAGTGTGCATAAATATGCTATAACGACCATAATAAATTATTTTTTAAAGATTTCTTTAGCTTCATTTGTCACTTTTAAGCACGAAATTTTCAAATCTCGCTCAAAAATATGTAGGGGTGAGGGAGTACAGTGGGTCAATTTTCACTTGTTCTATTATAATTTCCTCCATTTTGATTAAAATTTAAAATTTAAAAAAATATATATTTTGGCAATTTTTAGCTATTTTAATTTTTTTTCAGAATTATGTTATTTTATCCTTTGAAAAGAACGAGGTGGTAGGAGGTGGTGACTGAAGTTGCCCCTTAGTGTCTCCCTGCGGTACGGGATGGCACAATGATTGTGGTACAGTGGGACATTGAGTAAGGCACATACAAACTCAGCGATATTATAGCAATGCATTTTTTTTTATAATTAAGTACAAATTGAGATATTCGACGCAGACTATGTGAAAGCAGTTTTCAAATGACAAAACTTAAAACTATTTATAATTATGAAACACATTTAAGAATGTTCTTTTCTGAACAGTGTTTCATGAATTGAAAATAATAAAGTGTTAATCAAATTTAATAATACGGTAACAAAATGTTTTCAAAAGTTTATTTTATCATGGAATAAGATCGGAAGTCTGCTGTAAATAACTCGCGTCATTGTTCTTTCTTACCCTCCACAAAGGATAGTTTAACATATAGTGAGGAAGCACCGTCCTCCAAGAAGACCTTTAAATCCGAACTCAAAAGTTGTACGAAATTTATCAATACAATGAAGGACATTACATGCATCCAATTAAGAAAGTTGAAACTTTAAATGATAATAAAGATATTGATTATTGGATGATAATTTACTGCTCAAATCCAAAAAGAAAAACGTGTCGTATTTTTCCAACAGTCATAATAGAAACAAAGATGACTGCAACTTATTTACAAGATGAATTGTGACAGTGACTAGTTTCCACAGTGTTGCTTTACAGATTAATTAAATACTTACCTAATTTTTCGGCATTTGAATCAAAGGAAAAGATTTATAGTTTCACTGTGCCCCGTGCTCCCGTTTCCCCTACTTTTTTTAAATATCAATTAATTTATCAATCCCTTTCAGCAATGTTATGCAGTATTAAATAACATATTTGTATGATTTACAAAATTGTAGAATATTGAATTTTTAAATGTATGTCCATAAAATTGACTTCGTTTTTTAAAAAAGCTACATATATAACACTAAACTCACTGACGCAACAGCCCAAACTTGGAGTCAAGGCTTGCACTCCCCAGCTACGCCATTCTGACCGATTCTGGAGCGCAAGAACATATTCTCGGCCTGACATGGTGCTCCCAGTCCTTAGTTTCCAAGTAAGCTTGGTCCTCAAGTCCTTGAGTCAACTCTGCCCACCACGGGAATCGAAAACTGGATCTGTAGCATGACAACAGCACGATGTGCTGAATTTCCACGCATGCTGAAAAAAAACTATAAAAATATGAAGTTCAAGATGAATTAAGCAGGCTTATACTATCCCTGACTATAAAATAATAATCATATACTCCAGTAAAGCTCTTGTGACGGATTTTAATGTTAAATATACTTGACAAAATCAAATCGCCTGATTCAAACCCCCTATCATTTTTAATAAAATATGTGTATGGCTATTCATCTCATATCTATTAGATAGTATCACACGTACGAACGATATAATACTTTGATACAAAAAAAAATGATTGAAGCATTAGTCATCTCGCACTTAGTTCAAATGCTGTTGACCAAAGAATCTAAGTCGGGAGCCCTGATTACATACAAGATTCTACCTCGGCTTTCCCGCTCAAAGATAAAAGAAATGCTATCTTCTACACATTCCGATAAAATGAACAGAGTTATCATCATTTGAAGTGGAGTCCCTCTACGATTCTTTGTGAACTTGCATATTTCAGAGCTATATTTTCCCGGTGCTTGATAATACATTTCAAATACAGTTTTCGTTTTCAAAAACCCTCAGAAGTTCCATTAAAAACTGAAATTAATTTAGCGTAACAGCTTCCATAAACACAAATTTCACGAGAGATTTAGAGTTGTGAGTTCCTTCAATTCTTTCTCCTTCAATTCTTTCCTAAAACAAGCTTGGAGAACTTCATAACCCTTGAGCGTCTTGAAATGGAACAAAAAAGGTGCCATCCCCCCCCCCCTCCACTCCGTAATGAGTTCATGCGAGCGTGTCACGGAATTCAACTTCTCCTGTAAACCAACGTTTTACCTGTTTCCTATCTTTACAAAGCTCGGCGCTGGTCCACAGCGGGGACAAATAACGATGGCCATATATATGGATTCTCTTCCGTGCTGTCTTTATAATGATAGGAGAGAGCAAGATTAAGCCTGCATTAACAGAAAAAAGTCGTTGAAAAATAATAGTAGTAGTAATAAATAATTTTTTTAAAAAAGGATAACCCCCTTTTCATTAAAAAAATGTTTCGTACATTCAAGTAGTCTTAACAATATACAAACAGCACTGCTTAATAAGAGAAATTGCGATCAAAAGAAAACTAAAAAATATTATTTTTATAAATCATTTTTTAAATATTATTTTTAAACTTTAAAGTTTAAAAATGTAGTTTATTCGTATGTCTTTATGTCTACGTGAAATGCACGAGTGTTGCAGTCAGTACCGTATTACGGGCAGGGCAAACGGGGCAACTGCCCAGGGCCCACAGATTTTAGGGCCCAAACATCTTACATCTTACACTTTTATACTTTTACAATAACATCACAAAGGATAAAAAAATTTCGAACGTTAAATGATTTTTTAATTATAAAGTATGAACAATGAAAATAATTCAAACTTACATTTGTGTATAAATTAATTTAAACTTATTTTTAATTCGAAATGCTCTATGGTCGATATAGCAGACCAATATGTAGGAAAATAACTAAACACTTTTGTAAAAAGTATTTTTAATGTTAAAAAATAACAAAATCTTAAAATGAGGGTTATAGATGATAGTTAGTCCTTATAAGAAATATTCACAAAAATGACTCCTCACAAAAAGTGGTTGCATTCCGTACATGTTAGCAACTGTGATATAGCACTTCGATGTAACGTTTAACTATCTGTTTCTTTGACATCATGTAACTATATTCGTTTATTTCAGATTACTTGAAACAAAATTTGTGTTTGTAAGGGGTAAGATATTTAAAACTTTTAGTATAAACCAATCATAATCTGTTTTCGTTTTTTTAAGGGGGGGGGGTTATTGCAAGAGGCCCAATTTTTTTTTTTCCTTCTGCCCAGGGCCTACAGTTGTCTTGATCGGGCTCTGATTGCAGTAAAAACTGGAATTCAATGATTCGATGGTGCCACGCCTTTAACTCGGAAATTTTACTATGTGTTAGACAGAAAATTACCGATAACAAAAAGTGGTTAATTATATACCGTAGTACTGGGCGCCTATGGAAATATCTGATAAGTAGGGATCGACCGATACCAAATTTAAACCGATACCCGATACTTTTTTACAAGGGGCTATATACATATTATAATACAAAATTTAACATATCACAGCTACCAAAGATTTTCCCCCACTAATTTTTACATAGCAATTTATGCTTAAAATAAGGCCAAATTTCTAGTGCAAGCTGTTTAAAATTGTGGTGAAAAACTCCCGAAAATTTCGGGAAAGTTGGCAATTATGTTATATAGACCACGTTTCCCGTCACTTGCATTTGGAGAAAATTTTCTCTGTGTCTACATTTTTCCGATTGTAACTGACAGGAAATTAGGTTCCATGTAAAATTCAATTTTCTATGTTGATATGTATACAGCCCTTAGTAAAAAAAATATCGGGTATCGGTCGATCCCTTAACATTTTTCCTCCACTAATACAGATGTCGATATCCGGAATATAATTAACCACCCTTTCCAAACAGTAATTGTTTAAATACTTATTAAGTGATAAACAGCCCGCACCTTCAGCATCGAAATTTCGACATAACGTAAGCCAAAATTTACTGTTTAAAAAATGTGGTTAATTATATTCCGGAGCAGTTGGCAACTCTACTACTAGTCAAGAACATTCAAGATGGAATTCAAATGAATATTTAAAAATTCCATATGAGGTTACGGAAAGTGTGTTAAAAAAATGACTGAGTACAGTGGGAAAGGCTCTTAAGAGAGGTACTGCTTTCCACATTTAAACCAAATACATGCCCCTTTTTTTCGAATTCCAAAAACAAATAATGCAATTAATAATGTATTACACTTTCACTCAAGAATGTTATTAATAGTGTGTGACGCCGCTTACACACACACAAAAAAAAGAACAGGCTTGCATAACTTACGATAATTAATTAACTTCGTTTTCATGCTTCGCATGCATGAGAATTAAATCAACCTGAAATATAAGAGCAAACAGAATGGCATTCTTGTAATTGTAATTGACGAACGATTGCGATGCTATTCATCACCCCCTACATAGAGAAAGCCGAACAACTCCAGCTTTGACAACATCATTAGGACTACGAAAGTGCCGTTAACACAGTTTTCATTTCACAAAGTAAAACTGTTTAAAATGATTGGTGAATGCTACAAATGGTAAAAAATATCTTAAACAATAAAATTAAAGTACCTTTCTCGTACGAAATTATTCGTTCTGATCTATTTCCTTGTCATATTATCTAATTAGTCACAGTTAAAAACTGCCATTTGTCGTAAAACTATATATTTTATCTCAAATTATTAAAATATGGTTAGTCATGCGTAAATTCACCAGAAATTGTTAATAGTTTTATTTTACGAAAACAAAACTTTTACGTGCAAGCCAAATGATGACGTCAAAGCTTGATGACGTAGGAGTTGTAAGGCTTTCTGTATCTAGGAGGTGTTGAAATAGTTATCAGGATGAACTAGGTGCCCGTAGTAACATAGACTAAGTTGTGTCATTCCGTTGCGATGATAGAGGTTTTCAATAAAGAAGCCTTCCTTTCATGATCCTGGTCGATCGAGGTCTCGAAAAGCCGACTCCGTAAGTCGAAAACTAATCCCTTAAACTTAAGACAACTGAACTATATTTGTGGTTGCTTAAGTTTAAGCAGTACATGATAATAGATTAAATCAATGACAGGTTTTCAAAAAAAGTTTTAGCAGCTGTCAAATTATCTTATATTATAGTGTCGATGAACATTGAAAAATAAACCAATGAATGCCAAACACATAAAACATAAGTTCTCGCAATCTATACTCTCAAAGAATACAACTGTAGATTTACAGATTCTGCCAATTCATTCCCAGATATATAAAAAGAAAAACGTATTAATTATTCATTAAAACTTATATTGATTCTAAATGCTACAAAGAATGCAATTTAAGCTTACATCTACAGTTCCAAACATTTTTTAATATTGTCGATAATACGTGTAATACCGCTAAGACACTTTTACACCAGAGATATAAGAGAAATGCACGTTGAGCATTCACTTAAACTTTTATTAATTCTAAATACTGCAAAGACTTTTTCTGCACACTCATTTCAAGCATAATCAGGGAAATATGTTCTAATTTTCAAAACTATTTGGAACACGTATTACGGAAAAGCTTTCATTTTTGAAACATGAAGGTGCAATATTTCTGTATTTCCAGTTTTCTATACCTTAACATTAAAATCTCTATCAGACATGTTTGTAGCAAAAATAATAATTTCTAGCACTCGACCGATACCATATTTTAACCGATACCCGATACTTTTTTACAAAGGGCTGTATACATATCAACATAGAATATTGAATTTCACATGGAACCTAATTTCCTTTCACTTACATTCCGGAAAATTTTGACGCAGAGTAAAATTTCTCCAAATGCAAGTGATGGGAAGCGTGGTCTATATAACATAACTGCCAACTTTCCCGAAACTTTCGGGAGTTTTCCACCTCAATTTTAAACAACTTGCACTAATTACAGAAACGAAATTTGGCCTTATTTTAAGCATAAATTGCTATGTAAGAATTAGTGGTGGGAAATCTTTGGTAGCTGTGATATGTTAAATTTTGTATTATAATATGTATACAGTCCCTTGTAAAAAAGTATCGGGTATCGGTTGAAATCTGGTATCGGTCGATCCCTAATATTAAGTGATATTGTATTAAGTGACAAGTGTGTGCTTTTTCAGGTCAGATTAACTTTTTTTATGTTTTTATTCATGGTCGAACCTGCCTTACTTTCTAAAAAACTGTGGAGTAATTACGACTGCAAATTTTAAAATGTTTAACTATGTTGGAAAAGCTAAAACCATGTCCGAAGTTCTTAAATAAATAACATACTTTTTAATATGAATAAGCTTGTCTGAAAGAATTTTCCTTTTGCGTTAAATATCTTTGTATACCGAACCATTAAATTCGTTTATTGAAAATTTTAACATGGTGTTTGTTTTTCAAAGAAGAATTCTTAATATTGATAATAAAAGATACCTATGATCAAAAATATACTATAAGATTTGTACCAAATATTTTTGCGAAGTTTTATTATTTATAGATTTTTTAAAAAGTGGTGATGATAATCCCCTGGTCGTAATTCCCCCACCTAACCCTATAAACTTGTATTATTATTTTCTATTAACTTTTTCTTGGAAAGCAACTATATGTCCCTTAGCAGGGAATAGTGATACCCCACATTTTATTTCATTATATACAGAATTTAGATATTCAGTTTTTTTAAGTTATATTTATTATTATTATTCTAAATTATTGAATCCGCGATTAGTTACTCCACCCTTTACCCAGTCCTAAATCCGTCACTGTCATTGTCAGCGAATGTAACCGAAATATCAATCTGTCGCAATCAAGGCCATTGCTAAGAGTTTTTTTGTGGGGGAGGGGGGGGGAGATGTTGATAAACTGCCAAGTCAAATATCGACTTTTACCAACCTATTTATTATTTTTTATCAACTATAGCATAGCTGCCAACCTTCCCGATTTTTTCGGGAGATTTCCCACCACAATTTTTAAGCAGTTTTATTTTGCATTAAATTTTTGGCTTTATATTAAGTATGAATTACTAGGTAAAAATTAGTGGTGGGAAATCCCCCGAAGAAATCGGGAAGGTTGATAGCTATGCTCATGGGCGCCCAAAGGGGTAAAGGTAGGGCACTTGCCCCCCCACTAGAGATTTAGGTTAGTGTCTCATGATGTAAACAAATCGCAAAAACAGTACTAAATTTGTTAAAAGTTTGAAATTTGCCCCCCCCTAGAAAAAATTTTTGAAGTTTGCCCCCCCCCCCTAGAAAAATTCCTATGGGCGCCCATGGCTATGCTATAGTACCAACTTCTTACTTTTACCAACTGGATTTGGATAATTTGGACAAAAATTGATGGTAAATTATATTATTTGCTAAAATTCTGTTACAAAGTTTGCTAACTAGGTATCGAATTTCGCCAAGTTTTACAGAATTTGCGAATGTCAGAGGGGAGAGGCTCCCTTACCCCCGCCCTTAGAAAGGGCCCTGGTCGCAATACTTATATTCGAAATATTTGCAAGAATTGCTACGGTCATAATTCTTCACCTTTTCACTATAAGCATCTAGTAAGTAGATGCATATACACGAAGGACGAAAGTAAGTTTCGCCATTATTGTTTTCACACTGAAACTTTACTGCTAAAAAGAAATGCAACTTGGCATAATGAACTATACATTTTGAACTATTTTTCGACATAATCGTTATGGATAATGAAACATTTGTCGTAGTGTGCAATCAGTTTGAAGAAATCACTGTGGTAAAACTCGGTGCCCTGCGATGCAACGAAACGTCTCACAATCTACTTCATCTCAACACTGTTCTGGAACCGACTAACGAGATATCGGCATTCAAAGTAGGGATCAGGTGAGAGACCTATGGAGTAAGATCAGGGCATTAAGCCGGGTGATTCAATCTTGCCCATCCGAAGCGATGAATCTGATCTTGTGTCAGCCTTACTGCGTGCGGTTTTGTGCTGTAGCCCAGTGACCACATTCATATAAGATAACAGTAAGCACTTTCATTTGCGATTACATTGTGTCTGCCAAACGTCTGTCTGCCACCGTGATTTATAGTCCAATAACCTCGACCACGCCGGTCTGCCGCTACTCTCTTTGCTTCGGAAGTCTGCACATGCGGCATTCCTCCTCTGTCGACAAGGCCGTACCCAGGGGGTCCGCCCCTCCTCCCCCCCGAAATTTAAAATTTTGTTAACGAAACAATAATGATGAAGCCTTTTTGTCAGAAACTTAGTCTTTTTCACCTTTTGGTCCCCCTCAAAAAATTTTTCTGGGTACGGCCCTGTTTGTCGATGTTCTTTCTGCCGTTGAAAGACACCTGGTGTACATCTTCTCTTCAAAAGATATGACAAAATTTGCTTTCGGAACATTCCCGGTATATATTTTCGACGTCAGATGTCATAGTCATATATTGGAGTCAGAACTAAAGTTTTTTTTAAAGAAAAAAAACAGGTAATCGCATTCATATTTTTTAATCTGAGGCCTTGTATTTAAACAAAACTCTTGGTTTTGGAAAGCATGTTACACCCTCTAAAAAAAGTATTCGAGCAATACAGAAATTTCCTACGTTGGTTTCGTATATTAAACATTATTTATTATAGAATATGAATTAGGCTGTGTTTAAATATGACTTTTCCTATTTCTATCAAGTTGTGCGTTTTTCAAAAACTCAATTATTATTCGCAAATCTAAAATAGGAAATTTCTCTCTTGCTCGAATACTTTTTTTGGAGGGTGTACGTATAAAGAAATTTAAATTAGACCAATATATTGAAGGAGCATCTTTCTAAATTAGCAATTTAACAGGACTCAACGTGTGCGCCATCTCTAGTACGCAGGATATCCCGTTCCTGCCATGTCCGGCGTAGCATGCCTCATTAACGCGCGCAATTGCTACTATGAGTTCAGCTCCTGTAGGTCCTGGTAGGCCGTATCTTTCACAAAACCGCAAAGAAAAAAATTAATGGAGTTAGGTCCGGAAACCTTGCAGACCAGGAAATGGGTTCTCCTCTGCCACTCCAGCGATCTGGAAATGGACCACCCAAATGATCAAGGCACAGTGAGGAAGGGCATCGTCCTGCTGGAAAATCATTCCAGGTTAAAGTTCTTTGGCTTGCGACAATGCAAACAGTTGCAACATGTCCAGATAAACAGTCAAGGTTATTGACACCTATGCATAAAGAACGGATCCACCACACGGCTATGACGAAGACCTTATCACGCGATTACTTTTGGACTGCTGGACCCTCATTTCTGATATATGAGTGATCAAACTTGTAAAGATTGTTTTCGAACATCCTGTAAATTTATAGCAGATTAGTGTATAACCGTTTAGAATGAAAGTTGTCTACAGTGTTTGAAAACCCTAAAAATCTTTTTGGAAACGAGTAAAACAGTCATTAGCGGAAGATAGCGGTGCCCATCTTTCATATAGCAGGGTGTTCTATTTGAATTCACATCTGTCCTTCGTGAGAATTATCTGCCCATCTGAATGAGAAAGCTAAGTAACGAAGTTACACTACCATATATTTCATTTACCTTACTGTTAACCCTTCCCGGATCAAGAACTTTTGTTGTAGTTTCTCGTTTTTGCAGATGCCTGAAGTAATAGTTAAATTTCTGATGTCAATTTAATGAAGCATGGATAATTTTTCTGTAAAATATCTATAACATTTTTATAAATGTGCATGACACTTTACCTCCTAGTATCATTTTGTGCAAATTTCATTATTATCTGGTAAATAGACACAGGAAAATTGACTAATGCTTCCGAAATTTGTCATGTACACCATAAACAGGTGGCTAGACGTTCTAGCCACCGCCCGCGAAAGGGTTAAAAGGCATTAGATTACAACGAACTCTTAACTCATTTGTGCCTGGATATTTTTGCGACTTTCTTCGATTTTTACTGATAACTGAAATAATAGATAAATTTCTGATGTCAACTTCTTGAACAAGGGATGATTTCTTTTAAAATCATTATGCATGAAAATCGAAATATCAACATCCTACTGGGTCATGTTAAAATATTTTGTAGAGTTGAGGCTTAATACTCATGAATAAAGGGTATGAAAAATAAATAACGTTTTCGACTAATAGTGAAAATGCCGTCCCAAAAAAGGGACACTAGGCGCAAATGGGTTAAGCAGAATTCGTTCTTTCTGTTAATAGAGAGAATGCACTTTTTAAAATCAAATTTGAATAGTTGATGAATTTTTTTTAACGCCATTGTAGTCGAATTAGCGAAATAAAACAACTAACATGAGAAAAATTCATTAAAGTTTCACACAGTAACGAAAGTAACACATTGCACCAATTAATCAAGTAATTGGCACAATCCTAATTATTACTATAAAATTTCGTAAACTTTTCAAATTACAACCAAAAATATATCAAACAAGATTTTTTTTTTAATTCCAGCCGCCACTTTCATTGGTATTGACAAATCTCGGATTATAAAAAAGATAATTTAACCCTAAAATGAATTATTTTTTAAAATGGGATAGAAATAAAATAGGCTTACTGTGTCAGAAAAAATATTTCATAAACATTTCAGTATGTAGTTTCCCAGAAAAATCATGAAAAATGTTCAAATTCCAAAAATTCGGTCAGCGAACTGCATGCACACGCCATGAACTCATGCTGGTTTGCTCAGAAAATAATATTGTCATACATTATTAAAACTACAAATTATTTCCATTAATGTTCTTATTATTAATGTTAATATTAATGTATTAATATTTATTTTAAATGAATATTTTACATAACTACAAAATTTTCTTATTTTTACGAAAAAATGAGAATGTCGCCAATTGACAAACAGTATGCACTGTAGGGTTAAAACATTAATTTACTGCCACCATTTAATCATTTTACTGCTGCTATTCAATATCATATGAACAAAAATAAAATCAATAAATTTAAATTTCATCGAAGAATTCTTTTAATCGCCATTTTTTTTTTTTACACTTTGATCTTAACTAAGTTTCTAGGTTTAAATTTTTCATCGTAGTTGATTTCTCTTTTTGGAAATGCGGCCGATTATCTGCACGAGTTGGGATGGACGCAAGACCGTGAGACGAGACGAGACTTCTCGCGGTCCCGCAATTTTGCGAGACGAGACCGCTAGACGATACCACCACGTGCGAGACGAGACTGCGAGACGATATATCGGTTCAGCTCTCGCTCGAGACCAGTCTCGCGGTCTCGTGCTAAAACAGGCAAGTATGGTCATAGTCAGTACTTCAAGTAAATAAGACATTGCTTGTACAAGTCGGTACTATAAGAAAACAGGAATTTTAGAATTAACTTACAAGTGGACGTTTTTAATTATTATCCTTATATTTAAAAATTCCTTTTACAAATTAGTCTGCAATTTCGCCGAGTGTAAGTAAAATACATTTATTAAGGAAGTTAACCCTGCAGCAGTGGCGGCTCCTCCATTTGAGCACACGAGCACGTGAACCTCCAAAAAAAAAAAAAAAAAAGAAAAAAGAAACTTATTAGCAAATTAAATATTTAAAAAATATTTAGTACATTTATAGATTTTGTGAATTTAAAAATTTAAAACGTGAGTTTTACTCCCCCCCCCAATATTATTAAATACGCTTATAGCTAACACAGCGTTTTGCAGGTAGCAGGTTACTACAGCACAGTAATTCCTCCAGCGGAAATAATTCTCTTCTGAACCGGTCTCTGAAAACCTAAGCGGACAGTCCCGGCAAAAGTAAGGCGAAGCTGATATCGTTCCGTTTGTACATTTTGAGTTTGCACACATTATTATTTTCTTTTTTCGGTATCTCTTCCGGATTTTCCATTGGTTTGTTAAGTTCAATTAGTTATGTTTTTTGTAGGTTCATTTTCTTAGTATTTTCTTCGTTTTTATTATTTTTCACTACAATATTTCTTACAAATTAATGTAAATAATTAAGATGGGAGTAAAATAAGTATTCCGGAGCTTAAACAATGCCATTTTTCAATATTATCCTTTGAAAAATAATTGAAATAAAATTAATCAAGACAACACCTTTGCTGAAACTTATCTTGGTGAAGAAATGTAAGACCAAATATTGCTTGTGTTCTTTCAGCTGCATGCGTTGTAACATGCATTTTCCTTTTACTGCTGGAAACGCAAATATATTTCAACGTGTAAGCTGTGTCGTATCTGCATACTTAATTTTCAAAATTTATTTTGTGAACCTAAATTTAAATAACCCACGAGCCGCCACTGCCCTGCAGCTGGGGCATTCAAAGACTTATGTCAGGAAACAACGATGGATACAAAAGGAGAACTACCGCATTTGCGTCTTTGCAACTGTGGGAAGCTAAGCAAATAATAATTTTGGGGGGCAGGTTATGCCCTAAGACTTAAAGCACCTGAGCAACGCCAAGCTACGCAGCTAGTACAGCAGTCGCCGCTTATTCCGGTCAGTGGCTTATCCGGTGGAGCCGCTTATTCCGGTGAAAACCGGCGGGAACTGAACGAAATGGCCAAATTACACAGGTTTCCCGCCGGTTACCTCGGTAGTGAGTGCCCTTTTATCCTGTAAAGTAATCTTTGGAGATTAAGTAAATTTCGGGCGCAATCAGCTTTTAGGGCGAAGTGAAAGCCAGTCAAAGATGACTCATATTTGTGTGGAGGTGTTACGGTAATTCAATCAAAACAATTGTTAATACACTTTTTTTTTTAATAAATGTACATACGTATTTTTTCGCTTGTTCGCTTCTTCATTCTTTAATAAATATGCGCATGCGTTAAACTCTTGACGAATATAATTCATATTTTTGAATTCATTGATTCTTTTCTTAAATTTTCTCACTTTTACTTTGGTCCCGCCGTTTAACTCGGATTTCGGTTATTCCGATCAATTTCAATCCGCTCCGATGTGACCAGAACAAGCGGCAACCAGTGTATGTATATATATGTATGTAGTAAAATAGCTAAACTTACGAATTAAGTAATCCAAACAATGATTTCAGTAATTTTAGGCAATATATAACCAATTAAAAATTAATATAAGCGGGGAAAAAAAGCCAACTATAGTTCACAATAGATCACAGTAACATATGACAAAACCAATTAAACATGCCAATAAAGGGAAAATGAAATGGAAATGGAAACATATATATTTTATAAAACACATATCACGTAGTGTGTGTTATCACGCAAGTGCACGCTTTTCACAACCAGTGGCGGATCCAAGGGTAGAATGTGATGGGGACGATTGCTTCTACTTTGAAGGCACTTAAACCTGAAAATTTGTCGAGTTGCTAGGTGATTATATCGTTTCTATAGCAACCCTTTCACCGATCGCTGGGGCGAGATTATCTGTTCTTTTTTATGGCAGAATGTGCATTGCTGTGTCCAGTGTACGATGAATAAATTATGTATTACGCATAAAAGAGTTATTTTATTGTTCTATAATTGTGTGTGTGTGGGGGGGTTTCAGTGTTTTTGAAAAGATGAATATGTACCGAAAGCACCTCTTGCCCTCATGCCCACTTCTGAACTCATGTTTAACATGACCACTCTAACCGTTGAAAAGAGGCAACGGACTCAAAAGACTCCCTTGTATGATCCTTGTTGCTTCCAAACTTGAGTCTTTGAATACTCCCGCTGGTATCCAGCGTTGTGCTAGCACAAGATGGAGAGTTTCTTCTCCGTTGTGTCTTTTCAATGATGAGAGAGGTCATGTTAAACTTGGGTTGAAGATTAAAAATTAATGTGTGTGAGTAGAAATAATGACCCATCTATGGTAAAAATGCTTCTTCATACTAATCGCCGTCCTCTACTGAAACTTTTCATGATCCGCCCCCGTGCATAGCAAATCATTTTCAAACTAAAATATTTTCGATCGGTGCAAATAGTTACAATTTTTCTTAATGTGGTGAAATTTTCTTTATTATAATTTGAGTAAGGGAGGGGGTTAACCCTCCTTTGCAAACGCCACCAATCATAATTTAATATATTTGTAGGGGAGGGGGGGGTATTCAGGCTATCAATGATTTTAGTGTTAAAACTATAAAAAATATCAATTCTTAAAAAAGAACGACACTACACGAAAAGCTAGGGGCAATGATATTCAAGTTTTGCGACACCCCCCTCCCCCCCCCCACAAAGAAAAACTAGATCCGCCATTGATATGAAGACAATATGCGAAATCGCGATAAACGTGAGGCGATTGTACATTATTTACTTAATACAAAAAAGTAAAAATAAAGGCATTTTGGACGTCAGGCAATACGCGAGACCGGTGTCGCGCGAGACTATACCTACGGATACGAGACGAGACCGCAAGACGATAACTTAGGGTGCGAGACGATACTTCGATGTGAAAGTGAGAGACGATACGAGGTCTGGGCTATTTCTCGTCTCGCATGGTCTCGTGTCCATCCCTATACAAGAAGGATCTAGGCCCAGGAGGAGTGCCCTTTACGGCGGAATTTCTCTAAGGGGTCTTAATCCTTATTTACGCGAAGCTTCGGAGAAAACCACGGAAAACTCCGAACGGCTAGGTCGACGGACGCGACCTGGTTTTGAACCAGGCACCTTTCGTCTCCAAGTCGAGAGCGCAATGCGCTCAACCACTGGTCGGGCCTATATCGTGATTGAATAGTACATCTCAAAAGAATCCCTCATAATATCCCAGGTCACAAATGTTTCGAAATTATGAACGGGATGAATAATCCGTATCCGCGGATCTCGATTTTCAATAATCCGACACAACTCTAAACTGAATTCCGCATTTTCTTATGGAAAATAGAGCAACAGGAAAAATAAAATTATATCCTTTTCTATCGTTTTATCCTATTTCTTTCAAGGTGGCCTCTTTAATTGGCGTATATATAATTTCAAAAACATTCCACCAGAACATTACCACGCACCAGTGGCGTGAAAATAATAACAAGACTGTTATTGAAGTCTTCCATTCTCAAATTTGAATTATTCACCAAATTGCTTCTCAATGATGTACAGATATTTAATCCAAACAGTTCTAAAAACAATATTTACCGAGACAATTAAATCCTTTTGACTTGATTCTTTTGAATATACTTTTACAAATATTTCGCAAATTGCTGTCCATGTACCAAATCGAAAAGGTCAAACTCACTAAAGCATGAAAATACTTTTTTATGATGGCAGTATTGCTCATTAAAATGAAAATAGATGAAACACGGGGGAGAAAAGTTACCTTATATTTATTTTATTTTCGTACATTTAAAACCTCTCAGACCCAAATGAGGTGTCAGTGCCCTGAGAAAAAAATTATTATTATCTTAAAAAAAGAGAGCGAAAGGATAAAGAATTTTCTTTTAAATAAGAGATAACTTTGGTGGCAAGCTAGAACAACTCTCTCTCTCTCTCTTTTTTTTTTTTTTTTTTTTTTTTTTTCCATTTGTATCCAAATACGCAGATCTGATAAATAAATTATCCGTTTCATATCTGTATCTGCGGTTTGTTTTAATTTGATTTGTGGGATTACGGCCAATTATCTACTCGAGGGATCTAGGCGGAAAAGGGGACACCTTCGTGTGGGATCGTTCTAAAGGGGTCCTAACCGGTATTTAAGCGAAGTTTCGGAGAAAACCACGGAAAACTCCGAACGGATAGGTCGACGGTCGCGACCTGTGTTTGAACCAGACGTTTTCTGTTCAAAACTTCTGACCAGACGAGGTTTCTGTCCAGGCGAGCCCTATGCGCTCAGTCGCTGGTCGGTGTATCTGCGGATCTAGATTTTTAGTGGTATTGCTCGCTTTTGCTTATGAGAAGTAATAAAATAAGTGATTGTTTTATTTTTAAATAATTTAGTTTTATTTTTACAAATTCTTTCAAAAGCCGGTCTTTAAATGTCTAGTAATGGCCCACCATCGTGCTTTTGCAGTAAGGTTTAAATAAAGGACACGGTGGAACGATACATTAATATAAAAGCATTTATACAACATGAATTAACTACTACAATTTAACATTTTTTTAAAAACTAAACTGTTCGACACCCGTTCGAAACCAAACACAAATGAATTAAAGGACTTGCTGCAAAAAGGGGGTAGCTCCATGTATTCAACTTTCCGGAAAACTGTAAAAATGTTTCAGGATGCAACACAAACTAACGAGACAAGCAGCTTTATATCTTGAGTCACACTGGAACTAACGATTGGAGGTACATCCTTTTAGTACCAAACGGAAGACATTTTTATTTATTTATTTTGTTGTTACGCAAGATAGTTTTTATAATTCCAAACTCCCGCAAGATAGAGCCGCCTCCTTTTTACAACAGACCCGCCAATTGTCAAAAAAATAAAATGTTTTTAACTGTAGTTTAGGAATCTAAAATGATAATTAAAAAAGTAATAATAAACATCGCGGTTAAACATGGAAATAACGGGTAAAAAAGTACCATAATATACTTCTGTATTTCGTAATCGCTGGATACGGAAAAAAGCATTACGGGAATCAGCAATATCAGAGTTGCCAACTGCTCCGTAATACAGTATGGAACCTCTTATCCGGAAACCAGGTATCCGGAAAACCAGTTATACAGAATCATTTTTCAATCAATTAAATTCCTATTTTTTTTCCAAAAGAAAAGCAAAAAATGAGTTTTTTTTTTTTTTTTTTTAATTTCTAATGTTTTTGTTTTTTTATTTTGAGTTCTAGAGCTAGAATTTATAAAGTAAGCAATCTGGTAAGGTATTTTATTTATTTTTTTAGTGAGTGACTAAGTTTTTGAGAAGTTATCATACATTTACTACTTCTTCTCTAAATGATTATTATTTATCTTGATCATATTAGAGTTTTTTATATTATTTTTCTAGTATATTAACAATTAAGGTTACTCTCTATTTTTGATTAGAATTAAACATTTATGCTACCAATCAAATCAGTAGATGTCATGTTAATCCCCAACCAGTTATCCAGAAAATTCAGTTATCCAGAATACACCCGGTCCCAACCACTCCGGATAACAGGTTGTATACTATAATCATCCACTTTTTGCAAACAGTAATATTTTTAAAATACTTTTTCTAAATACTAACTATCACTTAGAAATTTTGTTATAATTTAAGCCAAAAATTACTGTGTTAAAAAAAAAAAGCGGTTAATTATATTTCGGAGCAGTTGGCAACTCTGCAACAGGCATGGAGATATAATACCTGCCGATGTGTTTTTAAGTAAAAATTGTCTACCGAAAGTGTTTTTTAATTCGAAGAAAGAAAAAGTAATCTATAAATGCATAAGGAAAAATGTGTCAGGTATATTTTTTTACCCCTTTATTATTTCTCGGAAAGAAATAATTTCAACTCGACTTGGTTCTACGCATTTCCTCGAAGTAAGGGAATAGTAACAGATCCACCCACATCCAACTTCAAAGGCTGTGGATATCCCAGTCTGACAGACCAGGTATATTGCGGAACTGGAACGCTCTCTTCTGTCGAACAAAGGGACTGTTAGAAACGGTTTTATGGGTTAAATTCATATCCGTGAAATGTAATTAAATCCAAAGTCCTTGAAGAGAATCTTTTCGCAGAATTTGAAAATTGAATTGCGATTCGGAACGCTTTCTTGCGTCTTGAACAAAAGGGGTTCCTGGAAATGATTTCGTTTCTCTATCTTTACTTTCTCGGAATACAATTAAATAAAAATGGCCTTGAAAAACGGTTTTTTTGGTGGAAGCTCTCAAGTTAACTAGAGCACTGACCATCCGAAAGCCTTTTTCCGATGTTCTCTTATTTAAATAAAGATGCATTCTCGAATCGAAAGAAAAAAAGTCAAAATCAGTCCAGTGGAACCGAACTTCTGTAAGGAATGTTTATTCTGAAACGGGAGGCTGGTTTGGGAAAACATTTCAGAATTTTTTTTACGTCACTAATGAGTAGCACTGATTCTTTACTCTGCTTCAAAATATTTTAGAGAAACATCGCAAAAAAAGATGGACAAACAGAGAGCGGATGTTGACTTTTACGTAAATTTACTTCAAACATCTAAGAGTATGAATCAGATAGAAAAACAGTGTATCCACTTAAAAAAGTAATCGAGTACAAAAAAACAATTCTATTTCAGTTTTGTGAGTCACATTTTCGACTCATCTCGACGCAGGAAATTTGACTTAACCCTTTGAGGCGCAACCCTTTACCAATGCTGAAAAAATGGGCAGGCGTTGCCATCGCTCGACTTGCAGGAAATTTGACTTAACCCTTTGAGGCGCAACCCTTTACCAATGCTGAAAAAAGGGCAGGCGTTGCCATCGCTCGACTTAACTACCAGCAAGATGGCGGAGCCGGCTGTGCGCGCACAGCCAGCTACGTCAGAAAACGGTCTCTATATCTGTGGCACGCGATGAACGTTTCGATCGTCCGCCATCTTTCTGGTAGTTAAGTCGAGCGATGGCAACACCTGCCCTTTTTTCAGCATTGGGCAATCTATCCAGCTGTTCTCGCACATTCTTCCATTTTTCAGCAGATGTCAGTGCTGTTAAAAATAATCGTGACAATTCTTTTACGGGAAATGACGTGCTAAAAGTAAAGGATTCTCGTGGAGCTATGTCACCAACTATTTTTCTAGAAATCAAATCTATTCTTCGTGACTGGCAACAGTCAAAACGTCAGAGTTTGGTGTTCCCAGAGCGGGAACACTGCGCGTTAAAGGGTTAAACTTGAATACTTTTTTGCGAAGGTGTATATATAATTTTATAGTATAGAGCATTTCAAAGATTCAGTTTGCTTTGACCGGGCAAATATTTTAGAGTTTTTGATGTAAGACAATGCTGTGTCGTTTTATTACGAAAAGATAGGTAATCGTAGAATTACAAAGAATGCATATAATAATCGCTATAATTTTTTTCTTTTTCAATTTTTTTTTTTTTTTTTGTTACATTTTACAAGTATTCCTACTACTTTACAAGTGGACTGTAAACGAAGAAACTGCGGAGGGGATTTGACATCTTAGTTGAAATTTTTTCTGAAACAGAAGAAACAGAAATACGCATTTCTGTGATAATTTTCGGATCTATAGCATAATGGATTCAGTTTTAAAAAGCATTTACTTAGTGAACAGCAGTCTATATTCATGGTGTTTGAAGCTGTTTGATTAGGGGAGCACTTTTAAACTCTTTACTTTAGCATCATACTTCCAGCTTATAAAAACTTCTAATGGCATGCAGTTAATTTTTATGTCGTAAATTTTATGAGGAGCCGTATATTTTAACAAAATTCAGAAAAGTAATTTTTTTTACCGTGGCCCTGTTGACAAAAAGTTCCAATTACGAAAATTAAGTTCGACCTTTCAAAAAATAATTCACAAAAACTGCATATGCATAAATGTAATAGTCACCGAGTTGTTTTTAAATTTTTAGCATTTATTGCCAATGACTTGGAGAAAATTCTTAAATTGCAGATATTTGAATTAAGTACAAGTGAAATAAATATTTCCAAGATTTAGAATTGTTCGGAGGGCGAGTGAAGATTAGAACGTTCCATAGGTACCAAGTATTACGGAATATGATTAACCCCCTTTTTGTAAACCGTAACCGGAAATTTTGCTATATTTTAAACAGAAAACTACCGCTCACAAAGGGTGGTTAATTGCATTTCGTAATACTTGGCACCTGTGCGATACTATTATATCAAGTGGTAACGAAAGTTTTCCGCCAGATTTGCTTGAGTCAGCTCATGCGGTACCGAGCGATTGATCTTATATGTCAAGTTTATACGATGCCTTGCGCGGCTAATGGGCATGGTACTAAAGTCTAACTCTTTTAGCTAGCTCTCGTGGATGAATATTTTATCTTCTTCCACAAATTCTCGTAGGTGGGCCTCATCAGCATCAGTAGGCCGGCCAGAGCGCTCTGCTGCTTAAATGTCCTACTCCTCGTTTTTGAACTTTAAGTACCAAATCTTCACAATCTCATTTGATACAACAGTAGTACCTTAAGCTGTACACATGATTCGGTGTCATTCTGCAGCTGACTTTTTGCAACAGAACTGAGAGTAAATGATGGTTCAATCTGGTAGCGTGATAGTTCCATTTCAGACACCTTATACTTAATCATAAAGATATTGTTTTACAGATTTCACAACACAGTGCTATAATACAAGTATTTTTCTTTCAAATAACAAAAATCCTCTGACAAAATATTGGCAAAGATAGCAACGCGAACTGTTTGTGTAGACAATACTTCCATTACAACCTCATAGTTTGTATGTTTCTATGTATCTTGTTCCGATTTAAAAAAAAAAAAAATGTTCAGGCAGTTGCAAAATTTTTCTCATAGTTCCAATTTTTCTTAAATTCGTGATTCGTGGACAAAAGTTAGTTTTCACGTAAGTTTTACTAGCACAACCTATCTATGATTAAAATAAGAACCGGTATAAACGCTATTGCTAGAAATGCTGTTGAATTCGGCTACTGTGATTTCGTTTATATTAGGTTGTAACGAATGTTTCCTGCCATCACAAACATCGTCAGCACACAGTTCGCGTTGGCGTATTTGCTCATATTTTGTCAAACGATTTTTGGCATTTGAAAGAAAGAGGCTTACTTTATAACACTGTGTTGTGAAATCTGTAAAAAATATAGTTATCATTAAGTATACGGTGTCCCAAATGGAACTATCTCTCTAGAGGATTAGAACGATCATTTACTTCCATTTGTGTTGCAAAAAGTCAGCTCCATAATATCAACAAATTATGAGTACAGCTTTAAGTACTATTGTTGTATCATGTGACACTGTGTAGGTTTGGTACCGAAAGTTCAAAATCAGTTATCTAAGGAGTTAGAAGTTAGTTTTTCAGGCAGATATAGCAGAAAACTTTCGTTACAACCTGATAGTTAGACACTCTTTCAATGTCAAAATGTTTTGTGCCACTCGCCTATAGAACGCAAGCCCACTATTAACGTACTCGACAATAGCGTTATAAGTAATTATTTGATCTCTTCAGTGACATTATAGCAAATCATCAATTCTGTATATCATGTACTAATATGCACTAATTGTAAGTATTTATTTAACATCCAAGTTAGGATTTTTTGTGTGTGTGTGTGCGTGTGTAAAGTACTTTCGAAATGATTTGAAGAAAATCTCTTAAAATAAAACCTTCAATTTATTAATTCGGTGGCAATTCTATATTTTTAAGAGATTTTCACATTTTTAAGGGTATGCTTATGGAACTCACTAAGACGAGCAAAGAATTCTATGGAACTTCAGGTCACAAATGTCGTCTGCATCAATTGATAATCTGAAAAGTAAATCTTAAAAATGAGTCTCTTATCTTACGAGAATATTATCATTGAAAATAAAATGCGTTTCTTATTTATTAATCGTAGTTGAGTCTTTTGCTAAACATTCATTATTTCGTAATGAGGACGTTTTCTATTTCTTGTTCTATGAAATTTTCGTTCGTCTTAGTGTGTATTACCAATCCTCCAAATTTGTCGACCTTGCTTATTTACCCCGTGCTTTTAGTCTTTAAAATCTTTTTTTTTTTTTTTTTTTTTTTTTTTTTTACACAAGAGCTTTGCGTAAGTTCACTTTCAAAATTTATTTGCATTTTTAATGCATTTCGAAAAAGTCAGCGTTGCCTGGAGGATTTACTTTTGTCTATAGACTAAGATTTAATAGAGAAATTAAAAATTACGTAACTATGGAATAATTAAGTAAAACTCATGAGTACATTTTAATTTTTGAAGAATATTAAAGCTTTTGTTTTAAATATTTCTGCTATTAATTAATAATAGCTTATGACAGGTATGCAAGTAAGGGGTAGCACAGTCGCAAGATGCGGCCAACAAAATCGTTGCGCGCCGCTACAAATTACATTTGTTTCCGCGATTTTGAAAGATAAAAAAAGTTTCGTGACACCAAATTTTTGACGGTGCCACTAAATATTTGGATTCTATTTGCATCCCTGGCTTATGATAAGGATTCATGATTCATAGAGTATTACTTAAGAACTGCCTCATTAAAGTAAAAATATTGTGACATTTCTGGGGAGCTAATTTCAATCCCAATCCAGCCCCGACTTTAACTATTATATCTGCGTACGAAAAAATCCCAGATAATGGATTTTAAGAATTGAGTCGGTAGAACTGTCAATGGCAATTAATTTATAGCTAAAAGTTGTTTGTTTACCCTAACAGCTGTCAGTAAATAACAGTCAAAGCTCACGCTTTATTTCTTGGTCTAGTGCCTGACTATAATACTTTCGTGCCCACGGCACTCTTAAATTCTGTTCCAATATATTATACAGAGAGATTCAAAATACGTTTTACAAACGTTTAGGAGGGGTAGGATACACCAAGTCGGTTCAGAAACACATAGCAATGCGGGGTCGGAAACGTCGTCTTCATGTACCTGTTAATAATCACTTTAGAAGGACTGTCTATGTAATTGTAAACTTTCCAACTACTTTTTTTTTTTTTTAAACTAATCAAGATTTCACAGATTGAACTTGATAAAAATTATTAATTCAGAATTTTTCCATCATTACATTGAAGAAATTGTCGGAGGAAAGCCCATTGTTAATGAAACTTGGTTAAGAAATGAGACGCACACTTCAAAACTTCTTCTAAAGTGATTAATAACGGGTACATAAAGACGACGTTTCCGACCAAGCATTGCTATCTGATTCTGACCGTCTTGGTGTATCCTACCCCTCCTAAAAATTTGTAAAACTAATTTAGAATCATCCTGTATATATAGCTGAATCATCATACTGAAAAGGACACATTAGTCTAACTCTTTTTTTTTTTTTTTTTTTTTTTTTTTTTTTTTTTTTGCCTGTAGTACCCAGTGCACGGGCTCCAAGTGTCCTTCCTATAATCAGGGCTGGTTAGCCGTTGATTTGGGTACAATTTCTCTATGGATATACTACTTTTTTCTATAGATGTACATGCTTAAACCCAAAGAGCGAAAAAAACGATACATTGGGGAGCGATCCGTTTGCATCGAAACCCACCGGTATTTCCGCAAAAGTGCCCTTTAAGTAGTCTTTTTTCTGAGAATTCCCCTCCTCGCTTCGTCTTTTTCCTGAGAATTCCCCTACTCGCTTATTGTTATATTTCGCTCCGCTCTTGTCGAAAAACGCTCCTGAAGGAGAAGCGCACTTTTGAAAACTGCGCCAAAAATCTCTCCGACTGATCGAATTTCGCTCGTTTGGGTTAAGCGTGTATTTTCTCTGGATGCATATTTTGTTTCTATAATTAACATTTGACGAGCGTGCTCTTATTTCAGTTAAAAAATCGGCCCATCGAGGCTGAGGTTATAAGACGCTGAACATGGTAGATGATTCGAAATCTGAAGGTCCTGGGTTCTGTTCCATGCGTGAATTTCGATCTAATGATTTGGAGCTTGGAGCGATCTTCTCCAGACGTAACCCCTTAGAAAGTCCTCCTACCAAGGCACCCCCCCATCGGCAGATCGCCCTAGTGTAGCGCGCGTTCCCATAATCACACACACAACAACACAACATCTCCAGACGTAACGTGAATACGCGTTAGAACTCCTCAAAAAGGTCGTCCGCCCAAGGCACCCCCTAGCAGATACCCCTCGAGTAGGTTTGCCTTAGCAAAATACAATATACTACATGCAATTAAAAAATTACGTTTCAATTTTCATTCATAACTTTTTATAAACTGCTAACTAAAGTGACTCAGGTTTTAGTATTTTTAAAAGGAAAAACATGAATGTGACTTGAGTATTTCATATTAAAGCATGCATCTAATTGTAGTTTAGAAATGAAATATGTATCTAAGCAAATGTAAAAGCATGGGGGCCCATAGGATCGTTTGTAGTGGGGGGGGGAAGGGGGTCAAGAGTCCTGGTCCAGAAAGATACCATATTTTAGTGTTAAACCACTTCTACGTTAGAGGAGTATGTAAATCACAACGATGATAATGGAGCTAAAGGGGGGGAGGGGGCGCAGGGTCACTCACTATCCATAGGTATTTGCGCCCATGTGTAAAAGGGACATTTGTCTGCGGGAGAGGGGAGATTGAAATACTTCCTTCACTTCGGATAATCCAGAGAAACCTTAGCGATATCCTTTTCCTCTAAAGAAAATGTCAGACAGAAAGATGCTCCTTCCCTTCCACAATATAAACATAACTGTTAACAAGAACAAAAATTTGGAAGCGCCTAGCTTTTGTTTG
Source organism: Cheiracanthium punctorium (assembly GCA_038373885.1). NCBI lineage: Eukaryota > Metazoa > Arthropoda > Arachnida > Araneae > Cheiracanthiidae > Cheiracanthium > Cheiracanthium punctorium. The sequence goes on from JAWZYV010014119.1 coordinate 742,916, forward strand.
TACAGTTCCCCCTTCAAACAGTAGCCGAGATAGGGTATTAACGAACGTCCTGCAAAACGTAAAGTGATCTCGAAATCTCTCCTTTTCCTTCCTAATCTTTAGAAGGGATTCCACCCGAGAATCCGCACAAGCTCGGGTACAAAAAAAAAAACTTCCGAAGTAGAACGCAAAACAGCCGCTGAGCAAGAACTTTGGCCGAAAAAGTCAACGCCCACTTTGGACAGGAGTCGCTCCTGGTAGGTGGAAAAGGGTTGTCAATCACGGGGCAGTCGCATTACGTCACGGAGTAGACAAGCGGCAACATTCAGATTGACGATACTGAGATCATAAATCAAACTGCTTCAGGTGAGAGTGTGCGTTTCTGTTTGTAGAGCAGTCTCGTTTGAATTAAATCGTTCGGACTAAGTGATATTGCGGGTACGTTTTTATCGCTTTGTGGCTTCGTTATATTTATCATGTAATATTTTGAAATGGATTGCTTTTATGGCTTGTTTTATTTGAGTCTTGAAGCTTTTATAGGCGATTATTTAGGTAGTTAATTTATCTGCTCTGATATTGAGTTGATTTGCTCTAAATTGCTTTTGAAGCAAGCCCTGAAAGCACCGAGTTATAATTTAGTGTTTGTGATATGTTGTATTTTATAGATCATTTGTGTTTTATAATTATGTTGTAAAATTAATTTATATTTTACTTGAAATATGTAGCACAGTTCCGATGATTTAAACTACATAAACACTAAAGCTTTTTTTTTTTTTTTTTTCCTTCCTCTTCTTTTATTCATCTTTATTCACTTTTATTCATCTTGAAGTAATATTATGTAAAATACTAAACAGAATAGTTAAGTATAATTTAACAGAATATTATTTAATATTACATAAAAATTCAGAAATTAAAATTTTTTTTTAAATTTCGTTAGAAATTATTTATTTCAAATCTTTTTTTACTTTGTATTGTAAGTGTGCGTTTCATTTATTACCGCTGTTATTGTGAAAATTTTTACTTCTTCAAATATAGTAATGTAATATTATTTAATATTACATAAAAATTGACTTTAAAAATTTTAGTATATTCCGTTGAAAATTAATTATTAAAAATATTTTTTTAATTTGTATTGTAAGTGTGCGTTTCATTTATTACCGCTGTTATTATGAAAATTTTTACTTCTTCAAATATAGTAACGTAATATTATTTAATATTACTTAAAAATTTTAGTAAATTCCGTTGAAAATTAATTCTTAAAAATATTTTTTTATTTGTATTTTAAGTGTGCATTTCATTTATTACCGCTGTTATTATGAAAATTTTTACTTCTTCAAATATAGTAACGTAATATTATTTAATATTACATAAAAATTGACTTTAAAAATTTTAGTAAATTTTGTTGGAGATTAATTCTTAAACATATTTTTTAAATTTGTATTTTAAGTCAGCGTTTCATTTATTACAGTTGTTATTATGAAAATTTTTACTTCTTTAAATGTAGTAACATAATATTACTTAATATTACATAAAAATTCAGACTTTAAAAATTTTACTAAATTTTGTTGGAGATTAATTAATTTTTTTATCGTAAGTGTGCGTTTCATTTATTACAGTCGTTATTATGATAATTTGTACTTCCTCAAATATAGTAGCATAATATCACTTAATATTACATAAAAATTCAGACTTAAAAAAATGTTAGTAAATTTATTTATAGATTAAGTCTTAAAAATATTTTTTTTATTTGTACTGTAAGTTTACGTTTCATTTGTTACAATACTTAATATATGATCAATTTTACTTCTTCAAATATAGGAAACATTTTTACCAGGCATGTAACTAAAAAAATACTTCTAATTTGGAGGGAAGGAAATGTTAACAGTATACTTATTTTTAAATTATAAAGAATAAAAATTTTACAGGGGAGCGGAACCAGAACCCCTATGAATACCCAGACTGCCACTATTATTATAAATATTTAATGGAAGAAAATAATTTCAAAATCTGTGAGTAAATTTTTTTCCGCACGCATTCATATGCCAAATATAAAGCAATAAGGTAAACTTTGTGAATAAAAACATTCCTTTGTTATTTTTCTCTTGTAATTCATTTTGCTAACAAAATTGATGTTGAATGCTAATTTAACGCGAAAACTTAACATACTGTAGATCTAGATACAAACAAATAATAGAAACAACTTGGTGTTACAACACAATCGACAATGTACTAAACAATTTCAGACCATATAACCATTTTTACCATTTCATGTATTGCAAAGAAACATTTGAATATTCGTTTCATAATATGGTTCTGCTAGCAGTTAAACAAGTCTCTCTTAACGAAACTTAAACAATATTTTCTTTCTTCTTTTAATTAGTTATTTACTTTTCCTTTTCTTTGTCAAGTTTAGCAAGTATTATTTAGTGTGATGACAAATAGCATTTCTTTTAATCAGAGGCGTAGCCACGGGGGGGGGGTTAGGGGGGTCATAACCCCCCCCCATGAGGAATTTTTTGCCATACAAAATGTATATTCTTCACTCCCTTATCACACACATGTATGCATATATGTGAATTGCAGTAGTCGTAACCCCCCCCCCCATGAAAAATTTCTGGCTACGCCCCTGCTTTTAATATTTGCAGTTAAATGTCATTAATAAATAATTTTCTTTCTCATTTCTTCTGTAATCTAATATGTGAGCTTGAAATTATTGTAATTAAGTTTTCCATTACAAAATATTTTTCATATATACTTACACATTTTTCAATGTTTCCCGCAGAGTGTGATTCAAAAATGTTCAAAGTGTTCTAAAGTATAATTAAAGCATTGCGCTACATATTTTTTTTAATACATCTAAAGGGTAAATAAATCTTGAAAATTTATAATTTTCTTAAAATATTGCCGAAAATGTTTGAAATGGGATTTTTTAATTTAAACCTTTTAATATAACAGAACAATCAACTTTCACTAAGGGAGTAATTTCCTCAATTATTTTGATTTATAATTATTTTTTAATTTAATGTTAGTTTTCACTTCGATTTAAAAAAAAAAAAATTTTTTGAAGTTGATTACCGGACTTGTTAAAAATAAGTACAATGCTAAGTTGGAAGTTTGTAGTTTTTTATATTTATTTATTTATTTTTATTAAAAGTTAACTTTGACGGACAAAATAACTTTAAATAATTTTGTATAAAACACACCCATAACAGCAATAACAACTGAACGTACGTTTCAAGCGGTACAGAGTTTGTCTCTTACTCAGCAACAAACGAAGCTTGGGACGAATAAGGGAAACTTGTGTAGATTTTTAAACGTGCGTTAAAGTTTTATTTCTCTTCTGCGTGTTTTGTGCAATTTAAAACAAAAATTATCTTATTCTAAAATCAACAATTTTAAGTGTGTATAAACCTTACTACCCCCCCCCCCCAAAAAAAAAAGCTTTTCCCGGTTAATTTTTGACGCAGTTATATCGAAACGCTTTCAATGCAATGATGCATATGAATAACATTTTAAAAAACTTCCTCCAATTTTATCGTCACTTTCGCATCTGAAGCTTATATCAGTGAAATTCTGAAACTCTTTTGTTTTAACAACCTATCTACATTTATTCCTGGATAAGAAATGAATGCAAAACGGAAATGGTTATCACCTAAATAACTCACACAATAGTTACCACTTGAAGTAGCAAAAGTTCATTACCGATATCTGTGGGAAGGTACGACATGCTTAGGGAAAATATTTTAAAATCTTCGCTGGGAATACCTGTGCGTTCAGACTAGATCTCTTATATCCAGGCGATATCTGTCAAATCGAACTGTCCCCACTCCCCTTTGTTAGCTGTCAGGTTTTTTTAGATACACATGGATTTACTTTGTCCCTACACAATTGGTGTGACATAACATTTATTAACATTTCCTTTAAAACGGCAGTTTTTTTTTTTTTTTTGTTATTTTTCTAAGAACCATAACCGAATGCTTTTTTATTACGAAATTCTTACATAACTCTGTCAATAAAATAGGATGTCGACTTTCTGTTTGTTTTGATAAATAACTAAGTCTTCCAAAAGATTTTTGTACAGAAATTCCTTTTCCCCATAATCTTGTTGCAACCATATTATTAACAAGTAATTTTGATCCCTCAACAAGTTAGCTTTTCTAACAAATTTTAAAGAAAGGAAAAATGAATATAAATACGCTTGACAAAAATGGTGCTAGAGAAATTAGTCAGTTTCAGTAATATCACGAGTTTTAAGCATTATTGTTCTAGCTTTTTTTTAACTATCAAATCTCGTAAATGTCACCGATTAATACCTCGTTCATTTATAGCTGCGTCTGTAAATAAAAGCGGTCCTTTCACAAAATGTGTATCGCCGGCCGTTATTTTATTCAAGTGAGTTGAGAAAACTAGGAGCACTCATGAAATATTAGAATTTTCGACAATGCAGGTAATAAGCAGGACCAAATTGATAGTAATTTGTATATATATATAGGGTGTCCGGTGCTAACGGTGCCTAATGGTTATTTCCCAAGCTGTTAGTCTGAAAAACATAGTTTCACCCGCAAAAATGCTTTAAATTGTATAATCTATCATATCAGAAAAAATCGAAGTCAATAAATCAATTCCTATAAAAATTACGGAATTTAAATTTTTATACGGTCCCCCAGTCTTATCAATTATATTTAGAAAAATATTCCTTAAACAATTTCACGCACAATAAAAAAAAATTTATTCTTCTACGACCAAAATTCATCGAGTTACAGCTGCTTAAAGTTAGAGCCCATTTCGAAATGAGAAATAGGGGTTGTATACAAAATGAATTTGAGACAAATTAAAGTACATGTCTTGAGCCTTGTAATATTTATTGGCAATTTTATCAACTATTTTACGATTGTAGATTGCAATAAAGAAACTTAACGTTTTACTATGTGTATCCAATAAATTAACATAAAAACATAGCTTATACTGAAAATGGAATCTTTTAAAGAGTTTTTTAAATGAGCTGGTGTTAAATAACTTAAAATACAAAAACAAAAAAATAAAACACTTCATTAAACATTAAATTAGAAAATTAAATATTTTAAAGTACGAATATATGCATTTTAGAAACTTAAAATAATATTACAAATCCTAGTTAGCGAAACATTTGCTCAAATTATAGCTTCCTTCGGCTGCACTGCAAATATGCACCTGTGTAGTAAACTTCCTGTACTTTCGGTAGCATAGTAGGTGTTACACACCTGCATGTTACACATATATACGATTTAGTAAGTCTGATACCGGATAAATTTTTATAGAGCCTGACTATAACCCTTTGCTTAAAGATTAGTATTCTAAAATTAGTTTTGCTTCTTTCTCCGCATTATGCCAGAAAATGAATTTATAACCTATAATTTAAATTTTCAATTTTTATACGGTCCCTTAACGGTTTACCGTAGCGGCACATTTTTACACGTGGAAAAGTGACTTAATTCAAAATGTTTGCAGCTCAATAACTCGGTGAATTTTGATCGTAGAAGTGCGATTTTTTATTTATTTTATTTTATTTTTATTTTTTGGGGGGGGAGGGGGGGTCTGGAATTGTATAAAGAGACTTTTCTGGATATAACTGATAGGACCGGGGAACCGTAAAAAAATAACCGGGGAACCGTAAAATCAATTCCTATAAAAAGTTTCCTAATTTTTATAGGAATTGATTTATTGACTTCGATTGCTTGTGATATATTAGGTTATGTAATTTCGAGAATTTTTGTAATTGGAACTACGTGTCTCTGACTAACGGTTTACGAAATAGCCGTTGGGTAACGTTAGCACTGGACACCCTATATAATATATGATCCCTTTTAAGCCCAAGTGGTGTAACTCGCATTTTTCTATATAGTTTTGATATTTTTAAGGTTCTATTATTGCTATTGTAAATTCAGCATTACATAGCAACCTACACTGTTGCTAAGGAATTTACAACTTACACAATTTTTGCACTTGATAGAGTGGGGACTTTGTAGAATACTTCTCTGACACTAACCGAAAAAACGGAGTTACCCTAAAACCAAAAAAAAATGGACTTACATTACTTGGGCTTTCATGGGTTCATTTGTATTAAGTTTTGTTTTGATTCATTAACTATTTAGTTTTATTCATATAAGTATAATACAGGACTTATACAGGGTGTCCCAAAAAATAGTAACCCACTTTAATTCTTTATCTATTAGATAAGTGGAGAGTGTAAATTGAAAAAACGTTTAAAATGAGGTAGGAAAAAAAGCTAACGTTTAGAAAAAAATTTCCTCTTCATTTTCAAAAAGTGACACTTTTAAAATTTAAAATATTGTATACGACCCCCCCGCCCCGAACAAAAAATTCTTTGTTAGTAAAATGTGTCCTATAAACTAATCAGGTGGCGGACAAAATTTGATAATTATATCCTAAAAAGTGTCAGAAGTATGAAAATAAACCACTCTTCAATGACTCTATAGAAGGAATACATCAGCTCGGATGATGGCGTTTCAGGGGTTGTACAAAAATTATGAAAGAAAACAATCACCCTTGCAATAAACGTTTGCATACGAAATCAGCTATAGCCCCTAACTACCTTTTTTTTTAATATCTCTGAGACGTTTTATGTTGAAAGGGGGGGGGGGTTCTGTACGGGGGTCGTATACAAATTTAAAAATTGTAACTGTTTGAAAATAAAGAAGAGAAATTTTTATTAACTTAGTCTTTTTTCCTACCTTATTTTAAGCTTTTTCTCTAATTTACGTTAGCCACTTATTTCAAATACATAAAGAATCAAAACGTGATACCACCTTTTTGGAATTTACTGTAGAATAAAGTATAACTTGTTTGTCTATAAACTTTGGTTTAATCGCATGACTATTTTTTTACTTTTTTTTAATCGGATTTTTTAATCGCATGACTATTTACTTCTTTCAAATGTATAATTTTGTTAACTGAAATAATTTGATAAATTTAGCCCAATTAGCTATATTAAATAACTTACAAATTTAGCTTCCTATCAAGAAGTTTCAGGAAATATGGACTTTTCCCATGAAAGTTTTTCTTGTTTTTTTTTTTTTTTTTTTTTTTTTTTTTCGCATTATTACGTCTACGGATCATTATCATCTTAACGCAGCCCAGTGCTTACGGCGTTATATTAAGGTTGCGGGTTCAAGTCTTGCCTTGCCACTGAAGAGCACGGTATAGATGCAGTACGTTACGTTACGTCTGTAACGTAACGTACGTGTACGTTAAGTCCGTGGTTCCGAAAATCCTCCAGGTCTTCTTTAGCAGTTTCTGAGGGTTGCAATGTTCAGGCATTTTCACTGACGAAGATTTAAATTGTGGAAGAAATCTTATGGAAGAGCGCGAGTAACTGGTGGCGTAAGCTGTCCTCTTCCGGAAAACCTTATAGTTAGTTTTGTTAAAGCAAAGCGCACTGAGGCTGTCTGGAAGGCACTGAGGCCAAAGGAGGAATTCCTTCGACGGAGGACATTTTAAGGGGATCAAACGCGTATTCACGTTACGTCTGGAGAAAACCGCCCAATATTCGAGACAGTTAAATCGACAGCCGAGCGGAAAGCTTTATTAATATTGTTTTTGTTGTTGTTGTTGTTGTTTTTACTTTTTCAAAAATCGTCTTCTAACAGTGCTAAAGTACATTTAATATATAGATAGATAGACAGATGGATAGATAGATATAGATATAGATATATCGCAAAGTCATTAAACCATTTACATGTGTCAAGTCATGGGGTGAGAATGGAAATAGCACTTAGCAGCACTTCAAAAAGTAGCCCAGAATGTAACAGAAAACTTGCTCAATCTTTTTCTAAAAATCAGAATGTAAAAATATATTTATTTAACTTTGAGTAGACCTGTTATGGCCGAATGTAGCTAGACTACATCGATTTAAAAAAAAATACATAATAACACTTTTGTATTGACTATTGCTAACAAATCATACTGAGTGGACTCTGCACAGCCAGAAGTTTTGTTTAAGTTGTTTAAGTTCATGGTTGACTTAATCGTGTAATGGCATGACTAAATCATGTGTCTGACTTAATTATTTTGTATTTTAATCCCACATTTATGCTTGTTTTATTGAACATTTGATTTTACATGATGATAAAGTTTAATATCTATACAACCCAATCGCGATTCCATGGGAGGACATGGGCGGCTTCTTCCCCCCACCCTCCTTCCCCACAAAAACAAAAACAAAAACCTTAAACCTTACTTGTAACATTTTGCATCATTGTACACTTTATTTAAGTAAAACTGACTTTTTTGTAACTTAGCCACTCACGAAAGAAATTTACATTACTGTAGCCAAGGGCGGATTAAAGGGGGGCGGAGGGGGCGACCCCCCCCGAGAAGAAAGAAATTAATATAAAAGATCCTATTTTACTTCCATAAAATGGATTTATATGTCAATCTTCTAACTAACCGCCCCACCCCCGACAAACTTGCAATAATCCGCCACTGACTGTAACACATTTTGCTTTGCTCTACATGTTGTCTAGCTCAAATAAGTTCTTTTTTTTTAATTAGCCCCTCCCAAAAAAAGTTCTGTACCCGCCACTGATGCAGCCAAACAGCATAACTGTAAACATAGACAATACATTTTAATATTAACCTATAAAGTATTTTTACACGTGTAATTGTCAATAAAGAGAATAATGCGTTTACAAAAAAGAAAAGAAAAGAAAAAATAGTTATACACCTTTCTGCTTTTAAATTTTACTTGTTCCTTGACTATGTGAGGAGCAATTTAAGATATTTTTCCATAACTGTAATAATATACAGGGTGCCCCAAAAGGCAACACGTTTTAATTCCTTAACCTTTGGCGATAAGTGGGCAATGTAAACTGAAAAAATGTTCCGCATATAAAGACTGTTCAGTAAAAATTTCTCTCGTCTATTTTCGAAAAAGGACACGTTAAATTTGTATACAGCTACCATACAAAAAATTCCCAATTTGTAAAATTTGCCCCATACACTAATGGCATGGTGTACAAAATTTCAGCCTTTCAACATAAAATGCCTCACATTTCGTGATATCTATCACGATGTCACGATATTAATAATGATGTCCGAGATATTTTTAAATAAAGAGACTGTGGCTATACATGAATTTGAGTGTAAACGTTTATTGTTAGAGTGCAAAAAATTATTTTCTTTAGTCATTTCTGTACAACCCCTGAACGCGATCACCCGACGTGATGGTTTTTTTTTTTTTTTTTTTTTTTTTTTTTTTTTTTTTTTCCCTTTCGAGAGCTAAAAAGTGGTTTAAGTCAGCGTATATTTATCCTCATATCTCTGACACTTTTTAGGATATAATTCTCAAATTCTATACATCCCCTCATTAGTGTATGGGGCTATGGCGGCTCCTCTATTTTGAGCACATGGGCACGTGAAACCCCAAAGGAAAGGGGAAGGGGATAACAAATTAATTTTTTTTTTAATATTAAGATTTCTTCTAGATTTTTGTGCATTTAAAACATGAGTTATTCTCCCCCACCCCCATCTCATGCATTATTATTCAATACGCTTACCGTAGCTAACACACTGTATTGTAGGTCACTACCGCATAAAACATCAGGTTTTCCTCGATCGCACGTGCGATCGAAGATATGCCTTTCTAGACACTTTCTGAGAACAGGAGCAGCTGGAGTTGCAGGAGGGGTAAGGCCCTGCTGATATCATTCCGTTCGCACATTTTTAGTGTGCGAACGGACCATTTTCTTTTTTTTTTTTTTTTTTTTTTTTTTGTGGGTATCACTTCTGAATTCTCCCTTGGCTTGTTATGTTCGGTTAGTTAATACATTTTTCCCCATTTTCTTATTATTTTCTTTTTTAATGTATTTCCTCTTGGCAGTGGCGGCTCGTGGGATACAGCAAGTACAGCCGGGCTGCACTTGAAATTATCAGCACATACTTTAAAATAATTTATTCTACTAACTTTCTTAAATTCAGATTAGAATTATGGAACGTAAATTTAGAAAAAAATCTAAAAAAAAAACCTATTGTAGTAACGGCCGGATCTCTCATTCAGAAAAAAAACCCTTTAATCTTCCCGCAATTCAACTGCGAAAGTCGTTGTTACAGCCGAGGCCTCCGAGAGAGGAGAAAGATTCTTTCTCCTCTCTCGGAGGCCTCGGTACAGCCCTCCGCGCTGATTAAGGAATTGGCAGCCCCTTTGCCATGGTAACGAGTACGTAAGCAGTTTCTCCGGCTTAGGATAGCATAGGGTGTTTTAGCTGAGACACAGCCGAAGAAAGGGTTTCTGTCTTTTGCAGCACTCGTGAATTCGACGAACTGATTGGCTCGGACGATCAGTGAGGGAGAGAATAAAGACACAGAATATATGTTCTAGCCCAGCGTTTCTCAACCTGAGGGGGGCGCGCCCCCCGCAGAACTTTTGCAGGGGGGGGGGGACGAGAAAAACTATAGAGCAATAGGGCAAACTATAGAGCAGGATGCATTTTTTTTTTTTAAATCATCTTATTTATTCGCATTTTTACTCAAAGAATATCCATTTTCGCTTAAAATGTTCATTATTAAAGATTAAAAATCTCAATGTATGCCGAAAAATGTGAGAGGGGGAGCGCCACTGTAAGTTAGCCTTTGTTGGGGGGGGCACGACGCTAAAAGGTTGAGAACCGCTGTTCTAGCCCATTCTAACGGAAACAATAGTTGTTTTTTGTTGTCTGGGAAGGTTGAAAGTTTTTAGTCTTACTTTGTTACTGTGTCCATGTGTTATTGGAATCTATGATTAAACCGTTTTTAAACAAGGAGCCCCGTTATTATCCAGTTTGCGTCTTGCTTGAAACTCCGTTTAACACATGGAAAGAAGATAATAAACGACAACCACTAAAAGAAAATAGACCGACACCAAAATTGTCCATTCATAAGAAAAAAGCAGGTTCGTCTCAGCATGGTCGTAGCTTCCATTTCTCATGATATGCACTATTCTCGTGGCTATGGGGCAGTTTTTATTTACAAAAAAAATGCTTTGTTGGCCGTGTTTAATCGTTGAGATAAAAAAGACCGTTTGGAATGATACTGGATAGGATGGATTAACCACCATCACACGAGCACGTAAAACACATGAAAGCTCAATCGAGCATTTAAAAAATTCTTTAAAATTTAAGGAGTTGATAAGAAGTGGGAGCTAAATTGCTGGCGCATTAAAGGAAAACTCTCTACTTTATATTGCTGAATTTATCAAGAAGGTAAGCCTGAATAGACGCTTCATGCAATTACCCATCAAAGCCAGGGGCGTAGCGAGGGGGATATCGGGATATATCCCCCCCCCCCGAAATTTTTGGATTAGTGATGAAATTCCGTCTATTTATACACATATAAGTTCATATCCCCCCCCCCCCCGAAAAAATTTCCTGGCTACGCGCCTGATCAAAGCAGTATTGTTTTTAAGTAAGCAAGAATTGGCATTAAGAGGACATGGCGAGCGAGAAAATTCTTTAAACATGGGGGATTTTAAAGAGCTTTTAAAATTAATGATATCTAAATTAAAACAACGCCCTTTTATGAGGACATCACTGAGTGATTCGCAAGTTTAAAAGAAAAGAGGATTGATTTGACTTATAAAAAATAAGTAAGTTTTCTTTTTTTTTTCTTCTCAAGTTATCATTACAAAAGAAAATTCTCAGGAAACTTCGAATCAGACACGGATTAAAGCAATTTGGAGGATAGGAGCGGTTGGTTGAAATTTATGTCCATTTTATAGAAGTAAAATGGGATCTCTTACATTTTTTATGCAATTTCTTTTTTTTTTCTTTTTTTTTTTCCTGGATGAGAGCTTAATCCGCCAGCTTTCGAATTCGGTAACATACTTCACTTCAGTAATATACTTAAAAACACTGTAAAGATTTTCCATTCCTCGGGGGGGGGGGGTCATATGTTTCCGGCTGCACTAACATTTTTGACCACGGGCCGCCACTGCCTCTTGGAAGTTACGTCGTTTCTGCATATTTCATTTTCAAAATTTGTTTTGTGAACCTCCATTCAATAACCCAGGAGCCGCCAATTGGTGTGGGGCCCATTTTACTAATTGGAATTGTTTTTACGAGGGTCGTATACAAATTTTAAAAAGTGTCACTTTTTGAAAATTAACGAGATAATTTTTAATAGTCTTTCTTTCTTCCCTATTTCGAACATTGCTTACAATTTACATGGCCGACTTCTCTCTCTAATGCATAAAGAATTAAAAAGCGTTACCAACTTTTTGGTATATTCTGTACAGTGATATAAAAATGTACAGTTGCTCGTTAATTTATTTCTTCTTCGACATTTTACATGTACTGTTACTCTTGGTCTGATAGAAACAGCTAAAACTTTCCAGCATCTATATTTATCAGCGCGATTGGAAAAGGGAAGTTCTTTATCTTGTTTTCAGACATCCATATATGCATTGTTATCTAAATAAAGAAGAGTACCGAAGCCGATATCGGTCCCTTTTTCAAGATGTTAACTGTCAATGAAATATCTAATTTATTTTTACTCTTCCAGCACAGCAATTGTTCTCCCCCCCCCCACTCGCGAATTCCCTTCAGATATCTTTACACAACTGAATTTTCAAAAACATTAAATCCAAGATATTTATTTGAAGCTGTGTACAAAAAAATTTCCTTGATCAAAACAGTCTAACACTACATTTTGATCACTAACAGGAAATATTTTCAAAGATTTTTTGAAATAAAATGGCTCTCTGATTAGCGTTGAAAAGGACGCATTTGTAGTAAAAAATTTCTTTTGGTATAAAGAGATGGGTATTCCTTTTCTTTAGTCAGGTAAAAGTTACGCTGACCTATGGCGTGTAATCAAAAGCAAGTCTTATCTTCAAATTTTTGACGATCGCTTATGAAGTTTTTACTTCATTCTCTAATATATAATTAAGTACTTTTCATCTATTGTCTTCCTAAAAAAATTTAAAAAAGTTTTTGAATTAATATTCAAAATAAAAAATAAACTAAATCATAATTTAGTACCATAAGAGTTATTTTATGCGTTTGAAAAATATTTTTCATGCTTTATTTACTGGACCAGTTTTTTCGATTTGTTCTGGAAAACAAAGCCTGTTTCCGTGAGTCACACTACTAATTTACACCTCAGCTTTCTATTATTCAATTGTAATTGAGAGAACGTTGTTTTTCTTGCGCAGATTTATAACCATCAATTGTTTAGCTCAAAATACCCTCCAGGATTCGTGCTAAGAAAATTTGACTATCCCAGAGGTTTTGTTTGAATGTAATGGCGAACTTCTATGCGAAGCATTTTTTGATTTCATGTTCTTTCGATATCTAAATCATAAAATATCGAATATATCTTTATAAACCTTTGAAAAAATCTTTACATATTTTATTAAACTATGAGCAAAAATACACAACATTTAGTTATCGAAATTCCAAATCACTTCACACTTCAAGATTTAAGCTTAAGATTTAAAACCTCCAACAGTGTTGTTTTGTTAATGGAAAGACCTCTAGGGCTATCTGCCGAAGGCATGAACGTGGTGCAAAGGATTTTTTATGGTATCGCGTAACGCGTTTAAGGTAGCGTATCGTTGTAACACGTATTTACGTTACATCTGGAGAAAACCACCCAAACTTCCAGACTGTTTGATCGACAGCCGCGCGGTAGACCAGAATCTTGGACCTTCACACTTCAGCCATCTACTTTGTATGAGGTCTCTTAAAATTTGATGATACTTAAAAATGTTAATAAGTAATTGTTATTCTCTTGCAGAAACATTTTAAGGGGCCCTTCGTAAAATTTAAATGTTGTTCTTGATGCTTAATTTCTTGCACAATAATCTCATTGGTACTACGTTTTAACAAATATAGGTAAAATTTTATTGTTGGTATTTTTAATACATGGTCTTTTGCATGCATAAAAATAGGCATTTTTATTCAGATGTGGGATAAAAAAACAAAACATGGCTACAAATACAGTGGTAAATAGAGCTTTAAAAATTACTAATCGTAATGCAATCAACTCATAGAAAGACTTTTTCATTCCGTCAAATATTGGGGAAAATAGATCTTATTATAATGTTTTATGTAAAAAATTTTTGCTTAATGAGATGTGTGCAGCTGTTTTACTTTTAAACCAGAACCACAAATTCGTGCACTACGTTAGAATAGTATTTGGAGGTCCCTTCTACATTAAGTTATTGTTTCTATACTTGATATAGCACTATATGTAGCACTCATATATAGCACAACTGTGTTATGCAGAACGGAATCAGATGTTGCAGTGCTATGAATTGTTTGAAACCATATTTTAGAATTTCGACCCCCCCAGTAATGGCTACGCGGACAACAATTTAAGAAACTCTGATTTATACTCATGATTTAATATAGTTTAAATAAACAAATACATCTTCAGAACACATTAAATTCAACACTGAAAATTCTTTAACATTCAAACAAGTAATAATTATGTAGTTTAAGAATTTATAAAAGTGAATGTAATCCAGTTTAGTTATTGGTATCAACAAGAAAAATTACTTAAATTTTCAAATTTTGAAGTTTTTGTACTTCATGTCTGTTAATACTTAAATAATCTGATGGGCCAAATGTGGCCTTATTTGGTTTCAGATTCCGGGGATTTCGGCAAAAAGAAAGAAATTAATAAATTCTTCACCAACAAGAAGCGACACTGCATCCTTATTTTGATAGTTAATCAGTTAGCCTGAAGAATTATAGAAATACTCATTTCCGCAACAAGTGCCATTTTAGTATCCCTGATAAATCTGGTTCGATGAGAGAAACCCTCCGGTTTTCAAAAAAAAATACGTTCTTTGATTGTATGTTCATTGACGATTTATTGGACTTGCATAGATTATCAACACTCTTTTTGTATAAATCACACTTTTCGGAAGACCTCGTCACCAGAAATCAAAGGAGTAAAATCCAGAGAACGCAATAGCTAAAGAATTTCAAGAAAATCACGCCTAATAATATAATCCGATCGTGTGCAAAATGTTATCATTTCAACTTTCTGAACACATAGTACAATTATTTGCATTACAAGGTCTTTTACATTTTGATTATTCCTACTAGTCTGACTTAAACAGAATGAGGAGATGAGCACTATTTATTGCAAGGCCTAGAGAACTAATCACACGGTCTTCAATTATTGTGCTTCTAGCTTTTTAATTTTTATTGCAGAACTATTAATACAAACTATATTGCTTTTAAGGCTTTTTTGTCATTCTTTTTAAAAGTATCTTGCATTTTTTTCTCTCTGTGTCTTTATGTTTATTGTTTGTAGGATGAGGACCTGATTTGCATGGAAATGTGGGTTACGGCCAATTAGCTACGCTAGGGATCTAGGCCTGGGGTGGGACTACTCTCCGTGGGGAACTTTCTAAGGGGTCCTAACCCGTGCTTACGCTAAGTTTCGGAGAAAACCACGGAAAACTCCGAACAGTTAGGTCGGCGGACGCGACCTGGTTTCGAATCAGGCCTTCCGTCTCGCAGTTCAAAGCGATAGTGCTATGCTACTGGTGGGGGTGGGGTAGTAATTTGCATGGATTGAGTTCTAATTGTTCATATGAAACATGTTGAATAATCGCAACTCTAATTGGATCTGCGCATGCAGAATTCTCCAATCTAACTATAAGCAGAATAAGCTTATTGAATCGCATCTATCAATAATGTAAAGACCAAACGTACTGTCGAAGTTGTGATTTTTTTCAGAAAATTACTTGCCCCAACTGCTTGTACATAATTAAGTAACATACACATAATCAATTTCATTGTACATAACAAACTCTATTACTCTATTCCAGCAATTCCTTTCAAACTATTCATTTAATTCTACTGATACTAAAGGTCAGATAAAACAAAGTTTTCACATCATTAGCTACTGTTTAAAAAAAAAAAAAACTGTTTCATTCCACGGGTTTTCCTTTACATGCATATATGTGTAAGCTAGCTCAATAAGAAATTAAAAGTGGTATCACACCAGCTAAAATCGCGGCTTGTAGAAAGCGTATGCCGATAAGAATAGCGATAGCGGTACCCAGAAGCAATATTTGTTTAGTTTATCTGACATGCCACCGCAATATGAAATTTGTTTTGCTCTTCATTTGTCTGAAATACAATTCAAATATCGTTAACTAACAAAATTTGGCGTTTGTTTATTTTATAAAATATACGGAATTAATGTCTATATTTCTACGATCTTATGTTTTTCAGAATAGTTTCAAACTAGCACGCAAATATTGCACATGCTATAAAGAACTTGTTTAAAATGTAGTTTCAATGAAAATAGTGAAGTAACAGAAAAATGCATATGCTTTAGATTTCTGAAGAAATTAAATCCCTGTAACTGCTCAACTACACAAGAAATAGTGTTGAGAACTTCCAAGTTTAACGGTGATTGCTTTCATATTTATTCCAACACTATACACTAAACAAAAAATCATAAACTGCGTTGAAACTGTTGCAATACTTTGAAAAGCAAAATGGCGTTTTTTCCCTTATCTTTCTTATTAAAAATGTAACGTTAGAGGAATCGATCCACAAAATCATATATTTACCTTTACTTATAATCGTTGCCTTTCACAATAAAAGAAAGAGCATATAACATGAGAGATGACTAATTGGGCTTTTTTACAGTGGCGCACACAAGGTACTTTGTATCACGTTGTTTATTGGGTTATCTTGTAGAAGTTTCGGAGTGTGCTATGTAATAATAATAAATTTCTCGGTTATAATTTTTAAATTGTATATCAAATCAGCAATATCAGGTTAAAAATTCGTTAAAAGCTGTCTTCTCGACAGAATCGATTCCACAGTTCCTGAGAATCCGAAGAGTTGGGAATAATTCTCCTATAGTTTTTGCTTAAGGTTACTTTTAACAGAAAAAACCGAGTCAGTTGTAGAGATGAGACGGGCTCAGCCCGAGCCCGAAAGCCCGAGCCCGAGCCCGGGCCCGAACCGGGCTCGGGCTCTGTAATTCACAATTGCATTCGGGCTCGGGCGGGCTCGGGCTCGTGAAAAATTTCTCCTTTATTGAACATACTCCTTGAAACACATTTTAAAAAGTGATTCACGAGGAAAATAAAAGTACAGTCAACTCCGGTTATAGTGAACCTCTGGGGACCATCCAATTTCGTCCACTGGATCCGAAGTTCACTAAAACCCAAGTGTCTTCATGATGGATAGATACTGTATGTGAATTGGCACTAATGGTTTGTGTTCACTGTAGCCTTTGGTTCACTATATCCGGGTTTACTATCACCGGAGTTGACTGTACTTATAAAAAAAATAGCGGCACTGGCACCTAGAAGGTGCGTTAGGCTCTTTGGATATTTCAGAACGGCGGCTTATATTGATTAGTTAGTCATGAGATCCGACATTATTTGATAAACATGGATATATAAAGAATTAGAAAGTGCATAGAGAGTTTGCAACTCTATTTGTCTTTAATTTGCACAAACGACAAAATTCATTGTATTCTATCAATGAAGTATTTGGATTTTTTTTTAATATTTAACTGAAATTTCGGGCTCGGGCGGGCTCGGGCTCCAACTTAAATAATATTGCTCGGGCTCGGGCGGGCCCGGGCTTCAAAAAATGAGCCCGAACTTATCTCTAGTCAGTTGTACTTTAATAATATACGTTTTACAACACAAAAAAAAACCTCGGTAGTATTCTACCGAGTTTTGCTATGAAACAAAACTCAACCTTAGCAAATCATTTAGAAAAGTTAAACATTAAACAAAATTTCTTTTCTAATCTAGTCTCAAAGATTTTTACTTCCTATCGTAGAGCTTCTTCCCTTTACTGATGCATAATTTATAAACACCCTTGATTTTTTAATCTGACATTCATCTTCACTCTATCCAGCTTTCTGGATTTACCGTTACTTATTCGTCGCTTATCAGTGAGCAGCTTTCCACCCCCTACCGATCCTTTACTTTCTTGTGCTCCGGAGAGCTGAAAGCTTAAGACACTGTTTACTTCCCGCTGTAAACGCCATTAACTTCTTCTCCATCTGTAAGAATACGGCATATGTCAGTATCATTCAATGTCTGGGCACACAGCATTCTTTTCCGGGGCAGATTCTTCGAGAGAGAGAAGAGGGAAAACATGTTTACTTAACGTGTATTTCATTATTGCTTTCTTTTTCCCTTATAAATGCTAGAACATTCACCGTTGTTTATTGATTTATTTTTGAAAAAAAAAAAAAAAAGTTATGAATTTTTCTAAACAAACCCCATTCGTCTGCCTGTTCAAATATGCTTTTTTAATTCTGGCCATAATAAATAAATTTTTTAAAGACATAAATTCAACGATCCTCGGAAATCTCGTCCAGAGTATTAACTATTTTGCAGTTCAGATTAAAAAATGTTATAGAGACAGACTTCCTTTTACTACAACTTAAACTGCTGCTCACTTTTCTTCGATTACTGACTCTAAAATTCTTGAGATTAATAAAAATGAATAAGTCTTATGAATGTACTTTGTGAGCTGCTGGTACTGAAAATTAAATTACAGAAATAGTTAACTCTGAAACGCATAAGAGATTTATAAGCAGAACGATAAGATTGTGCAGTATAGTTCCTACATTTTAAACAAGTTTTATGCATTAAAGTTTTTATATAGTTTACGTGACCGAAATTTTGCAGAAAATTTAATTTCTCGTTTTATTTCTGGAATAGTTCTTTATATTAAACGCATGCGGCATTAAAGTGGCATAGCAATAATCAATATAATATTGTAGCTGCATTTTTAAACGACAACCAAACTGTTGTCGATACATCACAGAGTAGCAAAAATAGTAAAAAATGTAAAATCAGTGAAAATATGAACGCCACCTTTAATAGTGATTTTTAAAATTGATAATGTGAATAATTTCATATTGTAGTAGTTTCTTCTTCGCACTAATAGTAGGAATTGCCAGATTTCTGATATTTAATTGGTAATTAGCATGTTATTTAGTAGTTACTTCATCAGTGTTATTTTTGTGGTATGACGCGGTAATAAAAAAATGATTTTAGCCTGTTAAAAAAAAAATTGTAAAAAGGAAGTGATGAACTCATTTCGCATGAATTTTTCTATGTATGAGCACAATTTTCTCGATAATTATCAAATCCAGAGATCTTTTCGCGTACCAATCTAACAATTTCCACTTAAAAACGTTAAAATTATTTTCAAAAATTAAAGCAGTTTTTGATAACTGTCGAAATTTGAATCTCCAGGTATTGAAACACATGTTAATGAGATTAGAACATTAATACAAGAGGTTTCAATAATTATATTTACTGACGCGGTGTTGAACTTGCAGTAATTTGAATTTTAGAAGGTTCGGGCGGTTTTGCAACTTGTTTACAACTAAAGATCGATTTCTAGAGCGAGTCTTTAAGAATTTTTTATAACTGATTGTTTCATGTAATAAAATAAAGAGCAATATTTTGCGAAAAATACATATAAAAATGTATTTGTGGGGAACAAATAATGATACTGAATTTTTTAAAGGGGGAAACAAATAAGCAATGTTGGTAAAATTTGTGTATTCATTTACACTTATATAAACCACATATTTACGCCATTTTATATGTTAATAGACTGATGATCATATTTTATTCGATACTTTTAAAGTGGGAATCGCTGCAAGCTGCTATGCATGTTAAGATGTTAACTACTACAAGTAAACCAATTCCTAAAACACGGGACTAATATTTTTTTTACATTTTTAAGGAAGAATTTTTAGATAATTTTTTAAAGAAAGACATGTATCCACCCTCCTTGGAGAAAGAATTTCAAAATGTCCTGCAATTGTTTTTTTAAGTATTCGCGATTGTTGTATTTTACAGCAAGAATTTTATAAATATCTGTTTTTTTCCTTTGGGATTGAGAGAGGTATGTTAAAAGAATGTTTTGGCCTCCCCCCCCCCTCCCCAACAGGTTACAGGTAAAATGCTGTCTAATCTAGCAATAACGTTAACACTCACATACATGCCAAATTTCTAAAACAGTAGAATCTCTCTATATCGAATCCTCCCTACAACAAATTTCTCCGTATAACGAAATATTTCATCGGAAGGCAACTCTAAGGCATAAATAACATAAAAAATACTCTCCATATAACGAAGTGTTTGTCTCCCTATAAAGAATTTTTTCTGACTTATTTTTGAGGTGTTTTGTCATTTTTGAAGAAAGTTTTTAATTTTTGAACATTCAATTCACACAGACCGTCTGCTGAAACCACCTCGCATTGGTCATTCCAGAGATAACTTTTAAATGTCAGTTTTAAAATGTGAAAATTTTTATGAAAATTTAATATCACGGAATGTAAAGCAATGTAAAATAATGGAATTTTTCAAGTGATTCGATAATTGTCTTCACTTTTGAGCATTTCATTTATTCATTAAAAAGTAAGAATACATAATTTTAATAAACTTATAATACTTACTAATTTATTTTTAATTGAAAGTCATAATCGAATACTTTTAAACACTGAATTAACTAAAAAATTTGTAATACTTACTGAAATAACTGCGAAAATATTTACTCTCTGTACGACGAAATTTTCTCTATAGCGAATTTTTTAACTGGAACCGAGCCAGTTCGTTACAGAGAGATATTACTGTATTTACCTTCAGTAGTTTTGACTACGCGAAACTTTGACATAGAAGAAAACGACATTACTTTTCCGGTACACCAAATATGTAATATTTTACATTGAAAATGCATAATTTTAAAAATATAGCATAATTACTTGGGGGGAACATGTGGGAATGGATTAGAAATTAAGATTAATCAATTTGCTCCAAAGGAAAAAAATAAATGATTTGTATATATTACAGGAAAATGCGTTATCTGGATCACATCAAAGAGAAAATCAAATGAAGTATCGTAATTCTTGATAAATGCTCATATTTTGCTGATGGGTGTACTTTTACATATTTTAATTACAACAAAACTACATATAACATTACATATAACAAATTACATATAATTTAATTACAACAAAAATATAGCATAATTACTGGGGGGGCATGATGTGGGAATGGATTAGAAATTAAAATTAATCAATTTGCTCCAAAGGAAAAAAATAAAAGATTTGTATATATTAGAGAAAAATGCGTTATCTGCATCACATCAAAGGGAAAGTAACTATCGTAATTCTTGATGGATGCTCATATTTTGCTGACGGGTGTACTTTTAAACGGTCAAATACTTCCAGATTCTTTCCCATGCTGTGTTAACTCCAGACAATGTATAATAGTGGAGGCTTCTGACCTATTTCTTTTTGCTGGAGAATTATTTACAGAAGCATCAAACCTAAAACATCACTTAGACTGGGGGAGGCGGACTAACTTCAACCATGACACGATGACAAGCAGAGAAAAGGTTGATGATCAAATTAGCTCCCATCCGAGTCGCACCTAGTTCGCTAATGGAAAGTAACTTAGGCGAGGAATTTCACTCTTATGCCTATAACGACGTAATATGTTTGTACTCAGGTCATTTTAAGGGATGGCAAAAGAACAGTTGTGTTTTTGTGTTTGGAAATTTTATGGTCAGCTTGTTTTGAAAGGCACTTCGTCTTTTTCAGGTATCCCATCATCGGAACGATAAAGGCTCTGATAAAATGCCTTTGTCACTGCATACATTTGTTTTTATAAACACAATAGCATTCAGCAGTGTGGTCGCTGAAGGTAAGTTGTATTTTTGTAATTAAATTGACGATTTTGCATGTTTGATTTTTACAGAAGATTCCAAAGCATCTGTAATGAAAACAAGACTGTCAAAGAAATCAACATCATCGTGATTTATTCTTTTTTTAAATCCCATTTAAATAGGTGCGACAACATTTTATTTATTTTTACAGTGTGTTAATGCATTATTTGAAAAACTACTAATGATTAGTAACTTCAAAATTTCAGTTAAGTTGAAAATTATGCGAGACTAATAAAATGCGTAAGGATTTTTTTTTTTCCCCCTCGGAAGACAATTATTTTGAAAGCAAGTGAACTAACTAATAAATGCACTTGATTTTTCTTGAAAAGACAAAGTCTGAAACAAAAATTCAGAAACTAAATGGCCGACATAGATTAGTATTTCTACTTATTATGTTAATCAAATATTAAAATATTACATATTCAATAACAAACGAGGTTTAAAAAGATTATTTTGGCTTCTAAAGACCATTTTTCAAATCCACAAATTCCATGGAGTCTTATTGAGGTTATCAGGTAAGTTTCAAACCCTTCTTCATGGTTTAAGTTTTCGGTGGTTTGAGAGACGGAAAAGTTTTTATGTGAGTTTCAGCTTCTTCAATAAAATGCCAGTGAAGAAAAAACAAATTATAATTTTATCTTGGAGAGAGAAAAAAAAAACTCATACAATTTACATACCCCTGTTTGTAAAAAAATGGGGCAGCATGAAAGAATGACGCGAGTTGAAATTTTCAGGAAATGCAAATTATATTGTGTAAAGCAAATGATTAAAATTTCAAAGCCACTACGCATGCGTGGGCTGAGCAGCGCCCTCTGTACTGCTGATGAAACCTCATAAATAAAGGGCTGTAGCGGCGTGTTTAAAATAGTCTGCGTTTATCTGTTTGTGGTAAACGTGTGAAGTGAGACGTAACTATGCCTCGTTAGCAGCAGAGGGCGAAATTTGAACAACTTACGGAGTTTGAACGGGCCTTCATCATCGGCCTTCCTGAAGGAGGATTTTCCTATCGTGCAATAGTAGCTCGTGTGCATCGTAACAGCAGCTCAATGATGCGAGTTTGGAAGCAGTAGACCAAGGAGGCTCAACTAATGGAGAATCCCATGTTCCCCGTTTTTGAAGCCAAAACCACGCCCCTTCATCCCCCTAAAACATTGGATATCGTCATTGGAAAACATGTAGATTTATATATTTGAAATTACACAATAAAAAACAAGTTAATACGTGTAAACAACCTTCCATAAACGTAAAATGGATAAACAAATAGGTTAGTAACTCTTAAATTATTTTTAGTAACAATTTCCGGAACTGGTTTTTCAATACATCTCTATGCGTTCTTCAATCTTTTTGGGAGATAAGGGGGCGTGGCACAGGCTTCACTTTCCTAGCACTGCGTAGCGCAAACATGGGCGCCTCCATTAGTTAAACCTCCTTGCAGTAGACAGACGAGAACCGGACAACTCGAAAACCCGGGACTGGATACCGAAAAATGACGTCAGTGCGCACGATGATAGACACTTGGTCCGCATGGCGCTGATGGAGCGAATAGCTTCATCTAAACAGTTAGGAGCACATTGGTCCACTGCATTATAGGCTTACAAGTGTATCATTCTCTGCTTTATCAATTCGTCGATGTCTGCTGCGCCGTGGACTGCGTGTACAAACTCCTTCATACAGGATTCCTCTCACGCGAAACCATCGACAACGATACTTCCCGGAGTGCATTATCGAACATCATAGTGGACGAACACCCAGAGTGATGGTCTGGGGTGCGATTACGTATCATGGATGGTCTCAGCTGCTACGAATTGTGGGTAATCTTAAGAGCGAGAGGTACATCGGAGAAGTTCTGGAACCCTTTCTTTCAAGGCCTTCCTGGAGCTACCTTTTAGCAGGATAATGCCCGCCCACGTGTAGCAAGGAATGAAAAAGACTTCTTTTCAGCAGAAAACATAGTTTCTTTCGTGGCCTGCTTATTCGCTGGATATGTCATCTATTGAACATATGTGGGATTTCCTTGATCGGCTTCTCGCTCGTGATCCTCGTCTCGTCACAGTTTCAACAAATGAACTCTGGGTTTGCCTACAAGAAATATGGAATGCTCTTCACATTCAACACACACATTCAAAATCTGTCCACGTCGTATAGCAGCACTTATTCCAGTGCATGGTGGTCACACAAATACTGATTTCGGACACTTAATATTCATTTTTTGCTTTGAAAATTTAATCATTTATTTGTACTAATACAAGTCGTTTGTGAATTAAATTTCATTTGATTCTGGATTTAAATTTCATTGGATTCTTTTATGGTGCTGCATTTTTTTCAAACAGGAGTTTATTTACAGTATGGAAGGCGTAATTGGGCAGCCAAATAAAGAATGTGGCCTAGTTTTCCTTAGAGTGCGATAATCACACGTTTTATAAACACTGTTATAGGTCACGCCGCCGATGAATATCATACATAAGAGCAAGTAAAGCATACCTAGACGTGTGTGCATATGACTTTGGCCCTAGATTGCAAGCATAACTAATTTTCGAAAGAAATGGGCTTTTAAGGCATTGTAAAACATGCCTATGTTCTATCATTTCTGAAAAGATTTTTGTGTGTGTGTGTGCGTGTGTGGAGGGAGACCTGCAAAGTCGGCCAATAGCCTTTTGTTAAAAGCTGACCCCAATCCCCCCCCCCTATAATTTTTGGAAACTACTCCTATGGATAAAACTGGAGTCTTGGATAAATGATTGGTTTCTGTTGACTGATATTTGAAAGTATGATAAAAACATGCACACATTTAAACTACGGCATTTGATGGATGGAGTAATGTAATTCTTAGGTAAAAACAAGAACTTCTCAATATTTCACTTATGTTAGAATAGTTTATTTGTCACTTACTTCATTTCTTGAAGACAGTATCGAAGGGAAATATATAAAACCGCAAAACATTGACTTAGGCTTTTATTCCTTACATATTGATCACAGACACTTGCAATTAATGACAAAGTTACGTAAAACAGAGTACAGAATTTTACAGTATCAATTAAAATTTTCCAGACATTAAATTTTAAAAAAAATACAAAATTTTAAATTTTACACTGCCCCCGTACAAAAAAAAAAAAAAATCCTATTCACTAAAGTGCGCCCCACACTTTAATTAGGTGATGTACAAAATTTCAGTTTTTCACCATAAAAAAGCTCAGAAATGTGAAAATAAATATATGTGGACTTAAACCACTTTTTCATGGCTCTGGAAGAAAAAAAAAATTACATCGGAAGATCGCTTTCAGGGGCTGTACACAAATTGTGAGAGTAAACAATGATTGCATGAATGCATAATACTATTGGCCTTATTGGTACTCTATAGCCCCTGACCAACTTTGTTTAAACATATCTCTGAGGCTTTTCATGGTAAAAGGTTGAAAAGTGACGTAGAGGCCGACTCGCTAAGCTCCGTTCCCATAAGAACACGGAAAGTGAAGCAGCACCGGATCGGCCAGTGCTTGGGAGGATGGAGGATGAAAACCTCTCTCGTCTGGCCTGCTGTGGAACCGTGGACGCTAATAGGAGCTGGTGCACGTAAAATTTGTTCGTGGCTCCAGTGTCCTCCATATTCAAACGAAACCACTGGGGATGCCGATTTCAGGTGCTAGGTCTCTCATTTGGAATTGGTTCAAAATTAATAGACCCGAACAAAGCCGGACTTCCCCCCCACAGGGACTCATTATAATGGAAGCCGTCCCCCATCTCCCATTGCCGTCTTATATGGAGGGTCTGGCATCGCTTCGCGGTTGCCAGAGGGCATAAGAAAAACAACAAAAGATGGAAATCTTTTACATCACCTAATTAAAGATGGAGCACATTTTACTGATTGGGAATATTTTGTACGGAAGCCGTACGGAAATTTAAATTTTGTATTTACAGTGAATTCTTACTTATACACCGCCTCTTTTATACGTCTTTTTCACTTATACGACGATTTTCAGTGTTCCTAGCTCTATATAGGAAAATAATGATATTATCATTCGTTTATGCATCGCTCTGAAATAAATATTTCATGTACCGATTTTTTTTAAAGCAAAAATTTAATTCTTTTTTCTTAAATAGAAATAAAAAATTATAATTTATTTTAATAAAAGGTTTAACAAATAAACAATCTTTGCCGTATATGAAAGGAAATGTGTTGCCCGATCCAGAGTTCATTTTTCCAGTAGCCTTTCGATCTTTGCTGTTTCTAGAAGGACATTATTCAAAATACACACGAATTTCGAGTGGGGTGTCTTATCTGTTTACCACCCACACAGAAAACCCATCCATCTTGAATCTGCAAAAGTTACTCCCAATCATGTGGAAGTGTTAGAAGTTTTGTACTCTATTCGGTATTTTCAATTTAATTCAGCTACTGAAAATCCCTTTTCTCATTTGTATGGACTTGAAAAAACTGTTTCTGAAATTCATCGGCAAAAACAAGCATACATCACGGATTATTTTATAAGGTAATAAATTAAGGTATGTTACACTTTCTGTTTTCTTTGCATAGCTATAATAATAAACAAATCATTATAAACATCAACATATAATCTTCAGAAACTTTCTTATTCGTGCTCTGATTGCAATTTATGCTGCGTTTTAGAATTTGAATGGCCTTTTACACTTACGCGTCTCTCTCACTTATGTGGTTTTTTTTTTCTGTTGGTGCTTGGGTCGGCGCATAAGGGAGAGTTCACTATATTTTAATTTCATCTCCTGAAAATTTTTATCGAGACCATGAAACTCTATACCTCTTCTTTACGTAACTTTGTTATTTATTGTACTTTTTTTTTTCAGTGGGCGGGCATTTTTAGCCATCAGACTTTTTTCACTACTAAGAACCACTAGCCATTTAATTATGGGAGCAGCCTATGGGGGGCCAGAATTACCTCCCTATGAAGGGACGGACAAGCTAACATCCATGTCCAAGCCGCGATTTGAACCCGGCACCCAAGATAATGGTTTTTAAGCCACTTCACCACCTGAATGGCAATTTATTGTGCATGCCTATGATCAATATTTAACGAATAAAAGCCTATATCAGTGCTTTGGGGGCACCCTGTGTATGTATATATATATACACTCACACACAGTGCCCACTGATTAATAAACTCATTGGTTAATAAAATCACCGTTTAACCTGATCAAATGGAAAAAATCTTTACAAAAACACTGAAAGAACCCCTCTTAATTAAATCAGTACCGCCGATTAATAAAATCAAACAATTTCCATCACAAAAGAAATTCTCTCAACTGGCAATGGTTAGCAAAAAACTTGAGAAATGCAAAATCAAACAAACAAACAACTATCTGAAAGAGAACAGCTTGCACTTAAGTTTGTTTCACCTACCATCACCGATGTCTTACAACTATAGACACAGGTATTAGAAAGGTATGGGACAGAAAAGCTGCGACAAAAATCGTTGTCTTGATTCTATATCATATTAATTTATCATATACTTCTTGATTCTATATGATATAACTATCATACACAACACTATTATTTTAACATGCACCCATTGAAATTACGAAATTATTTCAGTTACACATTAATATTAATATATTTTTTTCAGAAACTATTTACATTTAGAGAAATAGTTCTAAGGTCAAAAAACGCTGCTGTGAAAAACAGCGATTTTACAATTTCTGTCAAAGCCAATTATGTTATCAAGTGATCAGAGAATTCAACAAGTATTTGTTTACAGTATCTTGATAGTGACGAAAACCTCTTTACTTCGGAGTTACTTATAGCATACATATACTGAACACATTATTAGTCACTATCGTCTTTGCAAATTTAAACGATTGGAGTTACACTTTTAAAAAATCACTTTATGAGGGATCGTTAGACATAAAAATTAGCGGCTTGAAAGAATCAACTGGCTCAGAACGAACCCGAGTTTATTAATTAGCGGGCACTGTGTTATGAACTTATTCAAGGAAAAGCCATTTTGCTGTCATAAAATATTCTATTTATTATTTTACTTTATATATTCTAAGAAAACTTGATGACTAAACCTCTCTCCTAGGACCACCAAAAAAACTAACGTCTGATGGCAGCAGATCAGTCATCTTTGCTCACGTAAATGAAACAGTCATTCTGAAATGCCCTGTCGAGTCCTCAGGTTTAAGTACTTTCTATGAATGGACGAAAGGAAACGAATCTATGTACATGAGTCAAGGCTATGAGATAACACCTAAAGGCTTCCTAAAAATCAAATGGGCAGCAAATCATCACTCTGGAATGTACACATGCGAAGCTGTCAACGGATATGGAGCCACTCAAGTTAATTTAACTTTGGTCGTTCTTAGTAAGTACAATGCTTCCCATTTGTTTTGCAAGTAGGAAACTGCGCGGCAAAATCAAAAACACACTTCCCAGTCGAAAGCGATAATGCAGATTCTTTTTTACATGGGGAAAAAATTAGTTGATTGCGAATTTTTCTTTTCTGTAAAGATGTTTCTGTACGAGAAAATTGTACGCAAAATATGTACTTACCGCTATTACTTTATTACTTAACCTTTTACAGGCCAATATTCCCGATTGGGAACATCAAATTAAAAATTTTATCAATACTGACTTGAAAAATTACGAAATAAAAATGAAAGATGACTTGATTTTCTGAAGAAGTTGCCTTTCTATCATTATTTAGGAAACTGAAAAAAAAAAAAATCATGAAAATAGCCATTTTCATAAATTTTTACAGAGCTATCTCGATACTCCCACACGCCCTTCAAACTTAATTCATACTTTTACTTAAATTTAAGAATTAATATTTCATTAATTCTTAATATTTAAACTAGCCATCAGTATATTCAGTTTTTGAAACCAATGTAAAAAATTATGTTCACAGAAATGGCCCGTGCTCCCAATTAGGGATGGACGCGAGACGAAGAAGCGTCTCGCGTCTCGCAAAATAGGCTATAAGCTTGTCTCGTCTCGCAAAAACCCCTATATCGTAATGTTAAAAATGTGTGTCTCGTCTCGCAAAAAAGCTGTAAATCTCTGTCTCGTCTCGCAAAAAAGTCGTCTCGCGTCCATCCCTACTCCCAATTGGAAACAGTGAAATTTGTATATAAAAAATTCCCATATAAATTACTAACATCCTTTAGCTAACGCATTAGAAGTCAAAATATGCAAAAAACTAATTTAAAATATCCATGGATCTCAATGCGGTCTGTAAAAGGTTAAATTTATGTGTGGAAACTTGAATTCTTCATCAGACATCTTTTTAAACTGCACCAAAACGCTTTAAAGTATAAGCTACAGTTCAGTCTTGTAGAAAAAGAAACATTTCATACCTGATTGAAATTATCTTTTGTATGTAGCTTTTTGAGTTGAAGATTTCATTTTCTAGCATAGTCAGATAATATAGACGCACACGCCGTGATCGGAAACATTCAAAAGCCTTGCAGATAGTTTGCGGAAATTCCGGAATTTTATGCATAACATGTACTTCTGTGCGTATACAAGTTACACGTGCTCATTGTATATATTAAGTATTCTGTTATCACGAGCTATTGTGAGTTTGCAGACAGTTTTGGATTATGTGCGCAGATACTTAAGCTGTTTCATGTTAATATGTTTTCTATCAATTCATTTTTGTGTTCAAAAGAATAGTTATTAACAACTAATGCTATTCATTACAAAAGAGCCTACCTTTTAAATTATCAGGAAGACTTTCCAAAAAAAATTCTGAATAATGCATTGATTTTTGTTAATAAGATCTCGTTATTACAGTATCTATAATTTCCTTTAATATATAAACTACTCTTAACTCAGATAAGATTTGTTCCTTTTAAAACTAATACATGTCCAATTTTTACGATTCAAAAACAGATAATTAAAAGTTAACAGTAAGTCTTTTTAACATAAGACTTTAAACTAGTTTATATTTCTATGGACTAATCATAAATTTATTTTATGAGTCGTACAATATTTTGGAACTTTCAATGAATCTCTCTTTAGCTCAGTTATACAAACAAAATTAGTGATCTCTCTTTTTTTTTTTTTTTTCATTACTTATTTCCAGGTTCAAACTTGGAAGACAAAGGCTTTACTATGACTCTTCACAATTCAGCAAGCAGAATTCACTTAGGTAATTAATTTTATAGACTTTTACATTAACC
The DNA here is from genome assembly GCA_038373885.1 of Cheiracanthium punctorium. Taxonomy (NCBI): domain Eukaryota; kingdom Metazoa; phylum Arthropoda; class Arachnida; order Araneae; family Cheiracanthiidae; genus Cheiracanthium; species Cheiracanthium punctorium. The sequence continues at coordinate 772,768 of JAWZYV010014119.1, forward strand.
CCTTAACCCTTTAACGCGCAGTGTTCCCGCTCTGCGAACACCAAACTCTGACGTTTTGACTGTTGCCAGTCAGGAAGAATAAGTCTGGTTTCTATAAAAATAGTTGGGGGTGACATAGCTCCACGAGAATCCTTTACTTTTTAGCACGTCCTTTCCCGCAAAAAAAAAAAATTGTCACGATTCTTTATAACAGCACTGACATCTGCTGAAAAACGGAAGAATGCGAGAACAGCTGGATAGATTGCCCAATGCTGAAAAAAGGGCAGTCGTTGCCATCGCTCGACTTAACTACCAGCAAGATGGCGGACGATCGAAACGTTCATCGCGGGCCACAGATCTAGAGATCCTTTTTTGACGCAGTTGGCTGTGCGGCACAGCAAGCTGTCGTCAAAAAAGGGTCTCTAGATCTGTAGCACGCGATGAACGTTTCGATCGTCCGCCATCTTGCTGGTAGTTAAGTCGAGCGATGGCGACGACTGCCCTTTTTCCAGCATTGGGAAAGGGTTGCGCCTCAAAGGGTTAAGCCTCGCTCCCGTCGAAATCACGGGCAGAAACGTTAAGAGTAATTATTTTTAACAGAAAAGTTAAAAATAATTATGCTTAAGAACTACTAGAATTGAAGACTAATGTTGAAATTATTTTTTGATACTACTGAATATTTTTCGTTAAATAATTAAGAAAATGGCAACTGATTTTCCTTCTAGCTGCTCCAAGTATCACAAGACGTGCATCTTCATTCACGGCAGAGTTAGGTGGTGAAGTACTGTTCCACTGCATCTCAAGCGGCCGGCCAATGCCTCAAATTTTCTGGCTGAAGGAGGGTCATTTGATTAAAGGCTCGATCAACTACTTTTCCAAGAAAAAAAGCCACTCAACGCTGAAAATAAAGGGACTCACGAAATCTGCTGCTGGAGACTATAAGTGCATAGCGAAAAATACACTGGGAGAAGATGAGATGGATTTTAAATTGCATATAACAGGTATGTGTTGCTACACTGACTACAAAGGGATTTAGTTTTAGAGACAGCATACATGATAATTTTATTCGTTATTTAAAGAATCATATAAGTCATAGTTAAATTGAATAGGAAAGCAAAGTGCACAATCGAACAACTTCTCCTAGGGCAGATGTTATTTTTGAAGGCCCAAGAGCTCGGGGACACCCTGGCACTCGGGTTCCGGCTTTAGAAAGTGACCCCTACTCAAAGATAATTTCATTTTCTTTTCATAAAACTGATTTCATTAAACACAGCAAGTTTTGCCCCTTAATCTTTCTTTAACCTTTATTATGGAACCATTTTTTTTCCTGTCAACCGCAAAAATTTATAAGCAAGGGTTTGTTTCCCGATTAATACATATGGTTTCTACAGAATAACTGAAGGGTATCAAAAGGATGTGTCAGTCACATACTTTTAAGGGGAAAAAATATGTTATTAAAAATTAATGCCGAGATTTAACGCATTACTGAGGACATCTGAAAAAAAAATGGTTGTCCATTAAAGGGTTAAAACATATACCGTGCTAGTCGGCATTTGCAAAAACTAAAATATTTATTTAAAAAAGTAGTCAAGAGTTTTTCTACAAGACTTTTCAGGAGAACTGTACTTCTACTAAAGTGTCTGTTCTATTAGTACTAAATAAAAATATATATTTTTTCAATGTTTGTAAAGAAAAAAAAAGAGACTTGAGACCCCAAAATTTAAAGCATCCCTGATAGAGATAAACATTCTTCCTGTGTAGCCCTTTTGGTTGTTGCTGTCCTACATTGTCATGCATATGGGTTTCTTGGAAACATTGGATTTGTGCATAAAACTTGAAAGACAAGAAAAGACTGTGTTGGGGAATCTCCGCTGTGTCATAATCGCTTTCACCACGTTGCCGGCCAGAGGATGATCCAGACGGTTAAGGCCCCTGCATTTTCATTAATATTTATTTTTATACATTCCAAATAGCATTCATCAATAATCGCAGAATAACACAACAGACGTGCAAACATGAGGAAAGTGACAGCCATGGGTTAAGGAGATTCGAACCCCAGACCTCACCGCTCGCAGGCGGGTAGCGGAGGCAACTTCGTGAACTCTCTCAGCTAAGCTCCCTGTATTTCTTTAAAAAAATGAAAAGCAACATTAATATTTGAAAGTATTTCATTTCATTAAAAAAAAAGAAAAAGTTCGTTATATAAACCATGAAGTTCGCCCCCTTCCCTACTAGCAATTTTGCTCGGGCTTTCATCGGCTCGCTACGTGGCCGGTGGTAACCCGAGCAAAATAGCTAATAGGATTCCAACTGCGGGAGTCACTAGGTCTTATGGAACACTACTGATTCCAAGTACTCATAATGCACTAGATCTTTCCAAAAAATTTCGCCAGTGAGTTCATTTTCACCCCGTCGTATATTATTTTAATTTGTCTGCAGTTTGTCTAGAAGAAAAGAACTCGAACCGAATAAGAATGCAAAAAGCATAAAGTTAAAAAATAAAAAAGCAAAACATTATGATTTCTTATTGCTTGTGTTTGCTAAAGGCTTTGAAAACGTTGTGAAGGAAGAAAGCAGAGAGGAAGAAAAAAGCAAAATAAAAATTCGAAATGAAATCTAATTTAATAGAGCTGAAGTAGATTAAAGATACGTTGAATCAAATTATTATATACAGGGTGTCTCAAAAAGGTGGTAACAAGCTTTAATTCTTTATCTATTGCAAATAAGTTGTTAATGTAAATTGAAAAATGTTCAAAATAAGATAGGAAAAAGGATTGGGTCAAGAAAGATTCCTTACGTTAATTTTCAAAAGGCTGCACTTTTTAAATTGGTATACGACTTCCGTACAAAAAAAAAAAAAATCTCAATTAGTGAAATGTGCCCCTTACACATGAGGTGATGCACAAAATTTCAGCCTTTCATCATAAAACATCTCAGAGATATCTGTGAAGAAAGATGATCGGAGGCTTTACATGAATTTGAATGTGAACGTGGGGGAATTTTTTTTTTTTTTTTTTTTTTTTTTTTTTTTGAAATTTCTGTACGATCCTTGCAATGCGATCATCCGACGTTATTTTTTTCCCAAGTGGGAATTTTTTGTATGGGGATCGTATACAAATTTAAAAGTGCAACTTTCTTCAAATTAACGAGAAGAATTTTTTCTTGTCGTTGTCTTTGCATTTGGCAAGTACAATTGTACTAACTAAAGAAATTCAAGGTGAAACAACACTAATGAGAAAAAGGGCTCATTCCTAAACGCTCAACTAGAGCCACTCGTGCAACTAGTTCTAGTTTTAGGTGTTCTTAAAGACTCCGTTTTTAACCTTTTGCATCACCGTCTTGCAGATCTGCAAGCAGGCATAGGAGCTCTAGATTGAGCAAAACGGAAAAAACTCGTTTCCTACAAATAGTAGCAATACTAGTGGCGTGAGCAAGCATAGAATGGCAGAAACTTAAATTATAAGGGTATTGTCAATTATTTTAGAACAATCTGTATTTTAAAAAGTACTCGTATCGAAATATTTTCCTTCGAACTTATTTATTTTTCTAAATTAATACAATGTTCTCTTTTACATTGACGGCCCCATGTTAGTGGTATAAATGGCATGCGTTTTTGGCATCAAAAAGCGCACTATTAGACGCATTAAATACTTCATCCAAGGTATTCCTAAATCTATGTCTGCAGCATACCAATTAAAGCTGTATAAATTAATCATGGCGTATAAAAAAATATTTGAATGACTGTTTTTTCTAGAATAACGTGAGTATAAAATATTTTTTTTTTAATTCTGAAAAGTTTGTGATCATTAATTAATAGTTAACACGAAACTATGTTTTATCCCACTATTGGCTATTGCAGCAAATACAGTGCTTTTTCGTGGGTCAACCTTACAAGAATGTTAATGATTTTCTAAAAAGTTCTCTGCTTATACTGTTCACAAACACTTCAGTACGCTGCAAATATATTTTCAAGTAATTAAAAAAAATTAAAAAACCGTTTTATTGAATTCTACTACAAAAACATTTTGGTCAATAAATTTTGCATGAATTACAAAACTGGAAAATACAAATTTTCAGTATGTTTATAATCTGTTTCTGCACACTGCAGTTTAAAAAACAGAATTAAGTTGTTGAGCTATAAAGGGTTAAAATGAAACCGGTTGACCTTTGTTCTTAAAGTAATTTGACTGCAGTTAGTTAATAAACTAAATCAACTGAGACAGGAGCCAGTTGATTTAGTTTCCGGCTATTTGTTTAGAGTTCCTTTCGTTCTGATGGGACGTTTTGTGATAAATAAACGCACACCCAAGCAACTAAACTGAAAAGACTGAAGTCACTCTCAATCTCGAAAGAAACTAAGATCACTAACCACACCAGTTTCACTTTCTACCAGTTTTTACACGAAAACTAGTGGTATGAATTGGTGAGTATACGGACACGTCCAAAGTTTATAAAATCAAACATATTTGAGTCAGAAATGAATTCGCTTTATAATTTTAGCGATAGCCCACTATGGTAAAATTATCATGTCTTCATTTATTTTTACTCCTTTCTTCCAGAACCGTTACCTCCTCCTAAAGTCTTATCTTTAGACCCACCAATTGTGACAATTCCAGAAGGTTTGACTGCCGTTTTTGTATGTCAGATTGAACACAGGCCTGGATTAAAATTGCATGTAAAGGTTTGTGGTTCTTCAGTCTTATCATTATTAATGAAATTATTAGAAAATGTTATCTAAATGCTACTAATTTTTAAAAAATCCTTTATCTACTAGACGTGGATTTTCACTGCCATATTAGAGACCTACTTATGAAATTGAATCCTTTATCCTTTTAAAAATAGATTATGTAATATATTTTTCGAAAACAGTCGAATGTTTAGTAGCTGGGCTGATTAGAAATTATAGGTTATCGTTAAGAGCAGTGTCAGCGATTAATACTAGTAAGAGAAAAATTTTGTTGACAATTAAATTGTGCACCAGAAGAAAAACAAAATGCATTTTTTCATGGAAATGCGGGTATGGATAACGATCGTGCAATTAGTTCGAGATGCTGGGAGGTTTATTGACATATACAGGTTTGCCAACAGTCAAGGAAACCCTGAAAAATCTGGAATGGTCAAGAAATTTTATTTTAACAAGAAAAAATCAGAGAAAATTGAAAATTTTGGCTAAAAACCAGAAAATCATGTTCAAAAACAAAAGTTATTTAAAGTCTGCATTTATAAATAATTTTTCATTAACAATTTATCTCAAATGCTCTATAAATATGTCTTGATACAGGTGCACAAAAAGTGGCGCATGTAGAATTTTTGAAGGGGAAGGACTAGTTAAAAAAGAAATTAAAACATTGCTTTAGCGTAACATTTTGTTTAGTTTTAAATAAGTTTTTTCCCCTCTAAAACAGGGTTTCTTAAAATTTTTAGAGTGGGGACCCCATAATGTTTATGAATGTTTAGTGGGACCCCATAAGCACAGAGCAAATCCGACACACGCTTGAGTGAAACTGTCAGTTTCTTCACTTGTACTGTAATATATTATTGCACTTTTAGGTCATCAACTTTAATTTTTAATTTTAATCCATAGAACAATGTGAAAATTTTAAATAATTCAATTTTAAATAATACATATCATACTTTTATAAAAATTAATTCAATTACTTGGGTAAATTCAAACATTAACTATAGTCTTTCCATAAAGCGCAGTCACTTGGAAGGTCACTCCTGAGAAAAACCACTTTACTTCTAACAGCGTGTCTGCGAGGATAAAATATTAATGGGAAAGGTGTGCCTGATTATTTTTAATTATATCATCAAATCTTGGCAAAATAGTCGACACCGCAGAACGAAACACTTCTTCAATACTGTTTAGATTTTATTAACACTTTGATTTTACGGTGATTAAAGACAAAAATGATGTTAAACACGAAAGTATCACAATATTATTTTAATAAGTTAAATAAATATCAAAGTTATGCGCTGAGATTTAAAAGCTGAGATTTTTGGCGACCCTTACTGCAGATTCCGCGACCCCAATTGGAGTCGCCACCCAGTTTTAGAAACTGTTCTAAAAGAAGGCTTCCCCCCAAAACATACGCCCCTATGTAAGGGCATTTTGATTTCTTTTTTTCCAGACGTACATCAAATGTAAAATTAATTTATAAATACAGACTTCATTTACTTTTCCAGGTCGCCCTACAAGATTTTCCAGATGTTTTAGCCAAATTCTGCAGTTCTCCCTGACTTTTCCAGTTAAAGAAAAATTTCTTGACTATCCCAGATTCTTTAGGTTTTCCTTGACCCCTGGTGACCCTGTATACTCCAAAAAACCTCCCATCATTCCGAATTGATCGTTTGATCACTATCCACATCCGAATTTCCATGAAAACCTGCAAATGGTTTTTTGCCACAGAATTTAACTAAGATTATTACAGCCAAATTAAAATGCCAACTTTGTTTTTGGACGACACTGCATTAAAAATTCAAGTAGATCATCTTTATATCCTGCCTTTTTATACTTAAAATCTGTAGGTTTGGAAACTTTATATGCATAGCAGCCAACTGCTCCGGAATATAACAACTTTTTCTAAAGAGTATATTTTTTTTTTTTTTTTTTCAAAACAGTAATCAGTTCGACCGTCTAACTCAAAAATTTTTCTGTATTGTAAGACGAAAAATCCTGTTTTAAAAAGTGGTTAATTATATTCTGGGCCAGTTGGCAGCTATGGTATACGTATATACAGAGTCTCTAACCTTTACGGAGCATAATTAACCACTTTTTGTAAACAGTAATTTTCGGTTTAAAATACAGAGAATTTACTCAGTTGGATGCGTCGGCTGATTGCGCTTCTGAAAAAATATTTAAAAAAGAAACTGTTTGCAAAAAGTGGTTCCGTAGATGTTGGAGACTGGGCACATCCATACAACGAGTTTACTACCTATCACAAGCTTCAGAATAGCGACAGATACATATACATAAAATGATGTAAAATTATATTTAAATGGCTTTGCGTTGTATTATACGATGAAATACTAAGCGATAACCTGCGGTGTTTTTAGCTCTAAAACGCCAGAGAGACAAGGGGAAAAGCCAATTTAGTTTTTGAGCAACATGGATAAGTAAGAACTAACACTACATGTTCATAAAATGCTTCATTCACAATTTCCACAGCGCCTTATCCAAAGCTGTTACATCACGAAAGAGTTTAGAAAAAGACAAATAAAACCTTTATTTTCGGTGTTTAAATATCTCTCAACTACAATACATATTTTTGTGTGTGTGTGTCACCTTTTATGTTTTATTAACATGTTCCCTCACATACTACAAAGCGTGAAGAGTGGAATTTACAGAAGTCCAATTGTGTATAGTAATAAACATTGATATGCATGATCACCGAAAATAAAAGGTATAAAAGATTTTTGTTTAACACGCTTTGTGATTTAACGCTGTTGGCTCCGAAATTTCTCGTAATTGACTTTTTCCCACATCGTGTTAAAAATTTTAGGATATAATCCGGAGTTTGTTACAAAATGGCTCTAGTAGTCTCATAAGGTAACGCATAGACATTTTACTTATCCTAGCACTTTTGGAAGTTTGTTCGAAGAAGGGGGAAGTTCGAAGGAGGGTGTAAGTTTTCGCCGTACACCCTCTCAAAAAATTATTCGAGTATGAATAAATTTACTACGTATTTCATAAATTAAAAATTATTTATATATAACTTTATTATATATAATTTATCTATAAATTATATATTTCTTCTGTGTTGTGTGTTTTTCAGAAAACTAATTAATTATTCGCAGAGCTTAGCATGAAATTTTACTCGAGTTTCAAAAGTTCTTTTACTCGAAAACTTTTTTGAGATGATGTACGTAAGTTAATAGGATTTGGGATACAAACTAAAAGTGGATATATTCACAGCCCATTTCACGAAATGAATTAAACAGAAATTTAAATATTAGAATTAATTATTATATATTTTTGATATAGTTGAGTTATCTGAGACTTATACAGTTCCTATGGCCAACTTTCAAAGAAATGCAGCGTTCAGGAAGGCGGGAGAATAGTCCACCTTTGTGAAGGCGTCTGGACACAGTAAACCGCAACACCTGTCGCCCACGTAGCTGTAAACTGTTGCTGAGCAATGGCGTTTTCTGGCTGGTTTCGAGCTCTTTTCGCCAGCAGGACGATATATCGGCCATCCACTGCAGTCGTTTTCCTGGGCCGGCCACCATCAACAACAGCGCAACTGTACCTATGGTTTGGAAAGCTTTCCAAGCCCGCGAAACGACACTTTGTTGATTCCGAACTCTTCAGCTACACTGGTCACACTACGTCCCTCCTCCAGCTTTCCGATCATTTTTCCACGTGCGAAGTCGTTTAGGTGATTTCTTCTAGCCCTATTTCATGAAAGAGATTCATGGACATTCGCTGCACTTGCAGCGAATGTCCTGCGTCTCCGTCCTTCCTTGTAGTCTTGAGTTGCGCGCGCTGACTGCACGCGTTTTGCGTACGCTCACGTCAGCTGTGACGTTTTGTTGCTGACATTTGCGTACACATGACCTTTCTACGGAATTGCGTGTTCGTTGTACTGATCGCAAGAACCCCTTCGATGCATATTCATGGCTATCTGATTAAAATTTAAGTTTTGCACAAGAGTGTAGTTTCTGACATTTTAATGTGTTATAAGACTATCAAATTCTTATTTTTGGCAGTTAAGATCAGTAAATAAAGACATAATTAAAAAACATGAAAGTATGTTGAACTGCGGCAAAAAAAATGCTCCTTGTACCTTGTTACTTCCTTGTACAGAGTATAAGGAAGTAATGAGATCCCGAAAAATTTTGGGGGCCAAATTTCGACGAAAAAAAAACGATTTTGACTAAATTTAATTTGACTCTAAATTTAATTTTAAGAATTTTTTCGATACATCACATCGTACGCTAGCATGCACGACAATAAAAGTGCGTCTGCAACCCGTTTTGACCAACGGCGAGTCTATTTTGACCAGTTTTTCCATGCCGCCTGAACGTACGGTCGCTTGTGCGTATGTATGTAACTCGCATATCTCAAAAACTATTGGTCGTAGAATGTTCAAATTTTATATTTAGGATTTTTGTAACATGCAGTTGCGCACCTCCCCTTTTGGTCCCAATCGACTGGATAGTTTATCTACAGGACAGCCCAAAAGATTCGAAATGCATTACGCTCTATGGGCCGAAATTCATCAAACTTGCATATATCTCAAAAACTATTAGACGTAGAATGTCGAAACTTTATATTTAGGATTGTTGTAACATCTAGTTGTGTACCTCCCCTTTTGGTTCCATTCGACTGGATAGTTTATCTACAGGACCGTCCAAAAGATTTGAATTAGATTACGCTTATGGGACGAAATTCATTAAACTCGCATATCTCAAAAACTATTGGTCGTAGAATGTTGAAACTTTATATTTAGGATTGTCGTAACATCTAGTTGTGCCCCACCCCTTTCAGTTCGATTCGACAGGATAGTTTATCTACAGGGCCGCCCAAAAAATTTTAAATACATTACGCTTAAGAGCAGAAATTCATTAAAGCGTATTTTAGAGGTATTAGGCTACTTCAAACGACTCAGAAGGGATATATGCTGTTAAAGGTTACAAAATGAATTTCTCCATCTAAAAAAGTGTCTTTATCATTTACAGTTCTGCTACAGGAACACTCAAAAGATTTCCAATACATTACGGTCAATGGCAATTTTAGGGACATTCATCCATTTCAAGCACAATACCGTCCTACCATACAGTTAATAGGTAATGGTCACGTGCCTCCCTCAAGAATTACGCCAAAACTCGCCGAGCTTGGCAATTTTCGGTGTGCGTATATATTTAACTCTCAAATCTCAAAAACTATTAGTCTTAGAATGTTGAAATTTCACATATAAGATTGCTGTAACATCTAGTTGTGCATGTCGATTTTTGGTTCCAATCTACTGGAGAGTTTATTTACAGGACCACCCAAAAGAATTTCAATACATTAACGCCTATGGACATCTTTAATATATTACATCTGCAATGAGTCATTGTTTGGTCCATGGCCAAAATCTCGCCATTTATCGTCGACCTTGGCAAGTTTTGCCGAAATATCACCAAATTTGGCGATACTCAGTCATTTGGTCCGTACCCAAAATCTCGCTATTTGTCGTCGACCTTGGCGAGTTTTCCCGAAAAACCGCTAAACCTTACTATTACTGCAGTATTTTATCTCTTCAAGTAAAATAAGTTTAAATGAAGTGCGTCGAAAATATTTTTGATTTAATAGACGTGCAAGGAAATCGTGTCGTCCACATCAGATTTTTTTTTTTCAGGTGGTTGGTGTATTTTATTTATTTATTTTTGTATTTTAATGTTCTTGAGGTTTTCGCTATGGCAAACAAGGCCTGCATATACCTCTAATGATCCTTTATGGAACAAACACAAAACACGAATATCGAGACTTTCACCACAAGCGGCTGTCTCAGTTGTTCCAGTACCCTAATGGTACAAAATAATAAGATAGAAAAAGAAAAAAAGAAAGACGAAGTAAGAGAAAGATTGGAAAAAAAGAGAAAGAAAACTTAAAAAAACTAATAAAGTACAACTAAAATGAAAAAGGAAAGGAGGAAGGAGAGCCACGTGCAAACATCGTCAAAAAAAAAAAAAAAAATCTACCTAACCGGTGGTTGGTGTCAGTTGTATGGGCTGAACCAACACCTCCTAGACATACAATGCCTAGAAGAGAAACTTTTACGTCATCAGTGGGTCCACTAAAATGACGTCATCACACATTTATTTTCACAAAGTAAAACTATTCAAAGATTGTGGTGAATTTACTCCTGCATAAAACATTTTAATTATTTAAGATAGAAAATTTGATTTTACGACAAATAGAAAATTTTAACTAGCACTAATTATATAATATGATATAGAAATAGATCATGATAAATTATTTTTTATCAGAAAGATATTTTAATTTTTATCTTCAACTTAAGATATTTTCTAAAATCTGTATCATTTACCAGAAATGTTAAGTAGTTTCACTCTGCGAAATTAAAACTGTGATGACGTCATCTTAGAAGACCTGAAGATGACGTAAAAGCTTCTGTTCTCAGGCCTGCTATATCTAGGAGGTGTTGGATAAACCCCCACAAGAGACGGTCCTGTGTGCACCACTGGCCGATAGCAGATAAACAACATTGCAAATGCATTTCACACATAATTTATTAAAAACAGCTTCTTCTTATCTTTTTGTTTTACAGTGGTTGAAAAGAACAGGAGGCTTTGAAGAATTTGATGATGATGTCAGCCTGTTCCGTTTTGGTGAACTGATTTACCGAGCACTGAACATCAGCGAAAACGAATTTATAATAAAAGACGGAGTGTATAAATCAAAACTATTCATTCGGGACTGCAGTGAATCTGATGCAGGCACCTATATCTGTCTGGCTCTGAATGATAGAGGTTACCATTTCAAGAATAGCACTTTGAAAGTCATTCGCAGAGGTAAGCCACTTAAATTAAAACAAAACTTTCAAAATAGTTTGTGCATGCATGAAATCTCACATTACAATAAAAATGTTAGCGTTTATAGATATGGCGGATCTGAAGAGGGAGGGAACTACCTGTGGGATTCGATAATTTGGAATAACTAAGGGTAGAAACTATATTTCATCTAGTGTACATTCAAGTTCTGTGGGAGAGTGGAGGATAAAGCCTGCCTCATTCAGGGGCGTGGCCAATGGGGGTTAGGGGGGTCATAACCCCCCCATGAGGAATTTTTACCATACAAAATGCATATTCTTCACTATATTATCACACACATGTATACATATATATGAGTTGTAGTAGTCGTAACCCCCCCCCCATGAAAAATTTCTGGCGACGCCCCTGGCCTCATTGGACCATAAATCCGCCACTTATCTCCCATTTCTAACAATCTGCTTTTAGGCTTAGCAAGTGGAGCAAAAGCGTTAACGATTTCACAATATTTAGTATTAAATTGTCAACAAATCACAGAAATTATTTTTCTTTTTTTTTTACCTCATCACCATTCTATTAGTCTTATAAGCTTTGTCTCAAGCGTGAGTGATGGATGTTGCAGTGGCGCACACAGGATTTTAGTTTAGGGGGGGGCTGGGCTACATAATATTGCTGAACTCAGTGATAGTGATCTCGGTTAGTTACAACTCTCTTATAACGTCAAAATATTCGGTATCACTTGACTGTCCCATAGAACACAAGCAATGTAACTCATTATAGAGTCATAAATAACTATCTGATCTTTTGAGCGACGTTGTAACCGTGTGTAACAGTGTTTCAACTAACCGTGAGCATTTATTTAAAAACTTTTTTAAATAAATGTCTTTTTTGGTTAGAAATAATTTGAGGACAGTTAAAAAAGAAAGAAAGAACTAAAAAAATTAATTCATTAGCGACAGTTTTCATTTTTTTAACGCTTTTCACTTCTAACTTTCTACCTTTAGGGGGGGCTTCAGCCCCCATAGCTCCCTCTGTGGATGCGCCTATGGGATGTTGTGCAACAACAAAGGACCGATCAAAGACCAAATACCTTGAGTTATCGGAAGCCGCCTTCTCATCTCTCTCCTAATCAAAATTTCAATTTTCGGTAGCAGAAATAATGATTATCGATATGGCTCTAATAGTATAGTAATAAAAATCTGAATAGTTAGTCCTAAATCTTGAACTATAGATTCAAAGAAGCCGATTCGAAGAGAGACAGTTATTTTTTAGCTTAAATTTATGCTGTTAATACTCAACTCATGTTTTCAAAAGTCATTCAGTCTGAACACATTAAGCATTCCAAATTTTCAGAGCATTCTAAAAATATCTGTAAAATGTTTGTGCTGATTGCAGATTAGTTTGAAGTGGTATAGCTACTTCACTATCATCTGTATATGCTGATTCTCCATGATACATAATCGCCTTGTGAGTCAAAGATTTACATGTAGCTACATTTTCCTCAATGCTCGTGAAGTCTTTCATTTCCTCCCAGGCCTCATCACTAAAAGCACAAAATTCATTCTTCACGCCAACTTCACTTTCTTTGTTGTTAAAGACTCCATGGATTTTAACGCAGTTCTTAATAACATCTCCTGTAATGCCACTGCCTAAAATACCTTGAATTGAGTCAAATGGGAGCTAGGATATTAATTTTGAGCTCAACTGCTTTTACAACACTGTTGATGGATTGCCCTAAGCATTTGCGATATGCACTTTTCAAATCTTGGTTATGTTCTAGCTTGCTGGGTGAAGCTCGGCAGTCATGTTCGGTAACAGGTGCAAAATTAAGTGAACTCGTGATAACTCGAAGTTTCGTAAGTCGAATACTCGTTTTTCTCGAAGCATTCATGAAATCCCAATACAATTTAACATTTTCAGCACCGAATTTTCTCTATAACTCAAAGCGTTTCTCTTTAAGTCGAAGCTTTTATGAAGGTTTTAATTTCATTCCATGCTTGGAAACCCATAGAATAATAATAATAATAACTAGGATTATTTTTTTTTCCTCTTTAAACTACGTATTCTTTACCATTCAGCTTATTTCGCGGTTAAAAAAAACTTTCGGTGCATATTTTTATTATTTAAAATACTATACTAACAATTCATTTTTTTTTCTTAAACTAAGTAGTACAATATCTACTAACCACTATTTATAGCATACAGAAACTTAAATTGTGTCAAAAGGAGGAACGAAGGCAAATACCAAAAACTCGAACTTCTGATTACTCGAAGTGTTTGGTTGGTTACTTGGACTTAGAGTTATCTCGAGTTGACAAGACAGGACTGAAATTTGAAAGAAAAAAAAAATAATTATTAATTGTTGAGTTTACCATGAATGAAATGATAAAACTTTCACAAATCCCGTAAAACATAGAGAAAAAAATATACATTTCAATATAACATTTCAAGATGTCATATTCTTCCACACCTTGTGAAAAAAATAACTCAAAAAATCGGTAGATCTCCCTGTAGAGGATTTTGCAATAGTATGACTTAATTCATAGAGCTATCTTTTTATTTCCTGCATTTATACGGTGGTTCAAAATGTAAGGTAACAAGAGCTCTCAAATTTCTTGTCTAGGTACAACAGACGATCATAGCAATCAATCGGCAACCAATAAGGCCTTGGTAACACGAGGTTGCCTACAAAGCTACTAATGGAATGTACTGGAACATAGTACTATTCCAGTACATTCCATTAGGGGGAATGTACTGATCGGGCCATTCCGTCAGGGCCCGATTAACCTCTGAAGTGAGGAGAAGCTCAGTCTCGTTTCGCCCCCCCCCTCCCCTTTTTGTTTCGGAAAAGTAAAGTTTTAATGATTTTCTTTGATAAGAATATTTTATTCGTGAAAATGAAATTTCATTCATTTAACAGTGCTAATGATTTCCTTTGATAAAAATATTTTATTCATTAATCTTCATAATAGTTTAGTTCATTGTAATGAGATTTTACAGTATTTTTGAAATTACTTTAAAAAGTAAACTAAAAACATTACCTTACTGGAACAATAAACTTTATTTATTTAGTTGTATTTTTCGTTAGACGTGGCTTTTTTCAGGACTTTCTTTTCGTGGTGACATCATAAAAATCACAACATGAAAGTTCAGAATTAATTTTGACATTTAGAAGATGTTAAACATTACATATTGAATGTCTACCCCTTTCTGCCGACCAAGCGTTCCCCATAATAGAAAAAACTTTCTCAACTGGAGCAGATGTCCCAGGCAAAGACTCGCAAACTGAACCAATTTAAAAATGTTGCGACATGAAGGATCAGACTTCTGAAAAACCTTAAAAATAGCTCTCCACTTCTCTTCATTAAAAATCCTTACAATAAATTAAAAGATCATTCAAAAACAAAATTCTGAAATTTTATCTCAGTTTTTCAGTCATATTTGCCCCCCCCCCCCTTTCAAATTCTTAGGGGAAGCTCAAGCTTCCATCGCACCCTGTGACTTCTATCTTTTCAAGCCGTTAAAGAAGCACCTGGCAAAACGTTATTTTCAATCCGCAGTTCAAATCACGGCTGTAGGGCCGTATTTACCAAACTGTGAGTGGCCCGCCATGATCCGAGAGTTGGGAAACCTGCATTGCCGGTTTGTCTCGGAGACAACTCGGAAACTGTATTCACCAACTTATTTCTACCCAGGGTTACTCGAATCTGGAGTTATCTCACCCAGCTTTGAAAGCTCGTCTGGGATTGGTCAGAGTAATGATTCCATGAAGGGGGTGAACTAGGTTTAATGTTCGTGATATGGAGTTAGAGGGGAGGAGTAAAGACGCCGTATTGGGAAAGCAATCTTAGTTGTGTTTTCAGATCACTACTCTAGCATTGCTGTCGCCATCTAGTGGTACTAAAGAAAGTTATTTTCTAACGTAACATTTCCGATACGCGATTTTGATTTTGTGACTGGATAAATTATTCAATAGTGGAAGCTATTTTTTTTTTTCGTTGAAGTTTTGTTCTTTCAAATCAAATAATGTAAACATAATACAAAATGTTAATTATTATTTTTACAAATGACTGTATATGCTTTAGTTTCTTTTAAATGGGATAGTGTAACACAAAATATTGTCATAAATATTACTTAATACGGACTAAATTTTTTTATAATATAGTTTTGCCGGAACATGCTTTGTAACTTATGTTTACATGTTTTGTTTCACCATCAGTATCTCATAGCATGAAAATTGCTATTTGACATTTTTGAAAAAACAATTTTTGCATTGAACATAATTATTACATTTGCTTTTACATCAGACTTTTCTAGTATTTGCAATGTAGCTCACTTATTTAAACTTAAATTTGATCAGAAATTTCTATTAAACAAAAGTTTAGTTTTAAAATTATTTCAGATCACTATATTGTAAATAATTTATTATGTGTGCGAACACGAAGACAAATTTATAAAATATTGAATAAATTAACTCATATTCATCTAGTGTTGCATTAATGAAACATCATTAATGTAATCGCAACAATTAACGACTATTTTTCTATCAAAAAAGTCAAACAAGTATAGGTTAAATAAACCTAGTTCCATTGGAATTTTACAGAGCAGAATCAATAAACATCATGAAACAGCATCAATACAAAGATGAAAGTTTTATTACTCAGTTTCAGAAACACATTAAGAGAACATATATAATAATATTTCTGCATTGGTGTTCCTATAGTTGTTTATTTATACGTATTTATTACCGTTCTGCACAAACTACGTTTTCCCGCAAAGTATAATCAATAATATTTTGAGCAATTCATAAACAATAACATGCATAATTTCTAAAAAAAAAGAAAGAAAAATATGTGCATCTTTTGATTCATACAGAAAATTTTCATTGTACTATGCGATAAGTTGAATTTAAATGTTAAAAACACATTAAATAAAGCTTACGTTGGGAGCTTTCAATAAACTTGGATTAATTCAATCCCAGGCCAGGGATACATTCCGTGCTTTATCACTCTTATATCCCGTTTTAAAGCCAGGAGCAAAAGAAACGTTCGTCATTTTATGATTGCAAACAGGTTAAATTATTTAATTTTCATTAAAACAATCTTCTTTCAGCATTGATTTGCAAGCTAATTCATGAAAAGTAACCGCTCTATGCACACATACGCCATCTACCGGCAGAGTTGACAACTACAATTCACGGTCCGCTTTTCAGCCAGGATATTCATAGGCGTGTTTACTCCTGTAAGACTCTAACTCCATGGTTCGTGAGATCGAACCCAGCTCCCACCACACATACTTCCTTCATGATATTTAATTTGCTTTTATGCAAAATGCGCATTAAAATTTGAAAATTAATTTACCTTTATTGTAAATAAAAAACTGATTAAACATTTAATACAAAATTACATCCAATATTTTTTTTAAATAAAATTTCATGCCTGTTATACTCTTTTCAAATTTAGGAATTTTCATATTTTTATAACAGACAAATACTAAGCAAAAATGTTTAACATCTTAACAGGATTTTTATTATTTTTTTCAATCTTTCACACCTAAAAATATTTTTCTCCCGTCTCTTTTTACAAAAAAAGAGTAGATCAACAGTGCTCTGCCCAAATTGCCCGTCATCTGTGAAATAAATAGAGAAAAGAAAATAAATAGGAAAGATCAGAATTTACTCATTTATTTTCAACATAAAAATAATTAAATAAAAAATAAGCATTAAATCAGAAAAAAAAGAGGGATTGGACAAAGTAACATCAAACAAGCAAACCAAGATAAATCCGATAGATGGCGCCTGCAGTCTCTACAGGAAAAAAAAAGTATAGTCATTCTACAGAGCTTTTGAAGCCATTGTACAAAGATTTCTTTTCACTTTTGGCTACTTTTATAGCTTGCTGTGTGGTTCCCACAGCAGTTTCCGTCTCTCAAAGCACAAAATATTCAAGTATTTGCAAATGTTCGAGATTTTTCAAATATATAAAAACTACCCTCGAATCCGCCATGTTTACAAACCGAGTCAACCCTCCGATATTGCGTAGGAACCACTCCAGGTGCAACTAGAATTTGCACCTGGAGTCAGGGTCAAATGTTGGGTTAACCCTTGGATATGGCATCGTGAATACCATTTTCTCACTAACCCTTGAAGTGGCTCGCTTTGCTGGGTTAACTCCAGGGTTTAAAGTTCGGAGAATAAACCAGTAGTTTAGAGCCAAAACACTTTTTTCCGAAATTCACATTGCTTGATTCATTAAATGGTGCGAAACTGATTAGAACTAACTGACTCCAAATTTCCGCTCAAAATATTGCCATATTCAGGTTTCACACCTCAAGCAAATATATTGTTTTCATTATTAAATTGCTTTATTAATACGCTATCATCACAAGTCATTTGGGGGATACAAAACATAATTGAAACAATAATTTATTTTAAACATTTTATGATATATTTCTTATGGTCTATCAGCAGCACTATAATGCTTAATTTTATTTCATTAACATATTGCTGCTTAAGTCTCATTACTTGATATTACTGCAACTAGAAATTAAGCTACTTGTTTTCTATTCCAGTTTCTGCTTCTGCCTCAAGAAACCAGTCAAATTCCTCCACAGATGGTGGACCTTTAGCAGCAACAATTGCAGTTTCAACTATAGTTGTCTTGATAGCAATTGCAATTGTGTCACACAAGTGTTACAGAAACAAGTCAGAAGAAAAGGCACAGCCTAACAGGGCACCAATGCCTACAGTTGAAACAGGAAGCATCAAGAACAGTATGACATCGATCAGAAAACCAAATAAGCGAGACGTGCTTCCTCATTCTGAAGTGAGTGAACCACCAGTAACTTCTAAACTACTTGGCATTGACTCAACATTCCCCTGTGACCACAGTGAATCACAAATTTCAAAATCAGCTCACGCAAGAGCCTCTTTTCACTGAATTTCCATTCTGACTCACAAAAATGTGAGCTGTTTTTATTAACTCCACAACTGATGCTCACAGCAAAGTGACATCAAAAAGTAATACAAACTACCATGGATGAAAAGACAACCAGAAGTCAGAATTCCAATGATTTTCTGGACTATAATGAAGTACTATAAAAAATCTTGGAAACATATTGAAATCTCTTCAAACAACCATCTCTACTAAAACCACCTTCCAAAACATCCATTATGTGATAAAAATTGACAATGTTCATCTATCATTAGTTTAGCATGAACAAATATCCTGCTTTTATGATGTTCTAGTTTGGGGAGTTCTTCCTCACTGGTGTGAATAAGAGGAACAGAGAGCCAAATCAGGGTCCGGGAATAAAATCTTCAAGGTCCTCTTTGCCGCACAAAACTTCTTTCGATCTCTTACTACATCAATCCTTTATTCATTATTAAAATTCTTAATTATTTAAAGAAATAATTAATACAATTAAAATTGTCAGTAATTAAAATAATATTATCTGATAAAACATTCATGCTCCCAAACATTCCAACATTTTGCTTTGCAGGTCTTGTCACCTCTATAGAACTGTATTTCCTATGTTAACATTTTTTTTTGCACGACATATTTCCTCAGTATTGTAAATATGTCATCCAAAGACATACTTCCTTTGCTGAAGAAATATGTCCCAGCATAATGTTATTCATACTTTCATTCAAGCAGGTAGCCGAAAAAAATCTGTTTTTGAAAATTCAAATTCCGGGGATTGGATTGGGTTTATAGTTTTCCTCTGGCTCTGTCCTTGCTTCCATTGTTTAACAATGAGTCTTTCAATTTCTTGTTAACCCCTTAAGCCCCCCATCTGTCAAAATCATGGACTAAGCTTTCGCCCTGTTTCTCGTGCTCGTCGTATTTCCAGACAATAGTATTCAAATGTTATGCACCAGAAAGATAAGATCATTTCAATTCTTATACACTGATTTTTTTAATATCTCATTTTGCACAACAAATGACAATGCCAGACTATTTTTAACTTATTTCGGATATAGTTTATTTTTAAAGAGATGGCAGCAGTACTTAAATACGTATATTTTGATATACATTGTGCAATGTAAACTCACTTTTTTATTTATGTTCAAAGAAAACTTTACAAATATTTATTTATTTTATGAAGTAAGATATTATGAAACATAAAATTCCTCCCTTGCAGTGTTTTAAAAACATATATTTTTGTTAAGTGATTGCCCAGCATAAGCTTGCCTGCTTGCTACAAAACAGACATTGAGTCACAATAACCCTAAATGTTGATTTTTCCTAGAAATGTAACCTTTTTTTTTTTTTTTTTTTTTTTTTTTTTTTCACACTAAAAAAATGTCCAAAACCTCAAGATGAATACATAAATTGTACATGCACTTAGTTTTATGCAATTTCCTAGAATAAAAAAATAAGCACTTTTATGACCGTTTTCTAGAAAATAATAAGGCTCAAGGGGTTAATGAATCTTTTCTGGTTTTAATCATTTCAAACTGTTGAATAATATCGTCAAATTCTACTTTTAGAGAAAAAGAGGATTCAGTCACAAGCATCCCACATTTTTGTTTTCAGATATATGGATTATGCTAGCTATATTTTTGAAATTCTATTTAAAAATAGAATAGAAACTTCAGAGGGAATTTTGATTTTTATGTGTTGCTTTTTCAAAGAGAGAACATGCAATTATGTATAAGTAGAGAAACAAAAGAAGGCCCTTCCACATGTTGGGGCCCTGGCGATTTTTCCTCTGCTCTTCCTCCTCCTCTATACCACTGATGTAAATAACACTATCTATAACTAGATTGACAAATTACGCTAATTAGTCTTTTTTAGTTTTCACCCTGTTGATTTGCTTACTTTACATCTAATGGTGACATTTATAGCTTTCCTCTAAAAACACAACCCTACTTTTGAAATAAAAAATATTAGAGCTTGAGCTTGAATTTTCAGCCCTCCGTTCAATTGAGTCGGGGGGGGGGGGGGGGTTGTTACAAAATTTCTGTATTTTCTATTAAGGTTTTGATATGCAAAATTAAAACTGGAATTTACAAGATTTTTTTTCAGTGAAGCATTCATTTATTATTGTTTTCAAATTAAATCTGAATGCATTTTTTTGTAGTTAATTAAATTTTAAAACCATCTTTTGAAACTCAAAATTGCATAATTTTAATACGTTTTTTAATGGTTTTGTTTATTTTTAATCGGATTTTGGTAAGAAATCACCTGTTTGCAACTAGCAGAATTTTTTTTACTTGCAGAAATTACTAGCAGAATTTTTTTTACTTGCAAAAGCTTCAGCATTTTTAAATACTTCAGTTTCGTCAACTTTCATCAAAAATATTTTTATATCCACATACATTTTATCAGGTATTTCTAGCAATTTACATTAAACTGTAAAAAACCTTTAAGTCATTCAACAAATCACAATTAGCAGTTCATACTTACGCATGCAATGAATCTCCACTACTCTTTGTATTAATCATTTAGTTTGTATGCAATGATGTAAATTTTTGAGTCCCTTTACATAGGTTTACAAACATGACAGCCACCAGTACATTTCTAGCAATTTTAAGCTTAACGAAAAGGTAAATTGTATTGAAAACCTTTGAAGGGAAATTTGGCTTTGAAATTTGGGAATCTAAAAAGTATTATGCAGGTATGTAAGCAACTAACTTTTGATATATTTAAAAAATGATTTCATTAAAAGGTTAAAAAAGCAATAATGAACTCTGATTAGCAACTATTTTATATAGCTCCAGTAAAATATTCTATAAAAAGGATATTCCAGATTAATTATCCAAAGTTATGAAAAGAAGAAAAGAACAAAATGCACATTCTTCATTAAACAATCCATTCTTCATAATATGAGTATTCATGACAACTGTTTATTTTACTTTTATTTGTGAAATATTACATGTTTTTATGTGTTTTTAACGTCATTTGTATATATATATATATCCATTAGAACTTTGCATTTATATCATTATTTTGTAATGCATTGAACTTTTAACCTATTTGTATCACTCACTCTCTGAAACGTTATTATGGTATGATGTATCTGTGTGTCATTGAATTTACAGTAAATAAAAATTCAATTTTCAGTCTCTTGTAATAATTTCAATAAGTTTCCCATTTTGTTACCATAGTAGTCGGAATGTACTACAAGCTTCCTGATAGATTACATATAGATTGAATCATTAGTCAGCCAGTATTAATTTTTTTAATTTTTTTTTACAAAATTCATATTAACACATACAGGTTATATTAGTATTCTTATTCTTTAACAATGCACTATCTGGGGTAAAAGTTGTTAAAATTTTGCGATACAATTTTTTTAAACACACTGTGGAAAATGAGGAATGTCATTAAAAGTACTTTCTACTTATGATAAAAGAGCCTAATTTCTGTTGGTTTTTCTTAACCACAAAATTAAAAATTTCGTAGTTTGAGACTTATTTACCAATCAATGCATAATTCACTAACCCTGTCGTGTACAGTGGCCAGGCATTCTAGCCACATAATTCTAACATTCATGCTATTCATGTCCGAAATTCAGAAGCATCAGGCAATTTTCCTATCTCTATTCACCAGATAATGAGATTTGCACTAAATCATAAAGAGTGACAAAGTGTTACACACATTTTTCACCACTGTGACAGATTTATAACGGAAAAGTTAACTTATGTTTCATTGTATTAATCTCACAAAATTAACTATCACTCCAGGAATCAGCAAAAACTGAAAAATGTGATAAAAATGCTGTACCAGAAAGATTTAAACCATAAGTAATGCACAGAAATCATGTGCATTACTATCATTAAAAAAAACTTAGTATTGTTACAGTCAGTGGTGGCGCTAGACTTTCCCCGACGGGGGGTCACCACTCCCCGACGAGGGGGCACAAATATACATGTACATATGCTAAGTGGCGTATCCAAGAGGGGGCTTTGACCCTCCCTCTTGGATGACATTTTTGTCACCAAGTATGGAAATTTGCAACTATTTGCACCACTTGAAAATATTTTACTTTAGAAAGTGATTCGTTCACAATAAATCATTTTCTAAACTAAAATATCCAGGATACAGATAAGTTTAGAGGAGATGGAGGACAATATAATGTTTTGTATTGTGAAATATTTCCAGGAATCGGATCGACATACATAATCGGATATTTTCAAAAACCACTGCACAATCTTTCCTGGTAGATTATTATTTAAACTGACCCTAATTAACGTATCTCAAAATCCTTTTACATTTCACAAATATTTCCCCAAGGCCTCAGCAAACAAAAAATTTGGGGGTGGAGGGGTAAAATTAGTGCTAAAATAAAGTTAACTGATCTCTAGAATCAACGCAAATAAACTGATAATGCATTTACTGAAATTTTGGAGAGGGGGGGGGGTCAAACCCACATGATCCTCCCCCCTGGTAACGGCCTTGCACGTTTCTGTAAAATCTCGAAAGCTTCTTTTAAGAGTTCTTCAGGTTAACGCTTAAAATATTTCATATGAATGAAATTCTTTGAAAAAGCGGAAGAAAGTTCTACGCATTTTTTTTTTCCGCAGAAAAAATATCAGAAACAAAAGTTTTTTGTGCAAGAATATTGCTGTAAATTTACTGAAAATTTATTTTATAAATTAAGCATGGCTAGATTTGCACGCTTTTACAGAAATTGCAGTTATTTTTATAAAATTAAGAGATATATGTAAATTTAATTACAGTTTAACTTCCATATCTCGAACATCGAAATTCTTGATATCTCAATAAATGTGTTTTCCCTTACAAATTGAATCCCGCCCCACCAGTGGCATCTGGGAGATGGAAGGTGCCTGGTTCGAAACTAGGTCCGTCCGCCGACCTAACCGTTCGGAATTTTCCGAAACTTTGCATAAATACGGGTTAGGACCTCTTAGAAAGTCCCCCTATCGGAGGGCAAACCCACCCCCGGTCTAGATCCCTAGCGTAGATAATTGGCCGTAATCTACATTTCCATTTACAAACTGATTCCCTTTAATTTCAACTCGTTATCTCAAAAAGTCTAGTGTTTCTGGCCAACATGTTTTGCTGTAAAAATATTAATCGAATTGTTAATTTATGCAATATTAATATTTTAAATCACAATAAAGTGAGAAAAATGAAATTGAAATGTTTATAGGTAGAACCACTTTACAGCAAAAATTTTCTTTTGAGAAAAACGATTTTGAAGGCGCGCAGTAAAGTGGCATACCGAAACTTTATCGTTTGTTTCTACGGCTTTAAAATGATTCTACTGCCATAATAATTCATGTGGTGATAGTACTTATTGAAAGCTAAAAGATGGCACCGTATCTCAATTTCGAAAAGAATTGTTGTGAAGTGTACCCCTGGAAGCTTCAGTTAATCATAATAATGAATTATAAAAATCTCCGAAAGAGAACGTAAATATATGCGCTATTATAATTTTTTATAAAGTCAAGCACTCATGAAGAAAATTAACCACTTTCTTTTAAAATCTGAAATAAAATAAAATAAAAAATATCGTCAGAAAAATATAATCGGTCAGCTTATAATTTGCCAAGACACACAAAAAAGTAATTATTTTTAGCGAAACTAACCTTGATAAAAATTCACTTTTTTGTAATACTCCAAGATAGTTTTGAACGAGGTTTCCACAAACGTGATGAATAATTTTATAAAGCAAGCTCATTTACTAATAATTCGTAGTGAAAGTGTCACTTTTAAAATTTCAACATTAACAAAAAAGAGTTTAATTAATAAGGCGAATAACAAACATAATATTAATCTGTTTAAAAGTTAAAGAGTTGAATTCTGATCCATATAATTCTGTAACTCAAAAATCAGTTTAGAACACATACTATTAGTTTATTTTAATAGTTTATATTAATGCTGGTGCCATCCATGTATTCAATAGCGATCTGTATAAAGATTTAAAATAAGGGAGGTTGCGGTGGCTTACGATACGCCGCTGTATATAACATACAAATCTACACGCAAATATAAAACTTTTATTGTATTTATTTTATTTACTTATTTTACAGGATAAAAGTGAAATTTTCGGAAAGACGATATAGACGCTGTATACCATAATTTTTATTTACTTTGCAGTAAAATAACTGAATTAAAATTCACAAAAGTTAGTTATTTTTTCCACAACGATATAAAAATTAAATTGTCAGTCAAGATTAATCAGTTTCCTTTAACTTATGTTCCATTTTTATATCTATCCACACCCATCTTCATACTGGACTGGAGAGGGCTTTGGTCTATCAGAGGGGCTGGTTATTATTATTATTTAATTTTTTTAATTTTTATTTTTTACCCCAAGCGAAATGTAATAAATTCTAATTCCCTTGCAGTTGTTAATCTTCTTGGTGTGCATAGCTATGAACTCTTAGCTAAAGAGGGCCGGTTAATCCAGTTAGATTTCTCTATATAGTGCGAATTCTCACTCGTTGTATATGTATAAGTATGTTACCAAATAAACAAACTATGTATTTGACTAATTCTTAAATTACAAAAAAAATAATAAAATAAAAACAAATCTTACTGCTAAATTTTTATAAAATTAAAGATTAAATCGTGCATATTGTGTTCGATTGAATCTATTTATAAATAAAAAGTATATGTAGAATTTATTCAAATTTGCCATCTAAGAAACAGAAAAGTACTAATTTTTATTTTATTTTATTCGGAAGAAGTTAAAAGTTAAATTATCTAATTAACCACTTAGTTATAAAAATATCTTTTTACTTTCTCAACAGTTATAAGAGTTCAAGTAAGGATTACTGTGATAAAATAATTTTAAAGACATAGAATACTTATTTTATAAATTGCATAACACACTAACTTATAAATAAATAAAATACGACCAGTTTAAAATATTTCTAATTAAAATGAAAATTTTTAGTTAAAGCGTTTAAATATTCATAGGTTTATACATATTTTGAATGCCAGAGATGATGAACTGTAAAATAATTTTATAAATATTTTGTCATGTCAAATTATTACACAATTAAATATACATTTTAAAAAGTTTCCGTAGTAAACAAAATCCGAAATTTCTTATCGCCCGAGTCGTAAACCTCTTTAAAAAATATCAATTAAGACTTATAAATTTTGTAGCTCTATGAATAAAAGTAATACAATGGGAAATTTTATTTTACATTTATGACACAAAAGCTTTTGACTCGTGAATTAAAATACTGTTAATTTACATACAATTACATTAAATCTGTGTTTAATTTAAATTTGCATTAATGCAATTTGAAAGTTTATAAAGACATACCTTTCGTCCTCACTCCAATTACTAAATCGTATTTGATAAATATACCAAAAAAATCGAAACTGCAACGAAATAATATATTTTAAAAATGTATATCCTGTCCTGTAATTTAGCGGGAATGACATATAATGGGGTGAACAACATGTTACTTATCAATGGTTTAAAAGCAAGAGCACATTTAAAAGTACTCATAGTGTTTAAAAGACCAATTAGGAGAAAATTTAGATTAATTTATAGAGTACTCAGACAGTTAATATAATTTAAAATACAATAATGTTGTACAACATTTCATAGAATCAGAATGTGAGGTCAAAAAGTCCGACTTCTACTCCAGCTTCAACTCAAAAAGTTATGACTCTGGGTCCGCAGCCATGATTAAAAGTGCACTCCAAACCATTACGAGCATCCATGTCTAAGGACATTTAATGATATATATGTATCATTAAAATGCTGTTAATAAATAAACTTTAAAGTAGTATTTTAAAATTTCTGAGACAGAACAAGTGACTCAGTTTTTGAAATATGTGCCTTATTTTAAAATTATTTTTATTTTTAAATAACGCAGAATGTGGTCATTCAAAATTTGTGCTCAAAATAGTTTCAATTCTTTTTTATAAGGGGGGGGGGTGAGGGGCAAGGGTGGTTTTAGGGCGAGGGCACAGGGGCGCGAATTCCCCGAGAGGAAAATATTTACACTAGTAAAAATACGCTTCAAATAAAATTGCATGTTCATGCAATTCTGAATTGGTATTCAAGCTTTGCACACTTCCTGAAAAATATTTCTGGATCCGTCCTTGGGCATAGTATATTTGTACAAATACATAACAAAAAGCAAGTGCTTAGAATATATAATTCAATGCTTTAGAGAAATAAACTGACCATATTTTTAATAATAACATATATTAATTAAAGCTTTTAAACACATTTAAAATATATATATGAATGTAATTTACATATAACTTACTTGAACAGGCGCCAGTCGATTTTGTTTATGAAGATCTGAATGCTTAGTTATCCTATGTTTTTTTTAACATAATCATTATCAAAAATATCACGACATAAAGCACACTGTACTTTATATCTTGTGCTTTTGGCACCACCGATGTTCTTTTTAGGAAACATAAAGCCAAAAGTGAAATTAAACTTTTATAAACTTCACAATGATATGCTATGCTGCCGTAACAAGAAAAAAAAATGCCCACTATTCTAAACTCTGTCTAACTCACTGGCACAATGCACAATAACAAGTGTTGGAAAAGTAATGTACTATGGGTTTGCGAAGAAAAAATAAAAATACACGGGATATTTCAACGAACCATTTCTTTCTCATCATTCTGTCATTGAGGACCAATAAAAATACAAAAACCGTATTTCTGGAAAAAAGAACATCCCCCATTTGCTTGTGTAAGCAAAGCCATACTTCCCTTCCCTCGAAATTTTTTATCTACCCGACTGGTCTAATTAACGGTCACTGTCTCCCCCATCCCGACCACCCACACCCATATTGTACTTTTCTATGGTGTCGGCGACAAAATGCACAATCGTTTAAGCAATTAAAAGAGCCTCGAATAGAAAGTGGTCGCACATGTGGTCTCATAAATTTGTCGTTTGAAGAATAGACTGGCACTTTTGTTACCTTAAGATTGATGTCTTGCTGCAAATCCAGTAAAATGCCTCCTGAGAGTGGGATCACAGATTTCAAATATACACTATTCGAATTTGAAGTCTCCCCCGCCGTTCATCAACACATCACAGTATTGGGAGATGCAGGAAGTGGCTGTTTTTTGACATGAAAAGGATCGCAGAGATAAGAGATGAATGAAAACGGAAAGTAGTTTTAGCCATTATTCAGAAGTTCTGAGGAATATACCCCCCCCCCCCCAATGAGCTATCTCCCAGTAATGTAAACATTTCCGCTTCAATCTCCAATACTCATTTGCCTTTCATGTGTATTTAAAAAGTACAAAATTAATTTTTTTAAATCGCAAAATCAAAATTAAAACTCAGCTAAAATATAGATTTCTTCTTATGAAAATTCCCCGACGAATTAATCAAATAGCCCCGATGGGGGGTCACAAGTTCCCCGACAGGGGGGCACGTGCCCCCCCGGACCCCCCATTGGAGCCACCCCTGGTTACAGTTATCTTGCTTAATTCTTTAGTTTTAATGCATTGAGTTCAGTAGACACACCTTAGCCTCTTTTTCACATTCTGAAACCTTGGAGAGAGCAAAAAATTAGAATCAGTATGCAAAGCCCCACTGACAAAAAGATTTTCGCTCTATAGATGAGCATGAGCAATCCAACACATGTGCTTACCCAGACAGCACAGCAAACTTGCAGCAAGCTTGATTTATCAAGTCAATAAGCTTGAAAATTTCAAGCGTGTAAGCTTAATGCAAGCTTAAATCAAGTATTCTAGTTTACACTTGCCCAGCTTGCATTAAGCTTGACATTTCAAGCTTAAAAAATTTTCCTAAATACACGGGGCGCTACTCGGCGAACTCGCCCCACATATTTTACTTTGCCACGCATTTTCCCCCTCTACACTGAAATTTCAATTTAATTTAATCTATTTCCATCGAGTGTTCGTGGCTGGAATAGAACCCGGGCCCTTTGGCTTCGCAGTCAAGCACGCTATCCATTCCGCGACCGGAGCCTTGTGCAGCTATGACTAAAGTTTGAAGTGACTTACCACGCTGTTTTCTCGCCTGATTATAAGTGGGCGATGTGTTATTTGTTTCTTTTATTTTTCCATGGGATGCATCAAAATTAAAATAATGTTATGTGTGATTTAGAGACTCTACTAATAGGGAAATAAACATAATATAAACTTAAGAGCAGCACACGTTTTAAAACTTTCAGTACCGCAACACTCATGAAGCAATACTGCTGGCCAAAATCGAGACAAACGACTGATTTTGAAATCAATTTCGTAGTATAATTGTACTTTATTTTGAAAAATTTCCATATTTGGAAATATAGAATGGGTTTACTTAACACAAATTTTGTGTTAAGTAATCTGAAATGAAAGAAACAGTTAAACGTTACTTCGAAATGCTATATCACAGTTGCTAACATGTATGGAATACAAACACTTTAGTCATTTTTGTAAATATTTCTTAAAATAATAAATAATTGAAAAATTTTGCTATTTTTAAAGCTAAAAATTCTCTTTACAAATGTGGTTATTTTCCTACATATTGGTATGCTATATTGATATAGAGCATTTTGAAGAATAAAAAATAAGTTTAAATTAATTTATACAAATGTAAATTTCAATTATTTTCATTGTTCATACTTTATAATTAAAAAATTATTTAACTTCTGAATTTTTTTTATCCTTTGTAATTTTATTTTAAAATTACAAAAGTGTAAGATGTAAGATTTTTGGGCCCTAAAATCTGTAGTTCCTGGGCAGTTGCCCCGTTTGCCCTGCCGGTAATATGGCACTGGTAATAAAATAAAACACATCTTTTACGAACTTTCAGCAAATTTGAGGACGCTAGACAATTAATGTCCATTCTCTTTCACAGATGGCGCCATCACTGTGTACTTTGAAAGCTAAAGTCAAGCTTGCGTTAATACGTCAAATTCAAGGAAATGTCAAGCTTGATTTAAGCTTATGTGCTGTCTGGGTAAGATATACCTCGATGATTACACTCTTCTACCAAAAACTCAATGTCATATTGCCTCATCTAATCACAGCCCTCAGTTTTCTACACTATCAATAATGTACAGGAAGCTTTTAAATTATTAGAAATTCAGAGAATGCTTACAGCATAAAAAGATTTTTTTTTTCTCATAAAAAATGTACTGGGAAAGTTTCACGGGACAGGGTCATAACAAGAGTAAGAAGTGCCTGTGTTAAGTATCTAGCTTGCTGATCCTCAAGACCCAATTTTGGAAAAAAAATTATAAAGTAAGTATTTAATAAACGCAATATATTAAATACTATTAGCCTCATGAAAATGAGTTGCCTCTATATACAATAATGTATTTGTCAAGATATTTGGTTGAATAGATAATCTATAACCTAAATAAGAACAAAGTTTCATTCATATTAAATCCAATCGGAGGAGGGGGGGGGGACATTTTAAGAAATCTTTTTGTAGTAGGTTTGGAAATTTTGCAGCCAGATTAACAGTTTTTAATAAAGCATCAATGGAAAAATTTAATTTTCATTATATTTCAAAGCACGTTTTATGTAGGTTCCCCTGTCTCTGAAAGAAAGAAAGTCTATGGTTCAAATTGGAGGGAGTGGGGATAATATGAGCTGAGTATAGCTTTTGAAATATCTTTTCTCACTCCAAGGTCTCTGGAAGCAGTCTTTAAAAAAACATTGCATATTGTTTTAGCACTTTTAAATATGTGTTTGTAGATAGAAAAAAAAAATCGTAGGGAACCCAAGAGGTGGAACATGCAAAATTTCTTACAAAGAAAATTTATTAACATCATTTTATCAACAAAAATCTGAATCGCGATAATCAAGGCCTGTCCGTAGTCTACTCCTATGACTACATCCCTGACACTCTATAACTGTTTTTGTAGATAAAACAATAAAATTAATCACACATGTGCACTAAGATTTAAATTTAACGTGTGTTTGTGGGTTTATTATTTGGCTCTATCGTTCAGGAAGATGGCAAAGTCTAGCACTTCTACTGGTCAGGCAAGGGCGTATCTAGAAATAAGTTTTGTCAGAGCGAGAAAGGGTGAAAGCTTTAATACACAGAATTGCATAAATTATGGCATCGGGGCAAGAAAGCCCATTTTATGTAATGCAAATATACTTCGCTTATGTGCGGTGCTCTCTTCTCAAGATCCTCCCTTATGGTAGGAGGTGAAAAATGACCAGTCAAAGTCAGTGTTAATTCATGTTTTTTCGTTTTTTTTTCCCAATGGGCGGGCACTTGCTCATCAAGCATTCGCCACTACAAAGGCCCGAGTCACTGTCCATTTTATTATGGGAGCACCCAGTGGGCGGACAGCATTACCCCCTATGAAGGGACGGACAAGTTAACATCCATGCCCAAGACGGGATTCGAACCCGGACCCACGGCGTGATAGAATGGTTCTCTAGCCACTACACCACCTGGGCGGCGTGTTAATTCATGTAAGAATGGTCAAGTAAAATGTGCAACTTTTAACTAGGTCAGAACTCTTTGTTTTGCACCCTAAACCCAGTTGCACCCATGGCAGGCATCGGTTTTGTATGGCCTTGCTACGGCACTGCAATGGGGGAGGGACTGGGGTTTAACGCGTAAAGAATATTAAAAATTGTCTCCTAAATTCAAAATTCACACATGTACATGGAAGTACATGTGTGCAATTATATGCTATACACAGCAGAATACCATAAGCCCCTGCGTTGTGCCAGGAGGAGCATTTGAAAAGGGGGTCCCAAAAAAAACAAAATTGATTATAGTGAACCATGTAAACTTTCTGAATATTTTCAGACTGTAATTTTCTTTTCATTCCATAAAGAAAAAGCAGAGTGTAACAAGGACAGGGGCAGACCTATTACAGAAATATCTGTGACTGTAGGTAGAAGATATCTGATCCTGATCATTTACAGGGGGGGGGGGTGTTTTTTCTTACACTTCTTCCATTGTCTAACAGAACACCTAGTCTCACTAGATCAAATAATTGCAACACCTTACTCTTTAATAAAACACTAATACGCACTTTCAGTACACAAGGACGGATTAAAGGTGGGGCGTGTAGAGGGGGCAACCGCCCCCCCCCTCAAGAAAAAGAAATGAATGTAAAATATCCTATTTTACTTCCATAAAATGGTTTTTCAAAATTACTTTAAAAGTTTATCATTCTCAATCCTATTGTTTACTTTTAGATATTTATTTACATATTTTTTAACTTTCAAAATTGTAAAGAAAGAAAAGTGATAAATATATGTATATATGGTCAAATGCTACTAAGAACAATATTGTGAGGTATTGTAAACCATTGTAAATTAACTGCTTTTATATTGTATAACATTGATGCATTTTACCAATTGTAATCCAAAAATTGTGCTTTAAAAAAAAAAAGCAACAAAAAGCAAAATTTAACTATTTGAAGCGTAGAATGCGAATTTTGAACTATTTTAAGCCCGAACAGCGGGTTGCCCCGAAAATTCGTAACATCATAAACCCATTTACTGCCATTTTCAGGGAGAAATGAAGGCGAAAGTCTGATTTTCCATCAGGTCAACGTACCTATTCATGCTGCAAAATCCTGAGAAGTTTTATGGTGATGGGTTTTATGTATCCTTGAAATGCCCTGCCCTTTAAAGCCCCCAATGCCCCGCCCTCTCAATCCCCAAGAAAATGCTTGGGGTATCCCCCAGTAGGATGAATATGCAAATGTCAGACAGTTTCAGTCTGTGGTAAAATTGAAAGCCACCATCTTTGAACACTGGGGTAATATTGACGTTACTGTCCTCCAAGGATTAGTAAATGATATGTTTCATCAACTATTCAAAGTCATACATAAACATCGTGAATACATTGGTTATTAACAGTACTGTCTTTATTTCAGTGGGACTTTTTTTTCTCTTTTTTTACACATTTATTTTTTATTTGTGTCCAGGTGGGGTAGAGAGTAAGTTTTTTCCTTGTAAATGCATATTTCTGTGCATACTTTCTTAATATATTTGTTTCATTCTTATTCATTTGTTTTGCATCCAGTTATGGCATAAAATGAAGGTGGCTTGATTTAGGTTGGACACACTGTACATTGAAAATGTATTTTAACATAACTTTTCAAAATACAGTGAACCCCGATCTATCGTTCCCGCATTCATCGTTTTCCCGTATTGATCGTTTTATTTCTATGGTCCCTGCACAAACTGTATTCAAATAACGTTAATAAAACCCGTATGTATCGTTGTCAAAAATTCGCTTTCCCGCGTTCATCGTTGTAAAATGTTTCTTCTGGCAGAAATGAAATTGATGATGAAGTGGATCAATATGGCTTACAAATCTAATAACTTCCTGGTATGATATCTTGGGTTGATGATGGTGTAGGTGAAGAGTTCTTACATCTAGTAGGGATGAGTAGGGTGTGAAATGCAGTGATTATATTTCCATTGATTTAGAAGTAGCAACGTGCGGTATCCTAAGATTGAAAGAAATGTGACTCAAGAAATGAAAATAATCGCGAAGAGGCTGAGAATAATATTCATGCCCATGAGATCGAGCCAACACTAGTGCCTAGTTTATCCTACGCAATAACGGTATTTGAAATTGTATGACTTTTATATACAAAGATGAATACACATAAAAAGACAAAAAAAAATGTAAATCTTGAAAATTTTGTTTAATTAAACGATTAAGGGAAAACCCAGTATAAAATTACTGATTTTTTAAAAATAAGTATGACTTAATTTCTACAGAACTTCAATTTGTTTCTTTTACAGTTTGGTAACAAATTTAGTATTTTTGATATACTGTATACATTGTGTGTATTCATAAATATTGTTTTCTTCATATTTTGACTTTAACCCGCATTCGTCGTTTTCCCGTATGCATCGTTTTTTACTACGCACCCCTTGAAAAACGATAGATCGAGGTTCTACTGTACTTTGTTCTTCATAAGTGAAAATACAAGATACATGCATATTTTGAAAATGTATTTCAAATACATGTATTTGCGATACCACCTAACTCCATTTATTTGAGGAACAAGCCACTGGAGACTGGAAAGGGTGCACAGTGAAGAAATGAAAATTCCTAATGAGAAGACATGCAGAGGTTTAGAATCATAAAGGATAAACTTTCTCAGATTTAATTAATATACTTATATAATACGCTAACGTATGCAGTAGGAAAATCGATGATATTTCCACGCTGCGAACGGTAAATGTAAACATTAGTGAAGTAACAATAATGCATGTGCAAAAATCCAAATTAACAGTTCAATGATGTCAAGTGGATCAAGCATTTGTCACACAATAGCTAGACTACACAATAACAGTAATGGATAAACAAAAATGCAAGATCTTTCGGACTTTTTCACAGCTTTAAAATATCGAATTTACAATACTTAGCGCATTAAATGCCCATCTAAAAAATGTCACCATGCATTGGGCTAAAGCACATTTTAGCCATTTGTTGTTTCAACATCCACTGCCATGACACCCAAAATGTGTAGCAGTCCATATCTAAATAAATTTAATAACAAAAATGCCCATCTAAAAAATGTCACCATGCATTGGGCTAAAGCACATTTTAGCCATTTGTTGTTTCAACATCCACTGCCATGACACCCAAAATGTGTAGCAGTCCATATCTAAATAAATTTAATAACAAATACTGTTAAAACCAACAAGATATAATAGGATAAGAAGTCACTGGTTGAAACAAAGAAACATGATTTTCAATGAAATGAGTCTAGAAATTTAGTCAACACTGCACTGAGTATAAAGAACAGTAAGGTATGGGGCGGCAAAGCTGGCTGCCTTGGCGGCTAGTTTAAGTATATTTTTTTAAGTTTAGAGAAAATTAGTTTTTATGCTAACTGGGAGGAATTATTGAAATTCGGGAGTTTTTACAAGTATGTAAACGATGATGCGCATGTCTAATTCAAAATGAATTTAATTTAAAAACTTAATCATGTAAATATTATTACCATTATTTTAGGTATAGAGAAAAAAATATATATATAGTTTAAAAAACCAAAAAACACGCTTTAGTGATACATTGAACTAACCAAAAAGCGAAAAATAATTCTTAATATAGAAATAAATTAATGAACGAAAAATATTATTGTGAAAAAAGCGTGGGGTGCTTTGTGCTATATTTTTTGTATCATTTTTGCACTAATCGTACCGATCGAATATTCTCAAGAACTCATTCATATATGCAGCACCCCACGCTTTTTTCACAATAATACTATTTTTTGTTCATTAATTTATTTCTATATTAAGAATGATTTTTCGCTTTTTTGTTAGTTCAATTTATCACTAAAGCGTGTTTTTTTAGTTTTTTAAACTATATTTTTATTTTTCACTTTTTAGTTCGATTTGCTATAAAAGCGTGTTTTTTAGTTTTTTTAAAACTGTATATATTTAAAATTTATTTTTAATTTTCGATATCTCTCAGAAGACACAAAGGAGCACTAAGTTGGAAAGTACTACAAAGAGATAATTTATTTTCACTGTGCACCAGTGGCGTAGCCAGGATTTTATTTCGGGTGGGCTGGGTATCCAATTTAAAGCTAAAGTTCAATTGTAAGCTAAATATCAAATTGCAAGCTAAGTAAAGGGTCCCATTTAGCCCCCTGAGCGCTCCCTCTGCGCCTCTGCTGTGCACCAAAGTATAATCAACCTGCAGTTAAATGCTACTTTCCTCACTAAAAAGGAAAAATACGTCTCTAATCAACAAATAAAAGCGTGTTAAAAAGAATGGCCTTAACATGTTCTTGTACTCAACTCTTCCATAATGTGATGGATGACGATATTTTGTAAAAATAAAAATATTGCCGTGACCAGGATTCGAACCTGGGTTATTGCGGCCACAACGCAATGTACTAACTACTATACGATCACGGCCACAGTAAGATAGGTTATCTTAAGATTGTAATATTTGGAAGTGTTCTACTTTCAATCAAGTAAAGAAGTGAGGAAATTATTTAATCCTGGCGATCCTGATCAGGATAATGAGATAAACTTATAAAATTATTGTATTGTCACCGGTTCTTCATAAATGTACAAAGTTCGAATTAAATCTGTCCGTTTAAAGTGGGTCAATATCGAGTCTAAAGCAGTCGGTTAGAAACGTACATACAGGTGAAGCTAATAAAAGCGTGTTAAAAAAGTGTGTTAAAATCAGGATAATGGGATAAACTTATCAAATTATTGTATTGCCATCGATCCTAGATATATCTACAAAGTTTAAATTAAATCTGACCGTTTAAAGTGGGTCAAAATCGAGTTCAAAGGAGTCGGTTATAAACATACATACAGGTGAAGCTAATAAAAGCGTGTTAAAAAGCTGGAGTAAAGACTTATTCAGAAAGCATGTATATAAGACATTTATTTTGAACCATTTTTTTTAAATCTACAAGGTAAAGTGTTTATTATTACTGCTAATAACTAAAAGGATAGTGTGTGTATACAGTATTTATTGATTAAAAACCAAGAAAGGCGTTAAAATCATATTAAAAAGCTAAAAGTACACTAAAATCCTTTAAAAAGCACTTTCGATGGCACATCCACCACCATCCTCTGTTCTTCGTTTGTGCACTGATCTATCTTCCTTCAAAATCACCTTCCAACTTGGATCTATTAGGGCATGTGTGTATCGTATACATCTGTAGTTATGATTCGCAAAGCTTCCATTTTTAAAGAATAATCTTGATTACAGAAATCGGATAATTTTTTTTATTTCTTTGAAATAGATGTCTATGGAACGATTATGGGTTATTCTTGAGAGGGCTGTACTTAATTTATTTAATTTTACGTCGGCCACGAGTTCTTTTTTCCTGTCTTTTATTTTACTTTTCGTTACTCCAATGTAACAGCCTGGTTCGTTAAAGTCTTGGTGGGTTAGATTTATTTTATTTATCCCTGCAGTTTCTTCTTTATCTACTTCATTTTTGTCACTGCGTATACAATAAAAATATTTGTATTTGGTTGTATAGGTATTTTTATATCTTTTTTGGCTGCCTAATTAGATATTTTAATAGCCGCTCTTTTGCAGTGAGCTATGGCTTTGGTGTATTTCTGTTTTTCTTTTTGCCTATTTTCAATGTGTTCAAGCTTTTTAAGTATATTTTTGTACAGTTTCTTGACAAGGTTATTAGGGTATCCTGCATTTGTACATTGTTTTTTAATAAAATGCATTTCTTCTTGGAGAAAGGTTTTGTTAAAACAGATTTTTATTGCACGATTAATATAAGATCTTACAGCAATAAATTTAAATTTGTAAGGTGTTTTTGAATTGAAATTGACTATTTTATTATTGTTAGTGGCTTTTTGGTAAATGGTGGTATGTATTATATTTTGCTTATCTCTAATAACTTTTACATCCAGAAAGTTGATAGTATTGCACTATCTATATTTTCTTCTTTCTCAAACATAAAATGAATGCATTGGTTAATAGCATTCATGATTGGCTGGATGCAGTTGATATCTGTTACATTTGAATTAATAAAGGCAAAACAGCCATCAACATAAAGAATATATTTAGAAAGGATATTTTAAAAGACAAAATTTTTTTTCTCTCAAAGTAGTTCATGTAAATCTCCCTTTACATGAACACGAAGAGGATTACCCATAACCATACAATAAGTCGTT
This sequence comes from Cheiracanthium punctorium, assembly GCA_038373885.1. Lineage (NCBI taxonomy): Eukaryota > Metazoa > Arthropoda > Arachnida > Araneae > Cheiracanthiidae > Cheiracanthium > Cheiracanthium punctorium. Next base: position 809,784 of record JAWZYV010014119.1, read on the forward strand.
TACTTTAAATCAACTATTATAAAACAGTTAATGAAAATTATAACATGCTATTTCTCTTATTTAAAATTAGAAATATTTTTTAAGTGCATTATTTTACAGCTCCTAATGAAAATCAACCTTTAAACATCAGTTTTTTGAGTGAGAAAAATTGGTTACAATAATTTTAATTTAATAGATTAAAATCAATAAGTACTCAAAATGCATAGATGACATTTACAAGTATTTTAATGATAATTCAAACATACAAGTTAAAAAGTTCTCTCTCCTCCAATCCTCAGTTTTAATGCCATGCTAAATTCAGCCTTTTTTTTTATGATTAGGTACTCTCATGCCCGCCTAATCAATTGCTAATTGAAGAGAATGGTTTTCATTTTTCTATTAATATAATTACTTATAACATTATTCAACAACAAATAAAGTAGTCTCAACACTTTCATAAATTTATTTAAAGAAACTAAAATATTTCGGTTTTTGAAGATAATTCCATTCACAGAGTTGTATTAAAATTAAACATTCAGTATATGTATGTGCTTGTTTAAAAAGAAATTATAATTCAAGAGGTCAATTCTCTTCTTCCTCCCCAAAAAATCAACATAATGTTACACAATAAAGCAAAAATTTGTACACACTATCAGAATACAATACAGAGAAATCTTTAATTACAAAAACGAACAAATTGCAAATTTATTTAAAAAATCCTACATGTGCCTTTTTAAAAGCATGGTATAAGCTATCAGAAAAGAAAATTAAGGTAACATAAAATAACAAGGATAGCAGTAATTTAATTTACTTTTTTTTTATTAGAATCCAATTATTAGAATTAATTATGCATGAATGTTAAAATGAAGAACAATACATACTTATAATACATGATTTTTCTTCTCAATATAAACAGATAATCAAACAATCTGTTAAATTACTTATCTATACAGGAGACTATCTATACAGAAGTCCAACCAGAAGTATAACGGCTAGAAAAATACTTCAGCAAAAGGCTAATTCAATAAAATTTTTAGATTAAAAAAAAAGACATAATAATTGCAATGAAAGACACTGACTATAGTTTGGTTTTAATAATATTAATGCCAATGCATTATAAGAAATATATTACATTCTGGTTAAAAGTTTGCTGCTTTAAATAGAAAAATGGCTAACTGAACACAGTACTAACAAAAATAATAATTTAAAAAGAAAATACAAAAAATTTGGTGACAGTAACACTCATAGAAACGTAACATGAAAATTAAGTTTTTAAATAGTTAATGTTAACATAAAATGTGTTACTCTAAAATGTTACTGGCTTTTGATGAAAACTCTAGTGAGAGTCACTTATACAAAGAAAATAAATATTCACAGCAACAAATGTGAAAATTTATGTGCTCTGGAATTTAAAGTAGGTAAATGAACATATTTCTTTTATTGTTAACTAATTTTACATAATGATTTCATGAATTCTACTTCATCCTTTTTATTTTTATGTATTGTAGTTTATTTAGGCTGAGAATTAGTGAAAAGTGTGTGTATATAAGTAATTTAAATCTTGTGTATGCAGTATACTCCTTCCAATCTGCACAAGATGGTACTAAATCTTGTGTAGACTATAGAATTTGATAAAAAAAATAGGTCTCAGCTGACATCTAAATACAAATAAAAAGCATTGTCAAAACACCGTACATATATATGTATGTAAAACTAGACAGAAATGGTAAGAATAGTTATTATAAATATCCAGTAATAAACTATAGTTAAATAGGAAAGTAATAAATCATTTTATTGGGCTTGATTTTTTTTTCTTGGCGGTATTATTAAAGAAAACTCAATGCCTTATTTGTCAAATCTATCTAGAAGCTACTAAATGATAGTCTTATGTGTTTTGAAGACCTGCATTTGTCTCTGTCCATACTAGGTATTTTTTTTAGATAATATAAAACCTTACTGATTATAAGCATGCTCTCATTTAATGATTTATTTCCATCAAATAATTATTTTTTTCATTACTAGAAATTTGCAGATAACATTTCAGAGGAATAGTAATTCCAGTTATTTAATTTTCAATAAAATGAAAATCTTTTTCTATAAAGAAAAACTGAGATGTAAAACTGTTAGCCTACATCTGAAATCTATGGTGGACTATGGCCATTTGCAAACTAAAGGGAGTATACTTAATAAAATAAATTGTATTTAGGTATTACCTATTTGAGAGTAATTTCTTTCTGAATGAAGATGATATTCATGATTAAAATAAACATTATGTTGAGCATCACAAGAAATTGTATTTTTAAGTGAATGAAAAGTTTGTAAGCTCAAATATAATATTGAAATAAGAACTTTCACTTTGAATTTGAAAAAAAAAAAAAAAAAAAAAAAAAAAATCAGTGTTATTTAGTTTACTTGCTAGCATTCACTAATAGATATCAAAACTAACAATAAATGATACTAAAACTATTTCTATGAAGTGGGACTTTATTCTGTGGGTGACAGTATACTGTATTTAGGCTATTCTATTTATAATTTATTTTGAGGGACTGTATACACATTGACAAAACATAAATATTCAATGAAAGATAAGAAAAAAATTGGAAATGCAAGTGAAAATGTCAAAAAAACCATTGAATGAAATAAGTCTTAGATAAAGGAATGCTTTTAGATGTCAGTATTCAAACACACAAAAATGACTAAATGATACACAAATTCAATGAGACAGACACTTGTGAACATGGATGGAAATGCACAAAAATGGAAAAAGAAGAAAAACACAAATTTCAACCTTAATGAGATTTTAAACGAATGTGTAACAAATATTTTTTTTTCCTTCAACAAAATTCAATGTACAATTATAATAATTATTTACTTATTTTGATTACATAATAAATATATTTACATAAGTTCATTTATTCAGGGCCCAACCAATAGATTAAAAGGCCCTAGGCCTAACATTTTTGGGGCTCCCCATATAATCATACCTTATTGGTCACACCATTTATAGTCATAGGGTACAAATATTTCTTCACACAGTCATACATAAGGGGAAGTATTTTACTCCCAACTCCAAATATGTTTGAGCTAAAGTTCACAAATTTTTAAAGGTTAAGGCAGTTATGCTTTGACATCATATTGATGAATGCTCCATTGTGGAATGCTTGGGACATTAACATGATGTTTGTTTTATCCCTGAATACAGTAAAAACAAACACTTTTGCTCAGCACTGTTTTTTTTAAGTGCATCTCTTTACCTATTTTCATAACTGTTTTTTTTATGCTAAATTTTTATGACAATAGAACTTACACTATTTTAATAATTTTGGTGCCTCTAAAACTTGGAGGCCCTAGGCCAAGTTGGCCTGTGTGATAATCAGGGCCTACATTCATTAAAAATAGGTCACAACCAGTGGCATAGTGGAAGCCCCCACAAATCCTGCTTCATGGGGGGGGGGGGTCTCCAAACAGTCAGGGCGCTCTTACAGCCAGGCATTAAATTTATTTTCTAAAATTTGTGCATCTTATTATAATTTTCAAACCAGATGATGCTTTTTTAAGTGTACTGCCAGATAAAATTAATTCTGGTTTCTTAATCAAAGAAATGGCAGAACTCCTTACAATTACAAATAATTGAACTGCATCAAGTGTCCTTGATGTATGCACTGCATGCGAATTCATACCCTAAACTTCCAAGACTTCATAGAAATGTTTGTTGAGAAGAACCTATATGCTGATTTATTTGATTCATAACAGTGTAAGTACAGTTCAAGTACCTAATGGCTATTTCTGTATTCAATTATAACTCAGATAAAATATTATTTGTAAAATGGAATTTCTAAAGATCAAATGCGGCTCCTATACATTTGAGATAGATTCTGTATTCTTGTGTACAGTTGGCTTATTTATGTAAACTATAATATGCTACATTATGTGACATCCAGAAGAGAGAGGTGGGGCCAAGCAGTGTAAATTGTGGAGGGGCTTCCTATTTTTATACAAAGGACCACAACTATTTAAAATAAAATATTTTATTTAAGTGACTATTTCAGCCTTTCAATATAAAATGTGCATCATACTTCAAGTTTAAGTCATTAGTGAGTATATAATTAAAAATAGAGAATCATATTTTGTAAAACCAGAATAATTGTCTCAAAAATATGCAGAAGATGTGCGCAGGTTGAAATAAATTTCATTCGTTGGACATAACTTTTTGTCGAGTGAACATGTTGATAGGTTGGAAACTAATGTTCATACCTACAATATTAATCAGTAAATATGAATGACTTCTTTGCACTGAAAAAGAAAAGAAAAATTTGAATATGATATTTAGCCAGACTTTTTTTTGTGTGTCAGTTGAAATTACTCTAAAAATCATTAAAATTGTGAGAAAATTTGAGAGTTATTTGACTTTTATTGTTTTAGGGATCAATGAATACACTATTTGGGTATGAATGAATTTTGATATACAATAAATACACTAGTCCATGGTTATATTCATTTCCTTGTTAAAAACAATTGTAATCAACAGTTTCCTGTTTCATTTGCACAAATGAGAATTTTTATTTTTTCCTTAATTTAAACCTAGAAGCCTTTTTTAAAAAATTCTAAATGCTTATGTCGAAAGATATTTTTTTACATGGTAGGGGGAAAAAAGAAAAGATCCAGGCACATCCATTTCCCATACATATTATTTTTTACTTTACTGCAGTGGCTCTGAATGAGCTGAATCAGATTGTAACAGGTTGTGAGTGCAATAATACACTTTTCTAAGAAATCATAATAAAAAGTTCCATTGACTTAAAAGTAGGGATCGGCCGATAGTATCAGCGCCGATACCTCCAACTTTTTTAGGTATCGGTATCGGTTCTTTCGATTCTAAAAGTATCGGGAAAGTATCGGTTTCTGTTGCTTTCATCCATTTTCACCGATACTTTGCTTTTCAGAAAAAGCCATGCAGGCGCAACACTATTCTAGAATCTTTATTTTGGTAATGCGATGAGAGGCGTCGTTTCATTGGCACATTTGTTTGTGCGAGTGTTTTCGAACTGTTTTTTTTTTTTTTTTTTTTTTTTAAATTCTAACCATCGCTAAATGGATGTCGTATCACCAAGTGTGGTCGAAATTATGGTCGAAGAATCATTAGATGACAGTTTAACAGGACAATCGTCTATTCTTCTAAATTATTTTGAATTGGTGCCCAACACTAAATACACTATCTGCAAGGATTGCAAAAAACAAATGTCGAGAGGTAGGCTATAATTTTACTTCAGTTTTATAAACATTTATTTTCTCAGTGTATTGACTCAAAAAGAGTTCATTCATATATATATATATATATATACACACAATTGAATCTCCCTATAACGAACTCACTCGGTTCCATTCGCTATAGAGGAAATTTTGTTGTACAGAGATTAGAGATTTTTGCAGTTATTTCAGCAAATATTACACACTTTTTAGTTTTTTTATGTTTAAAAGTATTAAATTATGACTTTTAATTAAAAATAAATTGGTATTTATTATAAATTTGTTAAACTTACAATTTTTTATTTTTCATTGTATAAATGAAATGTTCAAAAGTAAAGACAATCCACAAATTTAGAGAATAAAATATGTAATGCACTTAAGTTTATTTTACTTCAAAATTACGTTATTTTACATTGTTTTGCAATCTGTGATTTTAAATTTTCATAAAAATATTCACATTTTAAAAGTCCGCTGAAAATAGAGTGAGGCACATTTTATTCCATTTGGAAACCTCTTTTTAATGGTTTTGAAAGGTTGAATCATTAAAGTTTGATGTGGTTTTGGTCATAAAGCGGAGGGCCTTATTATTATATGGGCAAATCGGGACTTTGCCCAGGGCCACCGACTACTTAAAAGGGCCCCCAATACTAAATGTTTTTTTTTCTGAAATATTCTTTTTTATATCAAAATTTTATGGAAAATATAACAAATTTCATAGTTTGGGGGCCCCCAAATCTATCAATGCCCGTTGACCCAGTTGGTCATAATCGGGCGCTGGTGAATTGTCTTCATTATCGGAGTCAGTTTCACTTTCCTGGTCTCCATTTTTATCATCTTTACTCTTCCACTAAGTGGTCTGTTCAAAAATTCAAATTTTCTTCAAAACTAACAAAAAAAAATTGAAGGTAAATCTGAGATATTCGCTATGGGGAGATAAGCTCTTCGTTATATGGAGAATGTTTATAGTGTTATTTAAACCTTAAAGTTACGTTTCCATGAAAAATTTTGTTATAAGGAGACTTCATTATAGGGAGATTCTACTGTATATAGGCTTTTGATATCGTTGGAGAATGTCTAGCTCTTGATATAGCTTTCACGCTTAAGAGACATGCTTTAAATTTTTATTTTAAAAAATTGGCACAAGGACATCTGATTCGGCTTGGGTATGATATAGATATCAAAATTGATGGGGGAGACGGTCCCTGATATCATTTGATATTTCAGGGGATGACGACCTTTAAAGTGTTAAAGCAGGTATGGGCAACCTTTGAAAAGTTGTGGGCCAAACTTTAGGATATTAGCAAAGTCGCGGGCCAAACTTGCGGATTTTAGCGAAGTGGCGGGTGGTATGATTGAGATGTATATAGGATATTGAATGGTTCGAAATACATTTGAGGAATTTGTTTCTATTTAGCTTATAGAACTTCAGATACAGACATTTTAATATTAGTCAGCCGGAAATATTTGAAACCGAAAATAGCATTCTGCTATCGGAAGTGAATCGTATTTCTGCGCATGCGAACAGGGATAGGGTTTGAACCGAATGACGTTTGTCGGACATACCCCCCCCCCCCATGGTGCAAATCTGCAAACGTAAAAAAAGGCGCCCCTTTTGTGCTCTAGATCAGTGGTCCCCAAAGTATGGGCCGCGACCCATTGTTGGGTCACAGGATCAATTTTGGTGGGTCGAAAAGGGTGGGAAAAATTAAATTTTAGTATTTTATATATATAGTAAACAATACTATTTTTTATAGCCTATATTGGTTATTGTTATGTAAAAGTGGGTCGTAAAAAAAAAAATCTAGTTGAAGATTTTTTGAAGAGAAGGGCAAAAAAGTTTGGGAACCACTGCTCTAGAAAGATTTTCTCAGTTTTAGTTCGAAATGGCCTCCCTTTTGACGATGGCACCCAGATCTTGCTTACCGTGCCACGCCGCCCCTGCTCAGAGCTTAGAATTAAAACAGATAAAATTTGTTCATATAAATCATAGAAAAACATGCTAACAATGGTCATAAAAACAAAAACACTGAAGATCAATTTCATTAAATATGGATACTTTAAGTAGCAACTTTTTTTTTTTAAGAGTTGAAAATTGAGTTTAGTTTATCATTTGATTTTTCTTTAACCTTCATTTAATCTCGTCATTTTTAAGCATCTTTTATTTAGACCCTCCAAGGCGTAGCTTCAAAACGAGAAAAAATATTTTTCTTCATATTGTAGCTGTTTCAATGACAAAATTAATGATACTAAAATTATAAACGAAACCTATAAGTGCAAGCAATTTATTTCTTTTTTGTGTCGCAAAGAAGTTAACTTTTTGGCAGTGACTTGAAAACTGGCGACTCCCATGAGCATTATTTATGTTGGTCCAGAAGTTAAATGATTCATTTTTAAAACATTACAAAATATCAAAAGTACGAATTATCAAACATTTAATGATTTTATTATCTATCAGATTAATGAGAGAACGTAGGATTTGTGTATCATTCTGTTTTGAGAAGTGTAATAATTATCAATATCTAATAATTATTTATATTGTTAATTTTAAAAGTTAAAGCTGTATTAGTATAATTAGTAATACTAATTATTATTTAGTTTATTTCAAATTTTGGGGTAAAAAACATATTTCTTGTGAATAGTATTTGGTTTATATGTAAGGAAAACATAGGAATAATCAGTGTGTACCTGTTCTTCGTACGGAAAAGATCAAATATATGGATCATCCGGATTAATTGTAACTTAACTCTGTCCGGAGAATCAAAATATTCGGATTTTCAAAAAGAACTTAAAAATGATCATATGAGTTCATATTAAACAGAAATCTTGCTAAAACATTTTATAATTCACTTAGTGGTTAAATAATTGGAGCAGATAAATAAAACCAATAATTAATTTGAACTTATTATGCATTTTAAGGGAAGAATTTACATATGTATTTAATGAACAATATCTAAATATATATGTACTTACATAATACTGTACAGTTTATACATTATCACAATTTAATGCAGTTTAAGTAATCTAAAATTATTTTCATGGATAAAGAATTATAATTACAGAAAATCTAAATAAAAATTGCAAGCTTTGAAGTTGAATAAATTTCATGTCGGCATGTGTTTACTTTTGTAAGCACAAAATCGAGGCATGAAGCATAAGACGCACATATAGTAAGAGCAAGCAGGAAGCTGTTTTGGGTCTAATATGGAAACCTTTTATCTGGCTCATAGTAACAATTAGGCGACAAAATAGAGGTTGAGAAAAATTGATTTAAATATTTGCACCAGTCGGCACTGGAAATGAAATGGATTATCTTATTAATATATCCCTTTAACTCCCCCCACTCCCCCCCCCATGTTTGTGTTCTGTCAAGCCTAAATGAGGGGCATCTACCTATAAAGGGGAGGGGCTTGGGTGGAGGACTTTTTAAGGGAGTCTAAAGCATATTCACGTAACATCTGGAGAAAATCGCCCAAAACTCTAGACCACTAGATCGGCAGCCACGCGAGGAGAAAGAATTCCGAGCCTGCACACTAAGACGCTTCCCAGTGCTCAGCTTTTTATAAATTCAGCCATTCATCGGCATGATTGAATAGAAAATAAAGACTAGAACTACTGTAAATTCACATTTCAATGTATCCACTGCTTTTTCTTTTTAATGCTTTCTACTAGGATCAAATTTCATCATTCTGTTATTCATTTTAACGAGAACTACACTCTCGTTACAAAAACTGCCTAACAGATGTAGGTTTAAATGACATTAAATTATGTAAAGTATCAGTATCGGTTAAGTATCGGTATCGGCCGATACCATAATTTAAAAGTATCAGTATCGGCTATTTCTGAAAATGAATTTATAGGTAAAGTATAGGTCATCGGCGAAAATGTGGTATCGGTCGATCCCTACTTAAAAGTGAAAAAAATTGAGAGATAGGATATTTGGACAGTTCAGTTAATTGGAGTTTGGATAATTGATTCTCTATGCGTACATTCAAGAACCTATGAAATTTTTTACTAGAACCAAATAGAGAAACTGCATAAGCAAGGATGGATTAAAAGGGGGGGGCTGGGAGTGGAAAGGTGACTGCCCCTCCCGAGAAAAAAGAAATTAATATAAAAGATCCTATTTTACTTCCATAAATGGATGTATATGTGAATCTTCCAACTGGCCGTCCCCACCCACAAAATTCCATTAATCCGCCACTGAGCTTATGGCTCATTTTTATAGAGAAAAGCATGTAGTTTTATATGTGTTTACATTGAAATAAATTTATGCTGCAATTAAGTATAGGTTTGTAGAACACAAACATTCACTTTCGTAATTATTTAATTTCAAATTCATTTTTTTGTAATTTTACGGTTAAACTACCAATGAAGTATTTTATAATAACAAGTCCATTTTTTATCGTCATGTAGGCCTGTACAAGTACTTATGTACATAAAAAGTTGATTTGCTATAGTTCTACTGTTAGGAAAATTCAGCTGTTTCACATTAAAAAAACATAGTGTGGGACAGATAATAAAATCTAAAAATACTATCATTGTAAGGTGTTCCAGTGAGACATGTGAGACAAAAGAACAATGCTGCATATTTCAGTACTTTATGAGAAACAAGCCTTTGAATCATTCATGTGGAACATCTAAGCTGTTGTTGTTACTAATGCCCTGCTGTTGTCGTTACTAATACCCTCTGGCAACTGAAGAGTGATGCCAGATCCTCTACATAGGACGTTGATGGGTGAAAGGGGGTGGTTTCCATTCTAATGAGCTCTAGTGGTAGGAAGACCAACTTATTTTGAGGTCTCCTAATTTTGAACCAATTCCAGATGAGAGACCTAGCACCTGAAATCGGAACCTCCAGAGGTATCGTTTGAACATGGTGGACATTGGAGCCATGACAGATTTTACATGCACCATGTAACACATGTGTACATTAGCTTATACGATCCCATGGCAGTCTAGCCAAGAGAGGCATTTACCCTCTCAAGTACTGGTCAAGCTGGCACTGCTTCACTCCATGGGAACAACCATACATTCATTATTCAAATAGTATACAAAAAAGTCTTAATAATAATAAATACAAACTTAGAAATTGTATTTTTATTTCTGAACTGTATTTTTATTTATTTTAGTGATTTTTGAGCTATTGTAACAGAAAATGCTAACTCTTTAATCCTCTAAATAAACACATTCAGGTAATATTTAAATTATCACTATGACAAGAGTCTTTACAATGTACAATGAATATATCCACTGAAATACTTAATTTGAATATTAAAAAAATACGAAAGTAGAAATACAAAAATTTAAATATAAAAAATGAATACAGTGACTTCTCACTAATGTGACTCTCTTGGTTATACGCCGAATTTACTTGGTCCCATTCACGCCTTATGGGAAATAATGTTAAACTTCTCTCAGTTATATGACTCTTCTCTCACTTATATGACGTTTTAAGCGGTTCAGGCATTTTTAGATTTCTAAATTAAGAATTCATTTTACAATCTTCCAAGTACAAATTGTACATATTTTATTACCAATATCCTAACACTAATGTAAAAGTATGTAACCAGTAATGATTAACATTTCTCATCCAAATTTCTGTGTTATTAATGATGAAATCTATGGCATGAGAGGGGTTGTATGTCTAATTAAAATGATTATTCCCAAAATAGCTTAGAAGCTATAAAAGACTTAAAAAAACAGACATTTTCTCTTTTCCTCAACTACAGACAAATAAATACCACTTCATTTTCAGAAAAAATCTCATCTGTAAATCTTAAAATAAACATAGTGATAAGTAAACTACAACTTTGTATACTGTGAACTTTAATACTTTGTGTTTCATTTTTTAATGTATTTTACAAATTTTGAAAGATGTTCTTAGGATTCAAAACTTAGTTTTTTAATGTTGGTAAAAAAATTAATGCATAGACAATTTTAAACTTGTATAATATGATGGTCTCTCACTTATAGGACTCTCTTAGTTATACGACTTTTTTCTACGGTCCCTTGAAAGTCGTATAAGTAAGAGGTCACTGTATTTTTGATTGTTTAATGAGATTTTTACCTTGTGTAAATGTTCTAGGTCTCCTTTCAACCAAAAAAGTTTTGATGAGAAAAAGATTTTTTGTTCACATTTGGTACCTGAAATTTCTGTAAGAACGCATGTTTCTTGAATTTGAACAAAAATACAGTTACTATAAATACAGCTCTGCAAAGATTGTGTATGCGGTACAGGAGCTGAATAACGATTTCTTGTTTTAAGCTTTTTATTAATATATTTTATGATCTGCTTAGGAAGGAAAAAGATTATAAATATTTTCTTTGCATCCCTAAGGATGAAATAGCTGATTGATACATCTCATAAACAGACAGTATATGGCTGTGCACTTTTTTTGAAGATCTTTTTTAACTGCTCCATCATTGCTGTCACATTGCTCTTTTCTATGGCATGTTGCAAAAAAGTACCATTCAGCTTACATTTAAGAGCTTGCTTCATGATGACATAAGTTCATAAAATTTGTTTTGCTTTTGTATCAAGCATATGGTCCATCAGAGAAATAAACAGCTTTTTTTCAACTGAAGTCACACTATATTTAAACTATTGATAAATAATCTTTGAAATAAGAAATGATATGGTGCTATGCTAAAAAAATCACTGATAAAAAAAAACCCGCAATTTTCTAATTTTCTTAGTACTTTTTCTAGTAAATGATGAAGGGATATAAGTGTTACCAGATTTTTTTGACAGTGAAAATTTTATCATCTCACACAAGTCTTCCATTCTAAGTCTTCCATTCTTATTCATCCATTGTCTTCTACATCTGTTTTCTCTTATTGAGGAAAATTCTGTTTGTTGCTTACTGTATTTTCTAGAAAAAATGCTGCATCAGCATAAATGCCACACTCAAAGAAAATGGCACAAAAGTAATTAAATCTGCACAGAAACACCACATCAGCTACTAAATGTACTAAGTTAAATTGCGTATGACATTGCTGTGAAAATCATTGTATTAAAATCTTGCCCTGCATCATGACTATGGCATATCATTTAAGAGAAAAGAATAAAATCAAATCATAACAGAAAAATAAATTTTATATAAGGTATTATGAAAATGTACTTACATTCAAAAATGCAGTTATATTTACACATTTGTTTAACATTGAAAGAAGTTCATATACGAAATACTCATATTATGTTATTTAAAAAAAGGGAAGGGAGTGAAAGAAAGTCATACTCATAGATTGCTATTGCACCAGCTTTCATAACAAAGGTGGAATCGTGTCCGGATTCAGAATGAACATGGTAGATTTACAACAGAAAGGGAAAGGGAGGGGATGTGTTCAAAAAGTTTCTTCTAAGAAGAGAATGAGAATAGAATCTGGCACTCAAGGGGGAAAATACAAATCCCAGACAAACACAAAAAAAGTTTGCAGAAAATAACTGACTGGTCTTCTCTCTTTGTAGAGCAACAATGTAATACTCCGTAATTTCTTCATATTCTTGGAATATTTTTTTTATCACACGTAAGCGCTGCATTGGTAGAAATGCCACATCCACTGAAATTTAAAATTTTGAACATGTAAACACCACAGTGTTTCTTCCAGAAATTACAGTAGCCAAATTAATAAAATTAATTTTTTCAAAAGTTAATAATGAAATTTGGTTTTCCAAAATTCTGAAGTTTTAGTCTTTAAGCATTTTTATTAGTTAATCTATGTATCAGTTAAAAGGACAAATATACAGGATACAGTAGAATCTCGCTACAACAATATCCTCTATAACGATAATTCTCTCTATTACGATATTTTTTCATAGTCCTGGCTGAATTCCCTTTAGATTAATGTAAAACAGTTCTCTGTATTACAATACCCTTTAAAACGATAATTCTCTCTTACGATATTTTTTCATAGTCCTGGCTGAATTCCCTTTAGATTAATGTAAAACAGTTCTCTGTATTACAATACCCTTTAAAACAATAATTCTCTCTACAACGATGGTAATAATTATCCTTTACAACACAATAATTCTCTCTACTACGATAGATTTTTTCTTTCTACGATGCATCAGAAGCCCAACTCATGCACAGACATTGAAAGCTACACAAAGAAAGTCGAGGTAAAATGTGGTTGGAACGGGTTGGACCACGCCTCTGCCAAAGAACGTCTTCTAAGTTTCGTTTTGCTGATGTAACACTATGGTAATGAGAAAGTGCATTTCTCGTAAGGTGGAAGGGCAGTTGGATGACACATCTTTGATTCCTATCCCCCTCTTTAAAAAATGGTCAAGGATTCTTTTCACCGGAACTGATATAGAAAACGATACGTTCTTTTGTCTGAACTTTTGAGTAAGAATTTTAACCTCCGATAAATCCTATCGAGGTCGATTATTACACGAGGATATTTTAAATCATTCATGAGTTTTGTTTACTTTGAAGTTTGTTTAGTGAAAATCGAAAGCAAATGGCTAAAAGAAAACAAATATCTATCGAAGTGAAATTCAACATCCTAAAAGATTTTGATAAAGGCATGAAGCAAAATAAATGAGGATAAATTAATGGGTATATATTTTCAATTAATATCTATTACATTTTAAAAAGCGCTTTTGCGGCATTCAGGTATTATTTATTTAGACATTATATATTTGTTATTCAAATATGCTATAAATATTTATAAGCTATATCTCCGCTAGAATCCCTGGCGAGGCGGCAAGGGTATTTAACTAAAATTTGTGAGTGTTGTGAAAATTACTGAAAACTATAAACCTATTTTTCTCCTTTTATTTATTATATATTACTTGTGAGGGTGTGCTGAATGAAAACAGAACACTTTCTGGTGATACCACAGGGTATGGGATATATGAAGAACAAAAATCAAAAATCTTTTCGTTCCAATACCGATTCTCTCTATAACGATAATTCTCTTTACAACGATATATTATTTTGACCCCCAAAATATCGTTATAGAGGGATTTCACAGTAGTTCACTATCAGACTGACAAACTTGCAGGGGTGTAAGGGGTACACAGATGGTTCAGAATCACATAGCAATGCAGGGTCGAAAACGTCGTCTCTCATGTACCCTTGAAGAATCACTTTAGGAGAAGTGTTCAATTGATAGTAAACTTTCCGACCATGGTCTTTCAAAACTAATCCCTCTTTCACCGAATGCACTTGATAAAAATTGTTATTTCAGAATTATTTCTTCATTACATTTATGAAATTGCCTCAAGAAAGTCCATCGTTTATGAAACTTGGTTAAGAAATTAGACACACACTTCAATACTTCTTCCAAAGTGATCATTTACAAGTACATGAAGTGACACCGCATTGCTATGTGATTCTGAACCATCTCTGTACCCCCTACACTCCCTGTAAGTTTGTCAGTCTAAAAGCGAATCACCCTGTACATTAGTTCCCATCAATCAATAGATAACTACTTTTCAAATTATATTTCACCCACATCTGTTTTGAAATCATCCCACCTATCTTCAAATAATCTACGCAATTCTTGTGCTTCTGGATAATTAGAGAATTTCTCATAATTAGTACGCAAACCATGACAAAAAAAGTTTAACATTTTGGTGTATAATGCAGATACAGAGTGAGTACTGGACGGACAAACCAGCTGAAACACAAAACTTTAGTCTCAGTTCTGCAGATATAGAAAACCCTATATTTATCAAAGGGTTTTCATTTTTAAATTCTCAATAAAGCTTTTTAAGATTGCATAAAGTTAACGTCTTTTGTATAGTAAGATTTTCACCACTTCTCACAGATATAAAATCTTTCCTTTTTAGCATAGTAAAATTATGCTAATGATTTTTATAAAACTCTACAAGCTTATTGTAAGACATTTTTCTTAAATTGAGGCATAATTCCCTTTCTCTTTCCAATTTGATGGACTAGGTAATGACTAATATTAAATTCACTGAAAATTAAAACAGTAACAGTGACAGTACTGAATAGGTAACAAGCAAAAGCTATGATTTGATAAATATATAACATACAAAATGTATAAGTATAAACAATTGAAAACACTTATATAACGGAATATGTATACAGATAAATTTCAAATATTTATCACTTTCTTTTAAGATGTATAAAATACTAATGAAACAAGCTATTTAAAATAAAAACAGTATTAAACCTCCTTTTGTGTATAGACAGCATTGACATTTTTCCCCCTCTAATGAGAAAAAAAGAAGCATTTAAAAAATATTAAAACTTTACTCTAAAAGGCAGTAATAAAATGCATCATGCCAATAAATATCTCAGAAAAATATAAACTAGAATTTCTTTTACTGCAACACTCAGTATTTTCATTATGGAAGATAGAAATATAGAGGTAAATATGCAGGATTAAGTTCAACACCATGAAAAAAAAGGTGCTTTGTTTTGAAATGTTTGAGTAAAGCTGTCATTTATGGCACGAATTCTCCCTCTGGCTCCACTACTTTTGCTTCTTTCAACAATTACGGCAGTCATTTGAACCAACTGGACAGGAGATTTGCCGTCTTTTAATGCTTGAGTCAGATTTAAAATCTAAAAAAAATATTTAAATAGATTTGAAATGAAACACACTGATATTATTGGCAAAAAAATAATTAATTAAAAAATTAATTAAACTTACTTGTCCCCTCATGACAGACATTTGTTTTTCAAATACATTTCTATCAAATCCTTTATCAGCCTAAAAAATATACAGATATAAAATATCTATCTGATATACACTAACATACAAGTAAACATATGGAGACTATAAACAAACTCACTTTAAACAAATCATGTAAATCATCACAAAGATCTTGAACAAAATTCATGTCAGAAAGCTGAGGCAAAATTAGATCCCGGGTTTCAGAAGAAAATGGTATTTTAGCTACAGGAAGCCAAGCCCAATAGTATGGATCTGTTAAAATAATTTAACAGGTAAACAAACATTGAAAAAACTATACTTTTACGTTTTTATTATCAACAGTATGTTCTGCAAATGTTTAGATTTCTTATGATAATTTTAACTATAAAATAGAAAGCACATATTTATTTATGCTAAAATATCTTATAATACACTTGTCTTTCCTTCAGTGAACTACTTTATTGCATTAAGATTCTTTACAGAGTGTCCCAAAACAATGATAACAGGCTTTAATAGAGATAAGTAAGCAATGTAAATTGGAAAAATGCTTCAAATTAAAGTTGGAAATAAGACTCCCTTAAGAAAAAATTCCTCGTTTATCTTAAAAAGGTTATACTTTATAAATTTCTATAAGACCCCCCCCCCCATACAAAAAAAATTCCAATTAGTAAAATGTGCCCCATATACTAAAAATGCAATGTACAAAATTTCAGCCTTTCATCATAAAACATCTCAGATATTTTTGAATAAAGATTATTGGGGGCTATACATGAATTTGAGTGCAAACATTCATTGCTTAAGTGAAAAAAAAAATTTTCTTTCATAATTCCTGTACTACCACTTAAATGCGATCATACGATGTGATATTTTCCCCTTCAAGAGCCACTGAAAGCAGTGGCATAGCGTAGCGTAGCTTTTAAAAACAGAGAAGCAACTTTATAAATTCAAAACTTTTCATAGTACCTGACAGTTAAACTGTTTCATTTAGAAGAAATATACTTACAGTTTTATATACAGACACACACTCATATAATAAAATTACATACAATTATTCAGTGTACAGCTAATGAAAAAAAAAATGTCCACTTGCCCGTTTTTCGCCCACCGTTCATTGTATAGCAAAGTTATACATACCATTCATTTGCAAATAACATATAATTTAATTTGCTGTACATAAAACTTGCATAAGGAATTCGCCATCTCTGTATTTAAATTTGCACCAACTTTGCTTTTTCTAATGACAACATCTAGGTTTCACTTCATATTTTAAAAATTTAGCTCATTTCAACGCCAGGTACCAATTTTCAATACATTTGAACTAAAAATGAATGAGTTAGAAAATTTCCCTCCCCTATATTAAAATATTTTTTCATATTTCAGCTCATATATCATTTAATATTGATCTTAAGAAGTTAATTTCCTCCCCACACTATTAGAACTAAATTCCCCAAACATAATTTACTATTACTATCATTTTTAAATAAACTATTAATATGAATTATGAAGTTAATATTTAAAAAAATATATAACAAGTGAGCAAACCAAATTTCAGCAGAAATAAATGGAGAAACTAATTTTACATGGCTGTGCAAAATTTCAAATTTTTACGCTCAGTAGTTTGAATCATTAATTAAAATGTCTTATTTTGATGAGTTAAGGAGCCATATTAAATTTAAGTAACAATTTTTTGAAAATTGCTTGAAAAAAAAGTAAATTAGATTTCTTTTGGAAAAAAACATAATAAAAAATTAGCGATATTTTAAAAAATAGCAAGTTTTGAAGCAAATAAATTAGAATTTTGTATAGTTTGATGGCAATTCTGTATAAAGCGTCTATTGTTGCATCTACTACTGTTTCCCCCAAATAAAATATTTTCCATGTATAGAATTAGAAGCAACAGACATATGTCTTCCAATACAACATGCTGCTTCTGAAAAACTAACATCCTCAGCATTCCAGTTATGAATTTGACCCAGTAGCATAGCAAGGATTTTATTTCCAGGGAGACAGGGCACTGTGTGCCAAATTGTAAGTTAAGTTTCAACTGTGTGCTAAATATCAAATTGTAAGATAAATAAAGAGTTGTTACATTTCAAGGAAGAGCTGCAACTCCTTCAGCAGCCCCCTCTCTGGATGATTGCCTGGTTTGACCTTTTATAATATTTGAAAGATCATATCTTTGGGCTTCCTCATACTTTATCGAACATTCAAAATGACATTTTTCATGACTAAATTTTCATCAGATGGTGAGTTAAAATAACCACCAAAAGTTTCATAAAAATATTGCGTACTACAGAAGATAATATTTAATGAACAATTGGAAGTAAAAAACAGAGCGATAGTAAAAATGCACTTGCGTTTTTCACATGAAATTCAAACAAATAAATTTTCTATCATAAAACAATTCTTCAAGTTCGACCATAGCTGAGTAACATTCATGCTTATAGTCAGAAGAGTAGAGAACAGCCTCCCACCCTGGTAACATTTCACCCGTTCAAGAGAACCTTCAATACTCAATAACAATTGCAAAAATTTTCAAAGTTGAAAGCAATTGTTTTGCATTTTTTAAAAAAATTATGTATGCGGACCAGCAGGGGCGTAGCCAAAAATTTTTCATGGGGGGAGGGGAGGTGGGGTTACGACTACTACAACTCATATATATGTATATGTGGGTGTGACAATGTAGTTAAGAATATACATTTTGTATGGCAAAAAATTCCTCATGGGGGGGGGGTTATGACCCCCCTAACCCCCCCCTTGGCTACGCCCCTGCAGACCAGTGATAAATGTTACTGACCAGAGTAGTTATGGAGTTACTGGTCCTTGAACCTCTGACTAAATAGTCTAATTTTTCCCCTGCTATTCTTCGTACAAAAAACTTTAAGACAAGAGACAGTATTTTCCTTGTAAATGATATTTATCTCTCTTAACTATTGCAAGTAAAATAATTGAAAGACAAAAAATTCGGAACCTACAAATAGCATTTTTCAATTTGCAGAAAACCACTTAAATCATGCAAAAGCGAATTGACAATATTTCTGGAAATTATGGTAGGAAATTGGTAAAAATTAATATTTAGGATAATTTGAAGATTTTCTTTCATTTAATAAAATCAAAATAGAATGTTGTGATTGAGAAAAATGAAGTTGACGCAGAATTAAATATAAAGATGACCCCTTGTGCAAATTAAATTACTAGTAAATTAAAGTATACATTATTTGCAAATGAATGGTATGTGTAACTTTGCTGAACGATGAACAACGACCAAATAAAGAGCAAGTGGGCAGTGTTCTCATTAGAGCGTGAGAATCTTGCATAAATTTTTAAAATCTTGTGCAAAAAATATTACAGTGCGAGGAATTTTCGCGCTGCAAAATATTTGCCATCTGCATGAGATTCTCGCGTGCTGTTTGAAAGTTTAAATTCGCCAGTTTACAAATACAAAATTTTTTTTTTCACTCTACTACTGTTGAAATCGGGGAAAGAATTGTTGGTAACACCTGGAGAGAAAAAGACTCTGATAATGAGCTGCCACGGCCTCAAAGAAGCGTCTCCTCCTTTCCACTCTTGAGTTTTTGTTCAGAGATAACACGGTTGAATCATCGGAATACAAAATGGGGGAATATTAATTAATGTTATCTGCACTGAGCTGGCGTGTTGATTTTTCTCCTCCTGCTCAGCAGCTGTAAAATGTTTTGTTTTTGTATGTGTGTCCATGGTATATGAGTTTTGAGATAATTTCATCTGTTTGTTTTTTTATATATCACCACGATTCATGGAATTATTGATATCCTCTGGCTGATTTTAGTTAAAATCATATATGGAGGTACCTTAGTTTAGATTTAAAAACATAATTAAAAGCCGTAAAACTCCGTTAAAAGATTAAAACAAACCATTAGTGCTTTCAGCAGCACTAGGCCGCTGCCATCTTCAGAACTGGTGAGCTTGCTCCCAGCTTCAGCACTTCAGACCATGTATCATCAATCTGCGCATACATCGTATCATTGACGATGCCCCCTTGAGTTAGTATTTCTAACGCTTCCCGTTTTAAACTGTAACTATGGTTGTTGTAGTTGGTTATTTTTTTAACATTGGTGAAATCAATATCAATATTTTCTTTTAAAGCAAGGCGGGAGAGGGCAGTACTTTGTCTATTATATTTAATGTCGCTAATGTGCTCTTTGATCGCATCTTTAATTTTCCTTTTTGTTACACCAATGTAGTGGCCGGAAAGGTTAGAGTCTTTATAAGTAAAGCTTATTTTACAGACGCCAGCTGTTTCTAAAGGGTTTATTTTGTCTTTGTCAGAATGTATTCTCTTAAAGATATTGCGATTAGGTTTTATTGGGATTCTGATATTTATTTTACGTGCAAGGTTGGAGAATTTCATGGCGAGACCGCAACAGTAGGGGATAGGATGAGAGAACGTAGGTTTTTCTTTCTGAGCATTGCTAATGAGGTTTAGTTTCTTTTTCCTTTCTCTAATTAAGCGGGACACAACATTTTTGGGGTAATTAGCTTTTTGGGAAAGTTGTTGAATAAATTGCAGTTCTTCTTTGAGAAGTTTATGGTTGGAATTTCAAGAGCTCTATTAACATGAGAGCGGAGTATTGAGCTTTTATAGTTAAAGGTAGTTTTAGATGAGAAGTTGACTATTTTATGGTTATTGGTAGGTTTTCGATAGATACTAGTTTCAATATTGTTTGGGGTGGTTATTATTTTGACATTGAGAAAGTTTAAGCTATTGTGTTGTTCAATTTCCATAGTAATTGTATATTTTTATCTAAAGAGTTTATTTCATTGAGAATATTACCAAGGCTATTGTTATCCACTATTGCGAAAATGTCATCTACATAGGAAAACCAGTATTTAATGCGTGAGTGAAAGGTTTTTATGATTATTGTTTCTAAATTTCTCATCTTCCACTCTGCGATGATCCCGGAGATCGGGGATCCCATAGGCACACCTTTATTTTGCTTATAAAACTTACTATTAAATTGAAAATAAGAGTTATTGAGGATGAGGGATAAAGCATTTTTAAGCCTTACGGTTATATCATTATTAAATGAGTTCTCTATTTCATTGCCCATTGTGTTAAACATTTCTGTGCTGAAGCTGGGAGCGAGCTCACCAGCTCTGAAGATGGCAGCGGCCTAGTGCTGCCGAAAGCGCTAATGGTTTGTTTTTAACCTTTTAACGGAGTTTTAAGGCTTTTAATTATGTTTTTAAATCTAAATCCTCTGGCTGTTTGAAATTTGCAGCCTCACCCCTCTTTCGTTCTAAGTTTAGTTGTGGTTCACAGTAAGCGTTAATCAATCTTTTAAGAAGACAAAAAAAAAAAAAAAAAGTGGGAAGCTGAAATTTTTCGGATAAATGCCGGATAATCTAGCTTTTACTGTAGTGAGAATTTGAACTCAAATATATCAGTTTTAACTTTGTCATACATATTTGTATCTTACCAACTTTGTAGTATAATATAATTTAATATTTGTATAAATATTGAGTTATATAATATAATTTTATTATACTAAATAAAATATTATAGTTAATAATTCTGTGTCTTAGTTAAACGGGGTGTGATTCTTTGAGATTGAATATTCATTAACAAATCAAGTGCAAATTTCAGTGCACTTTCAAGTGCAAATTTAAGCAATCTTATTAGAATAGCTGATGGAAATATCAATTTAGAAAGTTTTCCATATGATGAAGCTGCTAAAATTTTTAATGAACGGAAAAATTGCGTTATTGAAATTGTACTATAAATAAATAAAATGATGTTAAACAATGTCCTCACTTAACTTTCAGAAATCTCACTCAAAATTTTTGGATCGGTGAGAAATCTCCACCATTTTTATTTTTTTTTTTCAAATGGGAACCCTGGTAGACATTCTTTTTTCCTTAGCTGAACAAATAATTTTGCAATTATCATGCTAGCCTAGCGTTGCATTATAATGCAATATCATTAGGGATATCTAAATATTTATTTTTACCATCATATAACCTTCACGTTAATATCTAGGTCGCATTTATGCAACGCCTTGCGTGTTTGGTCGCCGTTTGTTCAGCAATCTGGTACTTGATGGTATATATTCTACATTCAGTCTATTTTCGTTAAACAGTTTAATATTTATACAGCAACACTATAGGAAGTTTAAGCACGAACATTTAAGCATAAATGTAACACATTGCAAATTAAATAGCATATGAACTATCATTTGGAAAAAGATGACATGTAAAAGCTTATAAAGCATGTACAATTTCTTATGCATTACAACTGTAAGTAGCATTACAGCTGTCAACATTTAAGCTGTCTTATGCATTAAGCTGTAACATTTAAGCTGTCTTATGCATTACAACTCTAAATGGAAGATTAATTTTAAGAAGTTTATTCAGTTTATTTAAAAAAATTTTACAGAAGAAAATGAACGAATTTTATAAAGTTCATTTAGTCAGTTATTCATTAAAGGAGTCCACATTTATGAAATTATGCTAATAATGCATAAAATTACTGTTGCTTAGGAAATTTAAAAAAGGTGACATTTGATGCAAACATTCAATAGTTGTTTGAACATTTCTAAAACAAGTTTTTTTTTAATATATCTATTGTTTTCCGTTTTTTAAATATCTATTCCACAAAAAGAACTGAAATAACCACCCAAAAACAATTTCACTTTTTTGTACGTAAGTTTAGAATTGTTAGGAAAAAGTCCTTCATTTTGTTTATTCAGACACATTTATTTATACTAGTTGTCTGCCAGTGGTCGAAATTCGACCATAAAGCATTAATTTTTTTGAGTGTGAATAAAGTTCTTCTGTCAAAAGAGTATGTCTCACCATTCCATATAGACTGGAACCCACTAAAGTGACCACCTTGGCTAAGAGACTATCTGTCTTCAGTGACCACTTTTGTACAATTTACAACCACCACACTTTTATGTGAAGATGGTGTTTTTGTAAAAACTGTTATATTTTGCTAAATGCAAAGGCGGCTCCAGCGAGTGGGTCATAGGGTCATCTTCCTCTACCGACCTTGGATTTCACACATTCAGTTTGAATTTTGAACAATTTAAGCTAATCTAAAAAGTCTAGTGGCCCCCTCTGAAAACTGAGCCTGGACCTGTCCTCGGCTAAAGGCCCATTATGTTTGCAGTTATAAAATTTTTAAAAGTCGAATGATCCAATTCTACTTGCTTCTTGCGTGCCGCTAATGCAGGTATATTTGGAAATTGAGTTTCTTGAAAAGATATAGTAAAATACTATCAGAATATTTTATAAGCGGAATTAAAATTCTTTTATTGCCTGCGGTTCCAGTTCAAACATCGCAATCAATAGCATTACGATGTATAAACTTGATGCGCATTTCTGTTGCATTGACTAATGCTTCCTTTGTATTTAAGTTTCTTATTCGTATAACGATGCAATTTACTAACTTATGTGATGGCAAACTATGGTATTTTTCTGTTAGCCAGGTGCAAATCCCGCCAACTTTTTTTTCTGGAAAACTTTTAAAGACTACTTCTGAAACACTGTCTTTTCCCTCCCAAAAAGGCGGAAATTTTAATCCGTATACAAAATAGTATTTACATACAGTATTCAATATGTACAAAAATATCAATATACTAAAAAGAAATTTGTATGCTCAGTGATTACATAATGAGGAATTTCTGAAAACATGTGGAATTGAATAAAAATACGAAATTAAAATAAACATACAAAATATGGATAGGGATAAACAACTATGTACTGGAAATCACTTTAGGTTTGTAAGCTTTTGGAGCAGATCACAATTGTTTGGCAATTTTTCACTTACTCCCGGCTAACAAAAAACAAACAACAAAAAAACACTCAAAGAATTTAAAAACTCTACTGGATAGTTATTGATTTCACTGTCATCATAGCAAATTATTTTATCGTA
The DNA here is from genome assembly GCA_038373885.1 of Cheiracanthium punctorium. Classification (NCBI taxonomy): domain Eukaryota; kingdom Metazoa; phylum Arthropoda; class Arachnida; order Araneae; family Cheiracanthiidae; genus Cheiracanthium; species Cheiracanthium punctorium. The sequence continues at coordinate 833,560 of JAWZYV010014119.1, forward strand.
GCTTCGGCGATATGTTCTCTATTCATCAGATTTAGTCAGCATTAATAAAAGTTCAATCATCATTTTTAGGTTCTATTATAGCTGACTTCAACATGTTGTCTGAGAGTATGTTTTGAGAAATATTTCCATACACTTCATTAATAATATTATTTTCATTCCTTCTTAATTGCTGAGGTATTTCTTCAATAATATTTTTGGAGAAAATTTGCTTTAGCATACTGCCTGGTGGGAGATTATGAAGAAATTGTCGAATTGGCACGTTTTTGTACAGCGTCTCTTGGATCTCCTGCTCTGCTCGGTTCATTTTTCCCTTGGAGAAACGAACAGTAAATATTATTCTCTCCTCCAGTTTTTCCACAGCTTTAAAACTTGGAATTTATAACACTTCGCACACTTATCGCCGTCTAAAAAAAGTTGTCAAGCACATTGCTAAAGCACATTTTAGTCATTGGCATATCACCAAACTGGGGAATATGCCAATGACTAAATTATACCTATTATTATTGAGGGTTTTTTTGCAAATTTTGTTCTAATACTATAACCCTATAGTACTGCTGAAACTAAGTGTTGTTATTTCAAAATAGACATCATAACAATGGAACCATCGGCCGACTTGGTTCCATTGTTATGTCTATTCAACGAAAGACGCATGCCAAATTACTTCTCTAATTTTTTACGGTGCATTAGCATACTACACAAAAATTTTAACATTTGCACAACCACCTCCATACGAACTTTAACTGTGCCGAATTTCACGGTCATACGTTCACACAGTGCGCTGCAAAAGGGACATAAAGATTTTGCTTAGCATATTTATATATACATAGATGATTACTATAACACTCACACAATTTTATCAAATCAAAAATTTTATTTAAAGAAAAATAAAAAAGTTAAGATATTTCTAAATAACTAAATCATTAGTTTTACAAAATACAAAGACATGTTTGCAAAAAAAAAAAAATGTACATTAATTACTATACTACAGTACAGGACCAATTATCCGGAAACAGTTTTACCCAACCCTTTCCGGATAACTGAATTTTCCGGTTTTCTGGAATCGACCGGTAGCGCCATCTATTGGCAGTTTTCATATTTAAAAGTTTTGTATACAGCCTACGTTATATCGGGAGCAATCTATAACAAAAACATAACATGGCAGATAAATGTACCTTAAAATTACATTTAAATTTAAAAAAAAACACTTACCTGTGTATTATTTAGTAGTTTCAATCATATAGCAATTAAAAAATGACAAAATTTTTCTCTATCAACATGCAGCCCCCCCCCCGGAAAAAAGATTTCTAAAGATTACTTTAAAAAAAATAATAACTGAATTAAGCAGAACTAATTTTTTTATTAAACATTTCATGTACTTTTGACTGTTTCAAATTAGTTTTCTGCTTGCAGTTCCGATATTTAATTTATTTTATAATATAAATCATGATTACTTTACACTCAAACAATAAATTGGACTGTAAAACTTTAATCTAATCTGAAATTTACCCAAACTAAGAATTTATATTGTGGCCTACGAACTGAACTGTATAATTTGAATCATAATTTGCACGTGGTGCGGCTTATGATTAAGTAGAACTTCTCAAATCCAGAATCGCTAGGACTTAACCGATTCCGGATTATAGAAACTCAGTAATATCAACTATAAAAAGTGCTGCAAAAGCACCCTCATCTATACATATCAGTAGCATGTATAGTTTCCATTTGGGGGGGGGGGAGCAATCTGGTATTTTAATGATAGTTGAGTTAATATAAATGTTTTAAAATGCATGTTTTATAATAATTGCTTTATATTTTCGGAGGGGGCGCGGCCCGCCTCTGCCCCCTTCTTAAATACGCTCCTGACGTGTATCGTTTATGTATATCGTTTAATACTGAACAAATACCCTTTTATAATTTATTATTACAGTAAAACATACGATTAATTGGCAAGTTCAAGAAACGCTGATCACTCTTAAAATAAACCCAAATGCACCAAATATCAGAAAAAATAAAACATCACACAGCATTCAAAGCCTAAAACAAACAACTGTGTCTGCTCATATAGTCATATTACGTAATCAACTTGCTTCCGGCCCAATTGTTTATTTAACTCTCTCCCCCTCCTCTCCTTTACATTTTTCGCTCTTTCATTTTAACAGCAAACATTCTGGCCTGCTTCGGATTCTGCAAATGTGTATGCGCTTTTGACGCAGGCGGATATGATCTTTTCATCTGCTTTTGCCTTCATAGATTCCTTTGTTTTGTTTCTGAAGTGATTGTCTGCTGGACATGCCACCACTAAAAGACTGCTTTTTTTTTCATAACTATGCTTTTTTTTTAAATGTCAGAACCTGTCTGACACTATTCTATTAACAAGAATAATGTTTCTGGTTTTAGTATTATAATGAAATCGCAAACTTTAATTCACCAGAATTGAATTGGCAAGCAAACCCACCCCGAAACAGATTACACAATGCAAAAGGAACTGCCAGTACAAAGCGGTGGCGGACGAAAATATCGTATCATCTGCCTCAAAAGTGCACATACATCTTTGGGATTGGATGCAGTGAATATAAAACCTTCTTTGAGTAAAATAAATAAAAACTGTGAAAAAAAAAAACAAGCATAAAATGTCTTGAAGTCTTCATTATGTTTGGTGCTGTCATCTATTTGCATTTTGAGGAGATACAAAAAAGCATTTTTTTTTTTTGGTTAATACCAATTTATTATTATTTGGAAGGCCAAATTTTGTCCGGATTATAGAAATTCTGGATTTTGGAAGTCCGGATTTGAGAGGTTCTACTTACAATACAATTCTAGAGAGAAACTATTCAGAGTCTATTCTTATTAAGTTTTTCTGGTTGAAAATTTGGTGGCACCATCTATCAGATAGAAAAAAAAACTATTCCCAGCTGATCTTTATTTTTTCCGGTTTTCTGGTTTTCCAGTTTTCTGGATTCCGGTTAATTGGTCCTGTATTGTGATAGCTTTTGTATGTTGTTTATTTCAACAGAGTTAAAACACTGAAACTGTAATAAAAGGCATCACTGCCAGAAAGTTAAAAAAAAAAATCCCTGTAAATTTTCCTCGTGCATGCCTAAGAGTGAAAATTCTCGATTGCACATCCTCAATTACACTTTTCTTTTTTTTTTTCCAGGTAAGCTAAACTTCTTTGACTGGTGGTTAAAGCATTGGAAGCAACTAAACCCTCTGCTTATAATCTCCTGGACTTCACAGTATAACAGTTTCAGTTTTCTGCCTTCCCCTTTTTTTTAGAAAAACGGGAGGAGTGGAAGATCGGATATACATTGCTTTCACAGTGCATTGTGTGGCTATCGTGCTACTACTGTTCTAAAACTAAACTTTCTACTTTCTCGCAATTTTCTCTTCTGGGCGAGGCACATTTTAACTTAACTTTAGCTAGGATGAAGAAATATTTTTTGATAGATAAAAAACAATTGGCAGTACAAAAATAGGTTAAATTTTTGAAGGGTAGCAATCAGGGGTAGAATCCTGTGATTTTTTTTCGGTTGCCCATAGGGCAATCATTGAAATTTTTTGGTTGTCCGAAATGAAGTTTTTTACCCTTAAAAATTTTGCTACACAAAATTTTTAAGAACATGAGGCTGTTAAAATGAAAATAAATTATCAAATGTTTATTCATAAAATTTCCATTATTATGAAATGAAAATAGAAATAGAAAGAAGTTCAGAATGAAAATAGGAATAGGAAACTGCATTTTCAAGCTAAGGAAAGGGGAATGGCTGCTTTTCTTGGTTGCCCGAGGGGCAACTGAATTTTTTGTTTTACTTGCATATTTAAAAATCTGATTGTCCCGGCAAGCAAGCAACCACAAATTTCGACCCCTGGTAGCAATGCTTCCATTACATTCATGTATCCTATACTCATGATTGAAAGGCAGCTTAAGTCAGCATATTTTTAATTTTCATATCTCTGACACTTTAAAATATAATTCTCAAATTTCGTATATTACCTCATTAGTGTATGGAGAATATTTTACTAACTAGGAATTTTTTACTTTTTAAAAAATTTATTTTCATTTTCATTTCTTTTCTAGGGGGGAAGTCTCAGTTTACATTACTGGAGTGTTTCAATAATGTAAACAATGGCATATGTTCTTATTTGCACTGTTCAGTCTGCTCTTTTGCAGTTGGCAGCTTCCATTTTTACCTTTTATTTTTTCAGAGAAATGCAGGATATTTGTTCTATAATAATATTTTGTTGTTGTGGGATTACAGCCAATTATCTGCACAAAGGATCTAGGCGGAGAGGTGGGGTGCCCTCCATGGGGGTCTTTCTAAGGGGCCCTAATCCATATTTATGCTATGTTTTTATGAAAATCACGGAAAACTAAGAACAGCTAGACTGGCGGATGCAAGCTGGTTTATAATAATGTTTTCAATCTGGGATCTGAGTAAGCGTGATAAGAATATGGCTGAAAGAGAAGGGGCTAGTAATTTAGGAAAACATTTTATCTCTATTGGAGCAATCAGATATACTAATGAAAGTACAGCAGATACTATAGATTCTTGGACTTCATCTTATTCATATGTAGATGAATCAAATGATGACGATAATAGTACCAGTTTTCAAAGTGTAACCGTACTTCAATTTCCAGTATTACACACAAAAGTGCTTTTAAAATAATTTAAATATATTCCACTTTTAATTCATGATCGTAATGATCGAGTTCTTTTCTTTTTTGATGGAAAATGAATATACACTGATGAGTCAAAACATTACGACCACCTCTACATTTATCAATGAACTCATCTGGATGACATGGACAGCAGGTAATTAAGTGAAAATGGTATTTAACTGTTGCTGGAGAAGGTAAGGAAGCATTCTAGCACTTATGTTTGTAAGTGATGGGAAAGGCTGTTGATCTAAGCAAATTTGAGAGAGGGCAGATTATACTGGCCTTCTATTAAATATCACGGAAGACTCGGAACAAGTATCTCTGGTTGGCAGTAACTGTACTACTGATTGATTGCTTATGATCTGCCATTGTTAGTAATTATAAAAAGTGGATTAACGATGGCGAAACCAGCAGTAGACACCAAGATGATGGGCGTCCACGTATCATCAAAGAAAGTTGATGTCGGCAGCAGGCAGTGGCTCCCGCTGACAGCCCAATACAATGCAGGTCCAAGTACAAGTGTTTCGGAACAGACAGTTCAGCAGACACTGCTGGATATGAGACTGCAAAGCAGACGTCCCACTCATGTGCCTCATTACCAAGTGTCATTGTCAACTGCACCTACAGTGAGCATGGGAACATTGAGACTGGATCATGGATATGTGGAAGAGAGTTGCCTGGTTGGATGAATCCTGCTTTCTCCTTCATCATGTCAATGGTCATGTCAGGCAGGCACGTATCCAGAAAAACAATTTGGAGGAGGGGGTCCGAATGGTAAAAAAGGCTGAATTTTTCACAAAACGATTATATCATTATCATTTTAGTAACAAAAATGAAAATTTTAAGGGGGCAGGCCCCCCTTCTAAATATGTCCTTGATGACAGGGTACTCCATCTTCCAGAAGAACTGCTGCTCCTCTCTTGTACAGTAGGCTATTCGCAGGCTGGTTGCAGTAGTATTATGCTCCAAGAGACGTTCTCTTGGGTGGCCCTGGGATCTGTAGTTGTGGTAGAACAGACCATGAATGCTGCGGACTATCCGAACATCATTGCGAATCAGTTGTACCCTCACATGGTGTATGTCTTCCCAACAGGACATGGCAAGGCCATACCAGCAGGGGGTGGAGTCCAGTCCACACCCGAAATTTAAAATTTTGTCAACAAAACAATAATAATGAAGCCTTTTAGAGAAAAATTTAGCCTTTTTTACCCCTTCCCCCAAATTCTTTTCTGGGTACGGCCCTGGGAAATGGAATCTTCCAACAGGACAACGAGCCATGTCACAAGGCTGGAATTATGTTGAAGTGGTTCGAGGAGCATAGTAATGAATTCCAATTAATGTCCTAGCCACTGGATCTTAATCCCATTGACCATATTTGGGATTACATGGAGTGGTAGCTTAGAGCTCAAACACCATCATGTTCCAATATCTGGACTTTGTGTGACCGCTGCTTAAATATTTGGTACAACCTGTCTCCAGTCATCTAATAAGAACTTGTGGCATTCATGCCCAGGCGAACTGCACCTGTTTTGAAGGCTAAAGAAGGTGCAACCTGTTATTGAATAGGTGATCATAATATTTTGGCTCTTCAGTGTATAGATACAGTGTAAGTTATATTTTGCACTTTCAGTTGTGGGGGATGCACAGAGTCACTATTTTTACTATTTTATCTATTTTTACTAGAAAGAATCTCAGATGGGCATTAGAAATAAAATAACGCGAGATACAAGAACGTCCATGTGAGACACGGGCATGCACAAATTTGCTGGTAACTTTCGCCCATGTCAGACACAGGCAAATGTGTTAAAGGGTTAAACTGTACATAAATCTTCTTTTGAAATATAAATTCTCATTACATTTTAAAAGTAAAAGTTAAATTAAACTAGGGTAAGCAGGGGCGTAGCCACGAGGGGGGTTAGGGGGGTCCTAACCCCCCCCATGAGAAATTTTTTGCCATACAAAATGCATATTCTTCACTAAATTATCACACACACGCATACATATATATGAGTTGTAGTAGTCGTAACCCCCCCCCCATGAAAAATTTCTGGCTACACCCCTGAGGGTAAGTATTAAACTCAACCCTAGATTACCAAAGGAAATACATTTTGTCAAGCAGAGTGCTAATTTTATACAATCTCTTTCACTTTTAATGTTGAATTACTTATGAGAGTAAGCAGAATATAACATGCAACACTTTTTAATGTCTTATCATGCAGAAAAAAAAAATGAATATGAAGTGCAAAGAGATTTTGAAGGCTTTCAAGCAGATTAGGCTTAGCAGTGAAAATCTCCTGTCCTCCAGGGTAATTTGCACAGTGATGATTTCGTCTTGGCAGTAATTTCCACAAAATTTGGCAACCTTCCAGAAAGAGTTAACTGATGAAATTACTGGTAGTAAATAAGCATGTATAAATTCTTTCATTGCAATTTTTTTAAAAATACTCAAGAATTATATTTTACTATGACATTTACTCCATTAAGGATTCTTTAAAATCCATCCACCTTTCATCAACATCCGAGCCTCTGTTTGTAAGAATATAAGGCTATGATATATGATCCAATTAAGATGGTTTTGTTTTTCTTAGTAATGTAAGTAGCATACTAATTATTAAATTTTGGAAAATTAATTTGAACACATCTCTCAATATTATTGAATAAGTTTCCAAATTACCATTTTAATATACTAATGGAGTTGTAAACTGACAAAGTGCTACAATATGTAAATGAAAGCCATAAGAAACTAAGCAATTTTTAAAGAACATAAAAATATAGAATTACATACATGCTCGCCATGAATCAGGATGCTTAAATGGAAATGCAAGACCATTGTCAATAGCTGCTATCTTAACATCTGCTTTAGTTCCAAACTAATTAAAAAAATATATATTTTAAAGAAACTATTTGTTAATAATTAATACAGAAAAATATAGTATAAATAACCCTGCTAATCACATAAAGTTCATGCATATCATTCCGATACTCACTCAGTAAACTCCAACATTCCATTTTGAAACATGTTTGGAAAATGGAAAAAAGCAGTTTCTGAGCAGTATTAACATGATTTTGGAAAAAAGAATAAAGGTATTGCAGACAAATAAAAGTGATTTGGAGCAAAAAATTAAAATTTGGGAACAGATAAATATAATTTTGATACAAAAAAGCAAAATTTGGACATATAATGTACTATTTGTAGGCACATTTGCAAGGTTTTGAAAAAAAAGAATATACAAAGCGTGAAACTTGCAGTAAATCTTGGAAAGCATTAAATCACTATATATTTCAGAAAAAAAGCATTCAAGCAATCTGCTTATAAGCCATATTTGATTAAAACACTGTAAAATTCAGAAGCAAGTGTTGGAACTTGTGTCGTCAGTATGGGCAGGAATGACAGCAAGGAGTCCTAGCTAATAATCTGTGAGCCAGAGGGATATCAAACTAACAGAGAAGGCATGGTGAAATTTAGTGGGATGAATATTGCTTTACAGCAAACTAGTTAAACCTCACTACTTAATCCAAAAACTAAATAGGCATGGTAAATATATAACAGTGTAATTGTCATAGTATTTGTATTTTAGTGCAGAACTAATACAACTTCTTACTATTATTTTTCTTTAGATAAAACTTATCATCAACATGGCTTGAAAAAAAAAATCTTTTTTTTTTTTTAATATTTCTCATTTAAAAGTTTATTTTGTACTGCATACATTTAGAATGTTTCTATATACTGAGGTAAAAAAACACATAAATAATATGATTCATGAGTATGTTTTATGTAAAGACCTTATTGTTATGATAAAAAATATCTAGGATTAATCTTAATCAATTTTTAATAGGATTAATAAATTATTGATACGTAATTACTGAGAAAAATGAAAAAGAGAGAATAATGCAATATTTAACAAAACATGGATAGCAAGTAATAGATGCACAAATTTTGTAGTTAATGTAAATTCCAGATAGACCTTGGTTCTTCTTGTAATCAAATTACATGTACTTGATTCTGTACACAAGTGTAAGGATCACTTCAAATATTTAAATCATCCAAGAATTGCAATTAGATCTGGCATAGAAGATACCAACTTTCTAATGTAATCCTGGCGAACAAATTCTAATAATCAGGGTTGGAAAAACCTATTACTCAACATGTTCGGGGCATATAAAAATTGCAATTGGGCATGAAAACAATATTCTTATGTTTTAGAAAAATTCTCTTAAGATTTTAAAGAAAGAAAATTGTATTATGTTTCAAGATACAATCATGAATTGCAATATTTTCCCATCATTTAAGAAAAATTGAATGTTATTACTATTTTCCAAATTTAGCATTTAACACACAACTTTTACTTCACCAAAGAAATAGGTCAAACATTTATGAAAATATGTTATACATAGTATCCCAAGCAGCACACTTATGCCCAGAGAACGAACTAAACACATTCTGTTCACACATTCATGGCACGTAAAAAAAAATCCGTTTTACTAACATGTATGTGTCCGGGCAGAAGATGGTATAAAAGCGTGTAGGTTGGACGTTTTAAGGTGCTTCTAGAACTATTTGAAGAACGTCGATATTTCATTTCTATTATGTGCTTTCTGAACTATTTATAATTGTTTCAGAGATATATCGAATGTAGTTTGGATTTCACGCTTCCTGAAGTAACTGAATTGTTTTTTTCAAAAACCACTACATGGAAAATTATGCAAAACCAATGATTTTGAAGGCCTTGCATAGGTAAGGTTTATTTTAAAGATTAGGCTTTAAACATTGATAGTTTTTTTTTATTTAATTAACATAAATATAAAAAATAGTACTGATTTTTTAATATATTTGAAAAATCAAGATTTATGTGATTTTTGAAAAGTCAGATTCAATTTCAGGTGTATGCACTTTATAATTTTTATATATCTAAATTGGTTAACTTTGTGATTTCTGATTTTTCTTAATTTCATAAATTTGTTAAAATTATTTTTAAAAACCCAGTAGCTTTCATATGTTTTTATTACTGGAATAAATATGGCAGAACATAAAAAATAAAAATGGATTTTTTGGTCTAGTACTCTTAACAGAATTTATATACTGTAAAATCTCTTATTTTCATGAGCCCGTCATAGTCATAAAAATGAAAGCCTTGTGAAATACTTTTTTTTTTTTTTTTTTTCGCTCCAAATCCAAATCATAATGAAAAATCAGAAAGTTTTCACTTACCAAAATTTAATGATTTATATTGCACAGTTACAAATTCTTTGCAATAATACAACTAATAGAATGTAGCTCATTCACTTACAATATTTATACCAGCTTTACTGAAGCCATTCAAAATGGAGAGGGGGGGGGGGGGGTTATGAGCTATTTGGACAAAAAGAAGTTACTTAAAATGCCTTATGCAAAAGGGATTCTACATTTAGGTACTTTCGGTATCTTTCAGCATCCAGTTCTATTCATATAAAATTCGCAAAATTTTCAGCTCGCGAAATCACATATCTTCATTTTCACAAAACAAGTGATTTTACAGTAGTCATTTACAGTATGCATCATTACAATGGTCACAAAGTACTATTTTAAATATTAAATTTAAATGATCGTTGGAAAAAAAGAATAGCTATGTCTCCATTTATAACTGATGGAAACATGGTTATCCAATTATCCAATATTTTTTTTATAATTAATATATATATATATATATATATATATATACATATACATATATAATATATATACACTTAATCAGAATTGGAATTTTGAGAAATTTCTTTATATTAAACATACAATTAATTTTTTTCTGTAAGCAATAAATTAGTGCTTACAATTTTAATTTGATAATATCACTGTCTCCTTTATTTTTTATTATTTTATGCAAAATCATAGCACTTCAAAATTTTTCTACAGTGATCCCCTCTTCCCAAACTTCTTATATGGATGTGTTATTCTTAAAGACAAAATTCTAAAAATGATTAAGTTCATCACTTAACTCAATATAAATAAACATTTTATCTAAAATTTACAGCCAGGTCTTAGCTGTAATTGAGAATTTTATATGCCATTCATTTAGTTGCTGATAATCCTGAAGAAATTGAATTCTCTAATTGTTAAATATATAAGATAATCACACTCTTTCTTGTAACCCCAACAATCACACATTTATCTGTTAATCCTAGTAGCTTATTTACAGGTTCCCTACATATTATTAAACTGCGTGTTAACCATTGGTTACCTCCAGATCCAACATATAAAGTATTTACATTTCATTGCATAATTCTGGATCCCATCAAAACCTATATATATGAGTGACTGTTAAATCTTATTATTCATTTCCTTTTTCATGTTGTGAGTGTCATGTGTTGTATTTACTTGTTAATAAACTCTTTATTCGGTTCACGGATGTATCTCTTTAAAGCAGACAGTGGTTCCTAACTGATTTCATTAGAATGTGCCAAGTTTTATTGCCACGTTTTTTCCCCCCCGTATTCTGTTCTGGTTTGAGGAAAGTTTTGAATCCTGTTTTATTTATTTTGGGAACAGAATGAGTTCTGACAAAGAACTTTATGGAGTTTCACTGTTTGAAAGCGATTGTAGAAATTTTTCTGTATGGAAACGGCGTGTAATTGCAGTCTTCTCAGCAAAAGAATTGGAAAGTTTTTTAAAAGAAGAGCCGAATAGAGATAATGCTGCTGATGTTGTCAAAGCAAAAAAGGCTTACGCTTTATTGCTATCACTATTGAGTGATAATGTTCTTATAGTGCTTCAAGATGAAACTACTGCATGCGAGGTTTGGAAGTTGGAAAGAACTTATGATACAAATCATGCAGTGAATCAAATTTTGATTAGAAAGAGACTTGCGACATTTAAGAAAAGTCTTGATGTATCTATGAGAAGTCATATTGATGAAATAAATAGATTAATTTCTGACCTAAAAGTTTCAGGTGAGGAAGTTAGTGAAACAGATACGATTGTATACATTTTGATGTCATTGCCTCAAGAATTTGAAAGTGTTAAAACTGCTTTAGAAAATCAGCCAAATACGAATTTAATATTGGATTTTGTTTCGCAGAGACTCATAGATGCTGAAGCTCTTCTGAATGATTCAAGGAAAAGAAAAATGCTTTTTAATTCCACTCATGGAAATACTGCATTTGTGTCAAATTGCAAGAATTTTTATAGCAAATATTGCAAAAAGAAAGGTCATACAGAAAAATTCTGCAGAAAGAAAATTGCGTGTCACGGTTGCAGTAAAATAGGTCATTTGAAGTGCAACTGTAAGGCTAATAACCAATCAAATGAGGAAAAGTGTGCTTCAGCAGTTTCTTTCGTTGTTGGAAATGTTAAAAAGAATGTATTTTTAATAGATTCTGGAGCAACATCCCATATGTGTTCTAATAAGAATTATTTTACGTCTATAGTGCCTTCTACAAGGTTTATAAGCTGTGCTTCAAAAATAACAACTCTTGAAGTTAAAGGCATTGGAAATATTACTGATAAAATGTCTGATGGAACTGAAATCACTCTGAATGATGTTCTTTGTGTTCCAGATTTAAATGGACAGTTATTTCCATTAGAAAAATAGAAAATGCAAATTATACTGTTATTTTCAAGAACATACTGTTATTTTCATTGAAAAGGGAAGAAAACAATTGTGTTTTGGTGAGCTTGATTTGAATGGTCAGTACATGACTTTGTTCCAAGTAGTGATACTGTTCTCATATCAAAAGAAGAGAAAGATGGCCAACTCTGGCATCATAGAATGGGTCATCCATGTGATCAAGTATTGAAAGTTTTAGGGTTGCCAGAACTTTCTTCTTTCTGTGATGTTTGTGTTAGAGCAAAACAAACTGCAACTCCAATTGGAAAAGGACCGAAAAAAAGAGAAACTGTGCCCATGATTACTATTCATACTGATGGAAAAAACACTCAAAATACTGGTGTTAAAACAATAAAATAAATAAGAAACTTTGTGAAAAAACACACATAAGATGTTACTTGTAAGTAGATCTACTTCTAGTTACAAGTAACATCTTATGTGTGTTTTTTCTCAAAATTTCTTATTTATTTTATTCATACTGATGCTTGTGGACCTATCGATCCAGCAACATTTTCCGGAAAACGTTATTTCATCAGTATTATTGATGATTTTTCATAATTCACAGAAATACGTTTATTGAAACACAAAAGTGATGTATACAATGAATTGAAAGCTTTCTTAAAAGTCAATCTCACAGTAAAGAAAATCAGATGTGATAACGTCATAGAATATTTTGATAGTGACTTTATTAATTTTACTAGATATTGGTGTAGTGATGGATCCAGCTCCTCCATACACACCTTCACTGAATGGCATTGCAGAGAGAGCAAATAGAATTCTGTTTGATAAAGGGCGAGCTTTAATTGCCGAATCGAATTTATCAAACAAGTTTTGGGGCCAAGCAATTTTAACAGCGGCTTATTTGAAAAACCGAACACTGAGTAGTGCAATCGATAACTGTACTTCGTACTATTTAAAATATTTAAAATATGGAACTGTACCTGATTTAAAGCATATATGTGTTTTCAGATGTAAAGCTTATATGCTAGATCCTTTCCTTTCATCATAAGAAGCTTGACGATAAATCTAAAAGAATGATCTTTGTAGGCTACTCTTCAATGGGATATTGACTATTAGATCCTGAAACTAAGCTTATAACGATATCAAGAAATGTCAAATTTGATGAAGAGAGAAATGAAAACACAATGAAAAGATAAGTCGAAGTATGCCAAGAATTGCCTGAGTATGAAATTGAACAAGAAGTTTAGGGCGCTACTTGTGAGGATTCAGTTCAGGAAAATGCAAATGAGGATTCTGATATTATTGATGAAAGAAAGTACGATAAGAGAAAATCTAACAGATTAAGAAAACAACCTATTCAATATCCAGATCCTGAGGTATATGAAGCTGAAGCTTTATTTTGTCGACAAGAAACTTTGTCATATGATGATATCAAATCTCTCTCTGTTGATGAACAGAGTTTGTGGAAGAAAGCAATGGATGAAGAGATTGAAAGCATGGAGATCAACAAGGTCTGGGATCTTGAAAAACTACCACTTGGAAAGCAAGCTATCTCCTGTAAATGGGTGCAAACTAAAAAGAGAAATGGACGATATAAAGCTCATCTTGTTGCACATGGATTTATGCAAAAAGAAGGACTTGATTATAGCAAAACTTTTTCTCCAGTTATAGGTATGCCAACCTTACGTTTAGTCTCATAATGATTTTGAACGATAATTTGCATGTTTTTGCTCTGGATGTTAAAACCAGGGCCCGATTAACCTCTGAAGTGAGGGGATGCTCAGTCTTATTTCGGGGCCCCCCTCCCCTTTTTTGTTTTCTAAGTAAAGTTTTCTATGTTTCTATCAATAAATATCATTTCAAAATTCGGATATTAAAGTTCCCTCTCCCCCCCCCACATACATATTGGCATTTAAAACATTCTACATTACACAGCATTAAAAATAAGCAGTATCGCTTTGCAATTTAAAATGTATGCGAGACAATACAGTTGCACAAACTGCAACGAAAATCTGGAAATGAAAAAAGAATACCCGACACTTTCAAAAATGGCAAAAAATAACATTTTTTCATGCAAACATTAAAATTTTCATATTCAATTCCTTTGCCTGAAATTACAAGCTTTTGTTCATTCTGCATTCCCTTTCTTTTAATCCAGAAAGAGCTGTTGCTAAGTATTGTATCAGTGATGCCGCTTATGCGCTATAATGCGTCAAATAGGCAAAAAATCGATGATGGGACGCAAAAGAAAAGTTACAACGCGTCCCCCGGGACGCGTAATTTCCATCATGCAAAATTTTGAAAAAAAAAAAAAAAACGGTGAGAGAGGGTGCGTTCAGACTGCCAATTTTGGGTAAATCTCTAGTAAAACACAAACTGCTCATGTTTTACTCGGGGAGATTGACATCGTGAACGGCTTTGTGGGCCCGTTTACATGCACACAAATGCGGAGTAATGCTTCCCCTACATAAAAAAAATGCAGGGTAGAAAGATCCCTAGTCGAAAGGAGGCATAGGAGTGTTCGCTTTCCCATGATGCATTGCGAGTTTTCCCCTACACAGCATTTCGACATGACGTCAGGGCAACTTTTCTCAACAACGAGGACAACTCGGATATTTAGAGATAGAAAGACGAGTATTCCGCCAATCACCGTCCTCGAATGAACGTTAGTGTGTCCTACAGGAAAGTGTTGCCAGGCTGGTTGCTATGATCTAAAGTAATGCCATGACATAGGTCGAAAAGCTCTATACTCTGCTTTTACCCGGGATATATATCGTGCTGTGCGCACATGTGGTTAGGCTGAAGAAAAAAGGGGATTACTTTGACGTTCTTCTCCTTTTTCCCTCCCCCACACTTCCGTTTTCATGTTAGAGGTTGTTCCGTTAGAGATGGTGGACTATCGGAATTGAATAGTTTTTTCATTATTTATTTTTAATATTCGCTTGTGTAAATGTAAACAATGATTTGTTTTATATTAAATCTGACAATTATTATTTAGAAATTAAATTTATAAGCTATAGAAGTGATAAATATTTTAAACAATCTAGAAGAGAAAAGGGGGGGGGGGGTTTCCATATTTTACTGTTGTATATCCTTTCCTTCCTCAAATATATTCCGATTTTCCTTGTGATAAATTTATTAATACATAGTAATTATTTTTTTAAATTAATATAAGATGGAGGGGTGTTTGAACGGTATTTTATTGTAGTTTTAATAATTTAAGATGTTGCGGCTGTTCTGCGAGTACATTTTACTTTCTTAAACATTTCTACCGATGCAGCCTTTCTCCCGGTTTTTACTGTACATACAAAAGGGGATTTTATTATTAGGATTTATTAATAATTAGGATTCAGGGCGTCATCAGGAAGGCTTTGCCATGAAGGCAAAGTAAATGACATGTCACAACAAATTTTTCTTGATTAATAATAATTCCTTTTATTTATTTATTTTTTGAAATATAAGTTTTAGATTATTTATAAATAAGATATTCATACGCATCAGCACACCAAAATGGCTGAGACATGATAACATCAGTCGTGAAATTAACCAAATGCTTTTATATCGATAAGGACCCACTTTTTGGAAAAAAGGACCCATAAATTTTGGAGTCCTGGGTTCCAAGGACCCGTCTCTTCCAAAGTCTAGCGACATCACTGTTGTATATAGACATCTTTCTGCTCAATTGTATGGGAGAGGACTTTCCACTGATGATGTAAATCATTGCAGTATTATAGCGGCATTAGACAATGAGTAGTTATAATTGCATTTGCTCTAGTTCTATTTTGCACACAACTTTCTGCCTGCACAACGCTAAGTAATAATTTCCTCTTGAAACTTGATTGTTTTCTTGGGGAAAAGTGTTTTTGCATATATAAAACTGTGTGCGTCTCAATTTTGTAAAGTGATTCTTTACATAGATTTCTTTCTTGCTTTAGGATTTGCAAAATCTTCAATAATGTCATCAAATTTTAATCTATCGGGGATATCACTTTCGATTGCCAAAAGAGCAAGGCCACTTAAATTTTTTTGAGAAAGCGATGATCTTAAACGATTTTTAATATGTTTCAAAGCTGAAAAAGAGCGTTCACTGGAACAATTTGTAAAAGGTATGGATAAAACTATTCTTAAGGCAGTTTCTACATTTGGAAATGTATGTCCAATATTTAATGATTTTATCATTTTGAGCTTATCAACAAGTTTTAAATGACTAGTAAAGTTGTTAAACTGTAGAAATTCATCAACAAATTCTTCTTCAATGTCATCTGAGTAAATATTTTGAAAAGCTTTCGCACATTCTTGAATAACGTCTTCTGACATAGTCTTATTATACATAAATCCGAATCTGGACTCCAAGAAAGCATATGCAGATTTTCTTTTATCTAATTCTGTGATGATAGAATCACAAATTACATAATGGACTTGATATAGAAAGCATTCTCTTTCTGTAAAAACAGCAGCAGTAGATGAACTTTCATCAAGCATTTTGCTTTTAGCAGATTTTTTAGTATGTGAAGCTGTATATTGCCTTGTTTCGACTAATACTTCTGCTTCATTTTCATATTCTGAAAAATTGTTTCTGACAGTGTTTATGAAATCAATTAATGATGAATATAACGAGACAATACCAGTCATTTCACAGTCAACAGATTGAACTGTTTTGCTGACACTATGCATTCTTTGCAAAATGCTGTCCCAAATGACTGTCATCAGTGCTGATTCGAACTGTTTTAATTTTAAAAATAATGAACCAGCTTCGTGTCTTGTACTAGCATTCTCATTATCACACTCTGAAAGGAGAGATAAAGTGTTTAAAATAACACTGTAATTCCTCCTTAATGCCTTAACTGCATCCGCATTGGCAGACCATCTTGTCCCTGACAACGACTTTAAAGTTAAATTGCCACAATTTGTAATTAAATTTGTAGTTAATAATTCCCATCTATGGGTTGACACTGAAAACAAGTTGTACAAAGTCTGAACAAGGCCAAAGAAAGATACTGCCTGATAACAGCATTCTGCAACACTGGTTCCAACAAGATTCAAGGAATGTGCAGAGCATGGAACATAATCAATCAACGGAAAGTCTTTTTTCAAACGTGCCTGAAGACCAGAATATTTACCTGACATATTAGAGGCATTATCAAAAGATTGCCCCCGACAATACTTAAGCTGAATTTTGGCTCTCTCAAGGAAATTGATAATTACTTCATGCAGATGTTGTGAGCTGTGCCCATGAATCGCAATAAATTTTAAAAAGCGTTCCACACATTCACCTTCTTTATCCACATAGCGCAAGACTATAGCTAGTTGATCAGTATGGCAAATATCAGGCGTTGAATCAACAATTATGCCAAAGTATCTTGCTTCTTTAACTTCAGATAATATTTCTTGAAATACTTTGTTCGACATCACATCAATCAACTCTGTAACAATGGTTGACGATAAGTAGTTAACACTACCTTTACCTTTATTTCCATGTGATTTTATATGCTCAGCTAAAAACGGATCAAAAGAACTCAATAGCTCTATAAGTCCAAGAAAATTTCCATTCTGTAATGACCTAAAAGTCTCATTATCTCCAAAACATGCAAGTCCACGTTGAGATATGAACTTAATAACTGATACTACTCGATATAAAATCTTCTTCCAGTATTCACATTCGGATTTATATTGGTTAACAAGATTATTATCAATTCGATTTGCTGCAATAGAGCCCTGTGAAAAGGAATATACCGATTTTCTATGAAAATTTGAATTTTCATGGGACGATAACCTTTTTGCAATGTTCCTCCAGTCAGAATAACCATCGCGACATAACGCTTGATCACTGGAATTGAATTGGTTATTGCCATACAGTTTACAAATGTAGCAAAACACTGCTTTACAGCTGGAAGAATAGACCAACCAGTCCCTTTTGACTACTTCCCTGGTTTTCTTTTTAGGGAAAAAGTTTGTGTCTTGACACATTCGCTCATTTTTCCCAAACAGTTTTTTAGAGTTCTGAAGTAAATTCATATTTTGATTCACTTCATGTGAATGAAATGTTCTCTGAGTTCATCTGTTATTGGTGAGGGCCACAATGCAGGATCACTATAATCATAGTCATAATTATGTGATATGGTTGTTATTTCTGAAAGTTTGCAATCCCCAGTTTGTATTGGATCTTGACTATTTCTAACTGATTCAGTATTATAAATCTCTGTTGAACCTTCAGATAGAAATGTAGAATTAAATCCAACATTCGATGAGATTTCAAAATTTTCTACAAAGTTCAATGCTGATGTCCAATCAGAATTTTCTTCAGCGTTCAAAGTCGATCTAGAATTTTCTTCAACATTCAAAGTCGATCTAGAATTTTCTTCAACATTCAAAGTCGATCTAGAATTTTCTTCGATGTTCAGTGTCAATCCAGAGTTTTCTTCCACATCCAATGTCTGTTCGGAATTTTCTTTCACAGCTTTTTCGCTTTCATTTTGTATGATAAAGTTCATCATTGCAAGAGAAAGTTTTTTATTGCTTTGCTCCATTAAAGCTTTTCTCTTTTGCTTTTTAGAGCCTGAGGGTTGATTAGACATATTTAAACTGTTTGATAATGATGATAATATTTTACTTTTAAAAAAGAAGGTAATAATATTTAATAATAAGAAGAACAGAAATAAACGATAACAAGAACAGAGGTAAGCAAGCATGCAAGCGAAGCAAAACACAAGCACAAAGTAGAAGTTGAAGTTATTTTCACTAGCATCCACTAAAGACTGCAGAAGTATAATCTCCTATAGTCGGTTAAGCGAACGCTTGGTTGCATGATGTCACATGGAGCTCATCTGAAGAACATCATCCAATCAAATTTCCCTGCAGGGTTCAGCTGACGTCAATTTGATGTCATGCAACCGAACCTTCGGTTAATCCACTACTTTCACTTCCCCAAAAGAAAGAAAATATTAAAAATGCATCTAAAAATAAAACTTTGAATTTTAAATTGTTTTTCTGTCATTTTCGGGCCCCCTGTCAAAATCTGAGGGGAAGCTCAAGCTTCCTGAGCCTTTTCGGTAATCAGGCCCTGGTTAAAACGGCCTTCCTTGATGGTGATTTAAAGGAAATTATTTATATGGATCAGCCTAAAGGTTATGATGACGGAAGTGGTAAAAAGTGTAGGCTCAAAAAGAGTCTATACGGTTTGAAGCAAGCACTGCATCAATAGTTTAAGAAATTTAGTAGTTTTGCAGTGGAATTAGGTTTTGAACAACTTAAATGCAAACCATGTATGTTCATAAGACAAGTAAATTATGATTCTCTATGTAGATGATTTGTTAATAGTGGGATCTGATATTAATGAAATTAATATTATTACTGATATTTTATCCAAAAAGTTTGAAATATGAAAATCAGAAAAGGTTTCTGAATTTCTTGGTATTAGATTAGAGTTTACTCCAAATAGTCTATTGTTAGATCAAGAGTCCTACATTCTAAGATTGTTAAATAAATATAAAATGTTAGATTGTAAACCTAGTTCAACACCAATGGAAAGAGAATCTTAAGATACTTAAAAGGAACTTTAAAGTTAAAAATTGAGTAAAAAAAATGTACTTTTGATAATACAGAATTATCCTTATATGTTGATGCAGACTGGGTTCAAATCCAAATGAGAGAAAATCAATATCAGGATAAGTAATTATGTTTTCTAATTGCACTATAATGTGATGTTACAATAAACAAAAATGTGCTGCACTTTCCTCAACAGAAACAGAAATTAATGCTCTTAGCAAAGGTATTCAGGACATGTTGTGGATAAGAGGTATTGCAAAGGAATTAACCAATATCAAAAGTCTTATCGTGTATGAGGATAACCAATATTGTATAAAGTGCATAACTAACGAAAATAATTTTGGTAGATTAAAACATATAAACATAAAGTTCTTACAAAATTCTGTTAACCCATTTGTGCCTGGATATTTTTGCGACTTTCTTCGATTTTTACTGATAACAGAAATAATAGATAAATTTCTGATGTCAACTTCTTGAACAAGGGATGATTTCTTTTAAAATCATTATGCATAAAAATCGAAATATCAACATCTTACTTGGTCATGTTAAAATATTTTGTAGAGTTGAGGCTCAATACTCATGAATAAAGGCTAGGAAAAATAAATAACTTTTTCGACTAATAGCGAAAATGCCGTCCCAAAAAAGGGAAGCTAGGCATAAATGGGTTAAAGATGATACTATTAAAATAGAGTATATACCTTCCGAAGTTCAAATTGCTGATATATTAACAAAAGCTTTATACACCTTTAAATTATCTAAACTGAGGAATTTATGCGATCTAAAAATTGAATGCAAATAAATTTTCTTATTTATGTGCGATTAAGGGCAGGTGCACAGAAAAGTATTATTTTCCAAAATATTTAGCTAAAGAAATAATAATGTCCATGATTATCAAATTTAGTTTAATTCAGTATATGGCAAATGCTACTTGGGGCTAAAAGTTACACAGGGGATGGCTGATGGGGCTGTAGCTTCTCCCCCCCCCCCCTAAATAAGTAAACATAAGATATGAAAAAGATTACATATTTGTTGATAAATTTGAATGTTTCCCTCGAAAATTTTGACATTCTGTTACAGACCTATGCCAAATTTAATATTTTCTCTAATGCATGTTTCTTCAACTGCAAAGATTTCAAATTCAATTTATGAATTTAGTTTTTTTCCGTTTTTTTTATTCATTTTTATAAAGGGGTTCCATTTTCTCCCCCCCCCCCAAAAAAAAAAGATATGTTGATTTTTATACACTATATTGCATTCTAGTTTTTTGAGTTCTAAGTCATCTCTGAAAAAATTCTTGGCTATGCTACTGAATCCATAAAATTAATTTCTACAATAAACAGTTATTAAAATGTCAATTTCATTGATTATAACTGTTATTTTAGGAATATTTAACTAAAAGAGAATGTCAGTATCATATAGAACTTTGCTAAGTCTAATCATACCCCCTATATCTCAGAAGAAAAAATTTTAAAAATAGAAATTACAATTTTATTCTTAATTTCTTTTATATAATCCAGTTCTTTAAAAAAAATCTTTAAAAAAATGATTACTAATATGTATCAAAACATAAATGCTTTATCTAATTATACAGAATCTAGAAGAAAGTTTTTCAATATTACTTGTCAACAGGCAGTATGCTTAGAGTAAAAACAAGAAGTTTTGCACACATTAATATTGATGAAATATCCTAAAACTTCATTAGAATTACTTGTTATGTTGGTAAAATATACCTCCATAGAATAAAATATAAGAACATCTAAATTTTTATGGTGAAAAAGGTATTTTTCAATATAGCCATTTTCTCCCACCTGACACTATTTACAATAAGTGATGAATTATATTCCATAGATGTTGGTAGTCCTGTATTTAAGAAAGAATGCATAGCAATAATAATAATACTTTTTCTTGAACAAGATGTTTGAAATATTTTTAAATAATACATATTACTTAAAAAAATTTCAGTAAACAATTTCTACTTTACAGAATATATAATTTCTCATATAACATTTAACACACAAAAAGTATAATCAAAATTTAAAAAAAAATAGGTTTTTCAAAAAATTCAAGCATGACCATTCCCCACATATGCAGAAAAATAAAGATCAATTTTGTGCAATATAGGAAATTTATGCTACTTAAATCATCAAAATATTACAGGTTAAAAATTAAAAAACAATTTCAAACATGTAAGGTAATATATAAAAACACTTACATTTTCTAATTTTGAAGAAGCATCGGGTTTATCATATCTAATCAACCAATTATCATTTCCACGATCTGTAGAAGTAAAAATAAGTAAGTTTTTACATAAAAGTTTCATAAAGAAATTAAGAATAGAAAGTGAACTAAAGACACAGACCTGTGTTTCGAATGATGTAGTCTAATACAACCAAACGTTCAAACTGAAGCTGAAATTGCCTTTGCAAATCTTCAGGTAAAGGATCGGATTCAAACTTTTTAAGCCAATAATCAGCATCTCGATACCCATCAACAAACAATTGAAATGAACCAACCTAATAAAGTGCAGAATTAATTTTTTTTTAAGTAAGTGTAACAGTTTCAGTAAACACTTAACTATTTTATTAAATTTTTAATTAATACTAGTACTTAAAAATTTTAAATAAATAACTGATGAATATGAGATAAATATAAATATTTTAGTTAATACTTTCACATTACTAACTAATTGATTAAAAACCTCAAAGCAATGAAATTTATTCGTTTTTTGGTTTCATGCTTTCTAGAAAACTTGCAATTTTAAGATTGTGAAAACAATAGCTATTTTAACTGATAGTAAAAGTAGGTAAGTATTCATGGGTCAATCCAGGAATTTTTTCCAGGGTCCCATTTTTGTGAAAATTTCTTATTTTTGTAAATTTTCATACTAATTTTTAATAAAAGTCACTTTTTCTGTTAAAATAATTGATGAAACAGATTACTTTTTTATGTAGTGCGAAATGCCAACAAAGGGCCATTTTAATCGATTATATTTTTGTGAAGTGGCCGTTTTAATCAATCGTAATTTTGTGAAGGGCTGCTTTAATTGATTGTATTTTGCTGAAGGGCCTTTTTAATTGATTATATTTTTGTGTAGGGCCATTTTAATCAATTGCAATTTTTTGAAGGGGCTGCAAAATGGACCCAATTTTCATCTGCATTGACCCCTGGTATTTCATAGGCAGCATATTTAGATATACTTTGAAACCCTGATCTATCGTTCCCACATTCTTTGTTTTCCTGTATTGATTGTTTTATTTCTATGATCCCTGCACAAGTTGTATTTAGATAATGTTAACAAAACCCGCATTTATTGTTTGTCGAAAACTCGCTTTCCACGTTCACTGTTGTATATTTCCTTGACCAAAATGAATCCATATGGCATACAAACTTAATTAAATTCTGGTATGATTTCTTGGATTATTGATGATGATGATGATGATGATGTAGGTGAAGAGTTGTTACATGTAGCAGAGGATGTGTACGGTGTGAAATTTAGCGATATTTCCATTGATATAGACATAGTGAAGTGTGGTATCCTAAGAATAGAAGAAATGTGTGATGATTCAAAATATGAAAATAGTGGTGAAGAAGCAGAGAATAATATTTATTCCATTGAGACTGAGCATACACTAGTGCCATGTTTATCCAACACAATAACAGCATCTGAAATTGTATGAACTCTTATACGAGTATACAAGTATAAAAACACAGAAATAGACAAGAAAATCTTTAATAGCTTGAAAACTTTCTGTTTAACTAGAAAAGTTAAGGCAAAACCCAATGTAAAATTACTCTTTTTTTTTTTAATATCACTTAATTTTCTAAAAAAACTACAAAATTTCAAAATGTTATTTTAGGAATTTTTTTTACAAAATGTACTTTATGGAAGTATTGACAAATTACTTACATCAATAAAGTAGTAGGAACTGCTCTTTAAATGATATTTTAAGCATTCATTGCACAGTAATAAAATACTAAAATTATTGCCTGAAAATTTGATCTTTAATTAGGGCAGCTTCCTTTTGAGTTGGTGCCATTATATGGCAAACAGAAATTAACTCTCAAGTTTTTTGTATAAATTCCAGTTTATATATATATATTGTGTGCGCATACAATTTTGTCTCAACAAAATTGCTATTTTGACTCAGTTTGTCTCAGCAAAAGTTACTTTTTGGTTGAGTTTGTCTCAGTTGAAATTATTTATTGGCTTAGATTAACTAAAAAAAACTTGCTATGACTCAGTTTCGTTTATATATAGCTCAATAAAAACTGCAAAAAACTGACCTTTAATTGATTTTATATTTTAAATGTGTTTTATGAACCTTTTATCTATAAATATATATATATACGAGGGTTATTCAGAAACTAAGGTCCAAATTGCCATAGAAAATCGAATGTCCCCTGAACATTGAAATACTGCTCGCCCAACAATAAAAGATCGGCTTTGGCACGCTGCCAAATAAAAATGGATGCTGCGATATATTTCACAGGGAAGATGGGTTCAGATGTGCAAGGAAACTTAAAATTCTATATGGTAGTAGTGTTTTTAGTCATTTGGACTTTCATTTCCGATTTACAAAATACTTCCGTATTGCCAGTTGGCCAAAAGCTATCCCAAAAGTGGCTAAATTGGCAGCCCTGTCCACACATTCTAGAGCAATGTTTCCCAACATGGGGCCCACGCCCCACAGGGGGGCAATTTGCTTGTTAAGGGGGGCAATTCAAAAATGGACTTGACACGAGTTTAATCCTTTTGTTACGGGCCATTTAAATGCAATGCTAGATTTCGGTCGCCAAAATTGAAAGAAAAAAGCAATTTCTTAAATAATTGCGGCCAATAAATATAATAAATTTGTTTGACAAGACCAAAATATTTACTGTGTTTAATAAAAAATATTTAAAAATTATTAAATTTTCGTTAACAATTTCCTAGTGATTTCTTCCTAAAACTTATCATTTAAGTTTCTTAAGTGGCGCCGACCAGCTTGTGTAGTGGATAAAAAAGCACCATACTACAGTTTTGGGTTCAACTCCCGACTGGGCATGGCTGTCATTTGTGTTCGTCCCTTCATAGGGTGCAACATTGATCCACCTACTAGGTGCCCCCATAATAAAGAGACCAACAACTCTGGCCTTAGTTGTGGCCAATGCCTATAGGCAAAAGTCCCGCCATTGGAAATTTAAAAAAATTCTTAAGTGAACAGTTCAATTTTTCAGGGATGAAATCGGTAAAAGAGCAAAAAAGCTGAAATCATACAAGAGCAAAAAATTTGTACATGTGATATTTGTATATAATTAATGTGAAAGAAGTTTTAAGAAGAAAAACATTGGAACATGCTAAAAAATAAAAATATCACACAGTTAACCAATAACTACAATCAGGAATTCATAGAAAAAAGTAGAATTTTCAGAGAAAAAAGACAAAAAAGTGAATTCCTCTTTATTCACCAAAAGCTGAAATCAGCTAAAAAGCTGAAGAATTTCATCCCTGAATTTTTTAATATTAAAAATTATGTATATGTTACATTGGGGAGGGGGGCATAAGAATTTTAGAAAGGCTTAGGTGGGGCATGGCACAGAAAAAGTTGGGAAACACTGTTCTAGAGAGAGAATTTCTTGCACATCTGACCACATCTCCCCATTGAAAAAAAATTGCAGCATCCATTTTTTTTGGCAGTGTGCCAAAGCCAACCTTATATATTTGGGTGAGTAGTACGCATGCGTAACAACTCTCAGCATGCCTTGGCCATTGAACGATGATATTTTCATTAGAATTGTTGCAACAAGCTCTGTAGAGTATCAATTGAAAATGTTTAAAAGAATTGATCAGCCCGGCAACTCTGAAATTCAATTTTTCACAGCAAGAAACCTTTCCCCAGCAAAAATCCATCGACAGATAAGTGAGGTGTACAGTACCAAAGCAATGAGCAACAGCAAAGTTTGGAAATGGGTGAGAGCTTTTGAAGATAGACGGGAAAATATCCATGATGGACCGCGATCAGGCCGACCAACAGTGATCACAGAAAATTTGGTCAATGCCATGGAGAAAAAGAGAGAGAGATTCACGAAGATCGCCAATTCACAATTTCAACTTTAGAACTGGAATTTCTGAATGTGAGTAGAACAACTTTGCACAAAATTGTGTCTGAAAAGTTGAATTTTCACAAAGTGTGTGCTCGTTGGGTTCCAAGGATGCTTACTGAGGAACATCAAATGAAAAGGATGGCTTGTGTTCTGTTTTTTGGACCGATACAATAAGGAAGGCGATCAATTTTTAGAGAGGATTGTCGCAGGGTACAAGATATGGGTTTTTCACGTGACACCAAAGTCTAAACATCTGTCAATGGAATGGCGTCACACGTTATCACCAGTCAGACTCAAGGACAAGCAGTCAATCTCAGTACACAACATCATGGCAACCGTGTTTTGGGATAGACATGGAGTTTTGTTAATCAAGTTTATGCAGAAAGGGACAACAATAAATGCACCAGCTTACTGTGAGAGGTTGACTAAACTTAGATATGCAATACAAAATAAGCAACGTAGCCTTCTGATGTCTGGAGTTTTGCTGCTGCATCATAACGCCAGACCTCATTCTGGCCTTAAAACCCAAAGTTTAATCAGATCTTTCGGCTGGGAACAGATTGACCCCCCACCATACAGTCTAGATTTGGCGGCGAGTGATTTTCACTTGTTCCGTTATCGAAAGGAATTTCTCAGCATACGTGCTTTTCCACAGATGATGAAGTGAAAGAAGCTGTTCAAGACTGGTTATCATCACAAGCGGCAGATGTCTATGACTTAGGTATACAAAAGCTTGTAGAATGTTATGATAAATGCTTAAACAAATATGGTAATTATGTAGAAAAATAAAAAAACATGTAACACTTAAATAAAAGAAGTTTTTTGAAAAAAATTCGAATGGTTTGTGTTTTATTAGAAATCGGACCTTACTTTTTGCGTATCCCCGTATATACAGTCGAATCCTGATTTAATGAAATCCAGGGGAACAGCGAAATAATTTTGCTAAAATGAAACTGCATTACAGCTGGGATCAGGGCCAACCTAAGATGCGAACAATGGCACACAACACACATGGGATTCTGAGAGGGCTGCCAATATGAAAAAAACATAGGAAAGTAATATGGTAAAAACTAAAAATTTTATGTAATTATAAATGCAATTTGGTCCTAAAAGAATTTGTTAGGAGTTTGCTTTTTACACAAGTACAGTACAATATGCCTACTGAAGTTTGAAAAAGTCAATTAAAAGAATTTGTTCTAGAATAAATCATAAAAAAGAAAGAGAACTAAACATATTACTTCATATAATATTTACTATTTATTATGCTTTATAAGTTTTAGATTTTGGTTTTTAATCTCTTTAGAATGCCAACTTCAAGTATTAAGTTCTTACAAATTTCTGTAATAAAGCACCCATACCATTTTCTGCAGGGTATTCTAAACCCTTACTTACGGTAAGGAGTGTCAAACTCATTCTGGCACGCACAATATTTTGCTCTTAGGCAGGTTCTGGCAAGGATAATGCTGATGTATATGCATGTCTTTTGCCCACAATTTAAAATAGGACCTACTTTTTTTCAAATCACTGGCTCGATTTTACTAAGACGTAGGCTGTAGCTTATGAAAGTACTTGATTTTCAACATGATAAAAGAAACATCTTATCAACATTCATGAAAGGATCTGAAAATATTTAAATATCCATAACAGGAATGAGTGGACAAATTCAAAAAGAAGTAATGGAGAAAGTGAAATTTGGGGTACAACAGAAAATAATATGTCAAACATATAAAAAACAAGAAAAATAACATAAATTTCTATGATAACTTTTAATTAAAGTTTAATTTAGTAAATTTCATTATATAATATATATCTATACTAAACTCATAAATAGTTATAAATACAAAAGGTGATAAAAACAACAGTTTTGTAGCACAGAATAAAGAGTACTGCAGTAGAACAGTGGATTTGTCAAATGCACAGAAAAACCTCATGCCTGACACTCACTGTCTATGGGTGGACACTGACAAATGATAACTTTAATGTTCAAGGTTCACTTTCACTATTTAGAAAATGCCAATAAGGCTTTTTCTTTAATAACTAACACTAATAGAGAGAAACTCATCATCACCTAAATTAGTAAGTGCCATATTATATGTTCATTTCGTACAATCTTGGTGGTGCCTTGTCGCATTCTTGGCACCCAGAGAGATCCTGAAAAAAGACAACTAAGCCTTCAACATTTATGAAAACTAAACTTCTGCTTATCTTTTATTTATTTATTTTTAATCTTTATATTCTTTTTGCATTTAGAATCTACTCACCCAAAAGTTCTTTTTTTCCCCCTCAGAGTTTTGCTTGCTTACATTTACACACCCCATAATTAAGGGTTTGCAAATAGGGCACATGTCCCAAGGACTAAAATCAGATATGGTAGATCAGATCATGATATTGGTTCTGTGGGAAAACAGAACCCTAATTATGCTTTGCTCAGGTAAAGTAAACAATTTTTGCAGCCTCTACTTACATATGCAGTAAGTCACGTAAGGAGGAAAATCCAAGATGGTAGTATAAAGTTCTATCTTCTCTGAATGTAAAGAGAATTCAAAAGCCACTAAATGGGAAGGACTATGATAGTTTAGTAAAGCTGCATTCAAAGCTTGAATTAAATAAAATATACCAGACATTGCTTTAAGTTGTTGCAGAAAGATGGTATGCAAGAAAAGTTAGGTAATAAAAAGGCGGTGGCAATGAGATGTTATAAGGGTCTGGTCGAACGGTTTATAAGAGGTCCGGTGTTGTATAAAAAGTATTGAAGGTTTTCTTGAAGAAGGAATAGTTGAGAGGTGTACAACAGAAGGGTTAGCTGATGAGTCTTTATTTTACTTGGCTCACCATGCTGTCAGGGAAGATAAAACCAGCTCTCGTCTTCGAATTGTATTTGACAGATCAGCTCATGAAGAAGGACAGTATTCACTTAACGATTGTCTAAAAACAGGATTAAATTTGTATCCTGATTTATTTGCACTATTGATCAAATTTAGAGAAAATGAAGTAGCATATATAGATGATATATGGCAAGTATTTCTGCAAATTTTAATAGATATAGAAGACAGACCATTTATCCAATTTTTTTTTTTGGCCAGAAAATTTAAATTCAGATAAATAATTGTGTTGAATTTCACTCCTGCCTTATTTGGACTTACACCGAGTCCTTACCTACTCGCAGAAACATTGAAATTTTGTTCCGAAAAATATGAAGACCTTTTCCCAGAAACTTGTGAAAACCTTTTGAAATCATTCTGGATCGATGACCTAGTTGGAGGAACTGAAAATGTAGAAACAGTTCTGAAAATTACCACAGAAAGCCTAGAGATTTAAAAAAATGCTAGAATAGTGCTTAGAAAATGGCAGACCAACTCACTAAAACTTCATGAAGCTTGGAGAAGAGCAAGCATCAAAACTCAAGAAGACAAAACAGAATTTGGAGCTCCTAGGAAAGTTCTGGGATCCAGACAAGGACAACATTTTTTTTTAATGTTAGCAAAGTGATAAATATGCTTGCCAATGGTTGCAGCACTAAAAGATCCGTCTTGCAAATACTTGGTCATATTTTTTACCCTATCGGATTGCTGGGACCATTCATCATTCGACTAAAGATTTTTCTCCAAGAACTATGGGCATCTAAAATATGGACTGGGATGACAAACTTTCATTATCACTGGACTACAAATGGCAGTTGTGATGTAGTGAATTGAAACACCTAAACAGTGTCAAGATCCCTAGATATTATCTTTCTGAGTTCAATTTATGTGACTTTATTTCATTTTATTTTCATTCTTTTTCAGATGCTTCTTTAGCAGTCTATGGATGTGTGATATTTCTTTATGGGGTCACTCGTAATGATAGAGTAATTATTAATTTTGTTTGTTCAAAGAGTAGGGTTCCCCCTCTGAAATCAATAACTATGCCCTGTCTGGAACTACTTGGATTTTATTGTCCGCTAGGCTATCTAAGCAGGTGAGTAAGTGTTTAAAATTTGAAGCTAAATGCTATTTCTGGACCGATTTGAGTATACAGTAGAAGACCCAAAATCCGCCGACCCGAAATCCGCAAGGCTCTAAAATCTGCACTGTCTGTTCAATGTAAACAATGAAATCTGTCCTTTCATCTGCAAGTTCAGAAAACTACACTATAACCACAAAGTAAAACTAAATAAGCTAGTCCCACTTGAAAAAAAATATTTTAAGAGTTTGTGAGCTCTGATGGTAAGATTGATATCCTTGAAATGACTGACAGTGACATAATTAACACACAATTATAGTCACATGACACAGTAACAAGTGAGGATAATCAAAAAGTTGATAAAATAACATTTAATCCAGGTTAGGCTCCGAGAAAGAAATATCTTCGATTTGTAGAGCAGCAAAGCTGTGTTACAGAACAGGAAATAATGGAAAAAAAAACTATAATTAGAACATCCCAAAGTCCTAAACTACTATTGAATATACATGTTTAAATAAGTTGTACTATAATCTCTAAATTTTGCATATTGTATTATCCCTCTGTATTTTTATATCATGATTCTGATTATAAGTAACATGATTTGTTTCCCTTGATCTTTATTGGTTTTTTTTTTTTTTTCTGGGTGGGGTGGAGGGAAATAGAATAAATTTCCTATTATGACCCAAAATCCGCAAAATTCTAAAATCTGCACAAGGTCTGGAACCAAGCTGTGAGGATTTGGGGTCTTCTACTGTATGTGCATATTGGATAAACCCTGTATATATGGACGACAAGTATAAACCCTTTATAAAAAATAGAGTCAGGAAGATTCAAAATTTGACTGAATGAGACAAATGGTCTCATTAACCTGGGAAGGAAAATCCTGCGGACATTCTTTCCAGAGGCATTCCATCCTCAGATTTATCAAAAAATTCATTGTGGTGGCACAGACCGCCTTGGCTGGGTAAACCCATGGAATTTTGTCCAAGTAAAACCGAAATGGATAATCTTGTGTAAGATCTAGTTACGGAAGGAATTTTAAATAGTTTAAAATAAATGTGCAGTACATTATTTCTAATTTGTTTTAGATTTGAATAAATATAGTGGCTTATATAAGGTGTTATACATATAAATTACAGTTTTAATTAAAAGATTTGTCAATAGACTTAGGAAACTACCAATAGAATTCGGACCTTGCAATGCAACTGAGGTTTTAGAAGCTGAACAGGACTGGATAAAATATGAACAAAATCTTGTCTACTCTTCTGAATTGGAATGCATTAAAAGTGGTAAACTGATTTCTACAACCTCGTCTCTTTATAAGTTAGCCCCATTATTAGATGACAATCACGTTATGCGTGTTAGGAGTAGACTTGAAGAAAATGAATTTTCTTCTCATTCATCCGATGATCTTGCCAAACCAATCAAAATTTACTGAGTTGTTAATTTTTAGGAACATAAAAAGGTTTGCCACGGTGGGGTGTCTGCGACCTTTGCGAAAGTTCGAAGTATATATTGGATTCTGAAGGGCAGACAGACTGTCAAAAGAGTTTTGAGAAACTGTTTGATTTGTAAAAAATACCAATTTGAAACCTGCTTAACAAATAACAGCACAGCTACCAAAAGGTAGAGTTCTTGGAAACCCCCTTTTACAGTAACTGGAATTGATTTTACTGGTCCGGTTATTCTTTGTTCTGGGAAAGATAGTCAACAAAATTCTTCCATAGCCTTGTTTACTTGTGCTGTCACATGAGCTCTTCATCTTGAGCTAATAACTCATGTGACAATGAAAAGCTTTGTCTTTAAGATGGTTTTCAGCAAGAAGGGGTAATTGTAAAGTGGTCATTTCGAATAATGCTAAGAGTTTCAAAACAACAGATAACATCTTGAAAGATTTTTTAAAATTATAGTTGATTCAGATCTAAAGAAATTTGTAGCCATACAGGAGATAACATGGCAGTTAATAGCCCCTCATGCCCCTTGGTGGGGGTAGCTTCCGCAAATGGCTCATGAGAAGTATTAAAAGCCTTTAAGGAAAATTCTCGGTAGGGTGCATCTTAGCTTTGAAGAAATGACAGCTATTCTTGCTGAAATTGAACTTGTATTGAATCATAGACCCCTTACTTATACTAATAATGATCTGAATGAACCATTACCTCTTACTCCAACTCATTTTTTGTTTCCTGGACAAGAAAATTTTATTTATCCTGTTCACTTTTTAGACATTTTAAGTAATGAACCTTCTACAAAGAAAAACTGTCTCGACGAATGTTGTATTAAGCTAAACTTTTACATCAGATTTGGGCAAAATGGAAAAGTAATTATTTGATGCAGTTGAGAAATGCACACAATTTTATAAATCTATCCCCGGAAAAAGATAAAAGAGGACATGTGGTTTTATTAGAGGGGACCACTAAATCTAAATACTTGTTGCCTCTTGGTATAATATGTTCCTGTCTTGTTCAAACTGCTAAAGGTCAGTACAAACACCCAATTCAATTCATATATCAACTTGAAATAATTTGATGCATGAAACTTTAATATTTAGTTCATTGTTATTGTATTTCACGTTTGTGATCAATTTTTTGGTAATTTGTAGTTGATTATTCTATATTTAGTGTACTCTTAACAGAGTACAGGTGGGGTGTGTTGCGAAATTTGATGAGTAAGCACACCAATGGGTTGCTGTTGGATGTTGATGGCATGGGAACTCGCCAGATTATATTCATAGTTAGTTTGCAATTCACATTCTTTATTCAAGTTACGTAGAGGTAGCTTCTTGTAGAATGCAACCTAGATGTGTATTTGCTTGTGACTGATACGATTAAATTATGAAAAGAAGTTGTCGTTTCATGATTTTGAGTGTTTGATTTGTTGCAACCTATAAATTCATTTCGTTTGGAGATGTTGCAAAATCATCAACTAACTTTCAACTCATCAACTAACTAATTTAACTCAACGAGCTTAAATAGCTATGTTACAGAGCCCAGAGAAGGAATACTAATTTTGATTATGAAGCATGACATGTTCCAGTGAAAGATCCTAAATTAAAAGGCAAGATATAGTTTTATTTTTTTGCAACAGGCTATATGTGATTAAAGTATTGGAATGCAGATTTAATTTAAAAGTATCCACAGCAATAATTTTCAGTTTTAGCACAACATATATGATTTAAAAGATGCCTCTAAAAACATACTCATTAAATGTTATAACGATTTGGAAATAATGTTGAACAATGGAGAATATGGGGATATAAATGCACTTGAATTAGTGGATGAAATATAGCATCTTAGTTACAATCTTATTATGCAAAAAGGAAAGTCTAATTGAAATTTTAAAAACTTCAACTCTAGAATTAACACCAAATCTTACTATTGCTATAAGCTTCTTTGATGATCATTGTGGTAACTGCAGAGAGAACTTTCTCAAAATTAATTAAAAATTTCTTACATTCCACAACTTTTCCAGCTCTAGACTTAAAAGTCTGTGAGTCAGGCTGACTCATTATCAATGAAAGTAAGAGTCAATTTTTGGAAAAATGCAAGTCAATTTAAAATGTTTAAAAAAATATTTTATTTTTTAATATAGCATAAAAAAATGTTATTTTATTTATTTTTTCCTCAGGTAGTTAACGATTTTACTCCTAAATATTAAGGTCAAAGCTAGTAAGAGGAGATTCACACATACTTGTGTTTAGAAACGTACAAATCTTAAATCCTGAAGATAGGTACTTCAAGCAAGCAGTGACATTGTGTATCAAACATACAGGATAGCTTTGCAGATTTGTCAACCTGCATCACCCAAAATGTATAAAATATTACAGACAAAGCACTTTTCATAACTTTGTACTGTACAACTTGAGAGCGTTATTTTGTGAAATGATATGTGTTATGTGCGATGATGAGAGTTACAATGTCAAATGACAATTTTCATGAATTTTGTATTAATACAAACGGACTGAAATTTCGTGAGTCAAACTTTGACACACAGTTTCAAAAAATGAGAGTCAATTTTTTCAAAATCTATTGATATAAGTATAAAATGCAAGTATGTGCGAGCCCTGCTCAGCAAATTGATGGTGAGAAGTAATTGAAATTTTTAAATGCCACAGTATGGCACAAAGAGTGCAGCTGCAACATCCCTGCATCTGTTATTGTTATGATGAACAGAATAAAATTTATAGAAAAAGACATAAAAGCATTATAAAAAAAAAAATTAGGTAATAACATTTGTGAATAGTTTTAATAAAATTTAGATGTATAGTGCATAACTCCATTGCATTCTATCCAAGACTGGCCACAACATAACCAATGAAATATGAAAATTCTTTTGACACCAAGCTTGTTCCCAACTGTTTGTTTAGGGGACACTTAAGGATTAAAATTTACTGTGAGAAGTTCTCCACATCAGAGATTATCACCCACTTGAGAATATTGCAATTTTTAAGAATTTTTTAAAAATAAAATTTCAGGTTAATCATAAAATTTCCTGACTTTTCTAGTTTTTCCATGCCTGTTTTAAACTGACTTTTCAGATTTTTGCTGTTCCCAGGTTGGGTGGCAACCCTGTTTATATAGTACTAATGACTGAGAGTGATTAAATATTATCAAAAATTACATTCATATCTATATTATTTAGCTAGAAAAATGCAAACTTTAATAATATAAAAGTACAAAGGCAGTTTGGTAAGTCTGTGACTTTGTAATGAAAAACCAATATCTATTCCAAAACGCATTTTAGTTTTTGCATAATCTCCTTTCATAATGATATATGAAAGGAGATATCTATTTCCAATTATGTTCTAAAATTTTTAATCTTTCTAAAAAATAAGATTTCTCAAACTTCTGAAAATAGGATTTGTGGCATTAATGATCTCAGAATTCTAAGAAAATTGCTTTCCACCAAGCTTTTTTTTAAATTTGGAAAAACAAAAAAGTCACTTGAAGCCAAGTCAAGAGAGTCGGGTGAATTAATGAGCAATATTTATCATAATTCAACCAATTTAGCGGCTGCGATTGCAGACAAGTGCACTGGCAGAATGTCATGATGAAAAAGCTCTTTTTTCTTCGTCAAATAGGGCCGCTTTTCTTTTAATTTTGCACTGAAACAGTCTAATAAAAAGCATAATACTATTTGGTGATCGTTTTTCCCTTTTCCCGATAGCCAATGAGGATTATGCCCTTCGAGTCCCAGAAAACTGTGGTCATAATCGTTCCGGCTGATGGAATTGTTTTTGACTTTTTTTGAGAACGTTCATTAGAAGAAGTCCACTGGGTAGACTGTTCTTTCATTTCTGGTGTGTATTAATGTATCCATGTTTCACCAACTGTAACATAAAGCCACAGAAATTCACTTGAATTGCACTCAAACTTGTCTAAACACTGCTTTGAACCGATTAAGCAAGTTTGTTTTTGATCCACTGTCAGCAATCGTGGCACCCATCTTGCTGATAACTTTTCCATGCCCAGATGTTCATGCAAGCTATTGAATACAATTTCACTTGAAATGTTTATCTTAGGGATCTCATGCCCTTTCACACTGTGGTCTTAGATGTCAATTGGACATCCAGAATGCTCAGCATCTATTGTAGTTGTATGGCCACGATGAAACTCTGTAAACCAATTGTGAACCATACCATGTGATGAAGCAGAGTCCTCCATAATATTTTTTAAACTTTTCTTTAGTTTTGGTAATTGCTTTTCTGCACAAAAAATATTTTATCAACTCACAAAATTCTTTTTTCTGCATAATCAAAGCAAACACTCCAATCATTTGCTTTTGATTACAATTGAATACAATGTATTTAAAATATCTGCAAATTTTGTGAATGTTGCCACAGATAATAATAAACTGAAAACATAATAATAAGAGTGTGATCAAACCGCTAAATTTTTTAAAGTCACGAACTTATCAAACTGCCCTTGTATAATAAAAAAGTGACTACTTATTACAAAATGAACACACAGAGACAAGAAGTAATTTCTTATATATGTGTATATGCAGGGTATTTCTAAAATATACTAATGTTAAGGCCCCTTAGAAAGACCTCTACAGAGGGCACCCCACTCTCAGCCTAGATCCCATGTGTATAATTGACCCCCACACACAACACAACACAACTAAAATATGCTTAAAAAACAAAAAAGCAAACAGAGAGGGCTGAAATAAGCATGCTTTATAATAGAAAGGGATGTGCAGATAGAACAACGCTCTTAGAATCATCAGAGGAGGAGTTAGTCTCCACTTCTATTGCAGCCATGCAAATTCAAACTGGCATAGAGCCCCAGGAAGCTCGGAGATACAAGTGCATCTTAAAATTCTGGCAGAGAGCTAAGAGTTGACATAAACTACTGGAACAGCTACAGACCAGCCTCCTTGTGGCTCAAGACACAAGTCTCGCCATTCAACATGCTAACGAATTACTTCAAAAATACCAGTGGCAGAAACTCCAACCGCCCCAAAGGCGAGTCCACCCCTGCCAAGCTGCACTCTCATGCTCTAGAAACCATTCAGAGTCTGTACCCAGTTGCGTCATGGATTGAAATTTATACTGACGGATCTTACATCCCAGAGCTTAATGGGGCTGGTGATATTTGGCACTGTGGTTTGTTTGAAGGTTTTAAGGGCATAGGAAGAAATGCCAGTAACTTTGATAGTGAGGTATCCACAATACAAGAAGATGCAACTGACCTCCTGACTTTCACTGTCCCCATCGTATTGTCTTCCTGGTTGACTCCTGGGATGCTATTTCTGCTCTTAGCAATAATAGCCTCATCGACTGTCCTTGCACTATCCTTTGCCAAGCTAACTTAGCTGAACAGATAGAATGAGGTTGAAATGTCCATCAGTAGATCCTCACTCACACTGACATCCTGGGCAACGGAAAGGCTGATGGCTTGGCAAAGCAGGGTGCGACGTCGGAACAGCCAGTGATACAAGCATCTCTCCAAGCTGCACAAAATAACGATGGCTATTAATAATGCCACCAAGATCAGCCTTACCAACCAAAGCTACAGAAGGTGTAGGGAATGCTTAGCCACCTGTGCTATCCCAAATTACTTGGAGAGGTCAACAGCTGTTGCCAAATTTTGCCTAACAATGGGACAAGATTACGTCCAAGCCTATCTACACTGCATTGGCTTAGTTGTTAGCTATGTGTGCCCTCTCTGCTGTCATTCACAATGGACATGGAGCACCTGCTGACCTGCCCACCTCTCCTCCACTTTCCATTGGACTGGGGTGGTACTGGGCAGTGGTACTGGGAGGCATGGCATGAAATAG
The DNA here is from genome assembly GCA_038373885.1 of Cheiracanthium punctorium. NCBI lineage: Eukaryota > Metazoa > Arthropoda > Arachnida > Araneae > Cheiracanthiidae > Cheiracanthium > Cheiracanthium punctorium. Next base: position 870,613 of record JAWZYV010014119.1, read on the forward strand.
CTAAACAGCCAAAGACTAGCATTGGCTGAAGAAGAAGGGATGTACAGATGAAGCACTTCCAGAATGACTGAATTCCACCTGATTTCAGCAGGCAGCATTCTAATCTACTTAGGACACATATAAAAAAAATATGGGGGAGCTACCTTTCCAGGAAATGTACTTAAATATTGAGGATTTCAAGGAAGTTGTATCTTTTATTCTCAGTTAGTTTTTACAACTGAAATCTTATTCATATGATACTGTTCAACTGAAAAAGAAAAATTTCAGTTGAGAGCCATCTCAAAAATTATGGGCTATGTTAGCAACCTTAAGATTGCATTTGTTGATCTGCATGTCTTGGTCAATGCACGTGTGTATGTATACATGAACAAACTATATACCTTTGGAGGGAGGCTTATTCTATTAAAGTGCAAAGGAAATTTAGGAAATCTCTGAACCATATTTCTCTTTGTTCTTGACTTTGCTCGATCAATGGCTGAGTAATTAAAGGTCTCACTTGTGAGTCTCACAACCTGAAAATATTAAAAATAATTAAAAAACATATAAAATGTATAAAATCAACCTCATTAACTGAATTCAATAAATTGAAAAAAGTAAGACTATTGAAGTAAGACTACTAAGACCTAGTTAAATGTAGTGCTCAGTCCTCGTAAAATAGATAAAAGTACAAAAGTTTGGTTGTCAAGCAAAGAAACCACAATTTGCAGCCTTGTTATGGCACAATATGATATTGGATCTGTAGCTGTGCATTACATTTCCTCCCTCAAATTAAATCTGGAGATTAGCGGTTGGCAGATCGCCAGTGGCAACTGTAGAATGACTCCTGGCAACTATAAAAAGGTCTGTCTATCACCAAAATTGGTGACCTATCTGCTAAATGGACTTTTTTGTAAGCTGGAGAACAATACTGAGGATGGCATACTTGCCAACTTTTAGAAATGGCCATCAGTAAAATTATGCACGAACGACATTTTTCAAATTTTTATACTAGATAACACGTGGGCATAAATAGATCCCTTTATAATACATATACGTACATACATATATATATTATACATACACACTGAAAACATACAATAGAAATATTTAAGTGTTTTAAAAAGTCATGGTTTTTTTTTTTTTTTTTTGACAAAATTACACCTTACCTCTTTTCTTCATTTTAACACTTCCAACTCTTTAACTATGTCCTTTCTTTTATATACAGGTTAATACATATACATAATTAAACTATGCATTTTAACTAAATTATTACAGAGCTAAACTACTTAATTTAGTACAATTAAATTTAAGCAAATAGGCATTTGTTGGATAACTTAAAATTATAGTATGATATCATAAATGAATGATAAAAATGAAGTCCATTGTGTCCACATGTTGTCCAAAAACAGTTAAAATTTATAATTGAAAAAGGAGAAGAGGGAGATATCAGTAGTAGAAAGTTATTCTGCTAGTACAGAGAAGGGAAAAAAAAAGCTAAGTATGAGGAAGCATCAGAGTTTAATACAGCTGTTGTGCTCTTCTTGGCTTTCCTAAGAAGTTCCTGAGAGAAGTCTTGTTCAAAACAGGGGTTTGAACTTTGTACCTTCAAGATTAATAAATTCTCAAGGATTTTATTTGACATTAAATTTCGCGATTCAGTTCTATTTTTTCGAACTAAACTGAAAATTCTTTCACACTCTGCATTTGAATGTGGAAGTATAAGGATTGAAAAGATCACTTTAGCTATTTTTTCATACTTGAGGAGACCATCAGTTTTAATGTGCCGTGATATATCGTTGCGACCACCATGGGATATATTGCAGTCATGTCGACATACCTCACAAAAAACAAATTTTATCCCTTTTGACGACTTCTTAATACAGGGAAATTCATTTGTGTACAAAACTTTATAAGTTTGAACATAACTTTTAGATGGTTTGCTTAAAGACAAATGTATGCTTAAAGACCGAAAAATCCAATGACTATAGTCTGTTCGTCGAGTCGAGAGAACAAAACTAAATAATGGCACATGTAAACTGGCGAAGAGTAAACACCTGGCATTTTGCCAAAGCGCCAAACACAGTATGAATTTCTGCTCTCTTCCATTTACGCTGTTAGGTGAATTTAACCTTTCTTAACTCCAAACTAGAGATTGGTGCCAAAAAATGTAATTTTTTGGTAACCTGTTTGTTTACTTTTGTTCTCTCGTTTCTGCGAACAGACTATAGAGACTGAGAATCCCACCACTGACATACGCTTGCGCTTCCCTTTGGCAGAGAGAAAACGGAGGGATATCGGCCATGACGTCACCAGGCAGAAAGAGGAGAGCCTTCTTTCCCTCCTTAAGAGGGAAAAAAAAAAAGATTACACTTGCAGCCAACACCCTCCCCTTCTCTCTCTTCTAGTGAGAAAAAAACCGGTCTCCTGTCCGTCTCGAGGGGGAAAAGAGTACAGGGGAACAACCGACATAGCGGCTTACGTGTCGAGGAAAGATTTTCTCGCCGATCTCTAAGCGTGACGTCAGACTGCTTGAAATGCGTAAAAAAAAGCCCTCTTCAGTAAACGCGTAAAAAACTAGGAGAATCCGTAAATTTTACGGAAGATCCGTAAAAGTTGGCAAGTATGGGATGGGTACCGAGCCTAAAGCAGAATCCAAATCGACGTCCGAATCTAAAGCAGAATCCGAATCCAAATAAAGTCCAAATCGATGCAGAACAATTTTCAGTGGATGAAGAAATGAGGGATGTGAAGGGGAAACAGTGCAAATGAAATTTGGATCTGTTTTGCATTTTTTCTACAAAAATGAATTCAGTGAATGGGAGATTGCTATTGTTCATCATGAGCAAGAGGGCAAAAACGCCTGCCTGTGATGAAAAATTTCACTGCATCACACACCTGCCTGGTGCGCATTACATTGATTTCGTCAGTTAGGAAGTTCAAAACTTAGTCAAGATTTTTTTAGATTATTTTAGATTCTCAAAATTTTGAAAGTTATACATGACATAAATATTTATTTGGCAAACTACTACAAAACAGTAATTTTCGAGACCTTTTGTCACTAGAAAAGCCATTGTTGGCAAGCTACTATAGCTCTTGATATGTTTTATTGGTATTTTGTGCACTTCATGTACATACATATTTTTTTTACCGTGGACACCTCCAAGCTTAACGGGTCCTCCTATTACAGATTATTTCTAAGCATTATGCCTACATTTTGAGAATATTGCTGATGATACCAAAATTATTAAAAGATGTGAATCAAAACAAAATCTTTGTGGCAATCTTCCTATTCGAAAATTTGTGTGGTTTTGAAAAATTTGTCCATAAATTGAGAAATTTGTGACATTTTCTTAACTTAAAACTTGAATTTTTAATTAAATAAAGAAAACGTGGTCTGCATCAGTCGTATAAAAGTTTTGCTTTTAGTAATGAACACTAATTGTATCTATATAAATAAAAATACTTCTGTCTATACATTACTTGGAAAAAAAATTGTAATGTTTAATGCTTTTCTAGAAACTGGGTACAAAGTATGAATGTAAAAAAATGAGTTTGCTGTTTCATCTGTGATGCTTTTTTTTTTTTTTTTTTTTGCTATTCAATAACGATTAATGTAACAAAGATTGTCACGTAAAAACGATTAGAGCGAATTAATTGAAATATGGTAAAGTGATAAGTAAATCAAGTAGTGTGTTCGTTTGAGCAATATCATACTTGCCAACCTCCTTAAGCCGAAAGCAGGAAGACTCGGGTTGAAAAAACAGAAGATTTCACAAAAAATCAGAAGATAATTTTTAAATATAAGAAGTAAAAACAGAAGACCCCCCCCCCCCAGTTTATCACCATCTCTCATTATTTTTTATATTAGCAAGATATAGAAATAAAAACAAAATTAAATAGCAATAGAAAAGAGCTACCTGAAATTTTTATGTAAAATTAAAACAGATAAAGTATTTTTACAAAAATAAAAATAATTAAATAAATGGAAATTTGACTTTATTTTTAACCAAAGTACGTCAAAAAATAAACAGATTAAGATTTTTTTAGCTGGTTCAAAGTAGCTTTTATAGCTTTTACTAATAGTTCATCAGAAAAGTCATTTTCATAACAAAGTATGTTAGCATTAATTTTCAACACTAATAAATTTTCTAATGAATACAAAATGAAGTTCTGTTTTTTTTTTGTTAAACTATCGATAAAAGATTTGCTTACAAACGCTTTGAGCCTCACTCCATACAACATCATTGTGCTGTTAGTTGTTGAAATGGTTACCTTAATAAATTATTTTGAAATGGATTTATTTATTTACTAATTTTTTAGCATAGTTTGCAATACAATTTAATATATCAACTAAAAATTTTAAAAAACAGAAGATTTTATCTTCTGGCAGAAGACCAGAAGATAGCTTTAAAAAACAGAAGTCTTCTGTCAAAACCAGAAGAGTTGGCAGGTATGCAATATGGTAACTAATTGATGGATGTATGACACAATTCTGGACATGGGTCAATAGGTTTCTTTGCATATTAAAGTTCTTGAAAATATGATGGCATACATAGGAAAGGCAATTGGGTGATTCCACAGAACTGTAAATGTTTATGTTATGTCAGCAACAAGTTTCATTGATCACAACTACATAAAAAATTGAATTAGGTGTATAGTTTTTCTTCCTTTCTGTAAATAGCATGTTACACCTGAAGGTACAATTGTTTCGACCAAAAATTTTCAGTCGAAATGATTGTACCTTCGGATGTAACAAATATTCGGCCACTATTCCGTATTCGGCCCGAATAGTTGTAGCCAAATATTTCTACATATTCAGCTGAATAATTTCAGAACAAAGAGAGAAAAATATCTTTATAAATGCATTTACAAATAATATTGCTCAGTTATACTTCAATATGTTAATCTAATATAATAAAATATCCTAAGTCACAGAATTTTAAGCTGACTGGAATATAATCTAATGTATTTAATAATATTAAAGAAATGCAGATTTTTTTTCTACTTGGTGACACTACTTGACTTTCTAATTTCTTTATTGGGTGGGGGTAAGAGGAATTTTTTCAGATCCTCAATTACAAACATAATTTTGAAAAGCTGCTAAATATGTTTTGCCCAAAGGCTGTAAAGCCTAAAACATGATTTGATTATGCATAGTTACCAGATTAATCACATTTACCATAGCATATTTATTAAACTATGAACATATCAAAATATAATTAGTTGTTATGTAAATATAATTGTTGTATTATAATGCTGTTATTAGTGTTTAACTTTGTAAAAGATATTTTTTCATGACCAAGATTTTTTTTTGGTTTTACAGATAATATACTGTTGTGTGTGTTTTAAGTACCGACAAATAATATAAAAGGAATTTCAATTAGTCTTTATTTAGAATTTAATTACAAAATTAAAAAACAATATTTTATTTACAATTAAAATGAAATTTTAAAATATTTAATATTCGGCCTAAACTGTGTGCCATATATTCGGCATCCGGTCTGAGCTATTGGTCGAATATTCGGTATTCGACCAAATCACTATTCGTTACATCTCTAGATCATACCTTCAAATAGGTATTATTTTATGTATGTTTTCTACACCGGGTTTTTATTTATTTTATCTTTTAACACCAATTATGATTAAAATCAATGATTTAAATCACTGGCACCTAGGTTGCCCCAAATTAATTTCTGACAATAAACAGTAAATTAAAATGCCAATCTGACTGATTTTAACTATTGTTTCAGGAATATTTACTAAAGGAGAAATAGAAATGTCAGTATGATATACTAGTACTTCACCATAACCATACCACCATTTTACCCCACCTTAAGAAAAAAAATTAAAAATAGAAATTATAATTTTATTTTTATCTTTTATATATAATTTACTTCTTTTGAAGTTTCTACTAATATGCATAAAAATATAAATGCTTTATTTAATTATAAGGAATCTAAAGAAAGCTTTTCAGTATCACATGTTAATAAGCAGTATGTTTAGAGCAAAAACAAGAAGGTTTGCATATATTAATTTTGTTGAAAGATCCTAAAACTTCCTGAGGAATACTTTTGTCATGCTCTTAAAATATATTCCCATAGAAAAAAATAAAACCTCTGAATTTTTGTGGCGAAAAAGGTATTTTTCAATATACCACCATTTTCTCCCGCCTGACCCAAAAGAATGTATTACAGGGGTGGTTATAATTAATCTTCCACTTTAAACAGTATTCTGCAGCTAAATTAGGTGAGCAGATTACCACCAATTTTATATGGTCTGTATGTGAAATGCACCAAAGAAAGTTTTTGTTTTTTAAATTAGTTAAAAAATGGTTATGTAGCACTTTACATGAAAAAACAGCAAATTTAACAATGGAAATGCACAAAGGATCTCAGCATTTATACAATAGTTCTTAAACCAATGTTAACTAATTTGGTCCATTCCTTGAGCAAAATAGTTTATTGAGGTGTTTTAAAAGCGATTTTTTCATAGTAATTTATATGAAATATTATAGTAATTTATAGTAATTGAATTATAATAGTAATTCATAGTAATTTTTGAATGAAATTATGTAAAGTAAATGAACAACGACCATTTTATGAACTGAAGTTTTTTTTTTTTTTTTTTTTAATTAGAATATATCTTATGCATAAGGATATTGAAAATAAAAATGTACTTCCTTCTTTTTTTTTTTTTTTTTTAAATCCCACCTAACCACACTGTCTGTGCCTATGCTATCCAACTCTGATTATTAGAAAGACATGCATGCTCAGATATGTCAATTTTGGTCTTATATTTCCCTTTAATTAAATGATAAGTGGAGACATGAGAAAGACTAATGTTTCAACTTAAGAGTGTAAGTGAATTAAGTAAGAAATTTATTGAATTTAAATCTATATGATAATAATTTCCTCTACCAAACAGCCTTATCCCTCCAAAGTGTACATTTTGTAATTTTCTTATTAAACATGGTAATCATATTTTTAAAAATCCTCCAGTTGGAACTAACTTTTTCCCAGATACATGAATAGCATTTTGTTTTTATATGAATTTAAATCTAATGTCTTTGAATTTAGTTTCAGTGGAACATAATGATATCAGATGTGAACAGATAAGAACAAAAGAGGGCATAGAGTTTTGGTTAATAAAGTCATATACATATGAAAGTCACAAAATGCATACGAAAGAAACTAACTTTTGTGAAACCTAAAAGATGAACTTTTACCTTAGTCTTTGGCACAATGTTGAGCTGCAATTTCTGATCTACTAACGATGCTCCAGCTTCAGATAAGTAGCCCTGATTAGGAACTAAACAACTTCGTCCAAAACAACAAGGACAGCATAATTTATGCATCCACTTTGTCCATTTAGGATTAAGTCTGCCATACGGTTCTTCATCTTTTGGTTTAAATACCCCTATTTTCTATAAAAGAAATAAATAAAAAAATTAACACAATACAGAAAACTAAAAATATTAACAACTTTTCTTTCTCAGCCAGTATTATTAGGATACTTAAACCAGATTTACAAAATTTGACAGATTAAGACGGAGCAACAAATTATAATTTGACTTTGGCATGTACCCTAGAATAAAAAATAAACACAAAAATAATGCTTTATTTATTTATTTTATAGTTACTACCTCTTCAGAACATTGATAAGTAAGACAAACATTCAAATTTGAATGCTATTCAAGTTGTATCAGTTTCTGTTCACACTTTAGAACTTTACAATTTTATGAGATATTTTGATTAACTCTGTATAACACTAAAGAGATGGTAGGGGAAAGTAGGTCTCCTTAAATTTTAGTTTTTATTCAGCAAAAAAGAATAGATTTCTAAGAGTATTGTATGTGACAGTACAGCCAACCACATTTTGGAATATATCAAAGGTGTAAATAAAAATTCTATTTTTTATGTCAGCAACACCAATGAGATTTAATGCTGCAAACTGGTTTTGACTTACCATCATCAGTGAACTGATGTTGGTAAGTCACACTTACCGAAATCAGTCTTTGGCATTAACTCTCATTGGTGTTTGCTAACGTTTTTCTTTCTGCATTATTCATTTGGCAACGAATTTTATAATAACTCTCCTTTAGTTTTCAAAAAATGAGCACTCAATATTTAAAAAAGCCTTAGATTTAATTGTATCAAATGATTCTCTGTATACACTAAGAAAGAATTTCAGAATGATATGTACATTACTTTAAAATAATTCTGATAAAATACTTACAATTTTTGATAGAAATTTTATCGTATACGAGGTTTTTTGGCCTAATATAAATTTAAAGTACACTAATTCTAAAGTTTTTTAAAAACTTTTCTGGATTTAAAAAAAAAGGAAGTTTTTCCTTTTTTTTTGGGGGGGGGCTGTCGTAAATGCCTGCTCTGGAGCCCAAAAATCCTGTTGGTGGCCGTGATATATGCATTATTTCTCAGAGTTGTTTAACAGTGATTCAGGTGAGGCTGGTTGGGGGACACTCCCAAAATGCTCTACCAAAAAAAAAAAAATTAATGTAGTATAGAAAATTGTGACTTTTCATGTGAAAGAAAGGATAAAATGAGAATATTTATTAAGCAAAACCTTTTTATTTAAATAATCGAAATTAGTACACATTATCAAGATCAAAACAAATTAGGAAGATCTCCACTGCTGATGCCTTGATGAGATAAAAAGCTGTTGAAAATATCTTACATCTTTTAAGTATGGAGCAGTGGCGGCTCGTGTGTTATTTAAATGGAGGTTCACAAAATTAATTTCGAAAATTCAGAGCCCGCGCTAAGCATTTGCCACCTCGCCAAATGCGATAAAATCGTAAATTTGGCGAAATAAACTCCATTTTGGCAAAAGTATTGGCAAATAATTTTTCCAGTGACGTCATTTTAAACATTTTTATTCATTTTAACTATTCTAATTTCAAAAATAAGTGAGAACTATTTCTCAAAGTGGAGCGTCACATTCTCTGCCTTTAACAATGCTTACAAGTTAAGGTGGAACAGAGTGCAGTAACCCTCTGATCCAAGCCAGATGTTTCACCTTTCACCCCGCGCCTCATGCCACAAGCCCATCCAGTCTTATACGAAGTATACTAGTCCAGTATACGAACGCGAACAGAGAGCACTGTTAAATGTGTTGTTATATGTATATATTGGTATTAAGAGTCATATTTAACAGAAATGTATACTGCATCTTCAAAATATAAATAAGTGTTTGCATTTTATAAAATAGTTCAATTTATACCAATTTGTTTTTTGATTGAAGTCTTCTATGGAAAGAAATTCATCATAAAAAATTATTAAAATTAGACTTTGGCTAAGATTTTTGAAATTTGGCTAACAATTTGAAATCCCTAGTGCGGGCCCTGAAATTAAATATGCAGATACGACGCATCTTACAAGTTAAAATATATTTGCATTTCCAGCAGTTAAAGAAAAACAATGCACGCAACTGAAAGAAAACAAGTCATCTTTGGTCTTACATTTCGTCAACAAGATAAATTTTAGCAAAAATATTGTCTTGATTTTTTATTTCAATTTTTTTTTCAAAGGATAATATTGAAAAATGTCATTGCTTTAGCCCCGAAACACTTATTTGACTCCCATCTAATTATTTACACTGTTTCCTGAAAAATGATAAAAATAAAGAAAATAATAAGAAAATGAAAAAAAAATGGATTAACTAACCGAACATAACAAACCAAGAGAGAATCCGGAGGAGATAAAGGCAAAAAAATCTTCTGTTTCATTTGCATGAGCACAATAAAAGTGTGTGAACAGAAGCGCCTTGCTTCTCCCGCAACTCTCTCAGTCTTTCTTTCGAGACCGGTTAGAAGGCCACTCGGTCGATCGCACATGCGAGCGACGAAAGACTATGCTGTAGTAACCTACAATACAGTGCGCTAGTTATAATAAACATGTTTGATAATAGCGGCGGGTGGGGCAGAGTAAAACTCATGTTTTAATTTCACAAAAATCTAGAAGTGTACTTAATATATTTTTTTTAATTTAATTCGTTAAAGTGTTTATTCTTTAGTTTTTCCTCTGGGGGTTCACTTGCTCATGTGCTCAAATGGAGGAGATGCCACTGGTATGGAGTCATTAAAAACTGGCATAAGAGGACATTTTTTAAAGGAAATTCAAAAATGAAAACATGGAAAATCGACTTCTTATTAGAAGAATCACTTAAGAGAAATGCAACAAATAAATAAAACTTAGCTTTTATAAACCAAAAAATGCCAAAGAAAATTAAATTTTACACAAAGCAGTGAAGAAACCAAACTAACACAATTAGTATACATGACAGCTCTTAGAAAACAATAGAGATGCAGAATATGTCTGATATGGCAATCTAGGAAATTTGCAGAAAAATATTCAACTGATTTCGATTTTAAGGGGGAAATTTCGTAAGCAGGTGTCGCCGCCAAGTCAGATACGTCACCAAATCCGCACCTTCATTTTCATAAGTTTATTAACAGATAATCCGCGGATTATTGGCAGGAAATTACGGTACTTAATTTTGAGAATTTTAACACTTATTTTTGTGAATTTTCATACCAATTTTTAATAAAAGTAACTTTTTTTTTTTAAGTAAGTGATGAAACAATAAAACGCCAATGAAGGGCCATTTTAATCGATTGTATTTTTGTGAAGGGGCTGATTTAATCAATTATAATTTTGTGAAGAGGCCACAAACAGACCCAATTTTCATCTGCATCGAACCCTGGTGTTATAATATTTACAGATTTTTTATTTAGACTTTCAGTTTTTATTTGGCCCCACCATGGAAGAGTCGGACAAGACACTCAAAATAGTAGATGGCTGAAGTGTAATGGTTCAGAGTTTTGGCTTTTCATGTATGTGGCTGTCGATCAAATGATCTGGAGCTTTGGTTGGTTTTTTCCAGATACAGCATGCACACGCATTAGAACTCTAGAAAGCCCTACAACCAAGGCACCCTCAATCTTTGGCAGGTAATCCAAGTGTAGCTTTGCATTAACAATGAAAACAAAACAACAGTTTATATTCACTTCATGAGGTGGTTCTTCAACACCCTGGTTTTTTTAAGTAAATACAATTATGCAAGCTTTTTCCTAAAGCAATTATAATATACGTAAAAATACACCTACATTACACAGGACTATATACAATATATATAAAAACAAAATAAGAAAATTGAAATATGCGCAAACAAAAGGTAAACAATGACTAGTCATTGCCATATTATGTCATTTACTGGACCAAAAAAACATCTTTGAAAATACGAGAGACCACTGCTCCAAAAAAGGATTACATCGAATCGGTACCACAAGTGTTCCCAATTGGTACAGCTTTAGTATTGGTCCTTTGGCGCGCTTTATTTTTGGCGACTTTTTTTGGCATGATAAAGGATGCCAATATGGTAACCCTGCCGTCGGATGCTCCGGCGCGGTAACCCTAACCTCGGGCGAAAATTGGATTCTTCTGTGACGTCATGGCACTCCTTTTTCTCCAGCGAATCGCGACCGTTTGTTCCTTCCATGAAGTTTTGGAGCCCCGTGTATTTCCGGTATTTCTTAGCGCGGGAGGTTCGTTCGAATGGTTGATCCGCCATGTGCTTAATGGCTTTATTTTACATTAAATTTTATTATTATTTAATTATTTCTTAAATTTAAAACGGCTATTCAGGTTCATACTGACTGTTTATATACAGTTTTGTATGAATAAACATTCTTTTGATAGTACGTTTCTGATTAATATTTGCGTTCTCGATTGTTTATTTGTTAAGGGTAGAAGCAACAAATAATTACGTGATTAATATTTTATACAGTGAAATAATTTTAGATATTTTGATTTTAGTTCCGCGATTTTAATCAAGGTATGTGATAAGCATTGTTTGTTTTTATTTGTTATGTTTACCTTTGTTTATTTGTTAAGGGTAGGAGCAACAAATAATTTCGTTATTAATATAATATTTGATATTTTGATTTTATTATTTCAATATTGAAACAATGTAGCGATTTTAATTAAGGTATGAGATAAGCATTGTTTGTTATGATTTAAACTAGTTCTTTAGCCCCGTGGCAGAATCGCGGCGACACGGCGACATTGTCGCAGAACGGCACTGAGCTCCTGCAGAAAGATTTTCCACACAGGAATAAAATTTCCATTTAGGGAGACCAAAAAAAAAAAAAAAACCCACTTTTGCAGATTAAGTTTTGTTTCTGCAGAACTATTTTCAATGGATTATTTTACTCGCAGATGCAGACTATAAATATTTATCTTCCCAAGCACGTCAGTTCATTCAGTTTCGCTCGGTGACTGCAGCGCAGAATTTTCTGTTTACAAAAGACCTGCACGTGACCCTTAACCCCGTTCGCTCAACTCTCTTTCATTGATACATATCAATGCTCTCTTTTCTCACTTCGTAAATGCAACGGAGCTTTTCGACCTACGTCATACCATAGCAACCAGCCCGGCAACACTTTTTTGCAGAACAGACTGATTGGCAGAAGGCGCGACTTCGTATCTGAGTAGTCCAACATAAAACTGAAGAGTTCTTGGCGAAAGGAAATATTTTCGATACAGAAATTAAAAAAGAATGGAAGTTAGGGTAAAAATCCAGCCCTAGATTTTTGCAGAACATGTTTTGTTTCTGCAGAATTGCTTCCAAAGGATTGCTTTTTCTCGCGGAATTCTTACATTGCGCGTGTATGCAGGAGCCAGGGCCGGCCCAAGGGGGCTGCGAATGTAGGCGATCGCCTAAGGCCCCGCGCTTATAGAGGCCCGGCTCCTGGGCTATTTAATTCTATCTCATAAGACACATGATAGAGAAGAGGCCCCGCACGCCCCTCGGGCCGTCTCTGCAGGAGCAGAATCACGGAGGCAGAATTCACACCCACTGGAGAGCTATTTGAGAAATGCACTTGACCTGTGAGTGTGACCCCGTTCGCCCAACTCGCTTCGTAAGTGCCGCATATTTATTTGCAACATACACGTGGTTAGTTATCGGGCTCACTTCACGGTAATATGTTCAGCACATTTTTAATGCATAAGTGAAAGATATTTCGACTGTTTCTCAACATGTCTTCCAATGAAAAGGAGAATCCTAAAAGTCCGTTTTTCGGGCCGTATTGGTCCGTGTCTATAAAATTTTAATGAGAAAAAAAAAAAATAAAAATAACGTAAACAATTTTGACAGGGAAAATAGCGCCATTTCAATCTTTTTTCGTCCGTCTTGAAACTGCATATTTTTTCTATTGCATTTCTTTATTTGAATTTCCAACAAAATAAGATTAAAAATCCTATTTAGTCATTTTATTTATTTATTTTTACAAGGATCGAGCGTCACAAAACTTTATGGGAAATATTGTGTTATAACACAAATCCATTATTCAATCTTTTTTCATCCTTCTTGAGAATGAATGTGGGTTTTTTTTTTCATTCTTTTATTTTAATTTTCAACAAAATAGGATAAAAAATAATGCACTGTTTTGTCATTTTATTTATTTTTACACTGATCGAGCGTTGCAAAATTTGATGGAAAAATTGTACTTTAAGCATCATGTTTTCAATCTTTTTCCATCCCTCTCAAGAATGAATATTTTTACTTAAGCATTCCTTTATTTAAACTTACTAACAAAATATGAATAAAAATCAACCCCTATTTTATGATTTTAGTTATTTATTATTTAACTAATCAGTTAGGTTCACGTTATAAACAGAATTTCAGTGCTAAGATCTTCAGACAGAAATGAAGAGGACATTGGGACAAATGATAAAAGAACTTTCATTCACATAAATGGACCACCATCTGGTTTTAAAAATACCAGGGTTCGTGATTTTTTTAAAAAAATAAAAAAAATCGGATTTTTTTTATTTAAATCAGATTTTTTTTATTTAAATCGGATTTTTTTAAAGATGTTTTAAAAATTCCTAATATGAATTTATTTTGCATATTATAAAAGTAGTATGACATTTTAAACAATATATATAAAATATATTTTAGCTATTATTATAATAAGTGCATAGATAAGCAAATTTTAATATGAAACAATTTCTTTCTCTTGATCATATATATTATCAAGTAATGCTCCACCTATTTCTACTTTATTTGGAGCAGTATACCCTGGCCTTAAAGCAGAAATCATCTTTTTAAATTGGGGATGATTAACCTGATGAAAAGCAGAATGGGTGTCATAAATATATCTTGCCACTTCCTCTTATTTGCTTTTGAGTTTTAGTGGTCTTTATGACATAATCGTTCATGCTGTTCTTAAGAACACCAACATCATTTTCTATCTCACTGATTTTTCTTTTCATAGGTTTGGCTGCCTCAGATTTTGTACAAGTTAAATTGTTCTCAACTGTTTCTTGAGGTTGATCACTATTAATATCATTTCTGTCAGAGGAGAAACATTTATCTACATGTGCTTTTATTCTGGCTACTAATCCCATCATAACTTTTCCACAGTTCTTGCATTTGGTTTTAACACCTTTTCCAGAAACTGTCTGCTCTTCATTAAAGTACATCCAAATATTATCTTTCTTAATTCTTGCCATTATCCTTGTACTTTAGCAATAGCTCTCTGAACACAGAATCCTAAACAAGCGTGTTCTAAAATCTGAAATAATTCTAGTAATGCCAATTTTCCTGATCAAATTTCTTTTGTTCTCACACTGTCACACTCAAAAGTCACTCCCCCCCCCCCTTGAAGGATTCCCTAAACCACTGCAGTGCCATCTAATGCTATTAAGAAATTAATTTCATTTGAGTGTTGAAGATTTTTATTTAGATTATCATCATCAATCTATCAATTCAAAATGCATTTTTGAAAAATGATTTTAATCATTGATTTTTTAAAAAAAAATCTCTTGATTTAAATCGTGATTTTAATCAAGCTGATTTAAATCAACGAACCCTGAAAAATACCAGGAAATATATCAAAGCAGGCTTAATTTTGATGTACGAACCAAATTATGCATTCCATTTTTCAACAACCCACCAAAATAAAGTTATGAAAAAAATTGTTACCCCAAAAGTTGTTAAAAAAGTGAATTCATAAGCTAAATGTTTACCATGTTTCAAGTAATTTTGAGAAATAAATTGTGTTTATAGTCCATCGATTGTAGCTTTCATGTTTTTGAGCTTGATTTTTTCTCTTCAGAAATTCTATAGATGCAGATAAGTTTCTTTTTTTCTGATGTATTAATGTTTACATTTCTGTCTGCATCTAACTTCCTACCAAAATTTATTGCTTAGTTATGCAGTTTATATATATAATATACATACAGCTTTAATCTATTCATGTAAAGATTTTTATACGCACAAAGTGCTTCTGATATTGCAGGTTGATTACATATTTATTATTAAAAATATGTTGCAGAAAGAAATTGGTACTCATGAGGTTTGTCGCAGAAAGCAGGAAAAAATTCTGCCACAGGGTTCTTTACTTTTGCTTACGTAATCTTTTGTCAGAATGCTAAAATATATTTTAATTTTTTGTCACTTTTATTTTTTATTTTTGTGAGGTATTGTCTTTAGAATATTATTTGTTTGCATTGTTTAATTTCATTTTCTAAAAAAAGAAAGGGGGGGGTTGAGGGGGGGCAAAAAGAAAAGTAATTAAATTTTATTAAACCGAATCTGTATGTACATGTAAACTTGTTATCTGTTTACATTTTTTTAAATAAAAATATTTAAAAGCCATTAAAATAAATCATAGCAAAATTAACGGCGACGATCAATTATCTCGGAACCAGCGCCATATTGTTTACAATTGGCATCGGCAAGGCAAACTTGGGTTGGCGACAAGATTTTGTCGCCAAATCAAAAAATCGCCAAAAAGGACCTATACTAAAGCTGTTCCGAGTATGTTATTATACTTACTACACCATCAATATTTTTCACAAAATAACTTCCGCTAGATCCCTGATAAATTCTTTCAGGCAAAACATCATTCAATATCGCTAATTCTGCGTCTCGAATAATACTGGTAAATTGAGGGTCATCAGGAAAACTGTTAAAGCTACCACAAGGTTCAGAATCCATTCTCTGCAATAGTGGTTGACTTTCGCGAGTATTTAATATAACATGAGATGCGGGTACAGCAGGAACAAAAGTCACATCTGGAACTTGTGAATCAACAGTATCAGCAGATAAATTACTATTGTCGATGGTAGGAAAAGAGGTCAAAGGTGTATCAGAAACAGACATTAGAATAGTTGACTAAAAATAAATTTATTAAAGCAAAATAGTGGATGGATTAAATACATTGCCTACAAGTCACTGGTTTTTCATTGAAAAACCTTTATTAAGCGAACTAATAAGCTGCATACATGTTTACCAATGTTTACTAACAAACATGTCAATCTAATGTTCAATGTTGCCAAAATTTCAACTTCGGAAATGGAAAACACAAACAGAAACTAATCTTGTCATGTTTGTTTAAAGGAACTGTAGTGCGGTGGCGAACTCGGATCTCTTCTCTGGGGAAGATCCGAGTTAGCCATGGTGGTGCACGCACATAGAGCATTTCGACCGAACCCTCCTCTCTGCGATCGGTCGCCGTCTTGCATGACAGCTTGGGGTTCTCGTAATGTATTTCAATGGGAAAAACCCGATTTTCAACATTAAAAAAAAGTATTAAATTTAATTTTTTGGATGATTGTAATGGATGTAATTTGTTAATCGGACCTTCGACTTTTGTGTGCCAGGTGGCGTTTAATATTTTAAAAAGCTTAACATATAATATTTTAATGATATTTCAAGCGACTTTTTCCGCTGGTAGTGCGTTCGGAAAGACAACATTATGTACGGGAATGAACGCAATGTTTGTTTTAAGATTCGGCAGGTTATTCGGATTACTGTTTGTTTACAAATATCGTTGTGCATGCGAAATTTTCTTACGTTGTGAGATTTATGCAAGAATAAAGTTTTGTTTTTGAATTATAATTCATCGGATATTCTGTATGCCCTAGAAAACATCAAATTCCATTAATATTTATATTAAAGAAGTGTTTATTAAAATTCCTATTACGATATATTCAGATTGTTTTTTTTCTTTTATAAAAAATAAATGTACTACTTGTTATTATTTATCATAGTGTTCTTTTAAATATGTAAATGCCTGTAAAATAAGACCAGTTATCCCATTAATAAAAAAGTATAACATATGCATTGCATAACATATTTGTACATGTAATTAATCTAATACGTATGAATATGAATTAAAAAATAATCCAATAAATCAACTAAATTAAAGACGTAGACCAATTAATGTAATCTTTACTTAGTTGCATAATTATTTAAATTGACAGTAAACATGAGTGTAAAATGTAAATTTATAATTCCTTAAAGCTTCTGCCTTTTTATTATAAGATGGAAAACATTTCTGTTTCGCAATTGTAGCTCATAAAACTGTACTAAACAATTCTACAATTACATTTTTGAATTTTTTTTTCAAGTTAGAATCAGAACAGAAATCAAAAGCTGGAACTCTGACCCTGTATTTCTTTTTTCTGGGTGAGTTTTTACATATTAGGCAAAACCCAGCAAAGCTCATGAATACTTTGCTCCGAAGCCCAACACTACTATACATTAATTCATAAATTTTCCCCTTTTCAAGCACAAACTGATTTTAGCAAAACGACAAATCATATTCGCTTCACCTCGACCAGATTTGAGAGTCCTGAGACCACCAGAATTTGGGTGTTTTCTGTATAATGTTTATATTTCTTCCTGCTAATTTCCGACTATTTAATTTTATATCACTGCTCTGTGAAATAATTATTATATGGGAAAATCTTTAAATTATTGTTATTTTAATTAAATGTGCTACCAACCCCATATTACAGGGGTTTGCAGTTCGCTACTGAGTATTAACATAAGAATATTAAGGCTCCGGCACATTTTTTTGCCAGAAATTGCCGCTAGCCCTGGAGCAATTAAATGTTTTCTCATTGAAAAAATTTTTTCATTAATTTCCAAAAAGATACACTTTTTGTATATAACCCGAATACAAAAATATCCCCAATCGGTAAAATGTGGTCCATATTCTGATGAGGTGATGTACAAAATTTGAGAATTATATCCTGAAAAGTGTCAAAGGTATGAAGATAATGAGTACTGACTTAAACTAATTTTCAGTAGCTCTTGAAAGGAAAAAAATCACAATCACATTTTAAGGATCATACAGATATTATGAAAGAATATTTTACATTCAAATTCAAGTATAGACCCCAGTCACCTTTGTTTATAGATATCCCTTAAGACGTTATATGATGAAAGGCTGAAATTTTGTACAACACCTCATTTGTGCATGGGGTACATTTTATTTTCTAGGAATTTTTTTGTAAGGTAGTTCTAAGAAATTTTAAAAAGTGTAACTCTGTGAAAATTAACAAGAGGCATTTTCTCTTAACATTGTCTATTTTTTAACCTTATTTTAAACATTTATTCAATTCACACTGCCTAATTATCTTTAATAGATAAAGAATTAAAGCATGTTATCACTTTCTAGGGGCACTGTACGTGTGTGTGTCTCTATACAATTTATAAACACTAATATTTTTACTTCCTTGTATGACATACAAAGAAATAATGTGATCGCAAAAAGAATTCGGTATCCAGATTTTGACTACCTCTAAATTTACTGAGATTTTGCTTGACATCTCATTGTACACATGTATGTATGTTCATATAAATTCATGTACAAGCATTCTGACTGACAGCTAGACCATTTTGATCAGTGTTTCCTGGCGCCTGTATGCAGTAGCGGATTCAGGGGAGGGGCTTGGGGGCTTCAGCCCCCCCCCAAAAGAGATTGCTAGAGAGTAACATTCTGCTTCATTATGCACTTTGAATATGTAAAGTGATCTTTTTTAATCACTTAGCCCCTCCCAAACAAATTTAAAAATCCTTTTTACATTTGTTTAGACTAAAATTTTGCTTTATTGTATATTTTCTTTGGGTGAAATAAGCTTTTATCAAAATTTAGCCCCTCCCAAAAGAGAATTTCTGGATCCGCCACTGCCTGTACGTACGTGTGTATGTAGGTAACTCACATATCTTAAAAAGTATGAGTCGTACAATGTTGAAATTTTATATTTAGGATTGTTGTAACATCTACATCCATACATTATATTTTATGGGCAGAAATTCATTAGTGTAATTTAGAGATATTAAGTTATTTCAAATGAATCAAAAGTGATATATGTTGTTAAGGATTACAAAATAAATCTTGCCATCAAAAATGGTTTCTTTATCATTTACAGTTCTACAGGAGCACTCAGAAAAATTCCAACAAATTACAGCCAATGGCAGTTTTAGAAACATTCATTCATTTCAAGCAGAATAACATCTTACCATATGGTTGGATAATGGTCCGGTGACGTTCAGCCACCTCCCTCAAAAACTGCATTAAAAGTCACCAAACATAGCAACTTTTGGTGTATATACGTATATATTTAATTTGCATATCTCAAGAACTATTAGTCGTAGATTGCTGAGATTTTATATATAAGATTGTTGTAACATCTAGTTGTACACCTAGATTTTTTATTCCAATCTACTGGAGAGTTTATTTACAGGACCACCCAAAAGAATTTTGGTACATGCATGTATCCTTGCAGTCTGCCAAGACGAGCAATTTTTTGCTTTGATAAATCCAGGTTGCATGAAATCATGATGGTTCCGAATACAATTGGCTACAGTTTGCCAGCACATTTTCCGAAAAAATAATTTGGCACGAATGTCTATCAGGATAATATGCAACTACCCATAGGCGCACCCACGGAGAGGGCTATGGGGGCTCAAGCCCCTCCTAAAGGTGGAAAGTTAGAAGTGAAAAGCATTAAAAATTGAAAACTGCCCCCAATTAATTAAATTTTCCTTTTTAAAAATTGTCTTGCTATTGTCTTGTCTTAAAAATTGTCCCTTTTAAAAATTATTTCTGAAGTACTTTTTACCCCCCCCCCCAAAAAAAAAACGTTTGTTTTTAAATAAATACGTACAGTTGGTGTACGAAGCACAGTTAAACTCGGTTTCAAGGATGCTGAAAAGATCAGACAATTTTTTGAGTATAACGAGTTACATTGCCTATGGGCATGTTGTTCTATGGGCAAGTCAAGTGGCACATAATATTTTGACGTTATAAGAGAGTTAAAAATATAATCAAGTTCACTATAACTGAGTTCAGCAAAATTTGTTGTCCAGCCCCCCCCCCTAAACTAAAATCCTGGGTACGCCACTGCAACTACCAGAATTCCAATACATTAATGTCTATAGACATCTTCAAATAGTGGCGTAGCGAGAAATTTTTCATGGGAGGGGTTACTATTTGAACTCACATATATGTATACATGTGTGTGGTGAGGTAGTGAAGAATATACATTTTGTATTGCAAAAATTTCAGTGTGTGTGTGCGTGTGTGTGTGTTGTGATCTCTTATTCCCCCCCCCCCCTGGCTACTCCACTGTTTTCAATATATTATGTCTGTAGTCGTTCATTGTTTGGTCCATGCACTGAATCTCGCTATTTGTCATCCACCGTGTTGAGTTTTGCCAAAATATCGCTAATTTAACACGAAAAATAATTATGCATTTTGCATGACTCTAAAACTTTTAACCGTAGAATGTTGAAATTTTGTATTTAGAACTATTGTAACATCTAACTGTGCTTTTGATTGCTGTGGACTGAGTAATTTATTTACAGGGTCACCCAAAAGACTTAAAATATATTAAGGGTCTATAGATACCTTCATTTCATTAAAAATCTGTGATGAATAACTGTTTCAGCTGTGACTGAACTCTCGCTATCGCAAGCTTATTGGCTTTTGTCAAAATATTGCCCAATTAAGTGAAACAAATCTTTAAAATTGAACTCAGCTTGGCGGTAAACTTTAGAATTGCAGTATTTTGTCTCTTTCAAATGAAATAAGTTTAGATGAGGTGCCCCGAAAATATTTTTGGTTTAATAGAGGTACAAGGAAGTCATGTGGTATCCATATCAGATTTATTAGGTCAACAGTAGCGGATTCAGGGGAGGGGCTAGGGGGCTTCAGCCCCCCCTCAAAAGAGATTGCTAAAGGGTAACATTCTGCTTTTTTATACACTTTACATAGGTCAAATGATCGTATTTTATAACTTAGCCCCTCCCAAAAGCATGCACATTGGTTCAGACTAAAATTTTGATTTATAGTACATTTTAACTGGGTGAGATAAGCTTTTTTAAAAATTTAGCCCCTCCCAAAAAAAATTTCTGGATCCGCCACTGTAGGTCAATGATTTGATTAAAAAAAAAACAATCATAATAAAAGGAGTAGTATATAGATTTTTAGTTATATTCTTCCGTGATGATTGTATGTAAGTGAATTTTTTTTTAACATCATAAATTACAGTGTTACTTGAAAATATGTTTTCACATAATTTACACAGGAACCAGACTACATGCAAGCGATAGATATTAAAAAAAATCAGATGTCAGTCAGCCAATTTAAATTACTTTAGAAGTTATTTACAAAAAAATTGAAAGAAAAAAAAAAGCATCATATTTGACTGCATAAAATGATTTAGGTTCTTGAATCTAAACAGCAGGTAAGAACAGTATTCATAGAAAAATTGCTACTGGCGTATTATCCCGGCACTCAAACAAGACCACCTAACCATTTAATCATCTGTCCATGGACACGAGAACAACAACAGTATAACCTTGATTTCACGAAGTCAAAGAAACAACAGAAAGAATTGAGATAAGAAGGTGAAATAAAAGAGGGTGTCAGTTTAATAGAAAAAACACATTTATTCAAGATATTTAAGTTCCACTCCATACCTAATTCAGAATACTGCAAAAGAATAAAAAGGCTGGTAGCCAAGTTTAGTGATTTTGAAAAAGTAGATTCTACAGTGGTTTTTTTTTTTTTTTTTTTTTTTTTTTTTTTTTAGCATAAGCAACAATGAGTAATCATACATTAACACATCACATGCCAGTTTCAACATAAGAAACTTTCTGTTTTATTTATTTATTATTATTATTTTAATAAACCAACCACTGGTACAAAACTAGTTCTGTAAACAATGTATAAATTGACTTTTTAATCAAAATGTTTTTTAAAAATAATTAACAAACCAATTCTTTCATGTTTTTTATTGATTTATTCTAATGCACATTTAATAACAGAAACCACACCAGAAAGGGTTATCCACAGAAAGCATGCACTAAAATTCATGTCAATCTAAGGATAAACCTATCTAGTCATAGTCATAGATTCAAATTACATTGGAGAAAAATTATCCATATATTTAAAAATCATGAAAAAATATCACAATCCTAAACTAGAAACAATATCTAATTTTGCAATTAGAGTTTAATTAGTTGCTGACAGCTTTAAAAATTCTTCCATATTTCTAAATAAATAATGTACATTCTTTCGTGTACAGTCGTGGATCGCTGTCTAAACTGAAACGCCTGTTGCTTGCTATTCTGCAGTTTGTTTACATTCTTCACAGTGGGGCGGGGCCTTCGCTATTAGTAACGGGCCTGCGCGTGTATTTCGATGAGTCATCCAAAGAGGCCTACGGATGCTCGCGGCTTCCAGTATACATCAAGCAATTTTTAAGCTTTCCGATGCTTTGAAACGTTATTAAATGTAAAGTAATTAAAAAACTTTGTAAAAAACACACATAAGAAGTAAAGTTCCTTTTACTTCTTATGTGTGTTTTTTACAAAGTTTTTTAATTACTTTATCGTTTAACACCAGTATTTTGAGTGTTTTTTCGGTTATTAAATGTAGTTTTAAGTAGTGATTGTGTTACTAATTCAAGTACGAACTCATTAACAGTTTCTTTACTATGATACACGCGGACATTAAAGTAAATAGATGCATGTAATTTGAAGGAAAAACAAAGTAGTGCTCACTCTCATGATTCATTATTTTAGCTTGATTTTTAATATACATGAACAAATTAAGCTGACTTTTAGTATACATTAAAGTAAACGAATACACAAATGATACAGACATTTTTATGTATTTCTTTATACTGAATGTTTAAGTTTCTCATTTTCAAAGCAGTTACAACCATTATTACTTTTAAAATAAATTTAACTAGTAGTTATTAAATTTTCATTTATTAAATATTGTTCGGTTAATATATTAACAAAATATATGACGAGGAGCTGAAATAGAATTTAAAATATTTGATATTTATAATCCACGTATACAAAATTTAAGTACTGATATACTATTTAATTATTAATCTTTTGTAAGGCGTAGGTATCAGAAGAATGTTTGCTATAATTATAAGTACAACCTGTGCACTGCAAGTCCTTGGTATTTACATGAAAAATAATGTAAATTAATTTAACGAGAAACATTTAGAATAAATTACAAAATAAAGGGTGTTCCATAAATTGTAGTACGAACTTAAAGGGGAGATAATATATCAAAAGGATTAAGAATAACGTAACAGTGTATGATAAAACACCCCAGATAACCAGTTACATCCGTTGGATATCCTACAGATATCATTTAGATCCTGCAGCCGTCATATCATACTGTAGGCGTCTATAGAAATCCACTGGCTACTTTGTATCTGACAGATGCTAGAGATCCAGTCAGAGAATCCGACGGATGCCTGCCGATGTCACTTTTAGACGAGCATGCGCAGTTATCAGAACTTTCGGAATCGGAAGTGATCGGAAGACAGTAGCCATTTTGTTGAGCGCGAAAATGTGTGCAAGTGTGGCGGAGGTTTTTGGTTTTTCTGGCGGTGTTGGTTGGCGGGTGCGCTGCTCGTCCGGTTTGTTTTCTCCTCTTGGGTTTATAGTTATACCTACTGTAGGTGGTGTTCTTACTTCCTTTTTTAGTTGTTTTTTTTTTCCTTTAATTTAGAATAGCACGAGGTAAGTGCATTTCTCCCTTCCTTTTCTTGGGGTAACTCCCCCGTGTCTTGTTTTTTTGTGGGCGGTTACCTGCTTTCATGTCCATGCATTCGGAATTCAACGTGGCAGACGGTGAAGCTGTGTCTAACGTAAGTTTTTGTATCAGGGAAGAAGTCCCTCCTCCCCTCCAACTGGAATATGCTTTTGCTAATGGAGTAAATAACATAGTCATCTTTTTAGAAGCCCAGGATGGTAACATCCCCCGTAACCAACCACATAAATTAAAAGCAGAGCTGACTAGCAAATTGCAGTTCAGCGGTCACATACTAAACCTTAAATTTACGAGAAATAACAAATTAATGATTGAGACGTCAAATTTGAACTGTGCAAAAGAATTGGCGGAAATGACAGACGTCCTTCAGAAACCTATCCGCCCGTACGTCCAACAAGAAAATATAACTTCCCGCTTTTTATTGCATAACATCGCAACTAGCATCCCGCTTGAAGATTTAGGAACAGAATTACAGGCTGAAAATAACCTCAAAATCAAAGAAATTCGCCGCTTTACAAAAAAAAGTCCCACTGGAACAGTTCCTACAGAAACGGTACTGATCACCATTTTTGGTACCAACATCCCCTCTGAAATAAAAATATTTTACATGATTGAGAAGATTAAAAGATTTTATGATCGCCCTCGTCAATGTCTAAATTGTTGGCGTTTCGACCACATAGCTCAAAAATGCAAATACGAAGCGGTTTGTAAAAAATGCGCCGGAAATCATAGTTTTCTAAGCTGTCAGTCAACACAACTGAAATGCAGCAATTGTGATGCAGCACACGAGGCTTCCAGTATTAATTGCTCAGCGAGAGCTACAGAAATAAACCTTCTTAAATTCAAAGCTGACAATCACCTCCCCATCACCGAGGCAAGGCGGCGCTTTCAAGCTCCTGCAAATCAAAAAACTTTCGCGACTGCTTTGAAGAACGATATTCACGACAAGACCCTTGTCACCGGAAACAACTCTATTTCTAAGAAAGACTTAGAAGCTACTCTCGAGCACTTCCTACAGCGCTCCCAGGAGATTATGACAAACGTCCTACAGCAACAAACTCATATATTCCTACAGGCTCTCGGAAGTCTAATGCAGAATTTCTCTGGCTTAGTCCAGGAACGTGTTATCACCACAGTTGAAGCTACTAAATCTGAGGATTATACATCACCAGAACGGAAAACGAAAAAACCCAAAGCGGGCCCCTCTGGAAAAACTCAGAACATACTTCCAACATATCGACCAGACCAAATTTCTCAAAACAAACTCTCAAAGACTCTAGAACAAATTTTTAGCAGTGCCGACACTGGCCCGCCAGTATCGGCTTTGGGCCTGGAAAACATGGACGAGGAATTCTAGTCCCCTCCCCCCCTTTTTTCTTCTTCTCTTTCGTTGCTGCCCCTTTTTCGTTTGAGGGTTTTTTTTCTTGTTTTTTCCCTCCCCCTTTTTTTTCAGGATGGCTGCTAATTTTTCCTTTTCTGTGGTGCAGTGGAATGCAAGGGGCATTCGTTCAAAGTGTCATTGGCTTAAATTCCGTCCGTTTTCTACCGCTGACGTAGTGGTTTTGCAGGAATCCTTTCTCAAGGCTAGCGACTCCTTTAATATGAAAGGGATGGTGGTTTACAGGCAAGACAGGCCTGGGCGGGGTGGGGGTCTCCTCACTGCTGTCCACTCTAAATTACCCTCTTTGCAAGTTGACATTGGTAGTCGCTCAACCAATGATGTAGAAAGTATGTGTGTTAAAATTTGGATATCGTCTCGGTGGATTTACATAGTCAATGTGTACTGTCCGTGCGGTCGGGTCACTGGTACCTGGTTCCGTGACCTTATGAAGTACATTCAAAGCCCCTATCTAATTTTGGGCGACTTTAACCAAAAGCATATTGCTTGGGGTAACGCACATAATACAATTGGTTCTGAGGAAATTTTTAACTGGGTGCTTAACAGCAACACTTGCATCTTAAACACTAAGTTTCCGACGCATATCGCTCCGAGTGGTACGCAGTCCCTGATTGATTTATCACTTTCCAGCGCAGACATTTTTCCCAATTTTCACCTCTATGTACACTCGGACAGTTTCGATTCAGACCACTTTCCCATTGTCCTTGACCTGTCCCCCTTCTCTGCTCCAAAACGCATGGTGTATAACACAGATTGGGTAGCAATTTCCCGGGCTATCAATGTTTCGATGGCGTCCGGGACTTCAGTCGCCTTCCATGACTTCCAAGCTCTCTTTAAAGAAAAGCTCCGTACCCATATGAAAAGGCATCCCATATCCCCTCTTAACCCTCCTTGGTGAGATTCGCGCTGTGCCTGGCTTCTGGGTCAAAAAAGGAAATACTTACGTTTATCCAAAACATATCTGTCCAAAGATTATTGGAGAGAATATAAACGGTTCTCCTCCCAGCTTAAACGGTATACAAAGACACGGGCCAGGGCCTTTTGGGCTGACATCTGTGCTACCCCTCAGAATGGTACTATATATAAAATCCTAAAAGCGCTGAGCAATAGGTCTGCGGAGGGTGGATCTCACCTCCTTCTTGAACATCAAGGGTCCGTGGTGGCCGATTCTGTTAATCAGGCTAACGCGTTCGGAATACAGTTTAGCAGTAGCAGGAATTTGGAAGGGATCCCGTATGACCTCAGCGGTGACAATGAGCATTGGGACAGGGATATTACACTGGAAGAATTTAATACAGCTATAAGCCAAATGAAAAACACCACTCCTGGTGAAGACGGTGTTACGGGCTTTATTTTCAAGGCTTTAAGTCATGCCAATCGGGAAAAAATGCTCCTGGATTTTAACAGCATGTTTCGGGTTGGTACGGTGCCTGCAGACTGGAAATCTGCGATTATTCTCCCTCTTTGGAAATTTGGCAAACCAAAAAATCAGCTCAGTTCTTATAGACCTATTGCCCTCACCTTGGTGGGGTGCAAGGTTATGGAAAGAATCCTCCTTAAACGTATCTTAGATTGGGTAATGGAAAAGCACATATTTCACGATCGGCACTTTGGCTTTCTTCCTACTAAGGATAGTACTAAAGCTCTGTATCTATTCCATCACGACATCAAAAAAGCAAGAACGAGTGGGGAGTATGTAGTCGCAGTGAAGTTAGATATTAATGCTGCATACGACTCGGTGTGGAGGGATGCCCTAGTACACAAAATGGTAACTTTAGGGATTTCAGGTAGGACGGCTTTATGGATTAAAAACTGGATTAGCGACAGGACAATACAAATTAAATGGAGGGGGGTGTTCTCCCGCAAGCTGGAGTCTAACCGGGGGGTTCCACAAGGCAGTGTTCTATCGCCCATTTTATTTATGATATACTTGTGGGATTTCTTTGAGACAATAGACTCTGGAAGTCAAGTAATCGTATACGCGGATGACATCCTGGTGTACTGTACAGATCAGTCCATGCCCACGGCGTTAGTAAAACTCCAGAATAGCCTGGATAGGGTTCACCAGTGGTGCAAGTATTGGAAACTTGATATTCGCCCTGACAAATGTGCTGCGATTAACTTCTCCCGGAAAACTGCCCCCCCCCAAATTCTGACTTAAAAATCCAGGGGGCTGCCATCCCTTGGGAAATGAACATAAAAGTTCTTGGTGTTTTCTTTTCAAGCAACCTCAATTTTAAACACCACGTTAACTACATCGTGAAAAAAGCTCTTAAACGTTTAAATCTCCTAAAAGCCATTGCCTCCTCTAGATGGGGTTGTCGTACAGCCGACCTTCTCAACTTAGTTAACGCCATTATTCGTGGTACCCTAGAGTACGCGTGCCCTGTATATGGTAGCACTGCTCCTTCCACTTTAAAACGCCTGGATGTGGTTTATAATGCGGCCTTACGCTTCGCGACCGGTCTTCCAATGTGGACCCCTCTCTTTAAACTGTATAAGGAATCTGGTCAATGTCCCCTTTCGCTGCGCAGGGAGTTCCTCTCCTCGGTGTTTCTCCTTAAATGCGGCACATACTCTGAACTCAACTATTCTTTAAACTGCACCCAACCTCTGTTAAAGAGGTATTTGGAGGGGTTGCAGATAACGCCTGCTCAATTAATTCCCACTCGTTGGCCTCTCGGTCATAGTACGGAGTTTGTAGAAATCATTTCGGAACACCTTCCCTTTCAAAATAAAAACCTTCCTCCCCAGGCAATTAGGGGGAGTTTAAATGAATACATAGAGAATGCTTACGAAAATTACCACATTATTGCTACTGATGCTTCCAAGGATAATCAAAAAACTGCTGTTGCAGCAGTAGACACTCGTAACACTATTTACCGAGCTCACCTAATCAATCATATCAATTCGGTATTTACTGCCGAAGTCCTCGCCATAAATTTAGCCGTAACTAGTTTAATACACACGGGCAACTATCTAATCCTTACGGATAGCAAATCGGCTCTGGAAAGCCTCACAACTACTACCTACAAATCTCCGGCTGCAGTATTACAGTTATACCACAACCTTCGTATGGCCAAGTTACACGGAGCTAACATTTCCCTAATTTGGGTCCCTGGCCATATGGGGATTCAAGCTAACGAACAGGCAGACAGTTTAGCAAAGCATGGTCCTTTTGCTACAAATACTTACAGCGGTGTTGCTCCGGACGACATTAAAAAACACTTCAAAAATTGCTTAAACGCTCACCTTGATAACTGGTGGTTGAATTGTAAATATTCAACAACTAATGCACACTTAGGTAAAGACATTTACAAATGGTCTAGAAACCGCTATGAGGACGTTTTAACTGCCCGTCTTCGCACTCTAAGTTTTGCTACGGAAGAAAGGCTGCACAAATTTAAACTTACTCCCTCGCCGTTATGTGGTATTTGTTTGGCTGCAGTCGGTACAGAATATCATTATATTTTTGAATGCAGGGCGTTTAGGGATGAAAAGAATTTATTACTACAGGAAATGAACATTACCGACCCCCTTCCCTCGTGGCAGGCTTTTTGGTGTCTTCTAAATTCAAATAAAAAAGCTTTTCGTTTACTACACCGGCTCTTGTTTGGTTGTGGACGTTTTTAAGTTGTGTGTTCTGGAGTTGAGTGGTTTTGATTGCTGGTGCTCAAGAAATTTTCTTGAGGCTCTCTCCTAGTGTTCGGTTTCTAAGTAGTTTTTTTTTAAAAATATGTGAAAGGAATTGAGCAAGAATGATTTACAAAAATTAGATATGGTTATTTTGGGTACCTTGAGAATATATATCCTCTACAAATCGTCAGTCAACATCTGTTTTAATACTCGTGCCAGGAAGTTGAAAGAAAAGGAAAGGAAAGGATAAAGGAAATAATGGGTGTTTTTTCTCTCTTTTGAAGTGTTTTTTTTTTTTTTTTTTTTTTTTTTTCCCTGTGTCCTCGAAAATCCTGATTAGTCTTACTAAATCATTAGAGGTTATGCCGGCTGGTGACCACCACAAACAAAGCAAGTGTGGCGAGTGGCTTGCGAAGTTAATAAACTACAATACCTGTATTTGAACTTCATACCTTCATGTAGATAAAGTAAGTTTTTAAATGCATACGTACGTGTATTACTTATTGTAAAAGAATTATTAAGAAAAACTTCTTTTAAGAGTTGAAAAACTTATGATTGTTTGGTTTCCGTCACGTGGTATGTGTGTGTGCTTGCAAACGTTGCTTTATTCAATGCCTAGTAATTAGTATTTTCAGCCGGAAAGGAGTAAATAAATAGTAAAAAATTTGTACTACTACAAAGATTTAAAAAATTTGTGATTTTGCAAGTCGAGTTGTTGACTATCCATATTTGTTTTGAAATTGCCTTTTTATAGGTGTCAATCTCGATATTTTAAATGGTTAAGTTTTCTACATTAAAAAAAAGGCTGAAATAACATGTTACATATTAGATAGAAAGAATTCAGATTTATTTTGGGGGAAAATGCTTAACTAAATTGCTCCTGTTGTTAATTGTTTATTTATTTTTGCTACTGTGACGAAAGATTAACTTTTTACACTACCTGAAAATATCGTTTTGCATAGTACCCTTCTTTGTCTTATTTCACAAAGTTTTCAATTAATTTTGATGGGATATTGCTGGATATATGTGCTCAGATATAGCATTTGAGAAATGCAACAAACAATTGTGTTTTTAATTGTTGAATGTGTTCATTACAACAAAACAAAATTTACATAAAAAATATCAGCCTTTCTGATTATTTTAATTTATCAAGTTTGCTATGCTATGGTTTTTAAATTAACGAAGTTTTTATGTTTGTTATCTGAACAGTTTTAATTTTGGTTTTATAAGTAAACTAATTTGTATTTTAATTATATTAATTTGAGCATTGAAAATATTTAGTTCAGCTTACATTATAAGTTATCCTGGAGTGAGTTTTCTTATAGTAGTATTAAAATAGTGGTGTGCAAAAATGTGATTTTGGTACATATATACAAATAAACATAGGGCCTTAAAAATTTTAGTGTCTCTTCTAAATATGTACTACACACTGTAGTAAACAAAAAATCTTTCAATTGTAATACTACAAAAATTCTTAGCTTGTGAATTAGTTTAAAGTTTTGTGAAATGTGATGTGACACTTTGAAAACTTTTCTTCTGCATTTCCATGTTAACAAAATTTTTATGGAAGTTTCGTAAGAAGCAAAGTTTTTTCCATTCATTTCAGTGTGTACTGCAGTTTATAAAGAATCATTTTCAATTTTTTGAATCCCTGGCACAATTAATTTTGTTTACCAAAACCATGCATCAGGTTTTGTGTTTCTTTAAACTACAGCCTGGCAAATGTTGCTTTTATAGGGGCACCCACGGAGGGGGCTATGGGGGGCTCAAGCAGTGGTGTAGTCGAAGGGGGACGCGGGGGGACGCCGTCCCCCTACTCTTTCACTTCAGCCCATACGTCCCCCCCACTTTTTATTCTCAGGAGGGACGCTCATTTACAAGGTTTTTTTAAAATTCTGTGAAGAAATTAAATTTTCTTTTTGTTTGCGCGAGAGCAAGTACATCGGTATAAAAATCAAAAGGAAACTTTTGAGTGTTTGAATCGACTTTACAAATGGGATTGAAAGGGTTTCTTAAACACTTCGGTAGTAAAAACATATCCATGAGAATAGAACAGATTATAATCTTTCCGAACGCACTCTTGGTAAAAAAATGTCTTTCCGAAAAAGTGACAAAAATCGGGGTAGCGAATAGTCACGTACCAATCCAAAAGAAAATCTGTCACTTTGACATTGGATTGTTGCCTCACCATGGCTATAAAACTAGAAATGGTAGACGGGCTAAGTGTGAAGGTCGAGGGTTCGGGTCCCATTGCGCGTCCGTCGATCTAACCGTTCGGAGTTTTCCGTGGTTCTCTCCGAAACTTTGCCCAAATACGGGTTAGGACATTGGATTGTTGCCTCACCATGGCACAGTGGTTATAAAACTAGAAATGGTAGACGGGCTAAGTGTGAAGGTCCCGGTTTCGAGTCCCATTGCGCGTCTGTCGATCAAACCGTTCGGAGTTTTCCGTGGTTCTCTCCGAAACTTTGCCTAGATACAGGTTAGGACCCCTTAGAAAAACCTCCACGGAGGGCAACCCTCTTGTGTTGTCTTTCTGACGAGGATTTATAACTGGGCTTCGAGCCAAGCACACAAATCCGCTATACGTGTTTACAATAACAACAACAACATTGAATTGTTGACAAATGTAAATGGAAAAAATTAAGTAGCTCCGATGGCGCGTCCGTAACAGTTCGGAGTTTTCCGTGGTTTTCTCCGAAACTTAGCGTGAATACGGGTTAGGACCCCTTACAAAAACCCCAACGGAGGGCACCACTCCCCCTTGTGCTGTTCTTTTGACGAGGATTTTAAGAGGGCTTCGAGTCAAGCACACAAATCCGATTACATGTTTGCAACAACAAATTAAGTAGCTTACACGGTTGATCCAAAAGACTTATTTTAGATTATTAACAAGTAATCAATAATTTAGCAGTGAGTTCAATTTAATTAATTAATAAACAAATGATGGTTAAATTAGTTTTATTGGTTGTTTAAGGAATAATTACAATTAATGAATCCGATAAGTGTAGGTTAAATCTCGTGAAAAATGAGCGTCCCCCCACTTTTTTTCTTAGGACTACAATACTGGGCTCAAGTCCCCATAGAGGGGGAGTGTTAGAAGTAAAAAGCATTGAAAATCGTCCCTAATGAATTAAATTTTTCTTTTTAAAAATTGTCTTTAAATTATTTCTAAAGAACATTTTATAAAGTTAGTTTGTGAATAAATACTTGCAGTTACTATACAAAGGCAGTTAAACTTGTTTTCAACGATACTGAAAAGATCTGATTATAATTTGTCAACAGCATTGCTCATATGCATGTTGTTCTATCGGCAAGTCAAGTGGCACAGAATATTTTGACATTATAAGGGAGTTATAACTATATAATCGAGGTCACTATAACAGAGTTCAGCAGAATTTGTAGCCTACCCCCCCCCCCAAACTAAAACCCTGAGTGAGCCAGTGGTTACTTTTTCAATTTATATTGTTAATTTATTAATTATTGTAATGGTTGTACGTAGTCAGAGAATAAATTATAATGATTTTAATAGTCATGTTTATCATCCCTTAAATTAAGTGTAATCACCATCTCCACTGACATGTATGAGAATAAGATGACTTTAGAGAAATGTTTTGATGCAATACTTTTAATGCTACATATACTTTCAACTATCAAAAACAAGATCTCTAAGCATGTTCTTGAAAATAGGTACCTTTTATGATAATTTGAAAACAAGATGACATTAAAATTTTTTTTTTAAGTTCCTTTTTCATCTGATTATGCTGTTGCACTTCAGAAAATTTTGCAGTGTAATTCTGTATTTATTACACAGTTAGTTCTTTTAGAAATTTTCAGAACTCTCAATTGATTTATAGAGATGGGATAATCAAATGTAGTCTAGCATTTAAAGAGGTATTGTTTGTTCGCGAAACAGGTTTTCTTTTGTTTCTGCTTTCAGTCTGGTAATACTTAGGTAAAATAATGTAAATTATGGAAATGCAAAATCATCAGAGTTTATTGAGGATGTATGCAGACAAAATTTGTCATTTTTGTGGCTCCTTCACAAAATTACATTTGAATAAAGCATCCTTAGGGAGGGGGGGGGGATCAATTAAACTGGCCCTTCACAAAAAATATACCGTATTTTATGGAAGAAACGCCGCGGCGCTTACGTGTTTAAAACTTTAAAAAGTTTGGGAGCGGCGTTTACGATTTTTTAAAAACATAAATCTGTTATTTTAACGTTAAACTTTTTTAAAAAGCAAAAAAATCGTAAGATATTTACGAAATACGACAAGAGATGGCGCCACTACTCAAAATTCGGTAACATGCCGTCAACTCTAGGCAAGCCCATTCGTATGTCTCCTCCCCGGACTACCGGGGGTCATTGGGATGGAGATAGATAGGTGTACCGGGGGATGGGTGGTTAAATCATTCAACTTCAACTTCAACCCAACGCCTGAAAACAGGGGTTGACCTTGATACAGCTAACCGTGTGAGTGACAGTGAAATCGTCTTACTTCTTTCTTTCACCACGTGCTTTTATACGACGCAACTCGCTTGTCGGTTTGTGTAGAACTGAAGTCCGGATTTTTTCTACTTCTGTATTTATTTATTTTTTATTTAGTACCTCTTAACTAATTTCTTTTTCTGATATGCCTCCTAAACGAAATATGAGCTACACAGCTGCTTTTAAGCTTCAAGTCGTTGGAAGAGCTGAAGCAATTGGAAATCGTGCGGCAGGACGAGAATTTGGAGTCGACGAAAGGTGCATTCGTCGATGGCGGTCAGAGAAACCAGCAATAGAGAATATGCCAAAATCAAAACGAGCGAGAAGGAGTGGAATTGTGCGCTGGCCAGAATTGGAGGATATTTTGCTAAAATGGATTGTAGAACAAAGAGAGAAGGGAGTTCCCCTATCCACAGTGAATATCCGTCTACAAGCCAGAAAAATCGCCTCTAATATGGGAATTCTGGATTTTAATGGAAATCCAAACTGGTGCCACAGATTCATGGCAAGAAAAAACTTATCTGTACGGAATAAAACAACCATCGGACAGCAATTACCAGCTGATTGGGAAGATAAAAAGAAAGCCTTTTTACAATTCGTAAAGGAATTGATTAGTCAGCTAAAAGTCAACGAATCCCAAATTATTAATATGGACGAAGTTCCCCTGACGTTTGATTGCCCGCCTAACCGTACGGTTAATAAATCTGGAGATAAAACGGTTTCAATCGTGACTACGGGGCACGAGAAAACATCATTTACTTGCGTGCTTGCCTGTACTGCCAATGGGGAAAAATTGAAACCCATGATAATTTTCAAGCGGAAAACATTGCCCCGGGAGAATTTCCCAAATGATGTTGTCATACGTTTCAACGAGAAGGGCTGGATGTGTGAAAAGCTGATGCTTGACTGGATTAAAGAAGTCTGGCGCAAGCGAAAAGGGGCTTTTTTCCAGCCAAAAGGAATTCTTATAATGGATTCAATGCGGGCACATTTACTGGATTCAGTAAAAAAAGAGGCGAAAAGTGCGTCTGCTTCTTTGGCAGTTATTCCAGGTGGACTCACAAAAATACTCCAACCTCTGGATTTAAGCATCAACAAAAGCTTTAAAAGCCGCGTCCGGAAACACTGGGAGTTGTGGATGGCAAGCGAAAGCCACTCCTACACGAAAAGTGGAAAACTAAAGAGAGCTTCTTATGGAGAAGTGGCTCGGTGGGTGTCCGAAGCCTGGAAGGAAATATCCCCAAACATCATTAAATCGGGTTTTTCCAAGGCAGAAATAATTTCCAGTTCCATTGAGGAAAATCGTGATGAAAATGATGCTGGTGTGATTAGTGATGAAGATGATTCTGGTGCTGAATTAGATGAAGAATTCCTTCGCTTATTTAATTCAGACAGTGAGAGCAGCGAATTTGAAGGATTCGAGTGAAAGTGAATTTTAAGTGGATGCCACCCACCGAAAAAAAGCGTGCAAAGTGGATGCGACCCACTTAAAAAAAGCGTGCAAAGTGGATGCGACCCACTTTAAAAAAAAGCGTGCAAAGTGGATGCCAACCACTTAAAAAAACGTGGAGCGCCAAGAGGAGAAGGGTCCACGTCCCGCGCTCTGGATGGTTAAAAGTGCCAACTGATGTCTCCTCAGGTCAAAACAAGATTCCCATCAGAAAAAGGAGAGGAAATTAGCCAGAATTTCCAAAACACAAAGTAAGATTTTAAAAAAAATAGCACGATCTACCTCCCCTCTCATGCGCACTTCAACGCTTCATTTATTATTTTGTGTAATTACAATTAATGTTTAAATTTGTTAAGTGAGAACATCAATATTTTTTAACATCATTTTATTTATTTAACAATATTTTATTCTGCTTTCCTTTTATTTATTTATTTTATTTTATTTATTTGGGGGGGGTCTATTTTAACAATTGATTAACTCTTACTGCGAACCACAATTAAACTGAACGGAATGGAGATGCAAATTTCAAAGCATAATTCCATGAATCCTAGTGGTATAAAAAAACAGACGAAATACTCTCAAAACTCATATTCGGCGGACACACGTTACAAAAACAAAACATTTTAACAGCTGCCGAGGAGGAACAGAAAAATAAACACGTCAGCTCTGTGCGGATAGCATTAATTACTATATTCCCCCTCTTTGCACTGCAATGTTTCAAACTTGTTATCGCTGAACGGAAGCTGAGAGGAACGGAGGAGGAGGGGGGGCAGTAAGCAGAAAACAGCATGCTTTTTTTAAATAATTCTTTTAGCAGAAGGAAATTACCCTTTGGAAACCGATAAGTGGTGTTATTTTTAATGTACTGTTATTCCCCCCCCCTTCCAACGATGCAAATGTATTATGGTCTTGTAACATCAGTAAACTCTGGAATCTGGAATATAAACATGTATTATCATCAATACATTTAAAAACTTATAACACACAACTCGTTATCGGAGTCTCTCTTCCATTACTAAAAACACTTATCAAGATTTCGATGATTGTACTAATAGAGTGAAAACAGAAGCAAAACAAATTTTTGTATTTGTGAACTGGCGTTTTTAGACTTTCAAGCAGCGCGACTCTCGCGCTGTAATGTATTTTGCGCAAGATTTAAGAAATTTATGCGAGATTCTCGCGGTTCACCAGGAACCCTGATTAATGCAAGTTAATTTACTCTTAATGAAATTAGCCTTATCATTTATTAAGGATGGACACGGAGTTTACGATTTTCCCGCTAATTAAGTTTATTGCTTACGTCATGTGCGGCGCTTACGTCGTGTGCGGCGGTTACAACAATTTTCTTGCTTTCTACCCGCGTAATCGTGGGTGCGGCGGTTACGAAGGGTGCGGCGTTTCTTCCATAAAATACGGTAGTTGAATTAAAATGATCTTCAGTATTTTGCACTGTATTTTAATTTGTTTCGTAAACTGTTTTAACAAGGAAAACTTTGACAAAAATTCACATAAATTTTCCCAGAAAAGTGTATAATACATTCAGTTACAATATATGTGTCATATATTTATATGCCGTGTTTAAATTTTGTTTAAGGATTTTGCAGCAAATGAAGCTTGAATGATTCAAAATTTTGGATCCTTTCCTTTAAAATCTTGCAGAAGCTTTTATTTTATGTAATTGGACTATAAATATGTTATTTTAACTTACTGAGTGCGGCATTTCGACTTTGATAATAATCAACTCCTGATTATATATATATATATATATATATATAAATTTATCAATTCATACAGAGTGTTAAAATAATTTTGTTTTATATTTCTAATTACTTTGATTTTTAAACAGCATGACTTCTCAAAATTGAAAGTTTAAACTAGTTAAATTCCTTCTGATTACCTAACCTCTCAACAAATAGAAAATAAAATTCTCACTATTCTAATTAAGTTGATGAAAGTTGCAAACTAAAAATATCAATTTACATTTGTTTTACATATTTTAGATGTGCGAATAACCTATCATTAGCATTTGATGCAATTTCAGTTTTTAGTAATGAGATAATTTTATTCACATACTAATACATTAATGTGGATGAGTAACATGCAATTTGTATTTATAAACTTTAATTGTAATACTTTATTGTTTTACATTAAAGGGGTTAAAATTGAAGTCTTGGAGGATTCTGGTGAGAAATTGGCTGAAGAACACAGTTGCTTATGATTCAAAGGAAAAAAAAAGAGACTTAATTCATTAATTATTATGGACCTTAATTGTAGGTAAGTTTTAGCACGTTTGAACTAAGTTACTAATTAATTTGATAGGCTTCTTTCTAGCCAAAATGAAAATCTACAGTATTTTTGCTGGTTCTGCTTATCTTGAATTGATCCATCATTGAGAATGAGAAACCACAACAGATTGTAACCTTTTGTTGTTACCAGAAAGTACCCAAACTTGTAAAATGTTCAGCGTGAAAATGAAACACATTTTTTTTTGGGGGGGGGGATTTAGAGTGTATAAAAAAATCTGTTTACAAAATTAGATTAATAGTATTTATGAATAATTAGTGTTGTTAAATTCCAGTAATCTTTTGAAGAATATTCTTGACAAGGAGAATTTTCTCTTGAAAGTTATGAAAGAGAGTTTTTCATATGGAAACTTGTAATTGGATATCCTTAAATTTGAACAAATCATCAAAAAGAAAGCTAAATTTTATTTTTTATCATTTCCCTAAAACTCGTATCTTCAAATAAAATCTAATCATTTTTCATTTTCAAAAGACAAAATGCTTTATTAGAAACATGTTCCATTTCGTGAACCTTTTCAAATTGTACTAACTTTTATTTTTATCCTTTAAGAGTTTAAAATTGTGGACCCAAATGTGCTGATTTCCCACATTTTTCTTTTACTGATCAATTAGCAGTTTTTTTCCCTTGGGGATGAGGAGCTTTTTGCAAATGTCCATAGGAACTTTAGCTGCAGTTGTTACAGGCATACTTGCTATTTTTAATGCACTTTTTGTCGAATTCATGTCTTTCCCCCATAATGCAGTACATCCAGCAGACTTCATTACACAAAATTTCCTAAAAAGCCTTCTCATGCACAATATTGTGCTAATTCTGATGGAATTTCTTTCATTGGGGCATTCTTAGAATCAAATGTTTATTTTAACCTTTGTCATTTAAAGGTTATCCTAGGGAAAATACTAAGTGGATAGGTCTAGTATTAGGAATTGTGCAGGAAAGGGCGGTATGTGTACCAAAGATGGTAGATGCATGTCATGCATGTTCAAAGTTAGCTTTATAGTTTGGAACATACTTTTTAAAGATCTGCAATTAAAAAGCAAGTATATATTTAGGGCTCACACTCACCTTTCAGTTATTTAAAAATTATCTTTCATAAGAGCTATTTATTTTTAGAAGTTAATTGTCTCAAAAAAAAAAAAAAAAAACTTTTGAACTTTTCTCTTAAATAATCTTTTCTTCTCTTCGCAAAATAAAGACTTCCTCATAAAATCGCAGCAAATGTGTGTTTTACCAAACTGTTGAATTGATGATTCTTGATGAGATCTGGCTGTAAGCATGATAAAATGTAAAATAAAATACCTGTTTCAAATCATTCAGCCAAAAGCATATGTGCATTAAATGCTAGTTGTTTATTTATAGATATATTAACAGCATTTTTAACCATTTTTTCAGGTGCTGTGTGTGATGACTGACTGAATAGGTGTGTTAAACCTAGTTGGAGAAGAATTCCATACTCTGCCATGGTGTCATGACTTATTTTGTAAAGAATACCCATCACAAACATGTTCAAATATTAAATATGTAAAAACGTCACTGTGTCATGCCAAAGAGAGAATAATATATATGTAAAAATAAATGACGAACAATAAATAAATTGAGTTTCAAAAAATTTCGTTGTTCTTATGCTAATTATTTTCAGGCATTTCTATTAACTTGAGCAAAAGGTACGTCTGATTTTTCTTTTCTTTAAAGCCATTCTTGATTATTTTTTTTTTCATAAATTGTCCGATTTATTTTAATGCCCAATTCTCTTAGAATTCAGAGTAGGAAAAGGAGTATATTTCAGTTGTTCTTCCTCTGTCGTACAAAATTGCAACTTGACTCTTTTTCAAATTTAACGTTTCTATAATCTTGTAATTTCTAATTCACAAGGACTGTTTTTAATTGAAATATTGTTTTATTTTTACAACGTTAATTAGTCATCCAGATTTGTTTATTCTAGTAATTAACTTATTAGCCTTTATGAAAAATTTTATACAGCAGCTGAAATCACTGATTAGTATTTAAATTATATTGTTTACAAAATTTTGCATTAAGCTTTTTTTATTGTAATTTATATAAATTAACCTCTCCTAAAGTAATTAAATTTGCTTTAGGTCAGCATTTTGCTTTATTTTAAATTTTGTGTAAGTTACACAAGCATTTCTTAAATTAGCCCTACCAAAGAAAAAACAGTTTAAGCTTTATTTTTAATAACATGAAAAGCAAGGAACTAGTGAATTTGAAGGTTATTAATTTCAAACTGAAATTCACAACTAAACATTTATGTACTAAGAAAGTGTGTGCTTTTTTTAGACTACAAAAATTTTCTCATTTCTTCAGTAAGCTGTAGTATATCAAAGTAAAGTATACTTAAACAAATTTTTAGTAACTAAATACCAATAGTTGAGCTACAAATATCCTGCTGGGAAATTGGACTTTTATAGAGCGTTGCCAAAAATAATTATTGGATGTTTAAAACTTTATACTGTTGATATCCCATTGGACATTAAAAAATCAATTTACAGTATTTATAAGATATTTAATTATGCTGCTAATGTGGCAGTATTTTACATACCACATTAATAGCAAAATTAAATGTAATAAATGCAGTAAATTGATTCTATAAATTTCTAATGGGATATCTACAGTGTAAAGGTTATAAACACCCAATAGTTATTTTTGAGAGTTAAATAAGGGCTCTGCAAATATCCAGAGGGATATTTGTAGA
Source organism: Cheiracanthium punctorium (assembly GCA_038373885.1). Taxonomy (NCBI): domain Eukaryota; kingdom Metazoa; phylum Arthropoda; class Arachnida; order Araneae; family Cheiracanthiidae; genus Cheiracanthium; species Cheiracanthium punctorium. Next base: position 910,488 of record JAWZYV010014119.1, read on the forward strand.
TCATCTGTTAGATCAAATTGTAGGCCTGTAAACATCCAGTGATTAAACTGGTGATGTTCTATAAAGGTCCTGCGATAGTCCTATCGGACATTTGCAAGCCGTCTATCGTATCAAACTGGACCTGTAAACATCCAGTGATTAAACTGGCAATGTTCTATAAAGGTCCTGCGATAGTCCTATCGGACATTTGCAAGCCGTCTATCGTATCAAACTGGACCTGTAAACATCCAGTGATTAAACTGGCAATGTTCTATAAAGGTCCTGCGATAGTCCTATCGGACATTTGCAGGCCGTCTATCGTATCAAATTGACCTGTAAACATCCGGTGTAAGGTCCTGTCAGCGTCCCATCGGACATCCTGTAGACATAAATAAGTGTGACATTGTGATACCCACTGGACATCCTACGTCCAGCTACGTAGCAGACGGCATCATCCAGTGGATGCATGAATATCCTGAATGAGGAAACCAGCGGATTTCCGTTGTTTGTCTTTGTGTTATCGGGGCTGTATTTAAAGTCAAATAAGAAATAACAAATGATGTAAAGAAAAGGACATTTTTTTTTGTAATGTTTAATAGAATTAGCTGTAAAAGAGCCACATTTAAAACTTTCCTTTTCTTTACTATGAAGTCTTAGTTTTAATTTTAAACTGTTTTTACTTTCCAAACATGTACCATGTAAGGAAAGTATTGTGAGCATGAAAAATTCGACTAGGAGATTTTGGTGTACATGGAACACATCGATGTTTCCTTATAGGGCACATTGGACCATGCTATACCAAAATGTTTAGTTATAGTAATATTTGAGAATAAATATTATCCAATATTGTAATTGAATTATTATTATTTTTTTTTTATAATGAAACATTACTTTTTTGGATTTGTAGATCTAGTTAAATTAATTTTCCTCAGCAAAAGAAATCCTGAATTGTAAAAAAATAAAAAGCAGTCACTCTTAGAACAAAGTTATTTGGTAAACATTGAAAAAAAAGTTTAAATCTTTGGCATTTATCATTAATAATTTAAAACAAACAAAGCTGCAGACTATTGTCTTTTTTTCGTTTCAATCCTTTTATTTGCTTCATTTTCTAAAATTGCCTTAACAGGCGTACCAGTAATAATTCGAGAGCATCCCCCTTTTTGCTTAACTTTTACTCTTCAAAGTTTTTTTTTTTAATTGTTATGTACTTCAGGCTTGTGTATAGTAACTTAAAATGAATAACTGTATATAAGTGTTAACATAACTGTGAAACAAAAATAAAATAATATGTAATGGTTATAATTAAAAATTTTAAAAAAGCTATTTTTTATTACTTGGGGGTAGGATGGACGATGGTCCAATGTACCCCAATTTGAGTGGACCAAGGTGCCCCATATTCTTGAATTTCAAAAGTATAGTAATATTTTCTTTATCATAAAAACTAAGCTAACAGTAAATAATTATTAAATCGATAAATTTACCCTATAACAGAAATTCAGTTTAGTGCTCCAATCTTAATTAAACAAATGTTAGAAAAAACAAAGTAGTTGAAACTCATTGAAATAAAAAATGGCTCCTTACCACTTTAACATGTGGTTTCTTTATAGGATTTGTGCAACTATGAGAGACATTTGTTGATAATAAAATGAAATAAAATAATATTTCAAAAATAACTGAGCCTGGTCCACTGTGCCCCTAGGTCCAAACTCCCCCTATGCTATTTTTACAAGATGTATATGTATGTGTGTATGAGAGTGAACACTATACCTCCTAAACGGTGCATTCGATTAAGCTCAAATTAGGCATATTTGTTATAGACCATCATCGCAAGATAGGTATTGATTTTGATGTGTATAGGACTTGTAGTTTTTTTTACATTATGGCCTATGGACCCCACTGTACAGAAGTAAAAGAAAACATTTAACACAAAATATGAAGTATTAAAGTGAGCTAATGATTAAAATATTTATACAGCTAAAAAGAAATTTCTCATAGAAGTCCAACAAGTTAATAACATACTAGGAAAAAAGTGTGTATGCATTTATAATTATTTTCATATTATACTTGCATTCTAACAAACTATACACACTTAAAATGCAGAATATATATTAAATAGTATACATAGATGTATATGTTTGTACATCTGTTCATTCATACCAAAACCAATTTCTTATTTCAACTACTGGGAACAATTAATATAATTGAATCAAACTAATATAACAGTTCTGTTTTAAATATACTCAACAAAATTAAAACAATATATATATTAATGTGAAATACTTACATTCTAGACGGTTATTCATTTCTGTAAGGGAAGAGTGCAATTTAGTGTCCAACAGATCTATCAAAAAAGACTGAATTACAAAAATTAATTCATGCCTTTTCCAATGGGTCTGTTAGCTTAAAGCTCTTCAAATTATACGGCAGAAATTCATGTAAGCACTGATTCATTCCTATAATTAAGAATTAAATATATAAATAGGGGAACAATACATTTATCTCATCACATATCCAACAATTTCTTCACTTAAACAAGTGCACATGAAACAAAATATACTATTTTTATCTCTGGAAAACCAGATGCAGCAGCTTGTATATTTGGCACAAAAGGCAAGTTATAATTCTTTCACGAATTGCTCATGATGAATAATCGTTCCCCATTAACGTAATTCACCATATATCCTTTGCGTCATAATCGATGAGATAATCATTTGAGTCACATGCTCTTTCTCCTTTAAATAATACGATTAAAACAAGCCATGTTAAAATATAAACATTTATAAAATAGTCTAAATGAAGTATATGATAAGCCAGTAAATTAATTTTTAAAGAGAAAAAAAATGATACGTATAAATATATAACTCACTTGTAACAGCGTAATTACACAGCAATGTGATGTTTACAAATGTCGGCTCCGGCCTTGCAGGTAGAGAAACTTTCTTTAATCGTCCAGCAACTTGATTTTTCGGTAAAATCATACAAGCCGGTGCCCACCCCATGTAAACATGGCGACAGTCGCTGGAGCTTGGCGACCGCCAAGCTCCAGCGACTGTCGCCATGTTTACTAGTCATTCTAGGCAACCAGTGGTCCGTTTTTGTTTTTAACTAAAAAAACCCCAGTGGATTCAGCAACCTAGTTGTACAGCTATCTAAACTAGGCAACCAGTGGTCTGTTTTTAACTAAAAAAACCTCAGTGGATTCAGCAACCTAGTTGTACAGCTATCTAAACTAGGCAACCAGTGGTCCGTTTTTAACTAAAAAAACCTCAGTGGATTCAGCAACCTAGCTGTACAGCTATCTAAACTAGGCAACCAGTGGCCCGTTTTTAACTAAAAAAACCTCAGTGGATTCAGCAACCTAGCTGTACAGCTATCTAAACTAGGCAACCAGTGGCCCGTTTTTAACTAAAAAAACCTCGGTGGATTCAGCAACCTAGCTGTACAGCTATCTAAACTAGGCAACCAGTGGCCCGTTTTTAACTAAAAAAAACTCTTATAAAGTCAGTATGATTAGAATAGCACGTAAATAGCACTTACGAAAACATAAACACTTCAAATATCAATTTAAAATTCACATTAAAAACCTTAAACATCGAAAGATTCGTTAAAAAAGAACACTTACCTCTATTTTTTTGGTAAATAACCGCTCAGAAATGTCCCCAACACCCACCGGCTTATAACGTACTATATTTCTAACAAACACCCACAAATTCTTTTCTTATATTAACATAACACATTTCATTCCCTTCCATGAATAACGCAAACAATTTGAAATTCCCAAACCTGACGAAACACGTATTCTTTATGGTTGCCAGTCACAACTACCACCGGCAGTTGGCGATGCATCGCTCACTCTCGCGTCAGATTGTTCGCCAATGATTTGTAAACAAACCATTGACATGTAAACAAGGCACCGTATACGGAATATAGTCCGATTTTTCAAATTTCACAATTATTGTGTACTTTACTGAATGAAATGAAGTAGTCTGGAGACAATAACAAACCACATAACAACACAATAGACAATAACAACCACATACTTCAATGATGCTGTCAGTGTCTACGCATGATATGAAATGGCTGGATCTTAAAAGCTTCTCGTCTTCAATAAATAAGCCAATCTTGTTATTACAGTCTGCACAATTGGAGATATTAGCTAAATCTAAATTCAAATCCATCACAATTATGCAAAAAATCGACGTCAAATAGAGAAATTAATCAGAAAAGCAACACTCTGTCAGGCGGTCAATGCTATTGCTAATGCAATAATGTAAGCACGTGGAAATCTACCCGTTCTACAGCCAATTTGTTGGCGTTTTACAGCGCCACCTCTAGGTCGTTGAGATCGCGAATGGACGATATCGATATGACGTCATTTTTCAACCAACACGTGACCTTTCGGCTGTGTTGATGAGTGGCCCTGTAATCTGATTGGCTGAAGTGTATATTTTCCATCCACACGTGGCTGAAATAGCCTCGTCTCAGTATAAGTTTTAATATGTTAGCACTTTTTAATGGGAATCTTTGGAGAGATATCTTTTTTGCAGTCATGTACAGGTTCCAGAGAGTTATTGAAACATTCGTAGGCAGCACAATACAGAGGTATAATTATTATTTTTTTGATTTTGCGCTTATTACCAGGAGTCCAGCACATAAGCCTATGGAGAAATGGTTGTTTGTTTTCCCCCGTCACGTGACTTTTATAGCCTCGCGACCGATCGCAGAGAGGAGGGGTCCGTCAAAATGCTCTATTCTTTCTGCTATGCAGAAATACGGTTCAGTGTTTACGAACACGCTGTTTTGTTTGTGGGCTACCTCAGATGTTGAACCTCAACCAATCAACCAATTAAATCAGCGTAAATAAATATTATGCGATACTGATGTTGTTACCCGCTGTTTTTAAGACTAGCTATTAGGTATGAGCAAGCACAGTTTATAAAGATTCATGTAATTACCTCTTTCTTCAGGCTGAAGCTAATTTTTAGGAATTAACTTTAAATTATTGTATAACTAATAATTGTGACATTGATATAGTGTTTAAATAGACATTGTTTATCTCCGAGAAGTGAGTGATTTTTAATTATATATATATCAGAGACGGCCCGAGGGGCGTGCGGGGCCCCAGGCGAAGCGCAAGAGCGGGGCCCCTTCTCTATCATGTCTTATGAGATAGCAATAAAATGGCCCAGGAGCGGGGCCTTAGGCGATCGCCTACATTCGCACCCCCCTTGGGCCGGCCCTGTATATATATTTAATCTCAAATGCTTTTTAAAATTATTATGAACAGCAAATTTTGAATTGATGTGAGTTTTCTTTACTTCTGTAGCACTAAACATGTGGCCGGCCGTTGTTATCAGGACCCACGGTGACATTAACCCACACGCTATTGTGTCGTTTTACTATTTGCAATGTTTTGCGATAAATAAATTGGTATTTTCCTTGTAGCCGGTACAGGCCCCATGTAAACAGCCATACTCCAACCATTTTGCACTATCAACACAGCAAAAATAATTTAACAAATTAATTAAAATCACACAAATTCACTTTGAACGAGAAAAGAATATTGCTGCTAATTCAGGAACTCGCTGAACAGCTAATGTAAAATCGGCACACAATGATCTGTTTTTAATTTCAAAAACTATAAACACAAAAAATATGAATTTCACTACGAAACAAAACTACTCACAAATCCTAAAGAACTAATAAAATAAAGCATGATTTTGAGAAAATCTATAAAAACTTTTTTTTTTTTTTTAAATTATAAACCAAGCAATACTAACATTAAACAAGATGAAGGCAAAAGTTTAAACTCATTTAAAAAGTAAAATACAAAATCTTTAATGCAAATGTAAGGAATTGATGCTTCGTACAAAATTTGCTTTTTTTTTAAACGATCTAGGGAGTAATTTCGTAAGCGGGTGTCAGCTATTTTTGGCGACTTTTTTTTGTCGCCAAATTTTTCATGTGTGAAACACCATTTTAAAATATGATAAAATAATACAACATGTTTAGCACTGTCAGCAAAGACAAAGCACTTTAACACATTAAAATTGCACAGATATTCCACTAAAAAAAAAACAATAAAACAAAATACAACATCCATACTTAACACTAAAAAATGTCAGCAATTTATGTAACAGGCAATTCAAAATGAGCAAACAGTAAACCGCTTTTAACTAAAAAAATTTCAGGGTGTCTACCGATCCGGAAAGTCTGGAAAAAGTCGGGAAATTGGAAAATGGGCCCGGAAAGTCTGGAAAAAACCGGGAAATTGGATAATGAGTCCGGAAAATTCACCAAAACAATCAATTTTTTTTTTTGTGTCCTTTTTTTTTTTACGCTTTCTCTGTAATTGTCAGACTAGAAAGCGAAAGCAAAATCAAATCATTTTTCGAACCGCGAAAAGCATCAAGCAATGTGTTTGAATAAGGAGGGAAAAATAGGGGCTCATCAATCGTGACGGGAGGGTAAAAGACAAATTAACTTACTTGGTAAATTTTGGCTTAGGACCGTATTTCCAAGAGCAATTAGTTAATTCTATCAGAAAGTGCGACTACTTCTGTTTCTCAATTGATGAAAGCTTAATCCTGTATACTTCAGTTAAAATTGATTTCAAGAAGTTGTACAAAATATGCAAATATAAAGACAAGGGAGGGGGCTAGGTATGGATGCAAGACGGAAAATTGGCGTCTCGTGTCTCGCAAAACAGCCTAAAAGCTTTGTCACGTCTCGCAAAATCCCTATATCGTAATGTTAAAAATGTCTGTCACGCCTCGCAAAAAAGCTGTAAATCTGTCTCGTCTCCCAAAAAATCGTCTCGCGTCCATCCCTAGAGGGGGCATTGTGCAATTTCCCAAAGTAAAATGCAGTGGTCAGGAATTTTTTTTTCCGGGACCTCCCAAAAGTCCGGAAAAAGTCAGGAAATTGACTTTCTGAAATTTGGTAGACACCCTGCTACAGCTTTGTAAACTAGGCAACCAGTGGACCGTTTTTAACTAAAAAAACCTCAGTGGATTCAGCAACCTAGTTCTACAGCTATTTAAACTAGGCAACCAGTGGTCCGTTTTTAACTAAAAAATCCTCAGTGGATTCAGCAACCTAGTTGTACAGCTATGTAAACTAGGCAACCAGTGGTCTGTTTTTAACTAAAAAAAAAACCTCAGTGGATTCAGCAACCTAGTTGTACAGCTATGTAAACTGGGCAAACACTGGCCCTTCTTCAACTCAACACATCGGTGGATTAAATAACCTAGTTATACACCTCATATAAAGTCACTATATGAAAACATAACAACATCAAATATCCATTTACAATTCACATTGAAAACCTTAAGCAATTGCAAAAATTCTTAAAAAAAAAACACTTACCTTTATTTTAAGAAACTCTTCAAAAATATCCATAACACACCAGCTAATAACATAACACCAAAACGCTTCCTTTTATTTAACATTATAATCACGCCCTCCTTCAAATAAACACACACTTCCTTTTTAAACAACAACATAATATTCACTACACTTCAAATAACACAACACATTTCCAAATACACCTTATATTCCACGTAAATAACTCAACAAACACCAAACAAGAACTGACACATCGAATTCAAATTCACCTGCTTTTCGGTTTACCGATTACAGTTAAATTGCCTAAACCAATCACAAAATTCCTTTACCAAACATCCTGGTATCGTTTAATGAACCCACCGAGCGTTTTTTCATCAAACTACTGCACCAGTCAACAACTCAACTCCAAACACAGGTTGCAAGAGATATCTGAAACTATCCCTATCGTAAACAAACTGTCCAACGAACTTCAAATTTGGCGACAGATCGGCTCTTGGCGAGGACACCTGCTAACTAAATTTCCCCCAAGATCTAAATATGCAGACAATTTAAATTTCATCATTAGTTGAAAAATTTAAATATACACTAAAGAATGGGTTGAATAGCTTGTGGGCTAGTGACACCGTTCGGCCTTCATAGCCACTCTGGCTGGTTTAGCATGCTAGAAAACAGTAAGTGCCATTGGCCAAACTAAGGTGTGCAGAACTCCTGGGCCACTGCTATCAGCCATGAGGCTCGGTACCAGTTTTATGCTCCCCCACTTTTTCATCTTCTCTTTCTCTTTCGCAGGCCCAAACTGGCCAGGGTGTCCGACTGTCTGCAGAAGGGTGGGCCCCTGCCCTCGGCGAGCCCCCAAACAGAAAATAATAAAAAAAAGTGCTATTCTGATAGCACTTGAATGAAGTTAGACTCATAAAAAAATTTTTGCAGCTGCAATTGCTGCCCAGAAAGCTTCAAAACACTTCATTTTAAATGTAGTTCTCAAAATTTTTTGAGTGAGGCTTCCCGAATGAACAAGGGATTAATTAATATGAATGACGCATATTAATTAATAGATCAATATTTTATGAATGCATTAATTATCAATCATAATTAATAATAACATCATACCTCCCCCCATACCCCGAAAGTTAACACATCCTATTATTTATCGGTTGCACAATAACCCGCCGCCCCCCTTCTCTTCAGACGGGCGGGCCCCTACCCTCCCAGTCCGGGCCTCCTCTTTCGTAGTGTAAAATTAATGTTTTAAAATTCCATATATACATAATGTTATAGTTTTTAATAAACTTATAAATGAATTTTAATATAAACTTTCTTAGTAATTTGAAGTTTGTACTTTAATTTGAGTATTTATAAATAATCTTTATACAGTAAAACCTGGATGATAAGTCAAGCCTGGAACCAGAGGCATTATATAAATACAATAAATTCTTAATAATTCAAAGGAACCAAGGAAAAAAATCAAACTTCGCAAGAAGTTCCACATTTAAAAATTTTAATAGAGAACATCAACAAGGAAACTTGACACTGCCTTCCAAAAAATGAATAAATTTGCTCCTAAAAACTCTTACTGCATATTCTTTTCAGTAAGTAATTATTAGCTTAGCAAATTATAAGTAATAGAAACTTAAGTGGCATATCATTAAAATATATCAAGCTATATATACATCCAATGTACAAAATTGTGCAAATAGAAATGTGGTAAAGCAAAATATATGTATATCTTTTTGAAAAGGTTTATCTTTTCTAAAATTAAAAAAAAAAAAAAAAATGTACATTATCTATGCAACTGTTTACCAACCAGGTGACACTGTAAGCGCTTATTTTTTTTTTTTTTCCATAGTGCATGACAATGTTACTATACTTAGACCCCATTTTTATGACTATAGCTCTTACCATTCAGAAATGATTGGGGTGACAACAGACTTTAGCAGGCACTCTGTACATGTTGCAATTATCATTTAATTCTGTTAGAGAAATAAAATGTATTTTTTTTTTTTTTAATTATTGATCTATCCCTAAACTTTATGCATTGTGTTTCTTTTAGGTATTAAAAAAATTAGGGGGGAGGGGGGAAAGGGTCTATTGAAAAAAAAACTTTAAAGGGGGTTTAAGGGGTAAAAAGGTTGGGAACCCCTGCTGTAGAGTGTTCTAAGATGTTTGAGAATGTCCCAGAAACTCCTAGACCTCCGAAGTTAATTTTGGTGCATTTTCAGACAGAATGTTTAAGTCTTTCTTGTCATTGTGATACATTGAATTTTTTTAATGAAAAAATACATTTTTGCTTTCTTTGACCAAGTCATTTAAAAATCAAATTCAAACTTATTTTTTGCGATTTTTCAAGCATTACCTGAAATTTGACAGCATTTAAAAATTTTGTGAAATAATGTCATCATTTTTTAAAATTCTTTTTAAAAAGTAAACTATCCATGTGTGAAGATTGGGCGCTCTCAGCTACTTTCTAAATAAGAATGTTCAGACAAAAAATTATGTTTTATATTGCATGCGGGTATTGGGAGAGGTTCGAAAAATATTTTGCAGTGTGGCCAAAAATTATTTTTTATATAAAGTCTTTAAAAGTTCTGCCACTGGTGAATTCACACATGATCTGTTTTTTATAGTCAACCTATCAGTTATTCTTGTGTGAGTATCAGTTCTGAATGATAAATATTAGTTATTGCTTTCAGACCTCCCTATGAGCTCATGAGTTTAATTAAGGCATTAAGAAGAAATGTAAATAAGGGAAATGCTGCTAGGAGGAAAAGTAAGTTTTAATTTTTAGTCATTCTTTTTTCTTCGGTACAGTAGAGTCTAGCTTATCCGACATAAAGGGGCCAGCATAATGTCGGATAAGCGAAATTGTCAGATAATATGGAGGAGGCAAGAAAAAGCTTCTTAAATGTTAAGCTTGTATCTTGGAATGTAATACATACATACAGATGTTATATTGCACATTGCTATCTTGCATCATAATCACATTCTACAAATACAATAAAACAATAGAAAAAATGAACAGAAAAAATAAACTTACAGTTTCTTAATTATCTATGGGGTCATTCCATGGTGACTGGTGTTATAATTTTACTAAATTTGTAACCTTTGAAATTCACCAGTGGCTTGAAATATATTTATTTATTTATTTAAATTGATCAAGAGTATCATAAATAAGTACTATACTGTTATCCATTCTCAATATGTCTTTTTTTTTTTTTTTTTTTTTTTTTTTTTTTTAATTAAGGGAAATCAAAAAACATGACTGTGTAAATGCAAAAGATTCTTCTGTGTGACATCAGTCATGTTTTTTGATTTCCCTTAATTAAAAAAAAAAAAAAAATTATATTGAGAATGGATAACAGTCAGGCCTGTCGAGAGGGGGGAGAAAGAGGGGGATTCCCCCCCTGGCCCGTGTTTTCTGTGGGCCCGGGCTAAACTTTAAACAAAATTTTCTATATAGACAGAAATAGAATTTGCAAGAACCAACACCGACTGGAATAAGTAAAGAGGAGACAAGGTCCTAAACGAAATTGGATTGCTGACGTCATGTACGCTCTTTTATTTATTTATTTTGGGGGGGGCAAACGCACCATCCTTTGTGCTCTCATACACGGGGAATCACCAAGACAACTCCAGGCCGGCAGGTGCAAACTTGATAATTTCCAAGCGTGGGAAAATTCATTCATCCTCAAAATGTTCAGAATTGCTCTCGGAATGTGGATTTTTCAGTTGTTTGCGGTAAGTTTACTTACCCTTTTACACTTCCTATTATCACAGTGATTATTTATTTTTTTTTATAATTATTAGTTATAATTATTAAGTATGTTTATTTTGTCAGTGCTTCATGAATAGGTTTAATTTCTCACAGCAAACTTTTGAGGTTAAAATTATCTTATTGCTAATGAAACATTTCATGGAAGCTTTTTATGGTAGTGATTCTGTAAAGCTTTTCACATATTTTTTTTTTTTTATATATTAGGAATGCATTAGATTGTTTTCTAAACTTATATCTTTTACATTTAGCACACTATTAATTTTGCCTAAAAGCCAAGTGAAATTGTTCGGAATATTTATTTTGCATATTTGTAATAGCTCATTAAATTTAATTAGAACAGCGGTTTCCAACCTTTTAATGTCACGCCTTACCCCCCCCCCCTCTCCATATTTTTCTGCACATATTCAGTTTTTTATTTTTCAACAGTGAACATTTAGTCGCCTGTTTTAAAAAATGACGTTATCAGTGAAGTTTGAACAAACATTTTAAGCAAAAATGGTTATGTTTTTGAGTAAAAATGAGAATGAATAAGATGATTTTTCAAAACATGTATTATCGCTTTGTTTATTTTTCTGGCACCCTCCCTGCAAACGCTCTACACCCACCCTAGGGGCACAAGCATTTGCGAAGAGCCTTTCACGAAGCCGAGGAGCTTCTTTTACGAAGAGCCTTTCACCATTTGGACTATTGAACTCTCTTTCTTCTTAGAATCTCGATGACATTTTCCCAAACGTTTGCGTAGCTTTGCATATTTTTTGTACCTTAACTGTTTCGGTTGCTAGTGCTGAGTGTTCATTCAGTGTGCTGAAGAGGATAAAAAACTTCCACTGCTCTTATTCGACACAAGCACGTACTTCCAGTTTAGGAACTCTATGTATTGAGTCGGCACTAGCCAAAGAACTAGACTTTAAAATTATTATTAATACTTTCGCCTAAAAAAAAAAAGCGAGAAAAGCTAATTTTTAATAGTTTTAATTTTGTGAAGAAAAAATCCAATTATTCGTATTATAAAGACCAACATTAAACTATTTAATGAAAGCGTCTTTTTTAAACTAAAATTTGTAAATGCCAGATAGTGTAAAAAAAAGGCAGTTTATTTGTATTTTATAATGTGAATCACTTTTTGGGGGGGGGGGGGCAAGGGCCCGGCAGATATCCCCCCGGGCCCGAGTTGGTCTCTCGTCGGGCCTGATAACAGTATAGTACTTATTTAATATACTCTTGATCAATTTAAATAAATAAATATATATATTTCAAGCCACTGGTGAATTTCAAAGGTTACAAATGTAGTCAAATTGTAACGTCAGTCACCATGGAATGACCCTATGGTCTGAATTTATGAGTGCCATATGTTACACTCAAAGTTCAGTCCTGTGAGCATTTAAAGAAATTTCTTATGGTAGTCTGTGTTCCTGATGAGTGCCGTTTCTTCGCTGCCAAATCTCACCATCTTTATAGCATCCTTATGTGAATTCCTGTTGCTTTCCGAATCCAATCGCTTCACTCGATGTTGGATAATACGGAATGGAGGCTCTACTGTATTTATTGAAATGCTTTTTTCTTCTAATTTAATTCAATGTTTTACACCAATTTATTTTTCATTTTAGAAACGGAATCTCTGAGTAATTCTGAAATCAGTGACAGTGAGAAAAGAGAAGCTTGGGACTTGTATATAAAGTGGAAAAATGCTCCTGCTGTATCTTCTAATGAAATACCAAGATTTTTTTTCAAAGTATTTTTTTCAATGCATTTTAGTACAGTATACATACCCTCCAACTGCTACGGATTATCCGTAGTTTATACGAATAAGTAGCATGAACTACGGAGCTACGGATGGTACCAAAAAAACTACGGAATTGAGCAAATGTTTACTTTTTTTAGGGCATTATGCCTGCACGGAGGTGCGGTTTGCAACCCTAGCTGCTTTGTTGTGAGTCAACACTCCTGTGTGTCGGCGCCTATCGTGAAAGAAGGGAATTCAACATTCTCCCTCGGCGCCGGCGGCCGTGAGCGAACTTGTGTCGGCGAAAGTGTGGTGTGCGTGGGAGGGGGGGTGGTGCCGTTAGCTGCTCCTTCTCTTGTTATGTCACGTCTCCTCTTGCATTTCCCGCCACCCTATCTTGCTCCGTCCTGTGTTTGGATGTAAGCTTAGCTCTTTTGTGAAAGGAAAGTGCAGCGCACATTGTTTTCTTTGTTCACATGGATCGTTTTTTAAAACTACTGATATTGAAAAAACCTCTAATAATGATGTTGCAGGGTGTCTACCACTCTTGAAAGTCTGGTAAAAGCCGGGAAATTGGAAAATGGGTCCGGAAAATTCACCAAAAGAATCAATTTTTTTTCGTGTCTTTGTTTTTTCTACACTTTCTCTCTAATTGTCAGACTGGAAACCGAAAGCAACTGCGACGCATTTTTCGGACTGCGAAAGCATCAAGCGATGTGTTTGTATAAGGAGAGGAAAATGGGGGACTCATCAATCGTGACGTGAGGGTAAAAGACTAATTAGCTTATTTGGTAACTTATATCTTTGGACTGTATTTCCAAGAACAGTTAGTTAATTCTATCAGAAAGTGCAACTACTTCTGTTTCTCAATTGATGAAAGCTTAATCCTGTATACTTTAGTCAAAAAGAAGTTGTACAAAATATACAAATATAAAGACAAGCATTGTGCAATTTCCCTAAGTAAAATGCATTGGTCAGGAATTTTTTTCCCGGGACCTCCCAAAAGTCGGGAAATTGACTTTCAGAATGCTCTTTTCCGTTATTGTCAATAAAAAAGAAATTCTCCTCATACTCATTATTAAAATTTCAATTTTCTTGCTTGTATTTTTTTTTATTATTTTTTTTCCCTGGACAGTCAGGAAATTGACTTTCAGAAATTTGTAGACACCCTGTGTTGAGAAAACCTCTAAAAAGCGGGGGGGGGGGGGGTTACGACTACTTCAACTCCTATATATGTATAGGTGTTTGTGATTAGGGAGTGAAGAATATACATTTTGTATGGCAAAAAATTCCTCATGGGGGGGGTTATGACTCCCCTAACACCCCCCCCCCCTCCCTGGCGATATCTCGTAAGTGCTACTGATGAGGTGAAGACCAATGTTGGAGGGTATGCAGTATAGAACCTATTATCCAGAACAGTCGGGACCAGGTGTATTCTAGATAATTGAATTTTCAGGATAACTGTTTGGCATTAACATTACATCTACTGATTTGATTGGTAGCATATACATTACTCTACTTTTAATTACACTGAAGAGCCAAAAAGCCTTGTACACCTACCTAATATCATGTAGGGCCCCCACAAGCACGCAGAAGTGCTGCAACACAACGTGGCAAGGATTCGATTAATGTCTGAAGTAGCGCTGGAGGTAATTGACACCATGAATCCTGCAGGGCTGTCCATAAATCAGTAGGAGTAAGAGGGGGTGGAGATCTCTTCTGAACAGCACATTGCAAGGCATCCCAGATATGTTCATGTCAGGGGATTTTGGTGGCCAGCGGAAGTGTCTAAATTCAGAAGAGTGCTCCTGGAGCCACTCTGTAGCAATTCTGAACTTGTGGGGTGTCGCATTGTCCTGCTGAAATTACCTAAGTCCGTCGGAATGCACAATGGACACGAATGGGTGCAGGTGATCAGACTGGATGCTTATGTACCTGTCACCTGTCAGAGTTGTATCTAGACATATCAGGGGTCTCATATCATGCCAACTGCATACGCCTCATACCGTCACAGAGCCTCCATCAGCTTGAACAGTTCCTGTTGACATGTAGGGTCCATGGATTCATGAGGTTGTCTCCAACCCATACACATCCATCAGCTCGATTCAATTGAAACCGAGACTCATCAGACCAGGCAAAGTGTTTCCAGTTATCAACTGTCCAATGTTAGTGTTGAAAGGCCCAGGCGAGGCGTAAAGTTTTGTGTCATGCAGTCAACAAGGGTACACAAGTCGGCCTTCAGCTCCAAAAGCCCATATCGGTAATTTTTTGTTGAATGGTTCCCACGGTGACACTTGTTGATGGCCCAGCATTAAAATCTGCAGCAATTTGCGGAAGGGTTGCATGTCTGTCACGCTTAATGATTCGCATCAGTCATCGTTGGTCCTGTTCTTGCATGGTCTTTTTCCAGCCGCAGTGATGTCGTAGATTTGATGTTTTACCAGATTCCTGATATTCACGATACACTTGTGAAATGGCTGTACATGAAAATCAAAATATCATTACCTCGTAGATGCAATGTCCCATCTCTCGTGCGCCGACTATAACACCATGTTCAAACGCTCTTAAATCTTGATAATCTGCTATTGTAGCAGCAGTAACCGATCTAACAACTGTGCCAGACTCTCGTTGTCTTATATAGACGTTACCGACCGCAGCACCGTACTCTGATTGGTTCCATATCTCTTTATTTGTGTACGCATGCCTGTACCAGTTTTTTTGGTTCTTCAGTGTATAATTAAACATTCATAGCATATCATATACTAGAAAAATAATACAAACTCTTAATAAGAACAAGATAAATAATAATCATGTTTGGAGAGGAAGTAGTAAATTAATGATAACTTTTTGAAAACTTGGTCACACTTACAAATAAATGGGGAAGGTATAAGAATTTAATCAATTAAAAATGATATTCTGGATAATCATCTGGAAAACTGGTTTCTGGATTAGATGCTCCATACTGTATTCATATTATATTCATATAAATTTAAATGTACACTCAAAATCGCTTATTGTGAGTCCAGTTTTAAGAAGAATCATGTTTCGTGAGGAAAATGGGGATTATCTGATATCTGAAGACGGCCTAGCTTGAAACAGCTGCTAACGTTAGTGATAAGCAGTTGTTTGCTGTGCACTCAGAAACATGACATCATATGTGATGTTGTTTGAAACGTGGTTTCTTGAGTGCTGAATAAAGTTTGAATTGCTATGTGCTGCTGTCAATTTGTCCTGTGAATTTGATAGTGTTCATTGGCTTCATGTTCAGTTAAACTTCATTGGAAGTTATGTTGTTGTCTGTGAATTGTCACTAGAATGAATTTGATTTGAAATTTTTTATGGTTTGAAAAAAGATGGAATAACCTATACCCATGTTAGGCCTGACTGTGGAAATCAACATTAGTGTGTTTGTTTATTTAAATGGTTTTATTTCATGAAAAGGCTGGTTGTGAAATTTTAAGTAGCAGCTAGAGATGTACAAAGTACTCGGTAGTTGACCAAATTTTGACTGAGTACTCAGTTAATACCGAATAGTTTTAAAAGTTTTAGTATTTCGTTATTAAAATAAGTTTGTCAAACATTAGACCTGATTTGTGAAAAATATGCAAATATAAATAATATATGTAATAATTCAAAAAAAATCTTAATATATAATACATTCTTTAATAAAAATGAAAAAATAAAAGTTAGTCTCTTTTAAAGCTGTAGTAAACAATTGATCTTTGACAGAATAAAATGCTGTTGAAACAAAATTTTAATAACAAATTTTATAAATTGCAAATTATGGTGTAGAAACACCAATTATTCTATATTTTGAGGTGATGTGAGATTTTTTTTTTTTTAATTACATATGTAGCCTGCTTGCTGTATGCAGAATTACACATTGCACCCAAGAGTTTCTTAGAAATTTTTGGCAAAATTGAAAAGTTTTTATTACATTTCCACCAGACAAATGGACTGTCAGTTTTTAAATTATTTTTTTCTGCACAGAAAAACTTTCTTTTTTACCTGTATGCAGTTTATAAGAATATACCTTTATGCAGTTTTTCATCTAACTATATTTTAAAATAAAAAACTTAAATGATAAAAGTTTATAAATAATGTATCAATATGAACACATTTTTTTTTAGATAAAATAATATAATTATATCCTATGCACAAATTTAATATAACTTTTTAAATGCTATGTTTTATTGAATTTTTGTTAGTTTAAAAGGTAATTATACAAGTTTTCATTTGAAAAGAAGAAAAATTATTCATTTGCTAGTCAGTGCTCCTTTTTATACTACTACTCAGTATTCGGTGCTTGGTACTCGGCCGAGTAGTGAATGGCTGAGTACTCGATGCTCGATTACTCGGCCAAAATGCTACTCGGTACATCTCTAGTAGTTACACTGTGAGTTGTTAAACTCACTGAAATCATTTTGATTTAAAATGAGCCACTTGTTGCTGATTTTCGATTTGCTGAATCCTTGGAAAGTTTTTTTAGGTCAAATATAGATCATTGATTCAAGATTTTTGAGTTGTTTTGTGGTGATTTCGGCCTTTATTCTGTTTTATTAGTGTAATTTCTGTTTATTGAAATTGGTGAAGTTGCACGAATCTTGTTGGTGATATCATTGCTATCTTGTAATTATACCGGGTGATTCAAAATAGATGTTAAGGTGATTATTTTTTAAACTCTAAGTGATCAAAACATACTTCCGATTAGAAAAGTTCTTCAAATAAGGAGCAGCTTTCAGATAGGGCATTTTTTTACTGGGGGTTGTATACATACTAAAATACGAAATTTAATTTTTATGCGGTCTCTCCTTTTCTACCCTTTATATTTAGAAGAATGTTGCTCTTTGCCTAAGAAAATTAATAAAACAAATCCCGTGTCCTTACGTGAAATAGTTTCCACGATATATCGATTTGAAAAATTTGGCATTTATCGCCAAGCAATAAGGGGATGTCTCCAAAGTGAGAAAAATGTAATTACTTTTCAACTGACTTTAATTTATATTAATGTTCACTGGTGGACATAGTTGACTGCTCAAACCCTATTTTAGGTAGAATTTTCCAATAGCGCACCTTTGACAATTTCTATTGAAAGTTTCCACACCATTATTTTGTCATTTTTCTTTTGCACTTTAACATTCCTTCCTCTAACAGCATGATACAATTACTGGATGACCCCGCTAAAGCATTAAATTATCTCTAATTTCATAACGCACTACCGATTAATTCAGGTAAAATTATATCTGTTAATTTCATACGTTTGAACATGTTTAATTGTCATTCGCAACAATAGATCATTATTTAACATTTATCAACTCATAGTTGGTCCCCTAAAGTCACGATTTTTTCATGTGAAAACTGAAGCCAACACAGTAAGTAAAGTGGTGTAAGTCACCCTTTTTAACATTATATTTCTGGCTAACTATTCCACTTACAGACACGGGATTTGTTTATTAATTTTCTTAGCAAAGAGAAACATTCTTCTAATTATAAAGGCTAGGAAAGGAGGGACCGTATAAAAATTAAATTTCGTATTTTAATTTGTATACAACTCCCAGTAAAAAAAAATGCCATATCTGAAAGGTACTCTTAATTTGACAAACTTTTCTAATTGGAAGTATGTTTCGATCACTTATGGTTTAAAAAATAATCGCCTTAACATCTATTTTGAATCACCCGGTAGAGGGAAAGAGTGTTACTTCGTAGTTGGCAGTCTTTGGCATGCAAACAAAAATTGCCAAATTGGCCTGCTCCCACTTACCAGGTGTTTGAAGAAGAAACTAAGGAAAAAATGTTTAATGTTTAAAAGCAACTTATGAGCATGAGTTAGCAATTTTTTTCCCCCTTATTGTTGTTTTAAAGGGCTGATTGGGAAAGCTTGGGGTAATTTACTGTCTTTTGGTGCCTCGCCCCGTCAAAATTTGACAATTTTTTCTTCTTGACATTTTATAATGTAGTATGTTTATTAATTTGTGTATCATTTGTTTCCTGGAATTTCAATATTACAAAAATCTGTATTTCCCTTTTTTTTTATGTGCAGGTTTTTTTTTTTTTTTTTTTTTTTTTCATTACAATAATTTTATTTTTTACACTTATTTTAAAAATACCTTCATCTTGTGAGTTGGCAGTTTCCTTTTCTATTTTCTGACAGTTTGCAGCTGAAATATAAAAACAAAGCATATGCTCATGTCATGGTTACTCTTCTATGCATTGATGTGCTGTAAGACTGAAGATTTCTCAAACTGTACCTAGATAAACATTTAGAGACATTTGTAAAAGAGTTTTTCATTTCCCAAATAAACAAGAAAACTTTTCTCTTTTATTCTGTTCATTTGAATTCCTGTTATTAAAACTGCAAATTGGATATAGAAACTCCCGATACATACTAATAATTATCTTTATTTTTCTGATCAAGATTTGTCAGAAGAAAAAACAAATAATTAGGCTCTAAAATCAATTTTTTTTTTCAACGTCTTCCCCTTTATCAGTGCTCATGTTAAAAACAAAAATCATAATGTGAAATTCACAGTGAGTCCTGAAAGTACTTATTTTTCCTCTGAAAAACTCCATTACTCTTACACGAGATATATGAAGGATGAAGCCTGAAAAACAAAGGACAGAGGAAAACCACTTGACCAAAGAGCAGTCAGTGGGAGGATGAAGTCCTTCTGCGACTGTTCTTATGTCATGCAGTTCTCTTTTTTTTCTTGGAGATAAGAATACAAAGAATGACACTAAATGGGACCCCTGTAGGAAGCTCCTGTAACATATCTCTAACATTACTCAAAATGAACAAAGAAAACATCGTTTAAATTGCTGTTAATGAAGTGAAAATGAAGAATGATCGACATTTCTAATATTTATATTTAAAAACAATTACAATATATATTTTTACATACAATATTACAATACATATTTTTTAATAATATTTAGTCATCCCATGTTTAGTCTTTTTTTTTTTTTTTTTTTTGGTTATGGAGAAGAGTTAAGATTCTATTATGATATCTAAAAATTCACTCATTATTCAGTTAAAAGAATAATATTGTGTTCTACAAGTCACAGTAACAGATCCAGACATTTTTGGGGGGAGGTGCTACTATTAAAGAAAAAATTATTTCACTTAAAGAGCAAAATATTACCATAAAGTAACATAATTTGTTTTGGGAGGGACTAATTTGAAAAAATTTTATTCAACCCATGCCAAATATATAATAAAGTAAAATGTTATCTTTTAGCTATATCTTTTGAATGGAGGCTCAATCCCCCTAGTCCCTTCCATGAATCCACCACTGATAAGTAGCATAGTTTGCATGATAAAACTTGCTAATTTTGAGAACTGTGATTAGAACAGGTAGTAAGTATTCCTTTTTTGTTTATTGAGAAAAAAGATAGTTCAACAAATGAAAAACATGAAGTTTTTCTACAATAAAAAATCCTCCTTTTATTGGAGTCTTTTTTTTTTTTTTTTTTTTTTCTGAAGTTTTAATATTGGCAGCTATCCGAGTTACAGTGGGATGCTTTACGTAGCAAAATATTAGTCCCTCTCATTACTGTAAACAAGAAAACATTTTGGGATTTCGAGTTTTATGTTTCAATGTAGTAGGTTTTAAATTCCTCTTTTCAAACAGTAGTATATGTTTCTGAAAGTTGGCACCCCCCCCTCCCCACGGCTACGGCCTTGGTCCCTCTAAAAAGTTATTTTTTCAAATTAACAATAGTAGGTATTGAGCTGATCTATTAACATTTTATGTCAAAACTTTTAAGAATGACTGAGTATGCTACCCAAAATTGCATTGCAATGCTAGGTTGCAAATGCTGTCTTCATACACTACTTTGTAATCACTTTTAAAGAAGCATTGAAGAATCTGTGAAATTTCCAACTGCTTTTTTGAAAAATTAATCTAATTTTGGGGGTAAAGCACTAACCTAGAATTGATTGTGAAAATTCATATTTTGTACATTTTTAGAAAGTGATTCCATCAACCTTTCAAGTTATTAGGCAAGTTGGAGTGTATAGGCTGATTAATTTTATTTTTTACCAACTATGCAAAAAATTCCAGAGCTGGGAATCGAACCCAGGACTGCCGCATAACGTGCGGGACTGCCCAGGACTGCCTGCACGTTATGCGGCAGTCCTGGGTTCGATTCCCAGCTCTGGAATTTTTCGCATAGTTGGTAAAAAATAAAAATAATCAGCCTATACACTCCAACTTGCCTAATTCATATTTTGTTTTGAATGACTGAATTTTTAAGGGACAAATCAATAGTTTATGAAGCCCATTAAGAAATATGACTGATGGTTCAACACTTCTTTTAAGTGATTATTAATTTATTCATGAAGTCAATATTTGTATCTTTGCATTGATATGTGTTTCTGAGTTGACCTGGTATAGATACTCTATCGTTCCTGAAAGCTCATAAAGAACCTTTTAACAAACTTCCGCATGTTAATGTAATAAATTATACAGTTAATCAAATATTGTGTAAATTTATCTAATTTTATTCACTCTATGGTCACTTTTTAAAAATATTTGGTTACTTTTTTCACTAGTTTTGTTGGTATGGCGCCCTGCAAGCAGCAATTTCAGCAACAAACTTATAAATATATTCATTATTTTCTAATGTTATTAAAAGAAGACCCACAGAAAATTCAGCAAAGGACCCCAAACAGTTAATCTTGTGAGCTTCAGGAATCTGTTCATTTAAGAAGGCAATGTGGCCCCTGAGACTTAAAAGTACATATGTAAGGCAACACAGAAACTGGTTTCCTCTACCTTTTAGTAGCAGAATATAACTGAGCAACTAATAAGAAGGACATAGTCAATCATTACTTAAGAGCATCATTAAAGTGAATCAAATCACTGCAGATTTTGCTCATTAACTGAATCGTTGCATGCAAATTTAAAGATTGTAGCCTGCTGCAAAAAGATGAGATGTTATTTATATCTTGCATATAATTTAATACTTGTCTCCCAATTTTAGATGTTTTCATGATTAGTCCTGGATGGTGTAGAGACTCCTGCATGGACCAAGTTAGTCCATGGTCTTCTGCTATCCAAATATAGGAGACCAGTTATTATAGTTGTTGCCTCTCTTTCTTTGACTTAAGCTGACTTGACTTACATTCTTTTAAAAATACAGGAGTTAGTTTCTTTTATTTTTTTTTTCTTTTATAGATTCCATGTGAAGAAGATAGTTTGCAGACAAAACTGCGAGAAGAAGCTAGGTATTTTGTCTCTTTTTTTTCTTGTTTCTTAACCCATTAACGCCCAGTGATCTATTTTTAGACAGTTGCAAAATTTGTAAATCATTCAAATATTTAAGCATTAATTTATTTTCCTAGTTTAATTTTTTGAATAATAAATCTGGTTTCCACAAAATACTTGGCGATAACAAGCTTAAATGAGAATCTTTCCCTGTCTTATTCATATTTTTAGAAAAATAATTACCTTTTTCATATCACATAAATGTTGGAAATTTATTTATCACTTCTAGCATCAACATAAATTTGAGAATGTGCTAAAAAAAGTTGGGTGCTAACGGGTTAAATAAAAATGTTAATGAAACTTTAAAATCTCTTGCTTAAGTGTGTCTAGTTTTGTAACATCAACACTTATACATAATTACAGGGCTGTATTTTTAGAGAGAAAAAATAGAGAGCTACTTGATAATGAAGATTTAAAGGTATGTCAATATTGACTGATATTACTTATATATGGTTGTTTTGTCATTTTTAATCTGCAGGTAATTTTATTCTGGTTCCCAATAAAGTATTATTATACAGGGTGTCCAGCCTTAATGTGACCCAATAGCTAATTCTCGAACCGTTCGGTTTAGATATGCACTTCCAATTTGAAAAATGTTTTAAAAAAGGTAAAGAATGTTTTTACAAGCTTTTCAAACCAAAAAACCCATTTAGAAAAAAATTACAAAAATTAAATTTTTTTATGGTCCCCAGGTCCTATCACTTATATTTAGGAAAAGATGCAGTGCACAAAAACAAAGTAAACACAAAAAGTTTCATTTTATTACGATAAAAACTGTCCGAGTTATGGAACTTTAAAAATCATACATTTCATCCATTTTCTTGGCCAATTTCAAGAAGCTAGTAAGGGACCGTCTCCAAAGTGAAATTAATTGGGACTCTGCCAGGAAACTTTCGCTCTTGCACGTCACTCTTATGTAAATCGTTTTTAAATTTAAAAGTACATACATTACGTTAATATTACAATAGAGTACTTAAGAAATAAAATTTATTCTGTGTACGTGTAAAACATAGATAAAATAAAATATTTTGGACGAAGAAAACTTTTCAAAAGCAGTTCCAAAAAATAGACTTATTTGCCTGCGGCTTCAGACTGATTTGCTGCGGTACTGATCATGGCGAACGTTAAAAATCTGTTGTGTAGTCGCTTGCAATTGCATACAGTCGCATTCTAATATTACGAATTCTAGTACGGGAGAACGAGATGTATACAAATGAAGAACACTGCGAAATGGTACTGTTGTATGAGCAGTGTAATAGAAATAAGAGAGAGGCGGCAAGACTTTATGCCATTAGCGAGCCAGAGTGAAAGTTTTCTGGCAGAGTTCCAATTAATTTCACTTTGGAGACGGTCCCTTACTAGCTTCTTGAAATTGGCCAAGAAAATGGATGAAATGTATGATTTTCAAAGTTCCATAACTCGGTCAGTTTTTATCGTAATAAAATGAAACTTTTTGTGTTTACTTTGTTTTTGTGTACTGCATCTTTTCCTAAATATAAGTGATAGGACCTAGGGACCGTATAAAAATTTAATTTTTGTAATTTTTTTCTAAATGGGTTGTTTGGTTCGAAAAGCACGTTAAAAACATTCTATACCTCTTTTAAAACATTTTTCAAATTAAAAGTGCATATCTAAACCGAACGGTTCGGGAATTAGCTATTGGGTCACATTAAGGCTGGACACCCTGTATAGTGTTATGTACTGAAGAGTGATCAAAAAGTGATCTGCCAGGCTAGCACAGATCCACAATGGCACCTGCTGAAAATATAATTATCTATTATATAAATGTGAAAGTTTGTCGGTTTGTTTGTCCAGGAACTCCTTCCACACCGTCAGACCAATCAGCTTGAAATTTTGCACAATTATGTAAAACGACATAGAATAGTCCATAGTCAACTTTAAAATTCTGAAAACCCACCTGTTCCCTAATTTTTAACGATTTTTCGCAATTTTCAGGGTAGAAAGCTACTCAAATGTCCTATATGAGCACATTAGTGAACATAGTTGACTAAGTTAGATTTATTTATGTATTACCTTCAATAATTCAAGTGAGATTGACGTCATTTTGATGTCACGAGTGTAAAAATGCATTAGAAATCCTAACTAGGTTAACTAGCTTTTACAAAAATTAACCACGAGTGAAATAATAAACTTCCACCAT
This sequence comes from Cheiracanthium punctorium, assembly GCA_038373885.1. NCBI lineage: Eukaryota > Metazoa > Arthropoda > Arachnida > Araneae > Cheiracanthiidae > Cheiracanthium > Cheiracanthium punctorium. The sequence continues at coordinate 934,736 of JAWZYV010014119.1, forward strand.
ATCAGATGATGTAGAAAAGCAGAACAATGTGTATTTTTTTTTTCTTCTTCATTCACTAATTTGTTAGATATCGCAATTGAGAATGTTGTCATTTTGACGTCATGAGTTTAAAAATGAGTTAGAAATCTAATTAGGGCTGGGATACAGACCTCTATTGACCATCTTTATAAACGAGTTTTATTGGTGATTCCAGCTTTTAAACCAATAATAAAACTAGAATCAGTCAATAAACTGGTTTCTATGACGGTAAATAGTCTGAATTCCAGCCTAATTTAAAAGTCTTTGATGTAAAAATTTACTATTATAAAAACCTAAAGTATTTTGTTTAATGTGCGAGCTACCCTTGGCAATTTTTCATCCACCGAAATAATGAAAGGAAACTTGCATTTTTTAAAATCTTGGGAAATTCGAATGTCACCTAAAGGTGAAAAATACTAATTCACATAATACATAGTATTCGCTATCGGTTTGACAGTCATCGTATGTATTCCCAAAAATCGTGAAAATGTAGCCAAGTTTGGACGACTTTTGGTGGTATACATATTAGATATACTTTTTCTTGTTGAATTCCAGCAACTTAACAAACTCTTGCAGAAAAGTTACATCATTAGCAAAATAGCTTCAGAAAATATTTAAAATATCGATTAACTAGGAATAAAGCCAACATCTCTCAAATTAACTTTAATTATGCCACTGAAAATGGTAGACGGCTGAAGTATGAAGGGCCCGGGTTCGGGTCCCATCGCGCGACTGTTGATCTATCGGTCTGGAGTTTTGGTAAGTTTTCTCCAGATGTAACGTGAATATGCATTAGAACCCCTTAGAAAGTCCTCCTACCAAGGCACCCCCACACCATTGGCAGATTGCCCTAGTGTAGCATCGCCATAATCACACACACACACACGCACACAAATTATTTTTAATAAGTTCTGTTGCAAGTGAGAGATTTCCGTAGTTGTATGGTTGAATATTACTCTATTTCAAAACTACTGCGAGAAATAACCAGACTCAACTACCAGGGTCAGAACGTGATGTCATAAATTAAAAGTTGCATGAAATTTGTAAACTCTGCAACACAATTTAGCATCCTATTCGCAATTTCAGCGATTCAAAATAGTTCCGCGAGGTTATACAGTTTGATGTTTTACACAAGACAGCCATGGAGGTAAATATTTAAATTGGGACAGGTTGGATATTTTCCACCATGCCGAGATGAAGTATTTTGTGGTGCTAAATACGTCAATCTGACAAGACTTATGCTTAAAAATATATGGAGAGCTGTTTTAATGGCAATGTGTAAATTCTAAAGAATAATGAAAGAGTAGAAAGGCACCATTGGTTTAAAATATCTAATCTGTTTCTTTAGATTGAGCATTAAAGAGGAAGAAATGAAGATAGATAATATTAATATAATTAATAGATAGTAGTAGTAGATTTGTTAGGTTAATATGGATTAAAGCACAGTATATCACGTCAATAAATATTTCGTGAAATTAAGATTGTTCTATTCATCATTTTTTAATGTGCGCGATCGTCTTACATCTAATTAAACTATAATCCTACATTGCGTTAATATACCCACGGTAGTTTCAACAAAGGGACTACTCGAACTTTTTTTTTAGATTTTGTTTTCGCACAAGTACGATTATATTTTAAGAAAATATTCGTTTCTTACCGTGCGAAGAATGGGCACGCAGCTAATAATTTATAATTTTGTATATCTGCATAATTCTTAGGATTATAAAAAGTATATAAAGTTTGCAATTTCTAGGGTTCCCAGAAAAGAAAGAAAGCCCAGTAGTATCTCACTGAAAAATAATGTTTTTGCAAAACTTTAATTAACATGTTTTAATATAATTCTTATTCTTATAGTTTCACTGCTATGAGTGAAGTCAAAAATATTTTTTAATATTTAAAAATTCTCATTCTTCTATTTTTTTTATAGAATTTATGGGTATTACTTGAACAGAACCAATCTTTTCCCTTTTTTGATGAACATATGATTAATTATGAGGATTATAAAAAAGTATCTGAAAAAGTCGATGAAAAATTCAGGTAACTATACTTTTTGAATTTTTTCTTAATCAAGACTTCTTTAAAGCGTTAATAGGGATTATATTTTAATTTAACCCAAAGCTTACTTTTGATTTAAATTATTGTATAATCTGCCACACAGTTTTTTTATCACCTATCTTAAAACTAAAAGTTAGAATTTTGACAACAAATCAATTAATGACTTTTCTAATTTTCCATTATTTGCTGGAATATATTCAGGTATGAGGTAAGGTACAAGTGTTAAATTAGTTACTTTTGTATATGCAAAAAGTATTTTTATTTTCATAAAATTATCCATTTTCATGTCAATTCATTAGTCTTTAACTTGTATGCATGAATTGGCCCCAAAAAGATTTTTTTAAGTGTATATTTCTATCTACCATTTATATCATTATTAAAAATGCATGCAACATATTGCTTATTTTTCTCATCACTTTGTGAAAGATGTGTTAAATTCTGGATAAAGTAGGGTTCTTTTGTGATAAAGATGTCACCTGGTAATCATCCAAAATTTTAGTCACTATTTATTTAAAAAGGATATAACCAAGATTAATATTTCCAATTTTTTTTTTTTTTTTAATGGAAAGAAGTTATTACTTTCCTTTCTATATTTTTGTGCCTCACCATGGCACTGTAGTTATGCCACTGAAAATGGTAGATGTCCAAAGTGTGAAGGTCCCGGGTTCGGGTCCCATCGCGCGGCTGTCGATCTAACAGTCTGGAGTTTTAGTAGGTTTTCTCCAGATGTAACGTGAATACGCGATAGAACCCCTTAGAAAGTCCTCCTACCAAGGCACCCCGCTTGGCAGATCGCCCTAGTGTAGCGTTGCCGTAATCATGCACATCTATATTTTTGCCTGTATGCTAATTCCATTCTTTATACTCTGACAATGCAAATGAAAATTCACAAAATTCATGCATTAATCTTTAACTTTTATGCATGAATTGACTCCAAAAGATTTTTTGAAGTGAATATTGTTATATTTCAATAATATTATTATTCAAAATGTATTGCATTGCACCAGACCTAATATATCTTACGCTGTAAATATCCTTTCTCAATTTCAATCAAACCCCGGCCAACACCATTGGAACCAACTAGTAAAACTACTGGGATATGTAAAATCAACATCGAAGTTAAAGCTAAAACTTTCAAATATTAGTGAAATTTCAATAAACTGTTATTCTGATGCCGATTTCACCTCAAATAGAGATGATCGTGTGTCAATGGGAAGTCACATCTTGATGTTAGACAAAATCCCAATCTCGTGGCGAACCTTTAAGCAGAAATGTGTAGCCTTGTCATCTATGGAATCTGAGTTTATTGCCTTGACAGAGGCATCAAAAGAATTGTTATGGATGTATAGAATCCTAGATGAACTAAAAAGTTTAGACATTCTCCCAGAAAATTTAAAGGTTACCTTGTTTTGTGACAATCGTGCAGCTATAGACTTTTCAAATTCTCCTATAGAAAATAATTGCACAAAACATATACATGTAAAATACCATTTCTTAAGAAGCCTCGTTTTAGAAAAATTGTTTAAATTAGAATATATTAACACTAAACAAAATCCTGCAGACATTTTCATGAAACCTTTATCCAAAATTAGTCTTTCCACTTTCTAGTTAAGCGTAGAAGACCTACTCCCGTTTGATGGAACCTAGGCAACTTTTCTTTTTCCTATATAAGTCTAATGACTTTTGAGGGAAAAGGGGGGGAGGGGAAATTTTTGGAGGGAAAAAAAAAAAAGAAATGAACTTTATGTGAATGTGTTTGTCTAATTATGTCTGTCTGACATTCTTGCAGTCAAGGGAGTAAAGTTCCCCACGGAGTGCATTATTCTTAGCTCTGAAGTTTTCGAGCAGCCGAGAAAGCGTCTCGTGAGGTGCAACTGTAATTTGCCAGAGAATTCTGAGGTGATTGGTTAGTTCTAAGAGTAACGTATTTTCGTTCCAATCACAGGAGATGTTAGTAAGTCCCTTTTTGCTTGTGGTAGCTCCTATATGTCCACCATAGTCTGTAAGGTGTTGTGTCAGGCATATAACATGTTATAGGTTAACACAAACTTTATTTTTACAAGGTTTTTTTCGGGATGCATCCCAGCTCTATTTCAATTCGAGCCTATTCAAAGTCAATTTGTATTTCTCATTGCAATGTACTGTGTTTGAATGTATTGTGTTGTATGAACTTTGCAAAATGTAAATGATATTTTCTAAAGTGCACTGAATGTATATGATAAGTATTTTTGAAGTATGAATATTTTTATGATTCGAAATGTGTTTATTAATGTTCTTGTTTGAGTGTTTATATTTGAATGCATCTATATCGTATTTTCAAATAAGTTGAAGTATTTTTGTTAAATGTATAGACAAAATATGCTGGCCAGTAACATGTATATAGTGTTCCTACTAACCTTTAGTGATTTTGAAATTTTTTTTTTTTTTATGCATCATGCTTTGCTTTTTCGTTAAAAAGGAAAAGGTACCTCTGTAATTTTTTTTTTCTTTGAATTTGCCAGTTTCTAAAATGTCATGGAAGGCGGGCCCTTGTTAGGAAAAAAAAAATGCTATCTTTGACTTACCTTTTATTTCCATGACATTTTTTCTAAATTTGCTAAAGTGAAAAACATAAGTTCGTTAACATTTAAAAATGGCAGTGTAAACATACATCATATTTCTTTACTGCTGCAATAAAAAGTTTACATTTCTTGCTGATAGATGCCGTTGTTTCTAATTTGCATAAAATGAGAACTCTTTATTTTTTGCTATTCAAATATCTATCGTAGTCCCGCACTAACTGGCAGGTATAAAAAGAGCATCACAAGTTACTTTTCAGAGCTCCTTCCTCAGCCACTGTTATGATGTGTGTGTAACTTCGACTTCTCCATGAGCCGTGCTGCTCGATTGTTTGATTCAATGGAACCGGATCGGGAATCCGTGTTGATGTATCCGAATGATTCAAAGTACTGTTTTTATAATTGAAAGATCGCCGGTAACAGCTTGTTATGAAAGGCTTGTTTTTTTTTTTGTGCTAAGTAATGGAAGATGCTGTTTAATATATTGTGTCATCATCATCTCATGTGCCGTATGTATCCTCATCTGTTGTTAGCCCTATCAGGCATTAAAGCATTATTTTCAGTATTGTTGCCTTACTTTGCTCTTAAATAATTCTTTTAAGCTTAAATGCAAACAGAAATCAAGTTTCAGTTCACATTTATTGATTCTAAAAGTTACCCTTAATAATCTTTTATTTGCCGTTATTCAATATCAGCAAATTAATTCATATCATTAATTTAGTCTGTAATGCTTTAAAACATCTCTTAAAAGCTTCTTACCTCATTGGTTTTCTCAAATGTGAACAATTGCTAATGCACTTTTCTTTTTCATTATGCAAATTAACTTTGACTTTTGCGTTATGCAGATTAAAGCCGATCTTCCAATGACACCGCGCGCCTCGCATGTGCCGTCTTTCTGTTAGCCCTTACAACACTTTATGTTCTTATCACTGTTAAACATGTTACTCACCTTTCAAGAGCTCCTTTAACTTCTCTCCTATGTCTTATGAATAATTATTTGGACGTACTTGGAACCAAGTACGGCTCCCGTACGCTTTACCAAGTCAAAATCATTTTTTCATCACTAATGGCGATGCTTACTTTTTGCCAACCGTTTGCAGAATGTTGTGTTTACACTTTTTCCCGCCAGGCGGCTCAACTTCCGCGAACGTGTTGCTTTGAGATGACGTTTTCCCGGTCATGCTCATTATCCGTATTTTTACGGTAACTGCGTAGTGCGGCAGGTATAAATACTTGTACAAATGTGTAACGTTGAACTGGCTAGGAACTTTTGTTAACTTGTTTTAAGAACTTGCTAACATTTGCTAAAACTTGTGTCAGCTTATTTGTTCTTGCTTGTGACATTATGAAAATGAAAGTTCCTACATTGTTGCTGGGGTAAATATGTTAGCTGTGATATTTTTTACTTTAATATTTTTTATGCATCAATAAACGAAGTTATTTTAAATCTTTTATGTGTCATCAATCCTAGTCATTTTTACACACTGCTAAGTTTCTTATTCTTAGATTCCACTGTGCTAATAGCTTTTAAGCTTTTAACGCTCTGCATTAATTTTAAATAGTACTAGACTATGTCGCTTATTGAGTGAAGAACCTGATAGTTTATTTTTAAGTCTCACTTAGCGAACACTTTCTCCCAGTACGGATATCCTTATAATAGCGTACTTTGCGGGCCACAGCTAAGATTTACATACTCATGCATGATGCCTGGCTAGCTTGCTTAGCTCTTTTTTTTCTTTTAGCATATTAGTTTGATGATGTAAAGATAATAGTAATCGTCTGCTCAACCGAGCACTTGGCCATTTATAAAAGAAATACTTTGACTTGTAACAAAGAATGTTACTGTAAGTTTTGTTTTACTTACTTTGTTGCTTTTCCCGGACTGTAGCCGGATGAATGACTTTTAAAGTATCAAGAAGATTGAAATAAAACTGTTTTTATCTTATTAAACTTTTTAATCATTTTACAATTTTTACACTATCTTACATATTGAGCAAGCTTTTAAGCTGCTTCCATTGCATGTGTATATTCTGCTGAAATGTTTTAGAAGTTAGTATTGAAGGACTTGAGTGAAATTATTAGATTTTAAAATTTTATTCAGACTTTCCTTGCTTGCCCGTTCGGTACTGACTATCATCTGTCATCATCGTTTGTTACATAAACTACTGAAAGGTACCTATTTTGTCTTTTTCTTGTTCTCTCAGCCTAAAAACAATTTCAAACGAAATCTTCTGCTGTGCAACTTGACTTTAAGAATATGAACTAATACAAGTCATAAGAACTCTACTTCTTTTTTCAGACAAGTAATTGTTTATTTCAACCATTGACTCTAAGTTTTGTAAAAGCTTTAATGTCAGTCATTACATATGTGATAAGTAATACACGATTGCAATTAACAAATACAAAATACTATAAGACTGGGGTGTTTTAAAATCACTAATAAATTATAAAACCCGTGTGTTTAAAGATGAAATGCTCGGCATCCAATCAAATTTGTCCCATTACTGTTTCTAGCAGGGATGCTATGGCTGCAAAATTTGCGATGGACTGAGACAAAACCTTCTCCCTTTGCAATTTTACAACATTCAATACGATTTTGGCCGTATCTGCAGAAGTCTGCGCCAAAACAATTACTATTAGTAATTTTGAAGGTGACTCACAGGAGCTCGCACTGCGCGCATCACACACATAGGGACCACAGCACTTCTGTTTTTCCTTTTTTTTCTGGATTGACTCCTGTTTCCCTATTTTTTCATTGTATTGCAATTTCTCCTATTCCTTTTTTTCACCGCCAGTGGCCGATGCTTTTGATTTTTTTCTTTCGCAATAATGGTGATAACGTTACAGGGTTGCCACTGTCGACTAAATGATGACTATTCTTAAGCTTCAGTGACTTTTTTGAGCGAAAAATGGGCAAAGAGCGACTATTTGAAAATGAGACTTTTGTAAGGTTTAGGTGACTATTTCCAAGCTCTATCTAGGTTAAAGATGGAGGAAGCTACCATCGCTATTATTTGCATCATTTACATGTTTTAAAGCCCAATTTGCGTCATTTTATCACAATTGCCAATAATGTCATCACACCGTCAGTTTTCTGGCCGGATGGAGACATTCTCCTCCAACTGAGATTTTTGTAAGAGTGTAGATTTTATTATTTGAAAAAAATTGTTAATTCCTTCACACTTTTGAATTTTCAAAGCATGAAAAGTAAAATCATTAAGACAGCTTAAAAATAGTTATTCATACTGCCAATTTTTACGATTTCAGCTTAAAGTTTACGATTTTACTCGAATTTCCCATTTTTTTATGCGTTTTAATGAATTTTGAAGTTTTTTTATTTTATTAAAATCACGACCCATATTTTGTTTCCCAAAAATCTCTTAAAATTTATTATTCATTTGAATTTTCACGTTTTGTTTTTTTAATTGGAGATAAAGATAATCACAAAAGCGGGAATCTATGGTAAATCGATAGATTCCTGTTTTTTTTTCCCAATTACAAATCGGAATTTTTCATGTTTTTGCTGAAATAAATGACGGTCTTACACAACTTTTGAAAAAGTGTAGATTGTATTAAATGAAATAATTTGGTATTTTAAAATACAAATTCTGCCACTCTTTTATATGTTCAACACATGAAGAAAGAGTAAAATCATTAAGACAGCTTAAATTTATCTATTCATACTTGCCAATTTGTGTGCTTTCAGTTTCAAAATTTCACTTTTTCACCGATTTTTACAATTTTATGCAAAACTGCCGTTTTTTAATGCTTTTCCACCAATTTTTATGATTTTACGCAAAACTTTTTAAATTTGGCATCTGAATAATAATTTTATAGAAACCAAGCATGTGTGTAGTTGCAATTGTTATAATTTCAGGCTTGTTCCACTAAAAAATGAGGTGGCCACCCAAAAAATTCAGGCCATTGCAAAAGAGCTTGGAGAAGCTGTAGGGGAAAAATGATTTTAAAATTTTAGAGATAAACTGAGATAAAATAAATAAAATCAGTTGAGAGAGACAAACTTGAGAAATAATGAATTTTAGTTGAGACATACCCAGACAAAAAGGGATTTTGATTGAGACGATGCTAAGACAAACTGGGGTTTTTGCTGTAGTATCCCTGTTCTAGTCGCTCTTGCCTGTATGTTTTCTTAGCATCTTGTTCTCTTGTTTACATTTTCATCTCCAGCCGTGTCTTCGACAGTCGGCAGTTTTTGCGCATTTACTTATTTTTGTCAGATTTTTTATGATTTAATTGGGAACAATTTAAAATAGCTCAGGCATGTATGTAGTATGATTTTACATACATATATTTTTCAAAAGGTTTTTTTTTTTTTTTCCCCACTTACGTATACTATATATATTTACACTTTTAAAAAAAAGACAGATTATCCGCACCACCGTCTAGTCTGCAGGTGTTAAAGAAGACGGTTTTAATACAGGTAGTCCACAGACTATACACACGAAATTACGGTACTTTTGAAATGTAGTCATTACTTAACTATTTTTAGGAGACAAATTATGATAAAGGATTCAATTTACATTACCATTTAAGAATATTGATGCACTAATTAGAGAAAAATTAGAGAAAACAATTGCTCTTATTAACAACTTTAGCATATTATTAACTTTTGCTATGGCTAATTAAATTTCTAATGACTTCATGCAGGCCTGTCACTAGTGGGTGTGCAGGTTGTGCACCGCACAAAGGCGCCGAGACGACTGAAGAAGAGTTTAACGAAAAATTAACATTTTTCGAAACAAAAAAATCAAAACATATAGTTTTTGTTTAAGTTTATATTGCAGACACCTAGGAAAGGGCTTAGTTTTCATCTTACAAATTCTTGGATACAGTACTGCTTTGTCCGCATCCCCCCCCCCCCCGCGCCCTGCAAAAATCTTCTCAGAGTTTCCCCAAACTTGTCTTTCAGTGCTATCCACAAGGTCAAATTTACTGATATGTGATACCATACTATATTGATAATATGGATGACCGTTTTTCGTTTTCAGTGTCCTCCCCATTCATGGGCGTCTTAGGTCCTGAGATGTTGTAGATAGGAATTCTGTGTCATTTGTTGGTGGGAGGCACTCATCTTTGGCTTTCCCCCACTTAAGTAATCATTCTAATATTATAAATGGCAATGTTTGTATGCATGTTTCTTACTCTTTCACGCTGAAACGGTCTGACTGAGTTGGATGAAATATGGAGTCAAGACAGTTAAAGTCCTGGATTAAAAAACAGTCTACTTTTTATCGAGTGAGAAAAACACTGTTCCTATAATGTACAAAAACACTGTCTTTTATATAAAAAAAAAAAGAATAAAAAGAGTTTTTATTATACAAAGCCAATGACAGATGGCACATACTTATAGAATACCCAGTTTTTAATTTAAAAAAATCCTTTTATCGTCTGCTGCACTTGGATAAAGAATACACCTGAATAAGTTTTTCCTTCTGACGTAGATTTCTAAGCGCGTTGATGGCCGAGCACCCAAATAAAAAAAAAACATGTTACACAAGCAAACAAAAAGTTAAGTTTTTGAAACTTTCATTCAGTGCGAATTATGCATTTTTCTGCGCATCTTTTTTCCTTCTATTTCTAATGTGTTACATCCAGAAAATGAATGTTAGAAATATCAATTTTAAATTTGCTTAATCAAACTCATGAACAATGATACACTTTCCAACTTAATGTAATAAGGAAAGAAAATAAGGAAGACGCATGGATTATGATACACTTTTAGTATGTAGCACTTTAGTGCGCATTTAAAATCTGAAAGTGTTTTAGATTTTCTTTCTTTTTTTTTTCCTTTCGCATCCGAAAGGGGAAAAAAATCTTCTAGATAATTGATAGATCTTCTAGATATATTGATAAGATTTTCTTGATAATAATCAAGTCAAGAAGATCTTGTCAAGATCTTCTTGACTTATTGATAAGATAAAAAGATCTTCTAGATATATTGATAACAGCCAATATATCTAGAAGCTCTTCAGAATTAATATAGGATGAAAATAATTTGTACCTTTTTGTAGGTTTTTACCATTAAATCATCTTATTGTTGTAACTAGGGGCGGCCTGACACGGTAAGCAGTCTGGCAGTCAAATATAAATCAGGGAATGGACATGGACCCAAAAGGGGTGCAAAGAGAGATACATTTTATATTTGTTTCAAATCGAAGTTGCCTGGTACGTAAAGGAGTGCTCATAGAGAAAGGTAGATCCTGCCCCTCCCTTAGGTGTTTCTAAAGTTAATTTTTTTCTTCTATACTGAAGTTTGCATTGTTTTAGTACTAGGACAGTCTGTAGTATTTCACAGCCTGATAAGAGCATTCTCCTCATAGATACACTAGTACAGGCATTCTTGCAAGGGGAGAGGGGAGCGTCTCAAAATTTGAAAAGCTTTACCAACCTAACAGAAAAGTAACATGAATTGGCATTCAAATGTTAATTATTTTCTAAAATACATAAATACAATCTACTTTATTTGTATTATACATTAATTGAAATCTGAAGTATCGGATCCAAGGGAGGGCGATCTTCCCTTGAGCATATTTAAAAATTCGTGGAGTTGTTGGGGAGTGTAACCCACTTTTGAAGCCGGTTTTATTCTGTCTGCTTTCATTATTGAAAAGATGCAATAGAGAAAGCTCTCCTTATTTGACCAGTGTGGCTTCCCGTCATGGGTCATTGTATGCTCCACCGGAACCCAGACACAGCAATTGTGAAATCGTTGACAGCATTTAAAGACTCAAGCTCGGAAGCAGTGCTGGTCACAGAAGGAGAGCCTTCTCCATTGCATCTTTCCAATGAGAGATTGAAGATGAAGTGGGCGAGATGACCCAACAGTGGAAAAATTCTTTGTGATACTTATCTCTTCCCTCCTTCAAGCACTTGTAAATCCACTACTGATCAGCAATTTAACAAGTCGAACCCATGTTTAAATAACTTTTGATTCAGGTAGTATTTTGCATTACGTATTCAGAGTGCTGCACCCCCCCCCCCCCAAAAAAAAATAAATATATAAAAATTTAAAAAATACTAATGGGTAACATTTTTGTTTTATTATGCATTCTGCATAGGTAAAATAAGCCTTTTTTTTTATCATAGACCAAACTGAAACTAATTACAATGCATTAGGGTAAAATTTTTCTTTAATGCACAACTTGTTTATGTCATTAAAATTAGCCCCTTCCACACAAATTTTTTTTATATTCACGACTGTAGTCAAAATTAATGTTAATTACTATTAACTTTAATTTACTTTTCTACAATCGTTTATTGAATAGTAAATTATTTTCGTCCTTTTTACAACTACACTTTTAATAAAGAAGAAAGGAGTAGTATAGGTGGGTACCATTGTAAAATAAAATAATAATTAATTTTATTGACATTTGAATAATTCATTTTAATAACACTTTTTATATTTTTGAAACCAAACCTATATATTCAACACTAATTACGCCTTCTCTTGTGTGAACTATGGTAAAGAAAGGGTTAAATTGACAGTTTCTGTTGCGTTAAACAAAGGAATTGTTGCGATAGGTGATTGAGCAAGATAATTCAAAGGATTATTATTTTTATTATATATTTGTCATAAACAATCTTGTTAATTCAACAGTTTTATTCGAAATTTTAGCGGAGTATAATGATATGTTTAAATTTATATCACAAATAAACATGTTGTCTGATAGGGGTGAAAAAGAAATCTTAAAACATTGCAGAGACTTGCATGTAAAATTAATTGATGATATAGATGATGAATCTCTTTTCAGGGAACTAATATCATTAAAAGGTTTTTTGGATAAGAATATTACGGCAAAGAACGTACTAAATTTTATTTACAATAATAATTTAATTGACGCATTTCCAAATACCGCAATCATGTTATGAATATATTTATCACTTCCACAGAAAGAAGTTTTCCAAATTAAAACTTATTTACGATCATCAATGGACTAAGAACGGTTGCCAAATTTATCGATCATTTCAATAGAATATCAAAAATTAGATTAAGTAGACATAAGTAAAATAATTGAAAGGTTTGCTAGTGCAAAAGCTAGAAAAGTTTCACTACTAGTGGTTCATTTTAAAAATATCTCATTAAACCAACTTATTCCAAGTAATACCAGCCATAATTGCCAAATAATTGAATTTGTTGTTGTACCGTATTTTCCAGTAACAACGCCGCACCGTGTATAACGCCGCAAATAGATAATTATTTCTATTTATAGAGCCAGTTTAACGCCGCACCGAGAATAACGCCGCACTTTTTTAAAAGTATTATAGAATCAAGCTTATCAAGTTTAGATGTGTTATTTTAAGTAATACTATAAAGTAGTACACATAAAATTAAACAATTATAATTAAAATAACTTACCATTTAATATATAAATTTACGATGTTTGTCGATATGTCATTATTAGTACAATTTATTTATCTATTTTTAGAATATACATATATATATATATATATACACTACAAACTATTTTCTACTTCAGAAAATCTGGCAAAATCCTCGTCCTCAGTGTCACTCTGGAACATTTTTAAGTGTTCACATGGCAAAAGTTCATCAACATCTGAACCGTTTTCATCATCGGAAGACACACTAGAAATTGCAGGGATCCCATTAGCGCTATTTTGTGAAAAATCGATAATTTCGGCTTTTTTAAAGGCTCTCTCTACCATACCATTCGGAATTTTATTCCAGGAGTCCAAAATCCACTCGCAAACTTCGGTATAAGTTGCTTTACGGATCCGGCCTCCTTTCGTAAACGTATGATTTTCTGCCGACATCCATGATTCCCAGTGACGACGCATGCGAGCTTTAAATGCCAATTTATACACAAATCCAGAGGTTGCAATATTTTAGTCAACCCACCAGGTATTATTGCCAGCCTTGTTTTCTCTGATCCTAGAAATTTTTTCGTCTCGTTTGAAAGGTGCGTTTTCATCGAGTCCATGATCAGTAGACAATTTTTTTGAAAAATGAAATTCGGTCTTTTTCTCCAACATTTTTCTGCCCATTCCTGCATAACGTCCTGGTTCATCCAGCCTTTTTGATTTCCGAGCACTACTATTCCCTTAGGGAAATATTCTTTAGGAATTGTTTTCCTCTTAAAAATTCTTTTAAAATATTTCTTTTAAAAAATCGGTTGCACCATGATGATCCACCTCTAAAATCGGCCAGACCATTCTCTGCTGCCATCTGCTTCGCTTTTATTCTTATTAAAACAGTTGATAAGGATCGACCATTTTCCCTTTGATTCTCAATCCTGTCTTAAAGCTCTTTTTCCAAATCTGGCCACTGTGCTTTCGGTCCGCGACGTTGAGCTCGTTTCTCTCTCGGCATTTTCAACAGTATTTCTTCCTGCTTTCGCCACTCTCTTACACGTTTTTCATCCACATTCAGCTCTCGTGCTACTTGTCTATTGCCGTTCACTTTTGCTAATGAGAAAGCGTTTAATTTAAACTTTGCTGTATAGCTTCGCCGCTTAGAATTGTTCGAAAACATAACGGAAAATAATCAGTATCTTAGAAACGCGAAGTAAAATTAAGTTGAGTTGTTGCCAAACGTGAATATGCATATTTTGTAATGCTGAAAAAGATTTGTAACATAGCGTATAATAAGACGCCTATAGGTAAGGTTTCGCACTGGCGAATATTGAAGGAGGGGGAAAATGAGAAGAGTAATTCCTGATATGGCATACAGAGTTACTTGATGCGATTGGAGGCGATGCCCGATCAAAGTACTTTTTTTTGTTCCTGAAAAATGTTACTATACGTAAACACTGTGATCAGGGACGTAGCCACGGGGGGGGGGGGGGGGGGGTCATAACCTCCCCCATGAAAAATTTTTTGCCATATAAAATGTATATTCTTCACTCTATTATCACACACACGTATACATATATATGAGTTGTAGTAGTCGTAACCCCCCCCATGAAAAATTTCTGGCTACGCCCCTGACTGTGATGGGTTGCCATGCGAGACTTTTATAGGAACGGAAAAAAGATTATGGATTATTTTGTTTTCCTAACCAGATTTAGGGTTTTTTTTTTTTTGAGGGGGGGGGGTTAAATGATCAGCTGTAACTTTGGAACTAGTTACAAGCCGCACCCAGTTATTGGCCGCATTTTTGTTTCCGAAAAAGAAAAATATTGTTTAACGCCGCGGCGTTATTACCGGAAAATACGGTAATTTTAAGTTTTTTACTCTTACGAAGAAATATTTTTACTGTGAATATATTTTTCTAACATATTAACAAATTTTTGATATGCAAGCAAAATTTTAGTACTTTTTAAGGATATTAATTTTTTAAAAGAATTTTAGACATTATAATGTGATTTTCATGATTTTCTTCGAGCAAACTGTTTTATAATTTTAGAAAGATCTAATTCAACAATTGACCTACAACCTTTTTTTCCTCAACATTTCAACGAATTTTATTTTGTTTTTATTGATACAGCCATAATTTTTTATCATACGTATTTTTATTTTGTGCCAGGCTTTTAAACATTTTGTTAGCATTGTCATGCCTTTGAAAACATTTTGAACAGTGTGCAAATTTTTAAATTTTGTAATAGAAAAGTGGTTTTTTTTTCCTTTTTCCAAATATTTTACATTCAAAACAAAACTCAGAATTTATTTTAATAAAATACATAAGCTGTATTTTATTTTACTTTTTTTGTTCCATATTCCCATATTGTAGCAATAAGAGATACTGCGCTTTCCATTTCAGTTGTCAATGTGAAAGTTAAATTAATCAGCCCTTTGAAATGTTTGACTTTCTATTAAAACATCTACTGTTCTTGAAATTAAATTAATAACCATCTGCCTTTATCTTCTATGCTGAAATCGGTCACTTGAATTTCAAACCTATCTTATGTAGATCTGGATAAATAAAAAAAAGCTTCAATAATCGATGCTTCCAAATAATATGGACAATTTTGAAACTATTATTATTATTAACCTATTAACTATGCTAAAACTTGTCATTTGTAGTTTTCCTTTTATTATATTGCTTTATTTATAAAAAACAGTGCACATATAAAATTAAAATATTTTTATGTTTTTTATTTAGGATTAAGGATTTCTCATTACTTTTGAATCAATGTCCTGCGTGTCTCCGTAAAACACATTCACTCGTTAAATATTATGGCAGTGTTCTATAATTATTGCTGAAAAAAATACACTTTACTCTCCCCTCCCTTTTCTTTCTGTCTTTTTTTTTTTTTTTTTTTTTTTTTTAAATGTAAAGAACAGGGAGCCCCTTGAAGAATACCTCCCAAGTCCGCGCTTGAACTTAACGAATTCCATATTGCTAGAACTCTGCAAAAGACTAGTCTAGATGGAAGCAAATCTGATCTCCACACCCATGGTAACTGTTAGCTACCTACCACAGTGTTTTTGGTTCCACTGACTTTACGAGCACGTATATCGCATGTACTGGGTGAGTTTTCGGCAGTGCCGGGTATCCTTTGGGTAACCCTACGGTACAGAGCA
Organism: Cheiracanthium punctorium; assembly: GCA_038373885.1. Lineage (NCBI taxonomy): Eukaryota > Metazoa > Arthropoda > Arachnida > Araneae > Cheiracanthiidae > Cheiracanthium > Cheiracanthium punctorium. The sequence goes on from JAWZYV010014119.1 coordinate 950,869, forward strand.
ATTCAATATATTATCTACAGAATACTAATATGGTATTGTAAAATCATAATTTTGTTTCAGAAACTGAATATTTATAGGGACGCCACCTCCAGAGACTCTGTTTAATTATGATATTTTCCAACTGAATAAGTACATGGAATATTAAAATGATACTTTTGTTTCGAAGACTGAAATTTTTTTATGCAGAGGCGCTAAATCGGTGTTTACACAAAGGCGCCTGATATATCTGTGATGGCCCTGACTTCATGAAATCACAATTTTGACTACCTGTATGAATTCAGCATACAATTTCCATAGCCTTAGACCTTGATATAAATAATATAGAAATATTTAGGCGTTTCTTTTTTAGGCTTTAAACTACTGCTTCTATGAGCAATGCTGATTTTAAAAAAGAAAAATTATTTATCCTAGGTTTTGTTAATTTCAACTAATATGGGGCTGACCGTGGCTGAGTGGATAAGACACTGAACATTGTAGATGACCGAAGTGTGAAGGTCCAGGGTTTTGGCCTATTGCATAGCTGTCTAACAGCATGGAGTTTTGGGCAGTTTTCTGCCAGAACTTGCTACAAACTAGTGATTTTTTATATCATACTACTTATTGCACAATTTTTTTAGAGGTAGCACTCTACCTACAAACTACAAAAGAAGTAGTGATTACTGTAGTTTCTCTACTTGCAATGCATTGGTTTCTACCCCTGATCCCAGATGAGGGTGACTCTGTCCTTGAAAGTACTATAATTGTCACAGTTTTTTTACATTAGAAAATTAACACTTTTCAATAATCTGCAATACATATTAACCTGTCAATGATGGGTACTTCAGTTATTATCTGTCTATCTGTATGTTTATTTTTTTATTCTAGACCATATTTTTCTGCAAGAATATTTGCTAAATTACTGCAAAATGACCCAAATGGTAGAATTTCCATTAGACACTTTTTTAACTATGTTATGAGAAAAGTTTGGTTACATCAAACAAGAATTGGTTTATCATTATATGATGTTGCTGGGCAAGGATACTTAAGAGAAGTGGTGAGATAAAAACTTATTCATTGCATTAAAATAATTTTATTTTATTAATTTATAATTTTTTAAATATATTTATGACAAATGGATCATTTAAAAATTAATCCATAGAAATAAAGTATCTCATTAAAAGTTATAGGGATAGGGGTTGATGATTTGTTAGTAATGCTGATATTGCAATTATATCTGATCTATAAATATAATATTTTATGCATGAGCAGAAAAGTATTTTCATCATATGTGTGGTTGCAAAAGAAATAAATTTAATTCACTTAAAACTCCATGAAAATGTTTTAGCACTTTTTTAAGTTAAAAAAAATTATTAATTAGTTTTATTTCATTATTTTTAAGGACTTAGAAAATTATATTTTGGAGTTGATTCCCACATTACCACAGGTACAAATTCAATTTTTTTGTTGATGAGGTAAAATTATTGAGTGTTAAATCTATTTTAAATGCTAAAAAATGTTTTAAATTTTTAGTTAGATGGCTTGGAAGCATCATTTCATTCTTTTTATGTATGTACAGCTGTGAGAAAATTTTTCTTCTTTCTTGATCCGCTAAGAACCAACAAAGTAAAGATACAAGATATACTGGCTTGTAGTTTTCTGGATGATTTGCTAGAGGTGAGTGAAACTGAATTTACTGCTAAAAATTTTTATTAAAAATAAAACTATTCCATAGGATTTCATTCCACCCACTTGCTGCTGTAACAGTGTGACATGCACAGTGCATAGTGCAGTGATGACTAATTTTGAGGAGACCTTGAGAGTAGAGGGACAAATAACTTGGTTGAACTGTGAAGCCATCAATTTGGATCTATTTCCAATTCTGTTATGATCATCCCTTGTCAAGTGTCATAGTCCTAAAATTGTATTGTGCATAACTGCAACTGCTTTTATAAGTAAAGCTCAGCCTTCTGGAAAATGTAAATCTTCAGTTGTATGAATTCTCATTTATACAGACAAAAATCCTTTTACTGCTGAACACATGGTTTTATTGAGAATTAATTGTATTTTTTGATAATTTTGAATATTGTAACTGTTTACCAGCAAAACTATGAATGAATGGTAATTTTTGGAATCAGGCCTTTTTAAGACTACCATTCAAAGTAAAATCTTAAATATAAGGATAAAAATTTTAGTTTATATAACAAAAAAGCATTATTAACATGCCTTGAGCAACTGGTAATTATTTTAAATATTTTATGTTGGAGAAATTGTTAGTCAAATATCAGGTTTTGACTTTTTAGTATTGTCATTAACGAAGTAAGATTTAATGAAATTTTATTTCGGAAACAGATGGTTTGAAAACTTAGACCTATTACTATGGGCTGATGGGGTATAGTAAAACAATCTAATTTTTGTCTTCAAAAATCTTTAATAACTTAAATAAATAAAGAATAACAAACTCTTTAAGTTATTCTTTAGGCTATGTACATCGAACTTTTTGCACCAATTTTTATCCAGCTAGAACAGTACGTGTGGTACCACCTCACAAAATATAAGTAGTTTTTAGAAATCAATATAGTAGGCGCTACACACTCCCCTCCCAGTGAAAACTATCAGGAGACACAATCCTTGAAATGATGTGGAAACCTGACAGCTCTTCCACTGCATTTAGTAGTGGGAAGTGCGTTCAGGTGTACTATTGTTCATAAGTGCAGCTACTTTCAGCATTTTGTCTGTGTCTTTCAGCACTTGCTACAAACTAGTGATTTTTTATATCATACTACTTATTGCACAATTTTTTTAGAGGTAGCACTCTACCTACAAACTACAAATTACTGTAGCACTCTACCTACAAAGCACTCTACCTACAAACTACTGTATTCTGGTGGTTGGTGTGCATCGTCCTTGGACAGGGTGTCGACAGATCAGGGAAATCATGTAAAAATCAGGGAACTTTCGTTTTTGCCTAGTGAGCTAGATCATTTTTAATTGTCAATCTGATGCGCGGCTCCGTTCTGGATCACACGATACTCAACAGATGCACAGATACAGACATTTTATGAATCCGAAACCAGAATACAGATCATACGAGAACATAGACATATGAATCCAAGACTCAAGTGATGTAGGCACTATCACTATATGAATCCGAAAAAGTGCATGTATTCGGACTCATTCTAAGATGCAGATCAGACAAGAAACCAGATATGCGAATCATATCGGCATGTGAATCAATTTCGCATGCGAATTGCTTTCTAAATAAAGTCATTGGTAAAATGAATGGTAAAAGATGATTTAGTCTTCTACTTAGTCTTCTATTTAGTCGCCCTTATGTTTTTTAAAGTGATGGGACATTTGAGTGATGCCTGCTAAGCTCCCCCGCAAGACGATTTTTTTTATAGATAGTGCTCATTTTTAAGCCTTTTTACATATTTTTTAAAATTTGAAACGATACATTGATTGAAATAAAATAAGTTGACTAGGTGGCCAGTTTATTTTGATCAGTCATCCTTACACTTAAAATTGACCACTACCTTTATAAAACGAGGAAACTTTCTGCTACATATTGTCTTTTAGTGTTCGACTAAATCTTATGTTTGGATTTATGAAACTGAGCTACAATTTTATTTAATATTAAGCATTTTTGTGGTTTTCTATTATTTATTTTCCTATATGAAGCATTCACCTGTTGGTGCATGATACACAATGGTGATTTACATGAAAGATTATGGTATGTATATTAGGGACGCATTGAATATTCGGTTGGTATTCGGTATACTGCCTATTCGGCAGACAAACCGAATATTCGGTTTGGCTGAATACTTAAATATTCGACAACTGAATATTAAACAAATTTAAGTATTCACCAATCGGTACAAATATATATTTTTTATATCATGAATGAAAGATATAGTATGGTACAATAGTACTAAACTGATTCAAGTTGTTACTTACTAATATCACATGTGAAAAGCATTAGAAATCCTTAGAAAGTCCTCCTACCAAGGCACCCCCATCCTTGGCAGACAGCCCTAACGTAGCGTTCCACAATCAGACAAAAAACCACTATCAAATGAAATTAGTTTTACCGTAAGAGAAAACACTCAGATGTTAAATTTGAATTTTGTTGCTTTTCAATTTTTCTTAAATCTAATGACACATTACATTAACCTTGCTATTACTTACTGATTTAAATTTGAAACAGTAACCAGGAAAAAAAAACTCAAACTTAAGTGTTCCTAAATATGTTAAGACAATTAACTGGTAATTTTTTTAATAAAATATGCAGATAAAAAATTACCAGCATCTCACTAATATTTAACCCTCCAAGTGGCTGAGACGTAAAATCCCGTCAACTTCGTTCCAGTTTTCACTGCAATGCATCTATAACTTAAATTATTTATAACAGACAGGTATCATAAGATATGTTCTGATATTGTAGCTTGCATGTAATTTAGAAACATGTTTTTTAATAATTACAAATCTTCCTATCAAAATTTTATTTTTTGTATAATTTTAAAGCTACATGAAAATTTTACAGTAAAAACAACTTTACATTATTTGCCCATTTCCAGGACGCTCAGAGGGTTAAAAAAGTTATTAATAATATATAAAGGAAACACACTTGGATATTAAATTTTACAGCATTTTAATTTTTGAAGTTTTGTACCATATGAAATATTGTTTAAGAAAAAACTAATTAAATTTATCATTGCAATCAAAGTTTAATAACGGTTTAATAAATGTTAACCAAGTATTCGGTATTCAACTGAATATTTGGTTAGAATTTTAACCGAATATTCGTTATTCGGCAAAATATGCAATCAGTGCATCCCTAATGTATATAATTAGTTCTGAAAATTTGATAAAGATAGTCAGGGAAATCAGGGAACTTTTTTTCTCAATTCCTGTAGCCACCCTGTTGGAGGTAGAAGTTTCGAATTATTTCTCTGGGTTGTCATTTAGAATGAAGCATGGTTTTAGTCTATCAATTAATATTTTTTTGACAATTCTCTTAATATCAATATCAAAGTATTTTGACACTTGCTGTTTTACAATGTAAAGACCAAGTTATACTAGTTATAAAGAGGGAGTGGTCGCATTATTGTACATGAAAACATGCCAGTAATTGGAAAGTTGTTTTGAAGCAAAAACGGTTTTATTTTCCATGAGTAGTCGTTGCAGAAGGTTTCATCCCATGTATGATATGTTGTAGCCTCTGAACGAGATCTGAATGCAGAACATTAAGAATCTTAGGAACAAACTCTCCAAGTAAACAAATGGAACTTCCATAAAGAATCTCAGCTGAAGAGTATCCTATATCTTCTTTTTCAGCTGTACATAAACCAAAAAGAACAAATGGTATAACATCTACCTAAGATTTGTTTTGTTGTAAATGACACCTCAAGCTAGCTTTTACAGTTCTGCATTGCTGCTCAATTAAACCATTTGATTGGGGATGTTATGCAGTAGTCCTAGTGGTTTAAAATCCGAAATACTTGCTCAAGGATAAGAAAAGTTAACTTTCAAACTGGCGACCCTGATCAGCCCAGTGGCAGAAAGTTTTGTAGCTGTCTGCGACAAGCTTTCAGAGTTTCATAATCAATCTGCAAAATTTTGCATGTAATTTTAGTGGATAATTCATACATAAAGCCGACAATTTTTAACCACTGCTGTTAAATAGTGTTGACTCTAGAGGAAAAAAAAAAAGGCCGTCAGGAAAAAAATAAAAAAAGGACAGCCTGTTTTCAAAAAGGATACTTGAGTTCCATGAGAAAGTATAGTTAGATAGCATATTACAGAAAACTGATTCGAAATAATCTGAAAAGGACTAGGGCTTATCCACAAAACTTGTAGGGTTGTAATGTATGTTTTGACTTACAGTGCATAGTTAGTTCCTTTTTTTCCCCCTTTTTCAAAGTCATATACAAATTTTGTATTTCATCCAACTGTTGGATGTACAGCACCATTTAAAATCAAGTTACTGAAATGTATTTGTTCTTCCTCTTACACACACTCTTCTAATTTGATGCTTGCTCATTCATGAAATGTGAATATAAGTTTTTAAAAAAGCACTATTCTTTTAATCTTAAAATATATCAATAAAAACTATTATTATAAATAAGATATGTAAGAAATAATGTTAAAAATATTTTAAATAATTTTAATTTTTTTTTTGTGGCATGCTAATTAAGTCCCTTTAAGGAAATAGTTTACCATTTCAGCATTTTTTTAAACTATAGTACAAATGATGAACTGGATGCATTTCAATGTTCAACTAATAGTACATTTTGAAAAAATAAATGTCCTTAAACTGCACATTTAAGTAAAAATTATTAAAAAACTGATTTATAAGAAATCTCCACTACTCAAAGAAAAAAAAAATTGTCCAATTTAAAAAAAAAAAAAAAAAAAAAAAGAATTTCAAATATATATTACACAAGGCTGTGCATGGATTTTCAGATACATCTAATATTGTGTCTAATATAGTTTTTCTACTAATATACGATACAGTGTAAAACAATAAAATGTAACATATCTTCACATGATTTCTGTAAAATACTAAAGAAAAAAAACTGAAGGCTAATTCCATGCACAGATTTATCAGATAAGAACTGTAATAAAGAACATGTACAAAAAAAATTAAATCTTTATCTCAAATACAAAAAAAAAAAAAAAAAAAAGCAAAAAAAAAAAAAAAGCCTTAGCATGTTTAAAACATGTAATTAAAGAAAATATGAACATGGAGAAAAAGCCATCTAAAGAGTTTGTTTGCCATGAAATTTCACTGAGTGTATGTAAAGAAGTTGCAGCATCTCGTGGTATTATTGGCATATGATTAAAAATAAGGTGTCAAATATTTATAATTTAGCAAGCAGAAAGAAAATTGATTCTTTGATCTTTGGTTTAAACTGTTCCCTTAAAAGCAATAAATCTTCTTTCCTAAACTTCAATTTTGTAATGTAAAAAAAGGTATATTAAAATCGTATGAATTGCAAATTTTATTTTAAGCAGCAAGTTTTGTAACTGGCTGATTAAAATAAATAACATTCTGTTACAGACAGTATTTAAACAATTTCATAAGGGAAAAAAACTTCTGGAATTATATATATATATATATATATATTTTTTTTTTAAAGCAAAATAAGCTTGAATTGATAATAGTTTATTCTAAGAATAACCTAACTGTTAGACTATGACAATTTTTTTTCTGAAGACTTACTTTCCCAGAATTACTTTACCTTTGCTTTAATTTTTTTTTCTTCATTTAGTAAAATGTTGAAATTTTTCAAAATTTCAGAAGATATATGATTTGTAAATTTAGAATACCAAATCTTATCAATAGTCTGAATTACCTAATTCTGAAATTACTCCACTTTTTTATAAGCAAAAGAGTGGCATAATAATAGGGGGGGTGGCGGTCCGCGAAGGCGGCAAGATAAAAACAAAGATAAGCGAGCGCAGACTCGCGTGCGATTGCCGTACGCTGCAGGATATGAGGAGAGTTTTTTAAAGGTCAATTTGCATGTGCACGCTTTGTAAAAGGGGGGGGGAAACAGTGCAGGGTTGAAAAATTTACAGGCTTTTAATGACCAGCCGGGATTCGCCAATAAAGGATAACCCGTGAAACCACAAAAGCATGCCAAACATACAATGGGGACACTTTTCTCTGCAATCCGTCTTGGAGATATGGAAAAATACATTGAGTACCCATTCTAGCATACGGAAACGCACTGATGTCTGCTCTGGCCTTTAGTAGAATGTGGCAGAAAACGAAAGGACTGCACCGGGCGCAAATAACCCCAGCTACACCTATGCTTAATTTTGGCAAACACATAATACCGTAAAAATCGGGAGAAGAGCCGTGGCTCATACGAAAAAAAAGAAACTTTTTCAGGGTGCGGCCCATCTGATATTTTTTCCCCTCCAACTGTACTGCTTATTTAATTATACATTAATTTAATGCTTATCAATTTTATATTAATGTACTGCTTATTTAATTACAGTGCAGCACCGATAATCCGGCATCGGCTGCAACGACGCGGTGCCGGATTACCGATTTTTCCGAATTACAGATGTGTTGAAAATTTCCATTAAAACCATTGTCGATCACGTGCTATTGACCAGTATATTATTTATCAATGAAAAGTAGTCTTAAAATATGCATACAACCGCTGTATAAACCGTCAAAAAAATAATAATAATAATACTAACCTACACTGGAACAAGTGTAATTTAGTGTTTAATTCAAACTAAAAACTATAAAGCAGAGAAGATCGTTGATTTTGGAACATTTTCATAAAATATAACACAAATAGTAACTGAAATTTATTTAAATACTAATTTAAAATAAGTGTATTAAATTATTATTAGAATCTAATTAGCTTTTGTATTTACATTAAATACATCGGTTAATTCGACTTGTTTCATTTTTTTTTTCGGTATTTAATTGGTTAACATATGCACATTCATCAGTTGACTCTCAGATATAAAATCGAATTTATTAAATCTCTCCGTAGTTTGTACCCTAGAGTTTTATTTTGCAAGCTGAATTATTCCCAATTTTACTCTCTTCACAGCTTCTTAATTACGTCGAAACATACCAATTCCACCCCTCCTTTCCCTCTTGCTGGCGAATTCCTTCCCGCGATAGTTGATGATTTCGCACGGTGACAGGATGTCTAGAAACAAGGCAATGTGTCTGGAAGGAGCCGAAGCCACGTGTTTACGATGATGCGTAAACATGCTGTCTCGTTTTAAAAACTCATACATATTAATGTTCTATGAAAGCACTCGAATTATCTTTGAATTCTTCATTCAGCTACACTGCACCTTTGACTGCAATTAATTTAAATTTAAATGTAATAAGCGAACCAAGCCGTATTTACTTTTGTTTTTATCTCGGTATTAGAAAATGCATTGATTCAAATATTTGCAGATAATTTTCAGATCAATTTCTGGAAATTCCACTTAATTTCAGAATCGCAAAATGTAGTTTTGCTAATACACTTTTTATATCATTTGTAGTTATTTATGGTTTAGAAATATCTGTAATAATTATGAATAATGCGTAATAAGAAAGCCGGTTAAATAGAGTAAATCGTTAAAAAAAAAGAGCGAAAAAGCTTGCAAGTGTGCAAAACAATTAAAACAGAGAAGAGGAATAACTAAACAATCGGCGACGAACTCTCGAATAATAATTGTTAATAATTCATAACTACGTATTTATCAAACGTAACTACCGATATTTGAGGAAATTAAATTCTTAGATGACTTTAAACAATTTTGTATTTTTCAACTATATTTTCTTCCCTCTTCCCTCAATTCCTAAGCGAAATACGCACGTAGTTCTGTGGATCGAATTCTCACTTGAGTCAGCAAAAAACAAAACATTGCAGAAGGGGCACTTTCAGGGTAATCAGCTCGTGCAGATGAAAACATAAGATGAAAAAACCAATAATAATATTTCGATCTGAAAAAATAGAACATTTGTAAAAGGCATTTTAATGAGTAATATCTGTGAGAAAGGTCCGATTTAGAAGATAATTTTTTAGAAGGGCCGTTTTCTATCAGTCATTCATATTTTTATGATGGGGTTATAGTATTGAATCGTATTTATCTGAAGGGGCCGTTTAAAATAAATGCATTTTTGCGATGGGCTGCAAAACGAATCCAAAATGGTGCAGGGGGAATAAAAAATGATGATCGTTGGCAAATAATAAAAATGTGAAACCAGGAGGATTCAGAGGTGTGTAAAAGCTAGATTCGACCGTTCCTTTTCGCGTGTTTTTCGAGTTAGTGACGTCATCGCAGAGCGGAGACATCGTTATTATTCAGGAGCCGCGGCAAAATGTTCCCGAAAGTTGCGGACAGTTAAAAATAATTTTTTTTACGGCAGACAATTAAAAACTTTTTTTAATATGCCGACAAAAACTGTCCGCAAGCAGATTTCTGTGTCTGCAACATTGTCGCGGTGTTTCTGCTACGGGGCTGATCAGATGTAACACACATAGGCATTCCAAAATGATTTTTCCAGGTTGAAATCATACCTTTCACTACTGTATCTGCTGATTGATCTGCTTTAGGGAATGCTTAACCCATCTTGAAAAATGATCAATCATTGTTAGCAAATATCTGTAACCTTGGCATGTAATTAATGGTCCAACAATACCAATGTGCATGTGTTAACTTTCAGGTGTAACTGAAATGTCCATACATCGCTGACATTCCAGACATGCCCTGCATCATAATTGACAATCTTATTGATATTTAGCCATGTGAATCTTTTTGTCAATAGTTTTTTTGTGCTTTTGATCCCTGGATCTGAGAGGGTATGAATGGATGAAATTATCTCGTGATGAAACTTTGAAGGAATGTATGGGCAGTTACAGTTGGCAGAGACATCATAATATATTGAGTTCTCAGTGCCAGGAATGGGAATTCAAACTATTTGAAGCCGTGAATTAATTTTCAATGTGGTTAAATCCTCATCATTTTGAAATTTTGCTATTGTTGTATAATCAATTGCAGACACTGTAGAAATGGTATTAATTGTCGAAAGGGCATCGGCTACCATATTTTCTTCACTTGTAACATATCAAATATTCGTTGATAACTGAGCAATATAACTCAATTGTCTTGCTTGTCTGTGGAAAGGCTTTGCCTAAATTTTGTTGAAAGGTAAAACTGATGGGTTTATGGTCCATGTAAATGATGAAAGATTTTCCTTCTAATATGTACCTAAAATAATTTATAGCAGTATAGACAGACAAAAGTTCTCGATCATATGCACTGTATCTTCTCTGCATATCAGTTAAGAAACGGGAGAAGAAGCTTAATGAACGTATCTCTCTATGTTCAATTTGATCTATGACAGTCCCTATGGCCGTATTGTAAGCATCACATGTGCTCATCAAGATAAAGTAGCATTTTCTGAGGCATGGTCAAGCATAGTAATATGACAAAAAGTGTTTCTGAGATTTCTAAATGCATTACCTGCATCTTCAGTCCATATTAGAGGTATTTTGCTTTTTTGCTATTCTTACTAAGTAATGAGGTTAAAGGCTGTTGAAGTGTGGCACAATCAGAATGAAAGTGATAAAAATTGATCATTTTCAAAAACTTGTGCAGGTTGATATTTGACAAACTTTCAGGTACATTTTGTGACACATCAGCTTTCATTGAAAGAGGTTAATTCCTTCAGCTGAAATTTCATATCCTAAAAATTTAATTTCAGAAGTTCCAGAAACACTTTTTGCGATATTGATGCATAAATCGTATCATTCAACCTTTTAAAAACTGTGTGTAAGTGTTCATAATGTAACCTTTCATCTGGAGAAGCAATTAGTATGTCGTCCAAATAACAGGAAGTAAAATTTAATCCAAATAACACCATATTCCTGAATCCTTGAAAGGTTTGAGCTGCATTGCATAATCCAAATTTCGAAAGGTAATCCAAACAGTCCAAATAGAGTTGTAATAACTGTTTTGGGAATCTCGGCTTCGTGCACTGGAATTTGTTAATTTGCGAACTAAATCTATGGATGAAAAAATCTTCCCATGTAGAATAGAACCACAATCGGCAAGAAATGGTAGTGGAATTGTAATATTGTTGAAAGCCCTGTAATCTGCACTTGGTCTCCAGTCACCCAATTTCTTGAAGATGAGATGTAGAAGACTGTCCCAAAAGTTTTTTGAAATTCTACATAGATCTTGTTGTAGCATAAAATTAAATTCAGCTTTTAGCTTTTCCAGTGACAATCTTGAAGCCCTAGCGGTAACAGCAGCTCCTTTTGGTTTATATAAAATATTCAATGTTCTGACTCCAAATTTTATTATTGACAAATGTTGGTCATAGTAGGTCAGGAAATTCTTTAAGCATAACTTCATACTGATTTTGAACTGTTCAATATTGGTGTAACCTCACCATGCCACAGTGGTTATGTCACTGAAAATGGTAGACGGCCAAAGTGTGAAGGTGCCGCATTTGGGTCCCCGGCTGCCGATTTAACGGTCTAGAGTTTTTTGCTAGGTTTTTCACCAGATTTAACATGAATACACATTAGAACTCCTTAGAAAGCCCTTCCCACCAAAGCACCCCCCATTATTTGGCTGATCGCCCTTGTGTAGCGTTGCCATAATCACACAAACATCAAATATCAATGTTGTTGTAACAGCACGAAAGCAAGGAATACCAGTAGAAGAAGGAAGTGATGCCATCAATTAATTTGTGATTATTACTGTCACCCAAAAGATTAAAATGAGACAAAAAGTCAATACCTATTATTGGCTTATCGACATCTGCAGTCACAAAAGGCCAAACAAATACTCTTCTCAGTCCCAAATCTAATTTTACCAACTTTTGTCTGTAACTTTTAATTTTGGTTTCATTTGCAGCGAAGAGTTCCAGTTTGGCAACTGATCTTTTTTCTTGTGGTAATGGTGGAATTATAGAAATTTAAGCACCTGTATCAATTAAGAATTGGGTGGCAGTCCTTTTATAATGAATAAAAAGATGACATACATATATATAGCTCTATCCCTTGACTCTCTGTTGTCTGTGAGAGCTGGGGAGCTAGTTTTCCTCTGTCTGAAGGATGGTCTTTTTAGACCAATTTGCTATGGTCTAAAGTTAAGTATACTAAGTTAAGTATTGAGTAAAATAAGTTTAAGGTATTTGAAAGCCTTCTCACTGAACTTTGAATGATAATAACAACACATATACTGTGTTCTATATTACTACCCCTATCCATAGAATTACTTTCAGAGCAGGGTCTATATCATTGATACTCTCAAAGGACCACCTTTTATTAATTTTGTAATCATACTCAGATTTGTTCTTGTAATTTAACTAAAATGTCATTACTGTTACATGCAGCAACAGCATTCAGAAATGATGTTGATTTTATTTTTAGCACTTTATCAGTCATTGAACTTTGATAAATCATTGCCACTGATTGATAAGATGCTTGTCGTTTCTACTAGCAACCTTTGAAGCCAAAGTGTTTTAAGAAAAGGTTAACTTACCTTATCAGTTGCCAAATTCTTCATTTCACATAATAGTTACAAAAATTTTTTGGTTCCCAGTTCGGCTTCGGTTATCAGCTTTTGAGTCTTGGGTTTTAGTGTCTGCTAAGGTAGAAATTAGCTTGTCTTTAATTGCAATGTATATGCCATCTTTAGGAAGATCCACCAAAATATACGAAACTTATGATAATATTTCAGCTTCAGTGAAGCTTACAACATAATCATATTTTGTTTGATCAGCCATTTGCAGCATTTTGGAACTGCCTCCATTTGCAGAAACCATATTGTTGGATCCGGTTTCCAAAATAGCCCCTAGCTTTTGCTCACTGTCCAAGCACCACTTTTATTTTCATTATTTTTATTGTCACTCGCTATTTTGTTAAATTAATGCTCTAGTCTGATTGTCACCAGTGAAGGGGTATAGTAAAATGATCTAATTTTTTACCTTCAAAAATCTTTAATTCCTTAAATAAATGAAGAACAACAAACTGGATAGTAAAAGGCAATGTACATCGTAATTTTTTATATTAATTTTTATCCAGATGGAACAGTACATGTGTTTCCACTTCACAAAATATAAATGGGTTTTAGAAATCAATATAGGAGACGCTACAAGGGCAAGCAAAATGTGGGGAGCTGTCCGTCTAACCTTCCAGCATGCAGGACCTTTATATCAAATGTGAAAGGTCACACACATTTCTTAAATACATAATTTTTAAATATAAGTATTAAAATTATAGTTTAAGTTTAGGATTATTTTGTACAATTTGTTTAAACAATATTCATTTTTTTAAATATAGTTTGTTTGATCTTGTTATCTCAAACTCGATATTTTGCATTTTTCTGGTGTCCCTTTAGTTTCGAGATATCAAGGTTATACAGTACATCGCTTAATAGATTAAAATTAAATAATTATTCCTTACAGCTTCGGGATGAAACTTTGCCTAAAGATGTACAAGACTCTAACTGGTTTTCAGCACCATCTGCTCTTCGTGTTTATGGACAATACTTAAATCTTGATACAGATCATAATGGAATGCTAAACAAAGAAGAATTATCAAGGTTTATATTAAAAATATTTCTAGATTTTATGATTGGAGCATCATTATCTAATTTTACGTATAGTATATATATCTGAATTTTATATATATATATATATATGTGTTTGTGTGTGTACGTGCGTGTATGTGTGTGTTTTCTCACTACACATATTGTCACTGCAACACAAAAGCACCATGGACTGTAACTACACAGCACTTTATTTACTTAAACTCTTAATTCACTTTTAATAAATAAGATGACTCATCTGTCATCACAAGAAGTTACTAGCATAAGTGATATTCTAATAGAGCTTTCCTCTTAGTAGTTGTGTCCCACAGATAAAAATGCTAAAAATTTAATAGTTATCTCATTTAATGATTTTTTGTAACGGGAAATCAATATGCATGGCCAATGACTGAAAATAAAGGCTTGGTAAAGACTGCTCAACACCCTGTAATACTTGTAGTCAAGGCTGCAACTAGAAGGGGCCAAATGAGGCATGTCCCTCCCCAGACAGCACAGCAAATTTGCATCAAACTTACAGTAAGCTTGATTTATCAAGTCAATAAACTTGAATTAAGCTTGAAAATTTCAAGCGTGTACGCTTAATGGAAGCTTTAATCAAGTGTTCAAGTTTACACTTGCCCAACTTGCACTAAGCTTGACATAAAAAGCTTAATTCAAACTTCCTGCACTCTAAAAAAAATTTCCTAAATATATGGGGTGCCAGTCGGCGAGCTTGCCCCATATATTTTATTTTTCCATGCATTTTCCCCTCTACGCTGAAACCGCAAGTTATTTTAATCTGTTTCCTTCTATCGTCCGTGACTGGGATCAATCTCGGGACCTAAGATGTGGGAAGCCAGCATCCTAACCACCATACCAATCTGACTCGAGGTGATATGATTAAAGTTTGAAGTGACTGTTATGGTTGTCATGCCGTTTTTTGGCAAAATTGATCAGTATTGCCCAATGCCGATTTGCATCTTTTATTTTTCCATGTTATGAATCAAAATTAAAATAATGTTATGTGTGATTTATAGACTCTACTGATAGGGAAATAAGCATAATATAAACTTAAAAGCAGCACACGTTTTAAAACTGTCAATATCGCAATACTCATGTTAGGCAATATTGGCTAAAGTCGAGATAAACGACTGATTTTGAAAACAATTTTGTAGTATATTTGTATTTTATTTTGAAGAATTTCAATATTTGGGAATATAGAATCTTTTTTTTTTTTTAATTCTATGGTCAAGTGCATTTATGACTGATGATAAATTATTTGTTATGTGGATGTGGCTTTCCAAATCAAGCAGTAATCAAGTTGTATTCAAGCTTCACAGTTTAAATGACTTAAATTCGGCGGGAAAATATTTGTTTACTAATTTTTTTGTAATCTCCAAGCTTGCTGCAAGCTTAAAATGAATTGAACTGACGAGCTTGTATTAATGCGTCAAATTCAAAGAAATGTCAAGCATATATGCTGTCTGGGTCAGGCACCATGCTGAAGGGTCCTTCAAAATTAAAGTTTGCCCCAGATAATGCAAACCTTAATTTTGATGAAGTATTTTAAGGTTAAAGGGACTTTGTACCCAGTACATATATATATACATACAGTGTGTCCAGCAGTAACACTGTCTAGTGACTTTTTCCTAAACCGTTAGTCAGAGACATATAGTTCCAATTGCAAAAATGCTTTAAATTATATAATCTATTATATGAGAACAATCGAAGTCAATAAATCAAATCCTATAAGAATTATGAAATTTAAATTTTTACATTGTATAAAGAATGGTCCTGGTCCTATCAGTTATATTTAGACAAATTTTCTTTATACAATTCATGAAGAAAAGAAAAAAAATTCATCCTTCTAAGACCAAAATTCGCCGAGTTACAGCTGCTTAAATTTAGAGCATTTTTCGAGCTGCAAAATAGCGGTTGTATACAAAATGAATTTGAGAAAAATTAATGTACATGGTTTTGAGCCTTGTAATATTTATTAGCAATTTCATTAACTATTTTATGATTGTAGATTGCAATAAAGGAGATTGTTTAACTATGTGTGTCTAATAAATTAACTTAAAAATATAGCCTATACTGAAAACAGAACTTTTTAAAGAGTTTTTTAAATGAACTTGTGTTAAATAACAAAAAATAAAAAAACAAGGGAATTAAACTTTTCAATAAAAATTAAATCAGACTATCAAACATTTTACAGTATGAATATATGCAATTTTAGAAACTTCAAATAATATTACAAATTCTATTAGCGTAACATTTGCTCAAAGTAGCTTCCTTCGACTGAATGCAAACATGCACCCGTGACAAAAACTCTTCCTGTATTTTGCGTACCATACTTGGTGTTACACGTCTGTGTGCTACACATATATAATTTAGTAAGTCTGATGGACTTGTTGATTCTTTTTCATATACTTTATTTTTCAAGAAACGCCAGAGAAAGTAATCTAAGGGATTCAAGTCTGATGATCTTGGAGGCCACTCAACAGGGCCGTACCCAATTATATTATTTCCAAATGTTTCTGTTAGAACAGTATGAGGCTTTAGTGATTTATGTGCTGGAGTACCATCATGATGAAGCCACATTTGTGGCAGATCTTGTAATGAAACACACTCGTCTAAGAAGTCAATCACTGAGCCCTCTAAAATCTGTGTATATCTTTCGGATGCTAAAGCGCCAGCGAAAAAAAGGTCCAAGTAAGGTCTCTTTCCATATGCCACACCAAACATTTATTGACCAACGCACTTGATGTTTGTTCGGGCGAATGATATGTGGGTTTTACAGAAACCAATAGTGACTATTTTGTGTATTTATAACACCCTGTCTTGTAAACTGACACTCATCGGTAAACATAATGTCACTAATGAACGACATATTATGATTTTGCTTAATCAAAATGAAATTGCAGGAATCAAATCTACATTCTTTGTCTCCAGGCAATAAATCTTGTACCAAAATTGGGCGATATGGATTTACACCATATGTACTTAAAATATTCCATAATTGCGATTTAGAATAACCACATACTTCGCTAATGCTTCTTACACTATACTGTGGCTGAGCTAGAGCATATCCTAGGACATCTTCCACATGCACATGCTTTGTTAAATCCATGATTTTTCTTGATCTTTTACGATTTAGAATGTGACCGGTTTCTCTTAAACCCGTAACTATGTTTGATATTGTACTAGCAGATGGGTGATTGTCATTCGGAAATTTTATAGCATACTGCTTTGCAGCCTCTCGCTTATTCCGATGAAATTCTCCGTAAAGTAACACCATTTCAATGTATTCATTAGTATTAAACATCAACTTTTGTTTTTTATACTCAATAAGCTACCAATTCAAAAATCATGAACTTTCGACAAGCACTAACAAAGTAACTTAAACAGCAGTTTTTCGACTCCAGTAAAATATTAAAATTTAATATTTATCGTCTGTTGCCATATCAGTAGGAAAACTGAATCTCAAGCAATTATCGTCTGCCAACTATTTTACCGGAAACACGATATTTCATTTCAATTTATTCAAACACTCAAAAATTTGTTAAAAGTTTAGATGTTCTATCTTTTTAATAAATTTCTCATTGTTTCGACAAAACATTTTTTTATTTACACAACTTATCAAAATTCTGTTACGTAATTTAGAGAAAAGATTTTCAAAAAACCCTGGATAAATTTTTCTGGAGCCTCGCTATAACCTTCTGTTTATAGATTAGTATTCTAAAATTAGTTTTTCTTCTTTCTCTGCATTATGCCAGAAAATTGTTGGAAGTACAGCTAAAGTTCTTCCCAGCCTCATCATGTCATCCTTCATATAGGTGTAATACCCGCCTGTACAATAGTTCAATTTAACAAGTAAACAGTTTTTCTTCTAATTAAAATAAAGTCTGAAGTTTTGTAATTAAAAATAATAAAGTCTCATTAATGTTTGATAAAGTTCATTATACCTAAAATAATTTAATTCCAATTGGCATTCAATCTATGCATGGGTTGTACACTTTCTGACATTTTTGTTTTGGCAGCCATCTTCACGCACAATATGTTTGATGTGTCAGGCTTGTGTGCTGGTGCTTTGCTGCACCTCACAAACTGAGTGACAGGCTTGTGTGCTGGTGTTAAAGTGCCTAGTTCACATGAAAATGAACTACAGTGGAGAGCCAGAAATCCACACAGCTTGGGACCATGGCTACGGCAGATTTTAGGATTTGGTGGATTTCGGGGCCATAAAGATAAATCATTGCATTTCTGATTTTAAAAAAGTTGAATACAATTACAATGAAATAAAAACACAGGCTAAAGTATTTCACTTATATTTTCACATTAAATACAAAAGCATAGGAGAAAAAAGAAAAAATTACATGAAGACTAGCAAAGGAAATGGTTTCAAAATTTCCTTTTTCTAATTTTGAAAGCATGTTCTATGGTGATTTGTTTTAAAGTATTATTTTTTTCTACTTTCAGTTTCTTTCTTTCTTCTCTTATTTATTTTATTTTTGCAAATGGTAAATTATCATTAATTCTTGTTTTGTTACCAGGCTTTGCTGTCCTAAAAATTTAAGGTATTCTTCTCCTAACTGTAAACTTTTATTAAATGGATTTTATTATCATTATTAACATATAATTATTTATTATTATAAGTTTTCATCATCATCATCAGAATCATATTTATCTAGATTCAAGACACTTTTCAACAATTTAATCACTAGTGAATGACTGCAAATTTCATTATTTACATCAGAGAAGGAGTGTGGATTTTAGGTCGGCGGATTTTTGGCACTCGACTGTATCAGATGTCTTTCTTACATCCCTATTGGGCATGCATCAAGTGTGCAGCTAAACTTGGATTGTTCTAGAAGTTTCTTTTATGACATCATTGTTGGTGTATAAAAGCAGTGGCCTTTCTTTTTGCTGTAGAAGTTGGATCAGCTGGTTCTGTGTGGAGATGGAAGTTTGTCTCTTCCTCCTCGTTAGTATAGGTATATTTTAATAATGGTAGGGTCAGGGGTTTCCTTTTGTAAAATGTCAGAAAGTCTAGGAATATTAGTTTCTTTAAAATGTTGTTAAGTTTGTCTGTTAATTGTTGCCTTTTACTAATATTGTTCTTTTAATGCTGTTCATAAGGATTGTACTTTACTCTAATAAATTAACTTGTTCTTTATACACTGGTTTGTGTGATTTATGATGATACACACGTTATCATTCAGATTATAGTAAACTTTGCAGAGCATTTGACTGAAGGGTAGCTGATTGTTTTTTTTCTCAGCCGCTACAAAAATCAAATTAAAACATATAATACAAAATTTCAATATTTATACAGTCCCGTGACGGCTCACTGTAACGGGACATTTTTGAACATGGAAAAGTGACTTAAGTCAAAATGTTTGTTGCTTCATAATTCGGTGAATTTTGATCGTATAGGGACTTTTTTTTTTTTTTTTTTTTTTTGTGTGCATGAAATATTATAAAGAAAAATTTTCTAAATATAACTGATAGGACCAGGGGACCGTGTAAAAATTTAAATTTCATAATACATAAGATTTGATTTATTGACTTCGATTGTTTCTCATATACTAGATTATACAAGCATTTTAAAGCATTTTTGCATTTGGAACTATATGTCTCTGACTAACAGTTTAGGAAATAGCCATTGGACAGCATTAGCACTGGACATCCTGTGTATATATATATATATATATATATGTGTGTGTGTGTGTGTCATATTTCCCTGCCTATTATCTGCAGTGGCATATAATCTACATGTGTAATTTTCAGTGAAGAAAAAAAAATTCTTTTCACATAATCCACAGCGCTGTATATTCTGCAGATAAAAACAGACCATCTGCTATCGTTTCACTGATTCATTCTGTTAGCTCTGTCTGGCCACAGCCCTCTCCAGTAATAGGCCAGCGCGCTGATTCTTGGGAATACGATCACGTGACCAACCGAAGGCGGAAGGTTTAAAATTATTCTGTTCGTCTGCCATCGTTCGCGATTTCATTCTAAATGGAAGTTAAGAACAACAGTCATCCATTTTATCTCTCACATAATCTTATATTGTTTTACTTAAAATAGCTTGTATTGATGCATATGTGTAGAAGAATAGTGCAAGAAAGAAAGAAATCAGACAAATAGTAAGTAATTTATTTTATTACATAAAAAATAATTTTAATGTTAATGTGTTGAGCTTGTTTACATTCTCTACTTTTTTGTATTAGTAATTAACTAATGGTTTTAAAATATGAATCAAAAGCTTGATTAATTAAAAACTTAATTAATTTATAATAACGTTTAATCTAAATTACCGATAATATATGTTTTTTATTTTTGTAGGTTATGCCTTTCAAATGTGTTGTTCCTCAATGCAGATCGAACTACGATCCACCATACGTATCTTGTTTCCGGTTCCCGAACGATGAGGAACAAAGAAATTTCTGGATTAACCGGATTCATCGGCAAAATTTCAAATTCACAAAAATTGCTAGAGTTTGCATTAAACATTTTGCCAGTGAGATGATTGTTCGAGAAGATATTTGGAAGGACAAAGATGGGAATATACATAAGATTCCCCGAGCCAGTCCTGCTTTGACTCCTGATGCGTTTCCAACATATATTCATGATTCCACACCTCATTTAAATATCACGGTGCCCAAAAAAAGAAAAACTCGTGACAACAAAGAAAACGAAAATATCCAGCTGTCTTTAAATGCAAGTTTAATAATATATGCTAATGAGACTGAACTAAATAAAATAAAAGATATCCATCAAGCTGAAATGTAGATACGTGACTGCATAATGAACTATCCCAAATGGAATTATATTAAAACTGATGAACAATTAATTGTAATTAAATTATGTGTATTGGATATACCCTCAATAGAAATATCTTTTAAGGTAAGCTTAGATTTAACTTTTGAAATATACTATAATAATGACACAGTAAAATCGAATGTTTTGAGTTTGAAATTTAACAAAATACAAAATAAGCATGATATTGATTTATTATTAAAAGTTTGTGATGAATGCAATATTTATGATAAATGTATCATAAAGGACAAGGTTTCTAAATCTATTAAATGTTTAGAAGAGTACAGCGGAACTTTAGATGATAAGAAACAGTTATTGTTAAATATGTTAATCGAACAAATTAAACTTAATAATTTACCTAAAGAGAGGTACTCGTTTTCCCCTACATTACTTCAGTTTGCCTTTAAAATATTTTTGAACTCACCTTCTTGCTATAAAGCTATCAGAAAGTCAAATTTGCTAATTTTACCCCATCCAACTACTTTAAGAAAACTGGCTTCTAAACTAAATATCTGCAGTTCATTGTATAAATTTAAGAGCAATTACTTAGAGAAAAGGCTAAGTACTCTGTCACAAAGAGAAAAATATATGAATCTTTTACTGGATGAAATTTATATTTCTCCAGAATTATCTTTTAAAGGTGGGAAATTGACAGGATCATCTATAACTGATTCAAATAAATTAGCTAAAACAGCTCAAGTATTTTCAATTACTTCTTCTTTTGGCAGCTTAAAAGATGTCATTGCAATTTTACCTATTCACGAGAATTCTGGTACTTTTTTATTTGAGGTAACCAAAAAAATTCTTCAAGAACTGCATGAAATGGGTGTTATGACTCTAAGCATAATTGCGGATAGCAATCAGGTCAACAAATCATTGTTTTCCCATTTTAGTCCTCACCCTTTCGGATACCACTCCTTTTTAAATTCTGCATCATCGGACATTCTGTTATTTTTGCTTTATGACACCGTGCACATTTTTAAAAACATTCGCAATAATTGGCTAAACCAAAAAAAAATGCAACTTTAAACTATCCAGACATGAAAAATGTACACGAAATAAAAAGTGCTAATTTTAATTTTTTGAGAAATATCTACGATAAAGGAAAGGAATCACTCGTAAAATATGCGCATAAATTAAACTATAAAGCGTTATATCCTTCTAATATAGAGCGACAAAAAGTTAGTCTAGTTTGTAAAGTATTTAACTATGAAAATATCGAAGCTTTAAAAATAGTTGGTGGACATGAGAGTGACGAAACATCAGAATTTTTATCCATAATTTTAAAATGGTGGAATATTGTTAATGTTAAGTATTTGAACAAAAACATCAGACTCAAAAATAATGATTTCAAACCAATTACATCTGTAAATCAGGAAGAACTTAAATTTTTGCAGGAGATATCAAATTGGCTAAAAATTTGGGAAACTATTTCAAGAGGCACCTTATATAATGGACTGACTAATAGGACGTTTGAAGCTTTTCGGCAAACTTGCAATGGAATGTATGGATTGGCACAATTTGCCTTAAAAGAACTGGAAGTAAATTTTATACTGTTAGGTAAATTTCAAACAGATCCTTTGGAAGAACGCTTCAGTCTTTATAGACAGTTATCTGGTAGTAATTATTACATTTCTCTAACACAGTTAATTGAAAGTGAAAAGAAAATTAGAATTCAAAATTTAATTTTTTCGTATGATAATATAAAAAACACCTTTAATGACATTGCAAATAAATGCAACTCTCAGTTATTTGCAGATGTGTTCGAAGATATAGATATTGACGATTTAGCACCAATTGAGAAACATATTATGCCAATTCTACTTTTCATTGCAGGCTATGCTGTGTTTAAAGTATGTAAAAAAATAAACTGTAAATTTTGCACAGATATCCTTATTTCCAGTGATACTTTAGAATATGAATTTTCGGAAGAATGCACATTTATAGATGCTTTAGATAGAGGCTCTTTAAAAAACCTACAGTGTATTCTCTTAAAATTGCTTGCATATGTATTCAAGTATTTCAAAAGGTATTGGAAAAGTTCCACAGGGAATTCATAACAAATGATAACCAACTCAATTTATTGCAATTCATTACAGAACCATACGTAAAAATTGTAGTGAGTGATGTGGATGATACAATTGTAAAATCCTGTTCACATGATTATTTTATTTACTTAAAGAATATTTCTGAAACTGTATACAAGATTCTTTTGAACAATTATTCGAAAATGATTACAGAAAAATTTAACAAAGAAAAGGGTGATAAGAGAAAAATAAAAAAGTTATCTGGAAAATAATTGAATTATTTCTCATACTGACTTACAATTTTATTAACGTATATTTAAATAGAGTATAATCTAGGTCGACATTAAACTAATATTGTAATTGTTTTCGAATTCTAAATGTGTTTTTAAGATATTCTTTTTAAACAGACATAACAGTAAAAATAAACTGTATGTACGTTTCAGCAGCCGCGAAAGTTCTTTCCTTCTTCAACATTAAAGAATTGGTCAGTCCGCACCCATGTAAGAAATCTTCTTACTGTACTATTAACTCATGTTACTGTAAATTTTAAAAGAGACACTGTACCTCTAACATTGCTTAAAATATCAAAATTAGAATAACTTGTTAAAATCACAACCGGACAGTTATTTAATGTCTCAAAATATATTTATTAAAGTTGATGTTTTTTTCCCAAATAATTTTTTTTTCTATCTTCATTTTTAAACCTAGTTTAACACTTGTGTTTTGAAAAACGACGTTTATTTTCAAACGATTTAACCCTTTTAAACTCCAATTTATGCTACTGAAGAGGTACCCTGTCCCTTCATAAATGTTTTTAATTTAACGCTGGTCAATTGCTTAAGTATTTCCATTTCTGTTTGTATTTACATATCTGTTCCCAATCCATTACCTCACGATAAATGGGTGTGTATGTTTATGGGCAAAAATGTTAAAATTTTTTATAATTTTTATATTTTTTAGTATAATCGCAAAGTAATAATTATTGAAATAGCCCATAGATTGTAATTACAAAATGTTGAACGTGTAACTTTTACAAGTGCAAATAACAGAAATTATCAATTAATTTAAGGGTGAAATTACTTTGTTTCTTCCTTTATGGAAATACTCTGAAGTTAGATAATTTTCAATAGTGAAAATGTTAATCTATATATATATTGTTTACTTTTTTTTGTAATAAGATGCAAATTGTTTGTGAGCAAATTGTTATATGATTTTGAAAATAAAGTTACTGAATTGATATGTTTTGATTCATTTTAGTATATCCATGCTATTTTTATTTATAGATTTTCTCCTTGAAAATAGAATCTATATAATTATTATTTTTATTATTTAAAATGATTTAGCTACAGTAAAATACTTTATTCCTCTGAAAATTTGAATAATTTAATGGAAATCATTTTGAATACTGAATAATACATAGTTAAAATGATTCAAATTAAAATATAATGAAATAGTAAATTGCTTTCGTGGTATATAACATATTGTTTACAAAGAAGGCCTATTATCAAAATAATATCTCTATAATACCAAAAATAAAATAAATTATCTTTCAGGTGTAACTTTTTTATTGGCAAAAATCATTGTATAAGAGATGGTAAAATTTTTCAGTCATGTAATCATTAATTGTTTAGTAAAATATTAGGTTTGTTTTCTGGTTTGTGCACTGCGGTCGCATGAAGGGAAAGGGGAAATTCCGCCTTCAGTCGCCGCCATTTTGAATCAGCGCGCTGGCCTATTACTATAGAGGGCTGTGGTCTGGCATATCACCTGGATTCCCAGTCTTGCCACAGTTCTGTAATCTTAACTTTCTGTTTAAACCTAAAATAAGCTCAAGCACGTTTCTAAAATAATCATAAAAATAATCCTCAGACTTAACAGTTAAAACTGAACATTGCTGTATTTTTTTTAAATTAATTAATTATTTTTTTTTATTGGCACTTCCATTTCTAATTAAAATAAACTTAGTCTAAAATACTACCTAGAATGCTTATTAAACATTTACTGTATTTGCATAATTTTTTTAACATTATCGTTATCGTATTATGCAATAATTTTCTTTTCCCATGACATGCAGTTGTGACATAATAGTTTTTCCTGCTGGAACAAGTTTATAAATAGCTTCCACATTCACGGTAAATTGCAGTTGGTATGTGTAAGTAGAAGCATGTTTGTCGTTGCTTCGACCTTTAAGTTTTTTTTTTTTCTTGTTGCCATGATGTTTGCCGCCAGAGCTGCTTTATAATTTTTACAATGTTTAAGTTAATCTGCTACTGTTTTGTTTTCTTAGAAGTGTTATAAATATTCACTAACTATAATGTACAAAATGTGTCTTCTTTCTATTTTGTTAACAATTTATGTGAAATTTAAGAGGAACTTGTTCAAGTATTGCAGCCTGTCTTACTGAACTTTGTGTAGCTGTACCCTTTTTTTCTGATGTTTTTAATAAACAATGTTTTTAACTGCATTCAACTTTTCATCATTTTTTTTAATTTCAACATTATCATCTGTAGTTGAACATTTTTTTTTTTTTTTAGCTCAAGCTTTTAGTGCAATAAAACTTTGCTACTGTATTAAAGTATGAGTGCAAATGCCATGGATATGCGAGAACTTAATGTACAACTGTGTTTAAGAAGTTTGAGTTTTTAACTTTTTTTCGCATGCCCTATTAGTGTCTATCACATTCAAATAAATGTGCGGGTCCAGTGCTAGGTTCCGTGCAGCCCATGATATATACAAATTATATTTCTGGAAATAACTTCAATTATTTCTATCCCTGTTTTTCAAAAACATTATATTTAACTATATTTTGCATAAACTAAACAGCAAAGACTTCTAAACTGTCCTTCTTTCCAGTAGAAATAAAAATAGTAATTTTAATTTAAATAGCTTAATTTCTGAACCTCCCCACAAACATAAAGAAAAGAAGCTCAGGTGTGGGGCCCAGTGCCATCATGCCATCCGCCAGTCCCTTGTGCTGGCCCTGTGTACATACATCATAAATATTTTATAGACATGTGTCACAAAAGAAAAAATTATAATAAACAACATTAGCGAGTATTATTCTTTTAGGATGATTTTTTTTTTTACTTAGTTTTAACAGGATGCTGCATTATACATATTTTTCTTATCTCTTGAAAATAGGCTTTGGTGCATTGAAATAAAGACAGCTGTCTCACTTGTGATGGCTGGCTGAATTTTTTTTTTTTCTGCCCTCCTTAAATGTTTGCTGATAACCCATCTTTGAGTGCTAAAACAAACATTTTACTTCAGAATTATACATGGAATGAGATGCTTGCTGTTTTTTAATTCTTTTTAATTGTCTGATTGCAAGCTGCTTATATATAGATCATGAATATAGTGCAGAGAAAGAGATTGTTTCAAGTTTCAAGCTATATGGAAATTACAAATGATAGAGTTTTAGCATGGCAGTTAAAACAACATATTTTGAAACTCTGAATGTATTAATGTTAAAATGTGTTTTGTACATTAAAAGTTCTTTCACTCTAACGAAAGATAATTAATGTGGATAGTTTAAAAAAAAAGTAAAGAAAAACAGAATGTTTAAAAATACTTATATATGGTTTAGTGAAAAGCAGTATTTTAATGTTAATTATAAGATGCATTTTGCTGGTGCTAGCTGTTATGAAATTTTGTTTCAAATTCCGTACTACAAATTTTTCAGGAAAAAAAAGAAAGCAGAGATAATCTGTGACAGTGTATAGTATGAATCTTAAAATTTTAAACTTTTTTTGCAGATAATCTACAAATCATAGGCAATATATTATGGTATATATATATATATATATATATAATGGTATCAGGATATATATTTAATATCTTGAAATGTGATGCTTTTGACATTTACCTAAAAGCTCGCAACTCTGAATATGTGTCCTAAAATGTGCATAGTTTTATTTTCTCTTATGTTTATTTTATACAAAATTATTTAATTGATAATAACATAAATTATTTATGTACCATTACATTTGTATAGTAGCATCATGTTTGAAATGTTAAAAATTATGGTTTAATTTTACTGTGTATATTTTTGCAGGTATGGAACAGGTACTCTTACTCCAATTTTTATCGAAAGAGTTTTTCAAGAATGCTTGACTTATGATAGAGAAATGGTGTGTAGTTAATTAAAATATAAAATTTTATGTTTATTTTAAGAAAACATTTATCCATGTCCATTGTATGTCATGCTGATTTGCAGATTGTACCAGGTATTAAATGTAGATTTTGTAAACAGATAGTTCACCAATTCAGTGTATATTAAAAGCTTTAGCATAGATGGCATTTTGTATCATCAACAAGTTTCAAACATGAATGATGAAAAGAAAAATTGTTTCCATAGTATTGTATTACTGTGTACAGTATGTTGGAATTTGTATCAGATAGAGAATTTTTGGACAGCATTAATTTTTTGTTTTCATTTGAAAAAAAAAAAACTATTGTTCAATCTTATTAATTGCTTTAACCCTTGCTGGATGGCTGCTGAGTTTTGCAGAAGTTACTGCTGATACGAAAAGTGCTGCTGCACGAATTATGCTGTAGAACAGCAGATTTTCAACGCTAAGCCTAATTTAGATGAAAGTCTTTAAAATCATGTTGCATTCAATAATGAATTGACTTCATTTTATTTTCACCTGTCTTCCGATCTGTACGCTAGGGTGGGTCATTTTTCACTTTTTAAATTTGAAATCGACTGTGGTGGGAAAAGCTGTATATTGACATCAAACGTCTGAATTTTTTTTTAAAAATTAAAATATATAAAGACCCTTCCCTAGACCGATGAAGTTTCACCAAATATGTAGAATTCAATGTTTTTTTTATTTTTTAATTTTTTATGTATCGAATTTTTTAACCCCCTGTAGTGGAAATAATTGAAAGACCCTTCATTTGTGAAAAAACTTTTTTTAATATCATATCATATATAAAGCCTCCGCCAGGCTTTTGAAATTTGTATAATTTGATATTTTTTTATAAAGCAACTCTTTCTGTACCATTTTCTCTCTTCAATTTTGTTCACTTTAGTTTAGTTAATATTACTGATCGATATTACAGTAACAGGCTTTTCCTCAAGCCTTTAAAGAAGGACGCACCGCCCAGCTCATTTTACTGACCGCCCATGTTAAAAAGAAATTGAGATCCCTCTTGATACTTTAGTTAACTTCCAATCAACACCGGTCAAGGTCAAACGCAAATTCTGATTTCACTTGCTTATTTGCTCTTGATGCACTGAGTACTGAATCATGCAAAAGTAAACTCTAAACTGCTGTTTCTTTAAGATCAGAGCTAGAGTATAATGTAAAAGTAACGAAAAAATGATAATGAAGAGACTCTATTATGGTTATTGATGAACATAATAAAATAGATAGTCAAAGGAAGAAAGTTCTCTTGGACTTGCAAAATAGTTTAGCAAAGAGTAAGATAGCTTTGCAGGCACTGTGTTTAGATGGAAGAAAGGACTGAACCTGAGCAATTGTTAAAGTGAAGGGCTTTTCACACAGAAGAATCAAAGAGAAACTATATACAGGGTTATTGCAATAGTCCCCCCCCATTGTAACCATTTCCTCAAATTCTGCACTGGGTATATGTTATCTTTCTTCCTCACATATGATCATTTGTTTTTTGATCATGGTAATCAGTAAGTTCTCTGGGTGACTGTAAAAACCATTCCTTTGAATTACAGAAACCTGAAGTAATTTCAACTCTTTGCTTGGATATCTTGAGTAATGTATAACTTCCCAAAGATGCTGTGCACTGGCTGTGCATAAAGGCTCAGTTTTATTGAGAAACCAAATTTTTGATTACAATTTTAGGATAATCCACAATAGTTTCTATTCCAATGATGTCTTTTCTGTACTAATATACAGACAAAGTACTGTATTTGCCGTTGTAAGCCACCCTGAGAAAGCTTTCTAGTTGATTTGGTGGACAATGTTTTTGACCGGACAATTTCCAGATGATATTGCTTGACAGGTTATACAAATATTTTTTATCAGTACTAAGTTTATCTACATCTCCTGTGGACAGATTAACAACGATTTTTTTAAACTTCATAATCGGTAGTTTATTTCAGATGAGTCCAGAATTTTCCCTATAGGACCACAATATGTAAAAAGGCCTGTAATGCTTCCATCTAGATACTGTACTAAATGAAGTAAAAGTTGCTCATATAGAATGGACATAGGAGCAACACTGCAAGGGTCTTCTTACATGCAATTCAAACAAGCGTATCACATCACCTTCAACACCAGTATTCAGGGCTGTTAAATCCGATCCAGTTGCGATGAATCTATGATGAATAACCAATTTGTTTTCAAATAATCTAAAATGCTAGACAACACTTCATTAGCTGTGCCATTTTCTGGTGATACATGATGAAGGAAATTGCTTTCTGGCTCTTGCAGTAATATTATATGTTTTTTCATTCTTTTGTGTGAAATGTCTCCTTCTTTAACAATTGCTCAGGTTCAGTCCTTTCTTCCATCTAAATGTAGTGCCTGCAAAGCTATCTTACTCTTTTCTAAACTATTTTGCAAATCCAGGAGAACTATTTTTTTGACTGTCTATTTTATTGCATTTAACAATAACCATATAGAGTCTGTGTTCATTATCATTTTTTTTTTTTGTTACTTTTACATTACACTCTAGCTCCGATCTTAAAGAAACAGCAGCTTAGAGTTTAGTTTTGCATGATTCAATACTCAGCTTGTGCATCCAAAGCATATGGGCGGGTGAAATTGGAATTTCCGTTTGACCTTGACTGGTGTCAATAGGAAGCTAACTAAAGAATCGAGAGGGATCTCATTTTCTTTTTAACCTGGGCACTCAGTAAAATCAGCTGGGCGGTGTGTCTTTCTTTAAAAGCTTGAGGAGAACCCTATTACTGCAATATCGATCAGTAATATTAACTAAACTAAAGTCACCAAAATCAAAGAGAGAAAATGGTACAGAAAGAGCCCACTGTATTAAAAAATAGCAAATTATACCAATTTCAAAAGCCTGGTGGGAGCTTTAAATATACTATGATATCAAACATTTTTTTTCCTCAAATGAAGGGTCTTACTGTTCAACTATTTCCACTACAGGCGGTTAGAAAATTTGATACTTAAAAAATAAATAAATAAACATTAAATTTTACATATTTGGTGCAACTTCATGTTTCTGGCAGGGAGGGTCTTAATATATTTTAATTTCAAAAAAAAATTTTTTTTACAGACATTTCATGTCAATACAAAACTTTTCCCACCACGGACGATTTCGATATTTTTTTTAAAGTGAAAAACAGCCCACCCTATTTTATGCCCATGTTCCTTCTACACCAATACTATGATGCATAGTACCACAGTTCTTCAGCCATCGTATTGCCTTTAAATTCCAACTTTCTAACACTCACATAGAACAAATGTCCCTCCCCCTAAAAAGTAAATAAAAATTAAAAACAGATGCCTCTGACAGCAAAACAGAGGGGAGTCAAGAGCAACAACAAACCTTTACATGTACATTTATTTATAATATTACCAAAACAGATATTCAGATTTCACTCTAAAACTAAAACATAAAAAGGAAGTATTTCTGATGGTCTGTGGTAAAACAAAAACACATAAGAATCAATCAAGACTGTTAATGGAAATCAGTATCATCTTTTATTGAAAATACAAATTGTTCCACTTAAAAACGCGTATGTGTAGCAGCCATTTTCTGTCGCAAAATGACTCTCTTCACATGTATGCATTAACCATCCTTTACAACAAATTTCCGGTGAACATGTATAAGCAGCACCTGTCTAGAAAGGGTTAAGAAGCTTATGATGAACATGCTTTGTCACAATATTATGTGTGAATGATGGTTTCAACATATCAAAAGTGGCGATTTTGACATTAGTCATGGGACAGGGAAAGCTGCCGAAGGGTACAAAACCAAGAACATTGTTCAATTTAAACTGTTTGCTGCTCAAAAATCTATTAGAATATCAGAAATAGCAACACAAGGTCATTTTTCTCCATGACAATGTTCCATCACAGAGCAAAACCAGTTCGTGAAACATTGGAAGAACACACTGGAGCTACCCAATGCAGCTTACACATCAGATTTAGCTTCTCCAGTTGTCACTAATTTGCATCAATGGATCACATACTTGCTGAGCAGTACTTAGGTTCATACAGTGATTTGAAAAATATGGCTCAATGAAGGGTTCTCAACAAAAGGGGAAGATTTTTACAAGCGTGATATCCACAAACTGCCCAAAAGATAAGGAAAATATATAACTAGCAATGGATCATACTTTGAATGAACTTTTTTTTTTTTTTTTTTTTTTTTTTTTTTTTTTGTCATTCTTCTAAATTTACTGTGAAAAAATCTGGATTTCATACTTGAACACTTGATATTTGTGTGTGTCCGTGTATATATATATATATATATATATATATATATATATATATATATATATATATATATATATATATATAGAGAGAGAGAGAGAGAGAGAGAGAGAGAGAGAGAGAGAGAGAGAGAGATACTTACATGCACATATACACATCTTCAGAATAGAATCATATGGCAAAAGTTTTGAATATTAAAGACTACATGGCATGTGTAGGGTAGGTTAGAGGTAATTATGACAATAGTATAATTATATATGACCAATGGAATTTTTAAAAAATCTGTAAATGATGAAGTTTCATCAAAACATTAGGCATAAAACTTATAATGTATAGTAATTTTCATGATGGGCATATTTCATCATTAATTTCAAGTATTTTTAGGACAGTAACAATTTTAAAACTAACAGCACATGAAAAAATTTAATAAATGGATTAACTGTCCAGTGTTGAAAGTCATTTGGAGGAAAAGGAAAATTTTTTGGTAATCTAATTCATAGTAAAAAGTATGTAATCTATTTAAGAGCTTCTGATGTGTGTTTATATTTTCTAACATAGTTAAGTATTTTTTAATTGATCATCATAATTACCCCACTGTTTTTGAAAATGTGGGGTAATTAAGTGGGCCCTAACACCTAATGCACTCATGTAAGGCTGGGCTTTGCAGCTAGTATCTAATAAAACTATTTAATTACTTTATTTTGAAATTTAATTTATAATATTATGCTTTCTTTGTGCTCTTTTCAGGATTATAAAACTTATTTAGACTTTGTCCTTGCCTTAGAAAACCGCAAAGAACCACAGTCCTTACAATATTTCTTTAGACTTCTTGATATACAACAAAGAAATTATTTGACTGTTTTTGAATTCAAATATTTTTTCAGGGTGAGTATAGTGATAATTTTAATATTAATAAGACAATACCTACCGTAGGTTATGTACTATTATTATTTAATATGTTTAATATTTAAGTGTTTCTATGAAGTTGATAAAACATATTGCTCAAAACAGATATTTAAGGTAACTAAGTCAGACATGTTATGTACTTATGGGTCTATAAATTTATTGAAACTGGCCATCAATAACTCTTTTATTCCTTCCAAATGACTAGATTAATAAAATTAATAGCATTACGCTGTAATAAGAAATTGGTTTTTCTTTTTCCTGTTCTTTAAATCTTCCACTTTTGCTTATTAAACAGTTTCTGTTATGATTTTTCTGAATTTGCATCGTTTCACAGAAGCCTATTACATTTTTACTAAAAGTTATACTGTGTATCTAATTAATCTATTTTATGTTGCTGTGATTAGGTATTGCATGAAAGAAACATTTTCTCTTTTGGTATTGAACTTTTACTTTTCTTTCTCAAGTAAGGCAGCTTGCATGTTTGAATTAGTCATGAAAGTGCTACAGGACAAACAGTGGCCCGATTAACCTCTGAAACTCAGCCTCATTTCGGCACCCCCTCCCCTTTTGTTTTTGAAAAGTAATGTTTTAATGATTTCCTTTGATAAAAATATTTTATTCACTAATCTGAAATTTTCCTTTGATTAAAATATTTTCTTCATTAATCTTCATAATAGTTAGTTCATTGTAATGAGATTTTACAGTATGTTTTAAATTACTTTAAAAAGTAAACTAAAAACATTACCTTACTGGGACATTGAACTTTATTTATGTATTCGTATTTTTCATTAGACATTTCTTTTTTCAGGAATTCTTTGTTTGTTTAGATGAAAACAAAAATCCCTGCATGACAGTTCAAAATTAATTTAGACATTTGGAAGATGTTTAAGACTATGTTAGAGGATGTTAGAAGGCACAAAACACTTCCCCCCCAAAATTCTACCTGTTTGTGCCGACCAAATGTTCCCCCATTATAGAAAATCTCTCTCAACTGGAGCAGATATTCCCAAAGAGATCGCGAACTGAAACAAGTTAGATTAAGAAGTCTTGATACTTCATGTTGCCACATGAAGTATCAAGATTTCTGAAAAACCTTAAAAGCAGCTTTCCACTTCTCTTTATTAAAAATCTTCAAAATAACTTAAAAGATCATTTAAAAACAAAATTTAGAATTTTCATCGGTGTTTTTCAGGCATTTTTGGGCCCCCTTCAAATTTTGAGGGGAAGCTCAAGCTTCCAGAGCCTTTTCAATATCAGCCCCCGAGGACAAATGACACATTATTAACAAAATATATTTGGTTATTATTACTTTAATAATTCAGGGATACTGCCTTTCTGATAAACTGCACCCCACCACCACCACTACTTTTTTTTTGGTTTTATTTTTTATCTATCTGCATATTTTACAGAATTCTAAAAAGTTCTGTAATATTTTCCTCTTTTTGAAAAATAAAGCTATGATGTTTCAAGGATGCTTCTCAAAATTTGTATCATACTTTCAACATTTACAGATTTTTTTCCCCTTGGTTAAGGTAAAAAATGTAAAATGCTTACATAGCTGCCAAGTGCTCTAATACCATTGGAGTTTCTCCAATATTTTTAATTTGCTCCAAAATCTGATAATTAATGAAAAACTCTGATTTTTTGGTCTTCAAAATTTATTAGAGGCAGGGAGAAATTTTTAATCTTTCTTCATCTTTCTTGTAAATGACTATCTTTTACAGAGCATTCCTTTATTGCACTCTTAAAACCTAATGATTAAAAATTAACCCTTATTGTACAGTTTTATTTATTTATTATTAATTAAATGTTTAAATTCACGTATGATTTTCTGCAAGTTGCAATTGATTTGTAAGGTCAAATTCAAATCTACTTGTAAGATCTACATTTGAAATGTGTTGGCAAAATATTTATTAATGAAAATGATAACATGGCTGCCATTGCAGACGGTCATGTTATAACATGCGGTTTCACTAGTTTAAAATAGTTGTTTTAGTTCTACTGCAGTATTGTGTACGATTATTGTTCTAGTTACTACTGCAGTATAGTGTATAATTATCACTCCATTTATAAAATAACTTGTTTTTTGTAAAAAAGTTACAATTTCCCTAAAATATGGAAACTAATGTTAGATTTTTTTTTTATAAAAAAGTTGTACCCCCTTCCCCCATTTTCCCTGCTATGCTTATGGGGCCATATGTGGATGCTCCTATATTTTACAATTGGAGGTTTACAGCTCTGTTAAAAGCACTTTTGAGGACTCTTCATTCCACCTCCACATTGTTATCCTGCCTTGCCAGTGTCTCACTGTTTAAAAGTTAGCTCTCTCCTTCATCCAAGTGGGTGGGTATAGTAAATGAGTTATCCACTTGTACATGGATGAAGGATGGACTAACTTTTTAACAGAGTGAGGCTGCAACACGACTAAAGATTGTGGTGACATGAAGATCCTTCAAAAGTACTTTTAGTGATTTTAATGTTAATTTTATATTCTGAACCTTATTCTTACCATATTTTTAATGTAACTAAATATTTCTGTTTTTCTACAAAGAAAGGAAGTGAAGAAAGCATTAAGTTTAAGGAAAATCTTCATACATTAATTCTGTTGTATTTTCTAAGAGGTATTAGAAATGCATAGTTATTTGGTACCACCACATTATATCTTTTCTAAACATGTCTTGCTGTATTTTTGCCAATGTACTCTGGATTAAGCTAGAGGAAACAAGTTTTGCGGTCCAACGAATGCTAAAAGAGTAAAGAATAAAGAAATCCCTAAAAATAATAGCAATGCAATCTTCTATACAAAGTCTTTGTTTTTATAGACACTGAATGCTTTTATCTCCTGCTTCAGAAGGTGATTAAAAAGCTTAGTAACCCACGATGCCCTTTAAGAAACATCCATTATGGAGGCATTTGGGTTGAGCTATTTGATTAGTCCCCTTTAAACCAATAGCAATGACATTTATCTTCCATTACAATAGATGATGTTGTGTTTTCAAGTTAATCCATTTGTGCCCAGACTGTTTGCATGACTTTCTCTAATCTTTACTAATGCCAGCAATAGTAGCTAGATTTCTGAGATCATCTTCATGAGCAAATGATCATTTCTTTAAAAAAATTATCTACAAAAAGTGAAAAATTTATACCTCACATGGTTATGTTGAAGTACTTTGTGGAATTGAGATTTAATACCTATAAATAAAGGCTTGGAAAACTATATTTTTATTAAAACCCAATAAAACAACTATGCAAGACATTTTTATCCACATTTCTTGACCATTCTCTCATACTCAAGTGATCTCAGCAGTACTCTGCGAGAAATGCCAATAGTGCATTCCATCCATTGACTGTTTTGAAAAAAAGAAAAGAAAATAGTTTTATGATTATTGCAATCATATATAATCAGCAACTAGAAATTCTATGAAGATTTACAGCGAAAAAATAGTTTTCCCTAAAAGAAATGTTTAATATTTTCTAGGCAATTCAAGAACAAATGAAAGCTCATGGACAGGAGCCTGTTCTATTTGAAGATGTGAAAGATGAAATTTTTGATATGATAAAACCAGAAGATCCTCTTCATGTGACTTTAAAAGATTTGGTTTTATGGTGAATAAATATTTGATTTTAATTTCTTGATTGAAAAGTCTTTTGATGTACAATATAAAAAAGAATTATCTAGATGCTTGGAATTTTTTCAAATTCCTAAAAATATTTTTTGTAACTTGTTTTCGGATTTCGACCATGTTAAAGAGCATTCTTGACCCCATACTTTCCAGTGATGTTTCAAGAACAAGTGCATTTTAGAGATTGGTATGTGGTTAAGGTTGGTATTTGGTTAAAGCAAAGCTGCACAAGGGCTGGCTGTCTAAGGGAGGATACCTAGGTCAGAGGACTTTTAAGGATAGACAGAATTGAATAAGAAACAAGTTCTTTTAAAATGCCTTGTATTACTAACAGCTGGGAATGATTTGTAATTATTTATAATTTTACTAATAACATTGATCTACAGTGGTTCGCCAACAACAACCAAATTATTATTTTTATAATTAATTCATATTTAAATAACTGCAAGTAAAAAAGTCCCACCACGTCTCATTTTTGTATAACAAAAAATGGAATCTTCCACTATTTTTCATGATTTTCGCTCCAAATGCCCGCGCCAACCCTTACTGGCAATCCTGCAACCCCGCCTTATCTAGTTATTTCCGGCTTCCCAGAATAGAAAAATTCTTTGTTAAGTGTTGTTGTGTGATTTATAATAGTTCATATCGAAAATGGCAAGATCTCAGTGTAGATGTTGCAAAACTATCTACACCGAGCCTGATAGATTTTGTTACCTTTCTGGAAGTTTTATATTGAAATCACAAGGCAGACATTTATCACAAGAAGTGAAAAAAGCTTATTATCTTATTTCGGATGCAAATTTGGTGACCAAGATAAAAGTTGGGCTCCTCACGTGTGCTGTAAAAGTTGTAATGTGGCTCTTGTTCAGTGGATGAAAGGCAACAGAAGCTCTATGCCATTTGCTGTTGCTATGGTGTGGCGGGAACCTTCAAATAATTTTGATGACTGTTACTTCTGTCTAGTGAACACAGGATATTCAAATACATAAAATTGAATATCCTAATATACCATCTACACTCCAACCTGTTCCTCATGGCAAAGGATTACTGATACCAACTCCACCATTGAATTGAAAAGATATTGACATTCATGACATGAGTGACACTGAAGACGCATCCAAAACAGATATAGCTGAAGACAATTTTGATCCTAAATTTAGACCTGAGACTTCGAGCGAACCCCATTTTATTTGTCAAAATGAGCTCAATGATTTAGTGCGGCCTATCGAAACAAAAGGCAGAACTTCTCAGTTCCAGACTACAAGAGTGGAATCTGTTGGCAAGTGGAACGAGTATTAAAGAAATGTGCTTTACTTAAAGTTTTATAGAATGGAAGGTTCAGTTTGTGTTTGTTTTGGATAACTGTGCAACAGAACATTTTTTCAGCCTGGAACTAGCAATATTAAGTACATCTATACTTAACTAGCCATATTAAGTATAGTTAAGTAGTATATATTAAGTATTGAATCGGAAAAAGTTCTTTTTCCTCCGCTTCACATTAAATTAGGACCTGAAAAATTTCATGAAGGCTATGGACAAAGAAGGTGAGGGATTTAAATATTTAAGACTTTTTCCACAATTAAGAGAAGCTAAGATTAAAGAAGGCATTTTTATTGGACCTCAAATCAGAAAAGTAATTTGCGACTCTGCTTTTGAAGAAAAGCTAAATCAAAAGGAATTAGCGGCTTGGAAATCGTTCCGGTATGAACTTTTGAAAAATTTTGATTGGAAATAAGTTAGACAATTCAGAAAATATTTCACAGATATTTTCAATGAAGTCTGTTTTTAGGGTCTTTTCAAGACTAATCTTTTCCCAAACAACTTTGGATGTTTTTCTCTTTTAACTTTCATTTTGAACTCTATCCTTTTGAAGTTGAAAGTAATTCAGAATCAAATCTGCCTTCATCAGGTATTTCATTGTCATCTATTTTTGTGGATACTTCAATCTGACCATAAATATTTGCTGGCAGAACAGCATCAAATATGTCCTCATTAATGTCTTCTTCGTCAGTCAAACATCCACTTTCATCTGGAGGCAGTTGACATATATCTATACATTCATCAGAATCATCTGATAAATAAAAATAATATAGAGTTTCCTCTACAGTAGGAAACAGCTTTGAGTGAGACATCTAATCAGTGTAACGTATCCTTACTAACTGAAGAAATTTGCAGATAAGTGGAAAAGGAAAAAAAATATATGATTTTCCAGTATGCATTTTCTATCTAAGCCATAAACTACCTCTAACTATAAACCAACACATGTGTTTTCAGCGGCGGCTGCACACAGTCGTAGCAATTGGGGGTGGATGTGTAATCATAAACATCTTTTATCGACAGTCAAAGTTCTTCTATGTGAAACATTTTCATCAAAGCCACAACACACTGTAGTCAAAAGAAATTTATCTTGTTAAAAAACTGCCGGTAATTGAAAAAACAAAAAACGGGAATCTATGGTAAATCAATAGATTCCCATTTTTTGCAATTATAAAACTTGAATTTTTTGTGTTTTTGTTCAAATAAAGCATGACGTTCTTACACAACTTTTGCAAAGTGTAGTAGATTTTATTAAACACCCGTTTAAATGAAAAAATTATGGCATTTTAAAATACAAATTCCACCTCACTTTTGAATATTCAACACATAAGAGTAAAATCATTGACAATTCATACTTGCCAATTTGTATACTTTCAGTTTAAAGTCTACACTTTTCACTGATTTTTACAATTTTACACGAAACTCCAAATTTTTTTTTACAATTTAATACAAAACTCCCTTTTTTATCCTTTTTAATGAACTTTGAAGCTCTTTTTATTTTAGTGGGTCGGGATTTTATATTTTGTTTTAAAAATACTCTCTTAAAATTTATCATTCATGAAATTTTTCCACGGTTTTGTTTATTTTAAGATTACTTAATTGCCGGCTCCCCCCACGCCTTCAAAGAATCGACTAAATGAGCTTTTGTTCATTGAAATTCTGGTAGGAAAAATTTTGTTGAGTATGCACCAGCTTCCCGATTTCAACCTTTTCCCATCCATCTTGAGAACTAATATTTTCCCTTTAGCATATTTTTATTTGAACCTCCAATACCACATAAATCATTTTTCAATCACTTTTAAAAATGTAAAATAGTAAAGAAAAAACTTCATTGAAGATGGCAAGTTCAAATGTGAATGAAAATGATACAATTTTTTATTATTATTACTTCCAATGGAACAGACAAAAAGACAAATACAGCAAAGAATAGAAATATAAAAATACAGAGAACTTCTGTATCAAATAGTCTATGTATCCAGAAGACCCCTAGCCTCCCAATATTGGTCCACAAGAGAGCGTTTGGATAAAGCTTGGCAGTGGGTGAAGTGGTCCCCGGCCATGACCCTTCCAAGATCACAGAGACCGCAGATAGCACTTAGAACTATATTGAGACGGAACAAGTGTCCAAGAAGACAATTGTGGCCAGTGGTGAGTCTAAACTCTGCCACCATTTTGTGTCTAGGGCCATTTAGAGACAGCAAATATTTTGTCTTTCTATGACTTATGAATAGTTCTGAGATAGAGGTCCCGTCTGAAATTTTCGGACATCATATTTTTTATTAATCGCTTAACAGTTCGAACACTGGAGGATATAGTTTGCAGAATCAAGGCACCCTTTTTGGACAGTGAATCGGTAATTTTGTTGCCATGGATACCACAGTGCCCAGGGATCCACTGAAAGACAATGTCTTTCCAGCTGTCCGATAGGCACTGCAACATTCTCCGGCATTCCAGGACTACAGAGGATAAAGAAATTATACAAATGATACAAAATAATAGTAGTAATCATGAAATTGAAACAAGGGATGTTTTGTAGGAAAAAAAAGTATTTGTGAAAGCTAACAACTAGGCATATGTTTGGGATTTTCTTTTCTTAATTCCTTTTCAGGTGTAATTTTACAGTTCTTTATTATGCATAACAGATTTGCTTTTTTCCTTCTCTAATGTGTTTAAGATCATTGAAATTTTGTATCCAGTATGAATGTTTCTTTTAGAGAAAAGTAACTAAATTTTAATTTTTTTTTTAAAGAAATATATATTAATTGCATGTTATGTGAATTTTAATATTTTGTACTATTTAAACTATGCAAATGGATAAAACTCAAGAGTTTATTTAATGAAAAACATTAAAATGCTGTTCGTATGCTATTTAGTGAAATCTATTTAAAATTTCATTCATACATTATTTAGCAGAACTCATCAGAAATGATTTCTGCCTAATAGTTGTATATTGAGCTGCCAATAGCTCAATATGTCAGTTGCATATAATTTTGCACCTTTTTGAATTTCAAAAGTTGGCAAGTATGAATCTTCAAAACATGAGAAAATTATATCAGTTACACACACACACACCCCCTCCAAAAAAATCCTAAAAAAAGGATATTTATGTTTATTAAAATTGTTGTACACAAAAGTAATGTTTTCTCTTCTGTTATTTCCCTTTAAATGTGGGTCAGTTTTGAAATTCGTAAGAAAAAATACCGTAATTTCCGGCTAATAATCCGCAGCGATAGATAATCCACAGGTGCTTTTTTTTCAAGCAGAAGAAAAATATTTTAGATAAACTGCAGCGGTGGATTATCCGCAGATATTATGGCGATAGTTTGGCTGAAATTGGTGATTATTTTCTATGTATAGTAAAACCACAGTATTAACCCATTTCCTGCTGCTTTAACTTTTTATTAATTTTTTTGCTCTACAATGATAAATTACGATAATTTGGTCCTATTATTGACAAAATTGTAAAGAAAAAAAATTGGCTTTATTAGTTCAATAATTATAAAACGGTGCGAAAACGCACCATCCGCAGAAACCATTCAAAAAGTAGACACAAGCAGATATTCATAATAGAGCAAAACCAAAGTATCAGTTACATGAATTTATTCCAAGATCAGTAAAAAATAATGAAAATTCAGATTTAAATTATTTATGAAATGTTTCAAAGCACTTAGCATGTACAGGTACATTGCATTTTTTGTTGTAACAAAAGCAATTTTGTTTGTAAGTGTCACAGTATGGCTATGGCATAAAGTAATTAAAAAACTTTGTAAAAAACACACATAAGAAGTAAAAGGAAAAAGGATACGCGTTTCGTTCAAAAATTGTTTTGAACTTCTTCAGTCCAAGTTCTTCGACGTAAAGCTCTTCGACGGTGTTCTTTACGTCGAAGAGCTTGGACTGAAGAAGTTCAAAACAATTTTTGAACGAAACGCGTATCCTTTTTCCTTTTACTTCTTATGTGTGTTTTTTACAAAGTTTTTTAATTACTTTATCATTTAACACCAGTATTTTGAGTGTTTTTTCAATGGCTATGGCATAGTTTGCATCTTCGGCGAGACTTTGAAGGATTTCGTACTATTATGTGTCCAACTTTATTCTTAGTAACACTTTTCAAAATCTGTTCTTAAAATGTCGATGGGTGCCCAGTGTGGCTAATTGAAGGTTGAGAATTTTGTTCAGTATTTGTATGTATAGGCGTTTGTAGAAGAGATGTTGCTAGAATTCTTTGGAACTCTAATAAAACTCATATCCATCTGATTCGTTTTTTGGTATAATTTCCAAGCATTCACTTTGGCCACTTCTAGAAAATTGACAAATAGGTGCCACCACTATTTTTTCCCTTTTACTTGTGTTCTGTACATGGATATAAAATTATCTAATAAATCAACACCCACATATATTGACAGCAAATATTGAATAAGTAATCAATGCAGCCAATACTCATAAAAATTTACGCTTAATATTTACAAGTAATTAAAAATAAAGAAACTAAAAATTAAAATCATCTGAATCTGGAAAATCCAAAAGTAAATCATCATTCAATTCCAAGGAATTATCAGAATCATCGTTCAATTCAGTGGTTGATTCAAAATTTTCTTTGTAATATTTTGTTGCTCAGTATCACTGAAAGGATTGCACCTGATGTTCTGCTGACCACTTTAACATCGTCTTTCAGATGAGCCTTCATGGAATCCAAAATCAATAGTGCACAAGGTTTAAATAGAGAAAACTTCCTTATTTCCCAAACCGAATCGAGCCAGGAGATCATAATGTCCTGGTTCATCCACCCTTTCTCATTGCATCTTATTTCTATTCCAGGAGGAAAATTTTCTTTAGGAATGGTTTTTCGTTTGAAGACAACCATCGGGGGTAATTTTTCTTCACTTGCAGAACAGGTTAATACTACAGTAAACGAATTTTTTTCATTTCCAGTAGTATTTATTGCAACGGAAAAAGTCCCAGCAGTGTCGACAGTTCTGTTTGGGAGAGAATCAAAGCACACGAGAACTTCATCCATGTTAAATATTTCTGCAGAAGTAAACTTTTTTTCAGCTATTACTTTTTTTTGGTGTAAAGTAAAAACTCATCTTTTTTCCTCTCTCAGTCAGTCGGCAGTTTCTGTCCAACAGTACTGTGATTCCATACAAAAAGGTGTTTTCTCTTCATGAACCGGTAGCACCACGGGGGGCCACCATCGAAACCACTAATCTGCATTTCTTCAGTAATTAATTTAGCCTTAATTCTTATTTTAACTGTAGAATCGCTGGATTACAGAAGAAAGAAGTAAAGAATTCCCTTTACTTCTTTCTTCTGTAATTCAGTGATGTAACACATCTTCTAATTCAGGCCAGTTTGGCTGGCTGAACCGATAACTTTTACATTTTTTGTTCCTCACATTTTCTAACTTCTCTTTAGATTTTCTCCATAAGCGAATGTTGAATTCGTCGACTTGAAATAGTCGTCCAGCCTCCTTATTTCCAAATACTTCTGCTTTACTGATTATTTTCAGTTTAAAATCAGCTGAATAGCTAATGTGTTTTTTCGACATTTCTACAACTTTCGTATGAATCTTTTCAGCATTGATCTTCACTTGCCTCAATATAAAGTAGTGACAGGGGTGTAGTGGGGCCGGAACGCACCGGAATGACATTCCGGTACTTTTCTGCTAGTCGGAACGGCGTTCCAGAATTCAAATGAGATTAATATTATTATTTACAAACTTATTTTCTGAAAAAAGAAAAAAAATATTCTCGTTTAGTCTGTGCTTGCACTAGGAAATCTTATCTGTTTTCATTCTATGGATACCGTAGTAGTTGAAATCATCCCAGTGAACTGATAGCGGAGTCTGCTCGACTAGGAATTCAATCCCCAGTCCTGTCCAATTAATTAAAAACCTGAAAGCGCATTATTGAAATCAGTGGTAAAATTTCAATACTAATTGATGCATCGACTACTCAGGGCAGCAAAACTACTTCCATTATGTATTTTAAATGTGAGATGGACAATCATGTGATTTTAAACCAATTTTCACCTTCTTGCATATAATTGAACTTCTGAGATTATAACAGAAGGTTAAAAATACTTATTTCATGATAAATATCTCGGAGAAAATTTCGCCGGATTTGTTAGTGATGGAGCAAGTATACCAGGGTGTTGAGCAGAGTTTGTTTCAGAAATTTCCACGGTAGTTTGGCATTGCTTAAATCATCATCTGAAGCTTGAAGCTGGAGAAGCAATCAGCCAAGTCCATGGAGTCAGACATTTTCAAATATTAATGGAAAAACTTTAATCTTTGTACGGTTGATCTCCTAAGAATCAAGTAGAGATTCCAGGGCCTGATTACCGAAAAGGCTCGGGAATCCTTGAGCTTCCCCTCTGAATTTGAAAAGGAGGGGGGGGGGGCAAAAATGCCTGAAAAACTGCAATAAAAATTCAAAATTTTGTTTATATATGATCTTTTAATTGTAAAGATTTTTGTTGAAGAGAGGTGGAAAGCTATTTTTAAGGTTTTTCAGAAGCTGATACTTCATGTCGTAACATTTCTAAATTGGTTCTGTTTGGAATGTTTTTGCCTGGGACATCTGCTCTAGTTGAGAGATTTTTTTCTATTATGGGAACATTTCGTTGGCAGAAAGGGTTAGTCTTTCAGTATATAATGTTTAACATCTAAATATCAAAATTAAATCTGACTTCATGTTATGACTTTTATAATGTCATGAAAACAAATAATTTCTGAAAAAAAAATGTCTAATTAAAAATATGTCTAAATAAATAAAGTTTAAAACTCCAGTAAGGTAATGTTTTTATTTATTTTTAAAGTAATTTCAAAAATACTGTATAATCTCGTTGCAATGAACTAAACTATTATGAATATTAATGAATAAAATAATTTTATCTAAGGAAAATTTCAGATAAATGAATAAAAATACTTATATCAAAGGAAATCATTACAGTACAACTAATTACAGTATAGAACCTGTTATCCGGAATGGTTGGGACCGGGTGTATTCTGGATAATTTAATTTTCTGGATAACTGGTTAGGGATTAATATGACATCTACTGATTTGATTGGTAGCATAAATGTTACTCTCTTGATTAGAATTAAAAGTAAATAGTTAATATACTAGAAAAATAATATAAAAAAAAACTCTTAATATGATCAAGATAAATAATAATCATTTAGAGAGGTAGTAGTAAGTATATGATAACTGCTTGAAAACAGTCACACACTAAAAAAATAAATAAAATGCCTTACCAGATTGCTTACTTTATAAATTCTAGCTGTAGTACTCAAAAAAAAAAAATAATAATATATATATAAGAAATTAAAAAAAAAACTCATTTTTTGCTTTTCT
This sequence comes from Cheiracanthium punctorium, assembly GCA_038373885.1. Lineage (NCBI taxonomy): Eukaryota > Metazoa > Arthropoda > Arachnida > Araneae > Cheiracanthiidae > Cheiracanthium > Cheiracanthium punctorium. The sequence goes on from JAWZYV010014119.1 coordinate 995,362, forward strand.
TTCGGAAAAAATAGGAATTTAATTGATTGAAAAATGATTCTGGATAACTGGTTTTCCGATAAGAGGTTCCATACTGTAAATCAATGGAATTTCATTTTAACGAAGAAAATATTTAAATATTTTTATCAAAGAAAATCATTAAAACTTTACTTTTCCCAAACAAAAAGAGGAGGGGTGGGTACGAAACAAGACTGAGCTTCCCTTCAATTCAGAGGTTAATCGGACACTGATTCAAGCATCTGCAGCTAGCCTCGAAACGGAAAATCAAATGAGTTTGAAAAGTAAGATGGATTGCCAATTCTCTCCGAATTGTTTCTGCAATCTCTCTCTGTCAAAGTAAAACTATACAGTTTTTATTTTTTTATTTTTTTTTATTAGTTCAAATCGACTAGTTGAGACCAAAACTGGACAAATAGAACCATATATTTTCCGAGGTGTACTCAAGCTCATCACATCAAAACAATTTCCAACAGATATGGTGCTCGTGCATGACTTTTTTTTTTTACTTTTTATTCTCTCTGAGTCTTTGAAGAAAAGAAACATCACCATCGTGTATGCAATTAAGAAAATAAGTCGAACCACTAGATTCTTAGAATTAATGTCGACAATAAAGGGAGCACATGTTAAACGCAGAGGTAGCAATGCAGGAAATGAAATTTGGAACTGTACACCTGACCAGTCAGTGGAGGTTGCAGGGGAGGAGCTAGGGGTGTTTTAGCCTCCCCGATACATTGTTAAAGGGCAACAATCTGCTTTATTATACACTTTGGATAGGTAAAATGAAATTTTTTTTATAAATTATCTCCTCCCAAAAATATCTACCTTGGTTTAGACTAAAATTTTGTTTGAGTCAATTAAGCTTTTTTCAAAATTATACACAGCCTCCTATATTGGTTCCTGACAAAAAAGGCAGAAACGTTTTTATGTCAGGTTGTCTTCTGAACTCCCAATACCCCCCCCTTCTTCCCCCCATGAAGTCGTGCACTCCAGGAAAAAAATTTTTAGCGCTACAACACTGAGTAATGATGCCAATATTTTTGACAAAATTTCTCCATTTCACACACTATTCATATAGAGCAGACAGACCAATCAGAAGTTGTTTCTGGAAGCATATGACATATGACCCTCAAAGGTCCCTGTTTTCCCCATTTTCTAGAAATCTTCTGAACGACTGCAGTGCCATCTAGTGTCATGTAATTGATTAACAGACTTAAATCTTTTTCAGGGTCTAAATCTACTGGAAAAAAAGAAATGAACTTTTTTTTTTTTTTTTTTTTTTTTTTATAAAGGAAGTTTTTTATTGTAAAATCTGAAGGCTTCAGTAAAAATTTCAGTAGATAGTATGCAGCGATGCATATATATAAGCCAGATGCATATTATATAAGCCGATGCATATAATATAAGCCAGAAATTACGGTAATAATTTCAGATTTTCAGTTCATATTTTCTGAAAAAGGAAAGAATAAAAAAAAAACTGACTGTGCTCTTTAGAAACACATTTGCTTGAAGTATTAACTGCATATGTATTGATTAAAATACTATTTGATAATTTCATTAATATGAGATTCATGAAAACTTATTTTGTGTTGTACAATTAAAAGTGAAAAATAACAATCAGATATTGTATGGTGAAAAATATAAAACTGTTGCTCCCACGCTGGTTTTTTTTTTTTTTTTTTTTTTTGTATATATATATGGATTTTTCATGAGACAGAATTCTAGAAGAGGCTCCGATCAGCTAAAACCAGACAGAAAAGTTTGCTTTGGGCATATGGAATGCAATCCTGCTTTTGCGGGATTAGAATATCATGGCTATAATTTTCATATTTATGTAAGGTATTGTTTTAATTATGAATTAAGATAAAGTATTAAACCTGATAGTGCTTATAAACTTACTTTTTCCTACTTTTCTCTTTTAAAATTAATTTTTATGTGAATGAAATGTCAATCCCGCACGAGATTGCGGGATCCCGCAGGATTGACATTTCATTCAAATAAAAATTAATTTTAATAGAGAAAAGTGGGAAAAAGTAAGTTTGTAAGCACTATCAGGTTTAATACTTTATCTTAATTCATAATTAAAACAATACCTTACAAAATATGAAAATTATAGCCATGATATTGTAATCCCGTAAAAGCGGGATTGCATTCCCTATTTGGGCATCTCCTAAAACGTGCTTATTGGCAGATAGATGTATTTGGTGCTTTTGTATTACTCTTATCTTGTTTTTACTTTTTTTTTCCTACAACTACAGCTTTATTACTTACTTATTAGCAATTTACTAAAGCAAATTTATATTTTGTTCAAAATTGGTGTTAAAATTTTTATTTGAAATCACTTTTATATGACTATTTAACATTCAAAAGAACTGTACTTATTACTTTCAAAGCCACCCAGGTAGTGTAGTGGCTTAAGAACCATTCTATTACACCTTGGATCCAGGCTCGATTCCCAGCTTGGGTGTTAAATTGTCCGTCCCTTCTAGAAGTAATTCTGGCCACCCATTGAGTCCCCCTATAATAAAAGGGCTTGTGGTTTGGGCCTTAGTAGTGACAAAGGCTTGTGTCCAGAGTCCGCCTATTGGGAAAAAAAAAATAATAATAACTTTCAAACCATGAATTGCATGTAAAGTTAGAATTTTAGCTTTTTGCTCATATGGCATTCGAAAGGTTGGTTTTAATGTGTAGTAAAGTTTGAAACACACATATTTTCTTTTTCTGCCTGAAAGGATGATTATTTTTCTTCAGTAGGCGTAAGGGTTTTTTGAAAAATGTGGTGATCATTTTTATATGAGAGTCCTTGAAAAATTTAGAGATAAGCTTTGAAATCCTTGAAATATGCTTGCATTTTTACTAACAATTTTGGTGGAAACTCTGTTTCGGTTTTTGTAAAATCCTTTTCTTTTCAAAGCTACAATTAATCATTCATCAAATATTATAATCTGTTTTTTAATCGTACTATAAAAATAAATGCACTATATGCTCTGTTATGCATGAAGTTTTTTAACTTATCATTTTATTCATTCCTTCTTGAATGAAGCTAAATGACATATGTTTATTTCTTAACCACAAAATCATGCTACTATTTTGGCAACTAAAATTTTAAAAATGGCTTCTAAACTGGCAATTTTTTTACGTCCGTGAGGCTACTAAAGATACTATTTTCGCCTCCTGACATTGGTAGACACCCTGTGTATATACATTCATATCTTACCCTAAAAAAAAAAATGTAGTGTTTATCAAAATAAATTGTGTCAAAATGATTTTAAATAATTAAAACTTTTTGATGAAAAGTAGCTTTACTAGAATATGAAATGAAACTGTAAATATGCCGCCTGCCCTCCCCTCTCCCCCCAAAAAATACACTTTTTATTTGGGTGATGTATTGCTTTAATGGTAATTGAAATATTACATGTTCATACTTGTCAACTTCATAGAAGTGTATATATAATAAAATATATGTATTTTGGCATTAATTTACTAATGTACAGATATGATGAGTAATTTTACGGATTGCTCAGCAATTTTCGAAGTTCTCAATTTCTAACAATTTAATCGTTATCCATCCATCTAGAGAATATATATTTCGCCTTCAACACTCTTTTATTTATATCTCCAATGCTGTAAGAGTAAAAATGGATTCCTATTTTAAACTTAAATTTAATTTTTTAACACCCCCCCCCCCCTCTCTCAAGGAAACCAACAAAGAAAAAATACTTCATTGAATGGAGCAGATTCAGATTTTCAATTCAATCTTTTTCCATCTCTCTTGAGAGTACATATTTTTCCTTTAGTACTCATTCATTTAAAGCTCCAATGGATTCCTATTTTTAAATTTATTTTTTTAACCTCCCCTACCCCACTCTAAAATTAAACGGAAAAAAAAAAACTTACTAAGTCAAGCAATTTCAGTCATGAATGAAAATGATTAAAATATATATGTGTATTTTGGCAAGAAATAAACTTAGATTAACCAGTAGTAACAAGAGCACAAATGATTGGTACCAAAAAAATAAACTTAGTTTTACTGATGTTAATTTTCCCAGGTTGGCAAGTATGCATGTTCTTTATTACTTCTTAAAATACATGCAAATGTTAAATGTATTTTTCTTTCTTGAGTATATTTATTGCTTACTATCTAAATCTGTACTAACAAAAAAAAATTGTTTACCTGCTTCTTATTGCATTGCATCAGTGGGCAAGGAGATACTGTTGTGAGCATTTTGATTGATTTAAATGGATTCTGGACCTATGAAAACAGAGAAGTTTTAGTGGCTGATAGTAGTGAAGAAGCTGAAGTGTAATAGTTGAAATGGTTAGTATGGTATTTATTCATTTATTTTTTAATGTGAAATATATGAATTATTTTGCTGGGTTGTGGAAGAAACTAAAGCTTAACATTAACTTTTCAATTTTTAAAAATTTTAATGTGTATTATAGAACCATCCCCTTCCCCCTGCAACAGTGGATTCTGGCTATTTGGATAAAACTGGAACTAAAACAATTTGATCCAATTAAGTAGCTGCCACAATAATGAGAAACTTATCAAACTGTTACTCTTAATTGTTTGTTATTATATATGTTACAGTGAAAACCCGAATTAACTAGGGAAAACGTGTTCTAACTGACAGCGCTAGGGAAAACCCGTTTTATTCGACTAGCGGTAGCACGTTTTTGAGGGGCCTCTACAGCGGAGGCATATTTTCCAGGGGGCCCCCTACAATGGAGTCATATTATCCAGGGGGCCCCCTACAGAGATGGCCGGACCCACTGATTTTTTTCGGGTCGCGCAAAGGGAAAGCGTTAGCATATTTTCCAGGGGGCTCCCTACAGCAATGGCCAGACCCACTGATATTTTTTGGGGTCTCGCAAAGGGCCAGCTTTAGCATATTTTCGAGGGGGGGGGGGCCTAAAGTGATGGCCGGACGCAGTAATGTTTTTTTGGGTCTCGCAAAGGACCAGCGTTAGCATATTTTCTAGGGGGCCCCTACAGCAATGGTCAGACCCACTGATATTTTTTTGGGTCTCGCAAAGGGCCAGCTTTAGCATATTTTCGAGGGGGCTCCCTAAAGCGATGGCCGGACACATTAATTTTTTTTGGGGTCTCATAAATGCCGTGTTGCAAAAAGGAATTTAAGATGTTAGAAAAAAAATATAGCGAAGATTGCGTTGTGTTCAAATAGGTAACAGCAAGGCACCAAGATGAAAAACAAACCCCAGACACATATTCGGAATTGCCTCAGCTGAAAAATAACTGGTGTGTGTGTGAAATATGCACAGACAATAAAGAGACATTCTATTGCAAGAAAAATATACACTTATTTAGATCAGAGGAATATAGAATTTATATCTTAAGAATCTATATCTTTATATCTTAATTTATATCTTAGCTCCATAAACATTTGGCACAGCTGCTGAATAGGAACTACCTTTGAAACTATGATCGTGAGAACAAAATTCACATTGTACTCGGCTGCAAATTTACCCTTAAGGCTTAAACATTTTAAATAAACTTGATATTTTAGATCTTAGACTAACAATATGGTTGAACTAATTACAAAGTAAGAAAACACATCACGTTAAATTACTTAAATTTGCTGCTTGTGCCAGCATCTATATCAACTTATTACACAGAAACACCTTTAACTCAAGCTGTTAAAATCAGGTAGATTACTCACAATACAAACAATTTTTATAGCTGCAACAATCTCGGGCATTAGTACATTATTTCACCTATCACTACGCATTCTATTTAACAGAGAAATTGATCAGCATTTTTAGCCATAGTTTACTTTTACATTTTAGAGGTGGTAGACTACATGGTTATATAAAATTTTATGAGAGGATCTAAAGGTTAATGAAAAGAATGTTTACACAAGAAAATTAGAAATTAGCACACAAAATAAGATTTGCGGCACCAAATACTTTCTTGGCAAAAAAAAAGAAAAAGGGTTTTGACGTTTTTTGTAAAAGAAAATAACAAAAAATGGATTTAAAGAGCAGCTAAAACATTACAAAAGATAAAAAGGAAAAAAAAGGGGGGGTGGGGACGGGATGCTAAGTAGAAACAACGTTAAGAGGGTAATGGACATTATCGTCCGTGCCAAATGGCGCAAAGAAGGCTACTATGGATGCATCTGTACGGACAGCAGCATCTCGATGGTGTTCCGGGCAGGTGAGCACAGCTTCTACGGATTGGTCTTGTAAGATGAAAAAATTTAGCGGGGAACGAAAGTTTACAGTTCAGTCCAGCATCAGGACAAAGTCCACATCGTTGGTCAAAGAGCTGAATCCATCGGGATAGGAAAGAAAATGAAGATATCACCTGTGACTCTCCTGGGGCTGGGACTGCTATCTTTTGCACTCACTCTACATGGCATGGCTGGTGCACGGTCCCTCGTCGGATCCAAAAACTTTTGGGCGAAGATCAGATGTTAAACGGCCGCACTCGTCAATGTAACATCTCCATCGCTGCTGGTCCGGCAGACGCGTCCCCTAGTAGCTTGCCTAGAATTATATTAGCATGGATATTAGGGATCGACCGATACCACATTTTTCCCAATGACCGATACCGATACTTTACCTATAAATTCATTTTCAGAAATTGCCGATACCGATACTTTTAAGTTGTGGTATTGGCTGATACCGATACTTTACATAATTTAATCTCATTTAAACCTACATCTGTATTCTGGGCAGTTTTTGTAACGAGAGTGTAGTTCTCGTTAAAATGAATAGCAGCGTGATGAAATTTGATCTCAGTAGAAAGCATTAAAAGGAAAAAGCTGAGGATACATAGAAATGTGAATTTACAGTAGTTCTAGTCTTTCTTTTCTATTCAATCATGCCGACGAATGGCCGAATTTATAAAAAGCTGAGCACTGGGAAGCGTCTTAGTGTGCAAGTTCGGAATTCTTTCTCCTCGCGTGGCTATCGATCTAGTGGTCTAGAGTTTTGGGCTATTTTCTCCAGATGTTACATGAATATGCGTTAGACTCCCTTAAAAATTCCTCCGCCCAAGCCCCTGCCCTATAGGTAGATGCCGCTCATCGAAGCTTGACAGAACACAAACATGAGGGGGGGGGATTAAAGGGATATATTAATAAGAGAATCCATTTCCTCTGCCGACTGGTGCAAATATTTAAATCAATTTTTCTCAACCTCTATTTTGTCGCCTAATTATAGCTATGAGCCAGATAAAAGGTTTCCATATTAGACCCAAAACAGCTTCCTGCTTGCTCTTACTATATGTGTCTTTGTTTTTGTTTCATGCCTCGATTTTGTGCTTACAAAAGTAAACACATGAAATTTATTCAACTTCAAAGCTTGCAAGTTTTCTTTAGATTTTCTTTAATTATAATTCTTTCACATATGAAAATATTTTTTAGATTACTTAAACTGCATTAAATTGTGATAATGTATAAACTGTACAATATTATGCTTATATATAAACCAAATACTATTATTCACAAGAAATATGTTTTTTGCCCCAAAATTTGAAATAAACTAAATAATAATTAGAATTAGTAATTATACTAATACAGCTGAATACTACTTTCGGTTACAGAGTGCTACTTTCAAATACTGAATGCTACTTTCTGTTTCAAATATTTCCGCCTGACTAATATTAAAATGTCTGTATCTAAAGTTCTATATGCTAAATAGAAACAAATTCTTCAAACATATTTCGAAGGCTGAAATATTACACTTTAACACGCAATCGCCGGCCCGCAGGCTGGATGTGGCCCGGCACGGCTTTTGATCCGACCCCCGGAACATTTGTATAAACCATTCAATACCCCATATAAATCCCAATTATACGGCCTGCCACGTCTCTAAAATCCTCAAGTTTGGCCCGCGACTTCGCTAACATCCTAAAGTTTGGCCCACAACTTTTCAAAGGTTGCCCATACCTGCTTTAACACTTTAAAGGTCGTCATCCCCTGAAATATTAAACGATGTCAACCTAGGACCGTCTCCCCCATCAATTTGGATATTTATATCATACCCAAGCCGAATCAGATGTCCTTGTGCCAATTTTTTAAAATAAAAATTTAAAGCATGTCTCTTAAGCGTGAAATCTATATCTGGAGCAGTGTTGTAGTCCTAACAAAAAAAGTGGGGGGACGCTCATTTTTGACGAAATTTTACCTAAACTTATCGAATTCATGAAATGTAATTATTCCTTAAACAACCAATAAAGCTAATTTAACCATCATTTGTTTATTAGTTAAATAAATTGAGCTCATTGTTAAATTATTGATTACTTGTTAATAATCTAAACTAAGTCTTTTTGATCAACTGTGTAAGTTACTTAATTTGTTGTTGTGAACATGTATATCGGATTTGTGTGCTTGGCTCGAAATTTCTCTTATAAAACCGCGTCAGAAGAACAGCACAAGGGGGGGGATGCCCTCCATTGTGGTCTTTCTAAAGGGTTCCAACCCGTATTCATGCTAAGTTTCGGAAAGAACCACGAAAAACTCCGAACTGTTATGGATGCGCGATGGGAGCTACTTAATTTTTTCTATTTGCATTTGTCAACAATCCATTGTTGTTGTTGTTATTGTGAACACGTATAGCGGATTTGTGTGCTTGGCTCAAAGCCCGCTTCTAAATCCTCCTCAGAAAGACCACACAAGGGGGGGGGATGCCCTCCGTCGGGGTCTTTCTAAGGGGTCCTAACCCTCATTTATGCAAAGTTTCGGAGAGAACCACGGAAAACTCCGAACGGTTAGGTCGATGGACATGCAATGGGACCCGAACCTGGGACCTTCACACTTCGCTCATCTACCATTTACAGTAACATAAATACTGTGCCATGGGGAAGCAACAATCCAATGTCAGTCAAAGTGACAGATTTTCTTTTGGATTGGTACATGACTATTCGTTACCCCGATTTTCGTCACTTTTCGGCCATTCGGAAAATCATTTCATCTAAGAGTGCGTTCGGGAAGATTTCTGTTCTATTCTTAAGGATATGTTTTCACTACTGAAGTGTTTAAGAAACCATTCCATTTGTAAAGTCTATTCAAACAGTCAAAAGTTTCCTTTTGATTTTTATACTGATATACTTGCTCTCGCGCGAACAAAACAAAAATTTTAATTTCTTCACAGAATTTTTAAAAAGACCTTGTGTAAATGAGCGTCCCCCCTGAGAATAAAAAGTGGGGGGACGTGTGGGCTGAAATGAAAAGGTAGGGGATGCCGTCCCCCTTCGACTACACCACTGATCTGGAGCTAGACTTTCTCCAACGATATCAAAAGCCTATATATACAGTAGAATCTCCCTATAATGAAGTCTCCTTACAATAAATTTCTCTCTATAGCGAAATTTTTCATGGAAACGTAACTTTAAGGCTTAAATAACACTATAAACATTCTCCATATAACGAAGAGCGAATATTTCAGATTTAACTTTGATTTCTTTTGTTAGTTTTGAAGAAAATTTTAATTTTTGAACAGACCACTTCGTGGAAGAGTAGCAGATGAAAAAAATGGAGGCCAGGAAAGTGAAGCTGACTCCGATAATGAAGACACTTCACCAGCGCCTGATTATAACCAACAGGGGCACTGGGCATTGATAAGATTTGGGGCCCCCAATCTATGAAATTCGTTATATTTTTAAAATTTTGATATAAAAAAGAATATTTCAGAAAAAACATTTAAAATTGGGTGCCCTTTCAAGTCGGGGGAACAGGGCAAAGTCCCGATTTGCCCATATAATAATAAGGCCCTGCGCTTCACGACCAAACCCACATACAACTTTAATGCTTCAACCTTTCAAAATCATTAAAAAGAGGTTTCCAAATGGAAGAAAATGTGCCTCACTCTATTTTCAGCGGACTTTTAAAATGTGAATATTTTTATGAAAATTTAAAATTACAGAATGCAAAAAAAAAAAAAAAAAAAAAAAAAAAAAAAATAATGCAATTTTGAAGTAAAATAAACGTAGGTGCATTACATATTTTATTCTCTAAATTCGTGGATTATCTTTACTTTTGAACATTTCATTTATACAATGAAAAGTAAGAAACTGAAAGTTTAACAACCAATTTATTTTTAATTGAAAGTCATAATTTAATACTTTTAAACATCGAATTAACTAAAAAGTTTGTAATATTTGCTGAAATAACTGCAAAAATCTCTGTACACCAAAACTTTCTCTATAGCGAATTTTTTAACTGGAACCGGACAAGTTCGTTATAGGGATATTCCATTGTGTATATATATATATATGAATGAACTCTCTTTCAAGTCCACACAGTGAGAAAATAAACGTTTTTAAAACTGAAGTAAAATTATAGCCTACCTCTCGACATTTGTTTTTTGCAATCCTTGCAGATGGCATATTTAGTGTTGGGCACCAATTCAAAATAATTTAGAAGAATAGACGATTGTCCTATTAAACTGTCATCTAACGATTCTTCGTCCATAATTTCGACCACTCTTGGTTATACAACATCCATTTAGCGATGGTTAGAATTAAAAAAAAAAAAAAACACAGTTAAAAAACACTGGTGCAAACATCTGTGCCAATGAAACGACGCCTCTCATCTCATTACCAAAATAAAGATTCTAGAATGGTGTTGCGCCTGCGTGGTTTTCTTCTGAAAAGTCAAAGTATCGGTGAAAATGGATGAAAGCAACAGAAACCGATACTTTCCCGATACTTTTAGAATTGAAAGAACCGATACCGATACCTAAAAAAATAAGAGGTATCGGCGCCGATACTATCGGTCGATCCGTAATGGATATGCCTTCTGTTTAAGAGGCTCCAAGTCTTCCTTTGCAGGAAGGGGAAAATGAAAAAAAAAGCCGTGCGCTCACTAGTGCTCTCTGACTTCAACTGACTGATTGTGTCACCTTCCCTCTAGCCACGCTACTAAGTGTGCGGCCCTCAGCCAATCAGCGATCGCCAGCATGTTCGCGTCCTTCGAGAAAGTTCCAGACAAGACTTGTGCAGGAAAAATGCATCGAGTGTGAAAGGATGCGCTCGGTTAAAAAAAAAAATGGCGGTCGGTTTCAAGATGGCGAGAATATGAAACGTGCGTTATTCGAAACAGAAAAAGGACGATTGACTGAAACAGTACCTAGGCCAGTAAAAGGTCAAATCGCACGGGAAAATGCTCAAAATTAAGAAAAATTGATCTTATTAAGTGCCAAAACATCGCCAACATATTTGAAAATAAAATAAAATAAAACTTAAATTATGTGAACACACAAGGGCTTAGCTTAAAGAATGAAAGGGAAAAGAAAAAAAAAAAATAGGGCAACAAACTTGTAATATAAGGAAAACTGACTTTTAAGGTAAAATATGATAAATAAAATGAATTAAGCAGATATCATAACAAAAATTATTTAAAGATGAATTTTAAGAACTACAATTAATAATATGACTCAAAAGTGAAATTATTACCATTAATGCACTATTATTGAGGCAAACTATTCATTTAGAGAGTGCAAGGTTAAAGTACAAATACTTATTGAAAGAAAACTTATTGAAAAACTTATTATTTTGAAAAAAGGTTGCAAATACACCTAAATATTACAGTATCAATATTAACATTATATTTGAACACCTCACAAAGGACCAGCATTCGCATATTTTCCAGGGTGGCGCCTACAGCGGTGCCAGACCCACTGATGCTTTTTTGGGTCTTGCAAAGGGACAGCATTAGCATATTTTCGAGGGGGCCCCCTAAAGCAATGGCCGGATCCATCAATGTTTTTTTTTTTTTTTTTTTTTTTTTTTTGCAAGGGGCCAGCGTTAGCATATTTTCGAAGAGGCTCCTAAAGCTATGGCCGGACCCAGGGATGTTTTTTTGGGTCTCTCAAAGGGCCAGCATTAGCATATTTTTGAGGGGGCCTGTTGAGCCAACGAAAGGATTCAAGTGACACATTAGGTTTTATTTGGTTTATTAAATGGACTGTAAATATTCTACGAAATATTTTTATTCAAACAAGATCGAACTCCTAACGAGTATAGGAGCAACCGATATGTTGTTCCTAGGGAACAAAACATCGTGAGGTCCTACTTCTGCTTACCAGAGTTAAATTTAAAAAAACAAAGCCATAAGTAGGCTAAAATATTTTTATTAAGTAACAAGTTCTATTTACAAGTCATGACAACAATTATGACATTTTACGGGACACAGGATGCAAAACATTTCTACGGTCACATGAGCAAGAAAACATTTCAAAGAATTTTAAAGGATATTTAGCTAAATTCAGAACTAATGTTTACATTTCTGCAAGGCTCACGCAACTAGCGTAACAGGCCAATACTACGGCAAAAAGGATTTAACTTAAAGTCCCATTTAATTTAAAGATGTCTGCAAATTGCAGTATAAATTAAGTTACGTTACGTTACTTTAAACACGGCTTACAGCCGCTGGCTGAACTGCGTCCTATGCACCCGGCTCCCTCTCTGCTGCTCTGCAACCAACTAGGATTGAGAGTTCTTATACAACAGTAGAATGCCGCTAGCTGACGTGGCGTCCAATCAGAGACCGCCGCACACGTGAGCGAGGATATTAGCATATGGCGAAAACTTGAAACATTTGCATATGATTCTCACGTGGCAAAAGAATGACTCGCGAGCTAAATCAGCACAGAAAAGAATATCGCAGAAAAGAGATTACGGCCAGCAGCACAAACGCTGCTCAACTTCGCCGATGAAGCTTGTTTTGATTTTAAACCGGAGCTCATGTGTCCGTTTACAAATGATGCTGCTGCTCCAATTCGAACAGCTATTAAATCTTTTTGCAACGACGGGAAAATGGATTATTGTTTTGAAACTGGGAAAGGTTTTTATTTTAGTTACGTTTTACTTATGCTATTGAAGATAAGAATTAAGTAATTTAAGTTAAAATAAATTAATTTCAGTTTCATAATAATTAATCCCTACAAAACTCCCCCTTTCTCCCATCGTCGTAAATATGATAATTATATTTAAACAATTTTTCTTTTGTGACCGGCTTGGTCAACAAATCTGCTACGTTCCAATTTCCAGGAACCTTCAATAATTGAAAAAGTCCATCTTTCAATAACTCTTTTACAAAATGGAATCGAATATCAATATGTTTGTTTCTAGTATTCTCAAGTTGGTTTTTACTGTAATAAATAGCACTTTCAGAATCGCTGAACATAACAGGTTTCTCAATTTTAATTTTCAAAATATCTGCACTCTCTTCATAAATTCTATGCAGCCAAAGTAATTCTTTACAGCATTCTGATATGGAGATATACTCAGCCTCCATCGTCGACAACGCGACGCACTTTTGCTTTCTCGTTTTCCAAGAAATTGGAATATTTTTAAAGAAAATTATAAATCCAGAAAAAGATCATCTACTATCACGATCGGAGGCCCATGAAGCGTCAGTGAATGCACTTAAATGCTTCTTGTCGTCTATGGTCAAGGGTATGAAATAATTTTCAGTCGAAATTACATAATTAAAAACTTGACATAACAACCGCCAGTGTGTTAACGTTGGGCAAGAATTAAATTGAGCTAACATCGTCACCGCAAATAAAATATCGGGTCGGGATCGAGTTGCTAAAAACAGTAACGATCCGATCAGCTGTCTATACGGGACTTCTCCTTCAACAGAAGGTTTATTGCCGCTCGTAACAAGTCGGCCTGGCGACATTGGCAATTTACATTTAACAAAGGGAATATTTTTGAATTTTTCTTTTAGACGACTAATATACTGCTTCTGGTGAATAGCCCAATTTCCCTGTGAATCTTTAAATTCTATACCTAAAATTTTCTTTACTTCTCCAAGATTTTTTATTTCGAATTTAGATTTTAAAAGTTCAGTGACTGCATTTAATTGAGAAAGATATCTTGAGAATACTATTAAATCGTCTACATAGATCAAAAGTATGACATTACATTCCAAGTGGTACACGCAATTCGTTTTTGAGAACAGGGAAAACCCCAGACTTAGCAAAGTAGTATTAAGCTCTGAATGCCACTGTCTACCAGCTTGATGCAAACCGTAGATTGCTTTATGTAATTTCAAAACATGCGATTTTCGTGTGGTAACATCAGGAAAATTAAAGCCTTTGGGCGTCTCCATAAAATGTTCACGATCTAACTGACCATAAAGGTAGGCACATTTCACATCAAAATGCCTATGGAACCATTTTAAGGAGAGGACCAAAAGACTTAGAAAAAGATAAATTACCTCAAAATTTACAACAGGTGAAAAAACTTCGTCGTAGTCCAATCCAAACACTTGGTTAAAACCTTGGGCCACGAGTCTCTCTTTAAAGGTGCTTTTTGACAGCGGCGTGGATTCCTTTACTTTGAAAACCCAACGAGGGCCAATTACTTTCTTGTCTGCAGGTCGAGGTACTAAGGTGTAGACTTCTCTTGCCTTCAGAGTTGAGAGTTCATCATTTATGGCACGTTTCCACTGGGAGGTTTCCGCGACGACCACCGCTTCCTCATATGTTGAGGGCTCCACGGTGCACAGTAATGAGATTTCACCATCAGTAGAATCTGGCTCAGAATCATCGTCGCCTGCGACTGGAGGGGAGGGTGCAGGATCCGAAGTTTTGAAGTTGAAATAGGTTGCGTCGTAAACTATACCATGAGAGTCAGTACTCTTTCACCTTTTTGGCTCCTCTTAAACGTAGATTGGAGTTTGGTGGGTAGTAGTATACGTCGATCCGACCTCTTGTTTTACCGCTTGCTCTCTCCTTCTCCACGCGACGCCAGGAAACGTCTCGGCAATGTGTCGACTCGGCTGGGACTTCTTCGGAGACTGGAGCTGGACTACTAAGAACAGTTTCTGCATTTTCCTCTGGAGCTTCTTCCAGTTGAGGGATAAATCTGGAATTAGAATCAAACAAAACGTTCTTAGTGTATCCCTTCACAAGCTCATTGAACCAGACGTGTTTCGTCTCTAAAATTTTTCTTTCTCTCGAAAGCCATATCCGGTACCCGACGGTGTCAAACGCATATCCGACGAGGACACCCACTTTTGTTTTTGGGTCAAGCTTATCCCTCTTATGTCGTTCGACATGTATGTAGGCAAAACTGCCAATAACTTTTAAGTGTCGAACGCTGCATTTCTTTTGAAACAATAAAGTGTAGGGAACTTCATATTCTATGCTTCTATGAGGAAACCGATTATGCAGATAAATGAAAGTATGGGCTAGCTCAGCCCACAAACCTTTCGGTAATTCGGCTTCAATTCTCATGGCACGAATACCATCAGATAAGGTTCTATTGAGCCTCTCTGCAACGCCATTCATCTCTGGCGAGTATGCATTAGTCCTTTGATGGACGATCTCCCTATCGTTGAGAAATTTTTCAAATTCATCAGAGCAGTACTCAAGGCCGTTGTCTGACCGGACAGCCTTTACCGGCTTATCAAACTGTTTTTCGGCTTTCAAAATAAAGTTATTAAACTTTTCAAAATAAAGTTATTAAACTTTTCAAAACAGTCACTTTTATACTTGAGAGGAAAGACCCAAGCGCATCTTGAAAAATCATCGACAGCCGTGAGGAGATATTTCGCTTGGCCAAATGATGGACCAGATGCGCTACTCCATATGTCGGTATGGATTAATTCCAAAGGTCTTTTCGACGTTCGTTCACCATAGCCTTGAAATTGGGCACGCGTCATCTTCGCTTGTACGCAGGGGTCGCAAAATTGCGGATTACCGCTTAACTTGCTCAGGCCAAAAACTAAATTCTTTTCAGTTAAATATTTCAATGCCTTCACGTTCTGGTGACCAAACCTGCGGTGCCATATCATAATGTCATTTCGACAATCGCTTTTATTGCTGACCAAAGCTTCTGCGGAAGAAGGGTCTGAAATGATCCTTGAATATAATAAATACAAACTTCCTACTAATGGGGCTATTCCCATGACGTCACCTCTCGAATTAATCATGGTACATTTTGAATTGTGGATAATCAACTGATGACCATGTTTATCCAGCTGACTTCCTAATATTAAGTTTTTCTTTAAAGACGGGCCCCAGTAGACTTTAAGAAGAGTCAATACTTCGTTGTGGCCTTTCACGTCTAAGCTCAGTGAAACGGAACCATAGCCCTTGGCTTTAATTGTTGTATCCCCTATACCTTGCACTTCAACATCGCACGACTGAAAATTTTTCAGAAAGGACTTATTAGCGATGAAGTGGTTGGATGATCCCGAGTCAACTACCCAATCAACAGTTTTACTTGAATCGCTCAACAGACTTATTTCTTGATCAATTACGGCAAAAGAACAATTATTGAGCTTACCTTTCGGTTTCTTCTTGCTTTTGGGCAGGTTCTTACATTGGGGGGAGAGGTGTCCAGGCTGTTCACAACGGAAACATTTTCTGGTTTCTTTTCCGACTTCAGGTTCGCCACCTTTAGGCCTCGGGAATCTTGGTCTAGTCCTGCTTCTCCTGGAAATTAACACATTTTCGCTCCGAGCAGTTGTAGTCGCTTCTGCGGCGTCACCGGGTTCGTACTTCAACCTGTCGTATTCGGCTAAGAGCCGTTCTTTCACGGTCGTGGGGTTGAATTTATCGTCGCTCAGCATATATAGCTGTTGCACGACGTTACTGTACTCCGGAGGTAGACGACTCAGCATGTGATAAGCCATCTCATCGTCATCAACTTTTTTCCCAACAGCTTTTAAACGGTCACGGGCTTGTTTTAAGCGACTCAAAAAGACTGCCATAGTTTCTGATGCTTCAAACTTGATTCTAATAAATTCATTCCTTAAATGAGCAATACGCGCTCTACTAGTAGGCTCAAAGGTGGCTATGAGGACGTCCCACATTTCTTTGGGATCTCGAATGCCCATAATTAAATTTTGCTGGTCAGGTTCAATGCTGAGGGCGATCGTGGAGGCGGCTTTCTGCATTCGTCTATTGTAGTCGACAAGCTCTTTAGACGAAGTCGATACACCGGGTGAAGGATCGGTTTTCACTTCTACACTAACTGGTGCTATTTCGGTACCGTCGACAAACCCGAGCAAGCCTTCATGGCAAAGCAGCATTTGTACGTGAAATTTCCATTGCCTCCAATTGGTACCATTTAATTTTGCAAACGAGAACACTGAACCGAGCACGGGCGCATCAGCCATGACCAAAAGGAATTACGGTCAAAAGATTTTCTTGAAATAGTCTAAACTTGTTAAGTTATTTTTTTTTTCACAAACGAAAGACCGAAAGGTCAAAAGGTTGAGCCAAAATTACAAAGTCAAAAATTTCAATCTCTTAAAGATTAAAAAAAGGGTCAATTTGAATGACCAATTAAATCTTTGAAATCTAGCTGCCTCATCAAACTAAGGTTAATAATCAGACTACCAGGTTTCTAATTATCAAGAAAAATCCCTAACCTTAAATGCAATTTTAGTTTATACTTAACATTAATTCAGGCAAGCAGTTAACCACGCTCTGCTACCAAGATGTTGTTCCTAGGGAACAAAACATCGTGAGGTCCTACTTCTGCTTACCAGAGTTAAATTAAAAAAAACAAAGCCATAAGTAGGCTAAAATATTTTTATTAAGTAACAAGTTCTATTTACAAGTCATGACAACAATTATGACATTTTACGGGACACAGGATGCAAAACATTTCTACGGTCACATGAGCAAGAAAACATTTCAAAGAATTTTAAAGGATATTTAGCTAAATTCAGAACTAACGTTTACATTTCTGCAAGGCTCACGCAACTAGCGTAACAGGCCGATACTACGGCAAAAAGGATTTAACTTAAAGTCCCATTTAATTTAAAGATGTCTGCAAATCGCAGTATAAATTAAGTTACGTTACGTTACTTTAAACACGGCTTACAGCCGCTGGCTGAACTGCATCCTACGCACCCGGCTCCCTCTCTGCTGCTCTGCAACCAACTAGGATTGAGAGTTCTTATACAACAGTAGAATGTCGCTAGCTGACGTGGCGTCCAATCAGAGACCGCCGCACACGGGAGCGAGGATATTAGCATATGGCGAAAACTTGAAACATTTGCATATGATTCGCACGTTGCGAAAGAATGACTCGCGAGCTAAATCAGCACAGAAAAGAATATCGCAGAAAAGAGATTACGGCCAGCAGCACAAACGCTGCTCAACTTCGCCGATGAAACTTGTTTTGATTTTAAACCGGAGCTCATGTGTCCGTTTACAAATGATGCTGCTGCTCCAATTCGAACAGCTATTAAATCTTTTTGCGACGACGGGAGAATGGATTATTATTTTGAAACTGGGAAAGGTTTTTATTTAAGTTTTAGTTACGTTTTACTTATGCTATTGAAGATAAGAATTAAGTAATTTAAGTTAAAATAAATTAATTTCAGTTTCATAATAATTAATCCCTACACGATATGTACAAAGTTTTAAGGCGCACTGAGGTTGGCGAGTTGCCAACCGACAGCCAAACACAAATCGCGCCAAAGTAGCGCCAACATTCTACCCCCGTTGGAATGACGAAGAGGCATTACAAAATATTACACATTGTTAAGATGAAACATTTACACAAAGCACTGTTATGAATGCAAATATATGAATAATACAAACATATAATCAAAAAGTACGTATTTACATTAATTTACAAATGGTAAGGCTACAATCTAAGTGACAGGACGTTGATACGTTCTAGTGGTATCTGTAATTGTAACTACACGTGTTACATTGTCCTTACCTGGGTGTATTTTATCAATTCTTGCAAGATGCCATTTAAAATACCTAGTAGAATCCGAATTTTTTACTAGAACTACATCTCCTTCCTTGAAATTTACTAATCCCCTAGACCATTTTGGTCTCTGTTAAAGCTTATTCAGGTATTCGTTCGACCATCTTTTCCAGAGTAATTGCGTACATTTCTGGACTAACTGCCACCGATTAAGCCTATTCATGGGTGTTTCGATGTAGTCAGTGTAAAGAAGTTATTTGCTTGGGGTATTTTAAATTATCAAGTTGCGTTGTGACATGAATAAACCAGGTACGATATACACTTAGTTGCAATATAAAAAAGAGACGTTAAATACTTGAAACTATTTTATTAAACATATACTATTGAAACATTATTATAACGGGCGGTGGTGGCTCAGCGAAAATAAAATGACGTCCTATATGGACAGTGAAATTAAGGTGGAATCATTTTAAAAATTACGCCAGCACAGAATTACACATTGGCGAGAACAATAACTTGGCTGAGATAAATAGCGCCAATTCCAGAGCAACCCTAACAGTTAATCCAATAAAATTACAATGACGTAATCACGAGCAAATAATTTTAAAGTCGTCGCAGGGGAACAACCAAATAACTTACGCCAGCAGGATGCCAAGAAGAAACTCAAAAAGGCCGTTGATTTTGCAAACGGACGCAATATAATCTATTTTTAGCACACCGGTCTGAAGAGACGAAACAATTAAGAACAAAAAGAATAGTGCATACGGGAAAAGCGAAAATACAGATTTAAAAACCGAAATGGCTGTAAAATGAAAAACAGAAGTGATTTAGAATTCTTGAATTTTGATAGATTACATTAAAGAAAGCCAAAGTAAATGATTATTAAATTAGATATGTGATCTTCATCACATATATACTCCCCTCAACCAGGAAAAAAAAATTTGAAGAATTTTTTTTTTATTAGTTACAATTAATGTCTTTAAAAAATTTTTAATTAAATGCTCTGTTTGGCTGGCTTAAACAATTAAGAAAATCTTAAACATATTCAGACAAAATTATACAATTGCAAAATTACTGATGACCACCACCTAATAAATGTTTAGAGAAAAACAAGAAAATGTCATGACACAATAAAAATAACTGCTAGCAATACAAAAGTAAATGTCGACAAAATAAAAAGGGAGCATTTAGCTCACAATACAAAGGGGCATTTTAGCTCATCCTTTTTTTTTTTAAATAAGGGGCATTTCAGCACACCTTTTTTTTTTTAATAAGGGGCATTTCAGCACACCCTTTTCTCTTTAATTGAGCATCTCAAGCTCATGTGCACATCAAAGATATACTGCTTAAACTTGCAGTGAGTACTCAAAACTATAATTATAAACCAGCACTGTTGAATGGTTTGCATATATATATATCAATAAGGCCTTCAAATGTCAGAATTATGCATCAAAAATACTTCACTCAATTGACAAAATAAAACAATACATTCAAATTATAATATGATACTAAAAAAATTTTTGTTTGTTTGATGGTAATTTTTCACACAGTTCTGTACCATCAGAATTGTAATAATGTTGTAAATAGTACATGACATAACAGTATCTTCACATATCTGTATATCATAAGAAAAATAAGCACATTCAATTGAAAAAATTATACTTGCACAAAATGACAATGAAAAAAAAAACAAGGAAATTGAATATCAACCTGTACAATACCATCAACGAACATCAATCTCAGTACAATTAAAAAAGGATCTCAGTAAAAGGTTTAAGTGTTATTGGACACTCACATATTTATTTATTTTAAATTTTCAAGTTAGAGATAATACTAAATGAATCATTTAATTTTATTATTAATTATTATTTTATGACTGTGTAATTATTTACTTTAGAAGTCATCATTTAATAAGTGTTAAGTTTTAAGAACATTATTGAAGAAATGATATATTGACAGACACAGCATGGAATCCAAATACACAAGTGAAAACTGCTGGACCAGCCAGGCAGTACACAAAAGCAATTATACCTCCAAGCTTGTGGGTACCACACAAACAAGGAAACAAGCATTCAACACATGCACACAGCAATATATCCGTGAATGTCAAATAAACAAGTTATTAATTATGTGGAGGTAATAGAAAAAAATTAAGTTATAAAAGAATGAAATTAGTTAACTTGCAAGTCTTGAAAATGTAGGTTTAAAGTTGGTAACAAGTACGTAAAATATTAGTTATAGCTTAAAAAGAAAATTGAAGGCAATTGTGGTCATACGGTAAAAATAACAAAATTAATGATTTTTTTTTTGTTTGTTTGTTCAAGAAAGGAATGTTGTTGTGTCACTTACTAACACACTAATATTTTCAAAAGTGACAAAATTGGGAAAGAATAGCACACAAAAGTACAAATAAAAATACACTAAAATGCAATTACTAAAGTATACAATATACTGATACTCTGAAATTATATACCATCAAATTTCACTTATTAAAGTCTTGAGTTACTCTGATCACTACATATATATTTTATTATGAGCCTAACTAAACAAACAATATTTCACAAAATAATCACTAAGATAAGAATAAACATAATTCAAATAATAAATTAACTATAAGCACTCTGAAAATGTAAATCAATGTAATTTTTTTTATAACTCAGTGAGTACTTGATACCTTAAAGTTGTATTAATTTATAGTAAGGTACAGAAGAGATTTAAATATCTCATAGTATAGAAAAAAATTTCAAAATAAAATGTTATGTTTGTGTATGTGAACACAAAAGAGTGACAAAACATATACAATGTGTTTAAAATATTTTTGAAATGCACTACTGTACACCATAGTGAAAATGTGGGAGAAAAAATGTAACAAATATTCAAAAATTTTGTGTGTAGCAAAATGTGGAAGGACAAGCACAATGAACTCAATGAGCAGAACATCAGTGTGAACATGTTTGTGAGTGTGAACATATAAGACATAAACACAAGTGTGATGAAAAAAAAAATCAAGTATGTGAAAAGGTTGAGAGTCAGCAAGTGTAAGCAATGTAAACAAAACAAAAAAAACAACAACATGAAAAATGCAAGTAAAGTGAAAAAAGTGTAATTGTGGACAAACACAAACTTCAAAGATCAGTGACTATTCAAGTATGAATCTTATTTGAAGTATAACAAACAATGTGTGATATTGTGTATTTATGGAAAAGAAAAAAAAGGTAATCAAATGAATACCACTATGCTCTTCCAAAGAATGCATGTATTAAACAGAGGCATATCAGGCAGGAAAAAAATAAAACAGTGTATCTAAAAAAGTAAAAAATGTGTGAACTGTACAACCTATGATAAACATGTAAAACTTGTATTTAAAAGGCCAAAAATGGAGTGAAACACAAAAACATAAAGTACACTTTTAAAACGGTGTTCAAAATAAATAATGTGTAAAAAATCAGTCAACATGAGGACTGTAAATAATAGCATGTTCAAAGAAAAAAAATGTGTAAAAAATGACAAAAATAGAAACAGTATATTGTGAGGTAAGAAAAAAAACTGAAAGAATATGTATGTTGTGCCATGGACTTTAATATGCAAAATTGCAGTGTGTAAGAGTGAGTAAAAAGTGTGTGCCTTAGAAAGGCCTTGCCATGGACTTAATTATTGCAGACTGTCATGATTATAATAAAAAGAGTAAAGAAAAATATAACGATGTATGTGTACCTCATAGAGGCTGTACAATGAACATAAAAATGTAAAATACAATGGGAGCAAAAGCGCAAGCATAATTTAAAATCACAAGAATGAATATGTACGCAAATAGAAAATTAAACACATAAAAAGGTCTGTACACAAAAGTAAACATATAAAGCAATGAGTAATAATAATATTTATCGTGAGTGAACGAAACACAGTGCATAAAGAAGAAAAATTTAAGAAGTGTATTAAAAAAATAATTAAATGTGTGTGAATTGCAATCCAACAATTGTATTAAACAGTAAAATATTAATGTCATATATACTATATAAAAGGAGTAATTTAGATTTAAACTAATTTATAAACATGGTTGAAAAACAATAATAATTATTTTTTTTTATAACTCCTTAGAAGCAGTAAAATAATAAAAGAAAAAAATTCAGCATATTAAATATCTTCTTTGACACGTTATGTCCAAAAAAATATTATTAGCATGTGCTATTTGCATACTAAAAAATAAAGAATGCCAAGACAATATGAACATGATTATTATTATTATACAAGTATTAGAAGAACTGCACTTATAAATGACTTACCAAATTTCCAAGAATAAAACTTCAGTTATTCGGTAAATAAAAATTTAGCAAAAAACTTTTCATTAGTCATACTTAAAATATAATGTCCATTAAATTATCAGTTCAAATGGCATTACAAAGCATAGTATGAGGTGTCGGTGTATCAGGAGCGCTCACATTTAAAAACAAAACCAATTGCCATCACAGGAGGGAAAAAAAACAGTCTTCGCCAAGTTCAGTTAATGGCATACCTAGCGACGCACGAAAAAAACTACTGTAGACTGCAGACATCCGGAATCAAAGTTCCAAATTTGCGGTGATCGGACGGTTTTTCGCACAGTTCAGCATTAGTTATAAGTTTCAGGCGTAAAGCAAGGCAGGAAAACATAACGTACTCCATACAGGAAAACAGAAACATACTCCATACGCTGACAGGAAGCCGACACAATAGTCTCCAAATAGTCATAGGAACGTGTAGAACTCAACGCGGTATTACGGCGGTAAGCAGTATGTGCTTTGGTAGAACTCACTTACAATTCGTCGGAGGGTGTTGCGTAGTAAGATCATCGATAATCCCTATATGAAATGAGGAGACGATCGGAAACTCATCATTAATGAATAGCCAGTCCATCAAGCAGCTCCGTGTTCCGTAAAAACGAAAGTCACATCACTAGAGTAATACATCACACATGTTCCATAAAACGAAAGTCACATCACTAGAATAAATAGCATTGTCGGGGCCGGAATGTGCATCCACAATGCAAGCAGACGGACTGGAGTGAAGAAGTGACTTGATCGGGCTAGTTGATTCCGCCATTTTGCTAAACCACCACCAGAATAAATGCAACTTAAGTGCCTGGGTAGGCACCAATTTATGTAAAGAAGGTTATTTGGTTGAGCTGATTTAAATTTAAAGACTGCGTTGTGACATGAATAAACCAGGTACGATATACACTTAGTTGCAATATAAAAAAGAGACGTTAAATACTTGAAACTATTTTATTAAACATATACTATTGAAACATTATTATAACGGCCGGTGGTGGCTCAGCGAAAATAAAATGACGTCCTATATGGACAGTGAAATTAAGGTGGAATCATTTTAAAAATTACACCAGCACAGTATTACACATTGGCGAGAACAATAACTTGGCTGAGATAAATAGCGCCAATTCCAGAGCAACCCTAACAGTTAATCCAATAAAATTACAATGACGTAATCGCGAGCAAATAATTTTAAAGTCGTCGCAGGGGAACAACCAAATAACTTACGCCAGCAGGATGCCAAGAAGAAACTCAAAAAGGCCGTTGATTTTGCAAACGGACGCAATATAATCTATTTTTAGCACACTGGTCTGAAGAGACGAAACAATTAAGAACAAAAAGAATAGTGCATACGGGAAAAGCGAAAATACAGATTTAAAAACCGAAATGGCTGTAAAATGAAAAACAGAAGTGATTTAGAATTCTTGAATTTTGATAGATTACATTAAAGAAAGCCAAAGTAAATGATTATTAAATTAGATATGTGATCTTCATCACAGTCAGGATCAGGCAAAGCAACCAGAGACAGGGATGTTAATTCTGTTCCGAGCTGCGCCGAAACACAAATTCTTGCGCCGAACTGCGCTTTTAGCCGATTGTTGTGCCTGTCTGCACCGAATACGTCATTTTGACTCTTTCAGGGTGCGCCGAAACACAAATATTGCGCCGAACTGCGCTTTTAGCCGATTTTTGCGCCGAATACGTCATTTTGACTCTTTGTTAAATATTTGCCACGCTCATTTATTTTTAAAGCGTGTATTGAAAGCTAGTTAGCAGTAAAGCAAGATTCAAACTGCGTACGAAAGCTGCATTCCGAAGCCATTCTACCCACCCCGGATCGGACCAGTCAAGCTTTGTTAGTCCCCTCAATCAGGGCCGGCCAGATAGGCAAACAAGTACCGTAATTTATGGAAGAAACGCCGCGGCGTTTATGAGTTTAAAAGTTAAAAAATAGTAAGTGCGGCGTTTACAATATTTTTAATTTTTTTAAGCCAATTGTTACATAAAAATGTAACACTATTAGCAGATATCAACAACACAACTCTTTGCCACTCACGGCAAGAGAAAAATTTAAACGTCATCAATCGCACCTTGCGAACATCCCCAGTCTGTGAAACACTACGTCATAGGAGAAACTGGTTTTCCGTATCTCCGATCAGCAGAGTCGAAAGGAATGACTCCGAAAGAAAGAGGAAAATTTCCTCACGCGTAGTCTGGCAACAGTTTTTAAAATAAGTACGTTGAGAGACGCTAAGAAATCAGTTAAGAAAAAAATCGTTGTGTGTGTGTGGGGAGCCCCAGCCCAGGCTAATTCGCTGTAAAGTTCTAAATGGAAAACTCAAGAAATAATTTTCACACCTGAATTTTACTGAAATTCAATATTACAGAAGTGTTTGTTCAAAGAGAATTCGTATTTTTTTTTTCCTTGCTGATCTTAAAAGAAAGTGAACGTCACGTGTCTACATACAAATCTACGACATGCACGTCAAATATGGTGAAGATTTCTGCAAATCCCAAAAATTAACATAGATGATGTGTAGCATCGCACCACGGGGAATATGTTTAAAATTTTGTTGTGTGTGTAGTATTAAAGGTGCTTTTTACAAGGCAACTTAGAAACTGTTTCGCATGGAGTGTACAGCTCAAAGGACTTTCTTACAAACTTCTCATAAGAACTGTTAATAAGAATCAAGAATTGATTCGTCTCCTAAATAACGTGAAAGCTGCAAAAACACAGTGATTTTGTTGTGTGTGTAGTATTGAAGGTGCTTTTTACAAGGCAACTTAGAAACTGTTTCGCATGGAGTGTACAGCTCAAAGGACTTTCTTACAAACTTCTCATAAGAACTGTTAATGAGAATCAAGAATGGATTCGTCTCCTAGATAACGTGAAAGCTGCAAAAACACAGTGATTTGTAAAATTTCTTCGTAAAAAATCTGCTATTCCAGAACTGGGTAAATATTATGTTAAATTCATAACTGGTATATTTTTGGGAGTGATTTCGTATCCCATACTTGTAAATGTAAGATTTGTCACATTGTATACTCAGAATTTTCTGGTTAAAGTATCTTGGTTTAATTTTAAAATTCTGAAATGATATCGATTTGATGTTTTAAATTGATAATATGCCCATTGATTTTTTATTCTTTAGTCAAGTAAAGTTTAATTTTTTACTAATCTGTTCTTTGGACAAATTGAAATGAAAATCTTAATTGGCATGTTATCTCAGTGTGTGATAATTGAATCTCATTGTAGTCCACTAATTATTTAATTTCTAAAACTCAACTTAACCAGACTTTTAACGTATTTCAGTTTGGGACAATTTTAATGATTTTCAATTATCACAGTGCACAAATGAGTGTTTGAGTATTATGACTTTTGCTTGAAGGTGCACTGGCTTTCAGCTTCATTTTTTTTTCAATTCCTATGTTAGTGTCAGGTATCAGAATTGAATTGAAATTTTGAATTGTTTAGCATGTAGGGATCTCATATTAGAATGTTACAACTATTTAGCCAAGAAATTATTTAATGTTTTTGTCATTCATAATGATCAATAAAAAACAAAGCTCAAAAATTTGAATTGCTTGACTTGCGTTAGTGAATTTTAGGTAAATTTTACTTTTCAGCTTTTATCACATATAAGTTCTGAGTGTTAATTCCTTACCAGGTGAGTGTAATTAAAATAAGTTATTTTCGTCTCTCACAGTTCAGGTTTTAATGCCTAGGCGGCAAACTGCAATGTACTACTTTTTTCTGATCTGAATTTTGTTCAGAAGTACTTCTACCTCTCACATTTTACACCCTATCGATCATGGCAGTTAAGGTCAAAGGTTTTTAAAACCCACACCTTAACACCGATCTTCAACGAAAAATCAAAAAATTTGTTTCGTGATAATTTTCTCAAAAGATGGCGCCACCACCGACACGTACTCGTTAGCGTGCACAGCGTAGCGAATCAGAATGCAAACCTACCTCCATAGAAAAGAGGTTTAATCTTTGATCCAGTTCAGTTTTGGAGAAAGTCAGAGCACCCTAAGATGGGTCCATGTCCCGTGCTCTGAAGTGGATGGCTTCATACATCCAACCGATGTCTCCTCAATTAAGTAAAAAGAAAAAAAAATAGAAGTAAATCTTTTACATCTACATTTTAGAACTATAATTAAATTTTAATGAAGTTTTGAATATATATTTTGAAGGGTTAAAGTTCTGTAAAATACCGCAAAAGTGCACTACCCTCTATTAAATGCACCCGTTTTTCACATGAACCTCTAATAAATAAAGTTAATCTGAAAGATTTTTTTTTTTTCACCATGCGGCTTTGCACCCTGTGCACTCTATGGAATAAACACTGCCAACTAATTGGTATGCTCAAGAAATGCTGAGTGCTTTTAAAATAAATCCCAATGTTATAAATATAAAAAATAATAAATAAATACCATCAAGAGTTGTTACACAACATTCAGTTTAAAACAACAATTTTATGAAGCAAGCTCATTACGTAATCAACAGCTGGCCATCCGCGGGGGGGGGGGGGGAATGTTTACTTTTAACTGGAGCCTCTTCTCACACATCGATTGCTGTTTTCATTTTAATGGCGCCTGGTAGTCTGTCCGAACTTTGTGCGGATGCAAGAAGGTTTTTAGAAGATATTTTTTTATTTCTATAAATTCACCTTTGTGAATATAAACGTTGATATCTGATTATTTGAAAATAGAAATCGTAAGCTTCGTAAAATAGTGGCAAATACTTTAAAACATTCTATGGGACGGGGAAGAAAAAAGGAGATTTTTTTACCGTTTATCCAATTTCTACCGAAATATATCCGATCAACTTAATAGCTTTTTTAATAAATTAGGTCTAATAAGTAATGCAACATATTTTTTATTTATTTTTTTTTTTTTGTTAATTAAGAAATTATTTTAGAAAACATTGAATTTTATCTGGCATTGACTTCTGACCACGATCACCCCCCCCCCCTCCACACACACACACACCAACGATCGCGGCTGCGGCGTTTAGGCCGGGTGCGGCGTTTTTGACGATTTTCTAGCTAACTAAGCTCATTTTCGTGGGTGTGGCATTTCTTCCATAAATTACTGTAATCATCGCAACGGGCACCGTTTTTTGTTTATGAAGGGGCACGATTTGCTATTTGGAGATGAAACATTATGGACCAATTCGTTTTTCAACATGTACACATGCATTGTTTTTTTTTGTTTTTTTTTTAATTGATATTGTACCTTTTTGAGAAAGAAAAATGGAGGAAAATGTTTTTTTGGTGCAAAATAAATCTGCTGTCTTTAAATGAAAACTTAAAGGAGAAATCAATACGCCTTTCATAACTTGTTATTCGAAAAGTTTTTATGTATTCACACTGTTTACAAAAGTGATTCATATGTTTTACCTTTTCGAGCTTAAAAAAAAAAAAAAAAAAAAAAGCCCACCTCCTCTGAAATGGGTAACGATCCGCCACAGCTCTATGTATATGTATTTTCCCGATTTGAACTGGCACTATTTTTTTCGGGCCCCACCACTGAAGCAGGTCACGAGCCACCACTGGCTGTTATAGAAAGTGGACAGATTCTATTAACGGAAAGGAAGGATAGACTTGCAAAAACATTAAAACTATTAGAAGAAAATGAAAAAGCTCAAGAAGAAATTAATAAAAAATAAAAAAAAGAATAAATAGAAAACTAGATAACTTATGATACTTAATTTGTAATCTCATTATTAATTTCTCATAATCTTAATTTTTAACTTCCCATAATTCTTAATTTCTCTCAACAGTCATTAAATATTTTTTGTTTACATTTGCTTTGTATATTGTGTTCAAGTATTATAGATGAATATGTAAATATTAGATGAGGTTAAATTACTGATGCAAAAGCATATGCTATTAAAAGTACACACATTTAATTATTCTAACCATCAAATTTATTTTGTTTTCGATACTGCTTACCAATTACGTGTTGTTGTATAAAAGGTATAATATTTAGGTTTTCAAAAATCTCCATTTAGTACTACTTGTGATTTGTAATAGAACCAAAGAACGAGATAGAAGCTTTTGTTTTAAAATTTAGTTTTCATTTTATTTGTGCTCTCTTTTTCGAGAGGAAGATTCCCTAAATGATTCTGAAAAAGAAAAAAAAAAGGGACAGGGATTGGCAACCTGTGGCTCGCAAGCCGCATACAAATCATACTCATGGTTCTTGAGTAGGAAAAAAATGACTTAACCACAGAAAGGTTGCTGACTCTTGATATGTATTGTTTTTACCAAGTTGCTGATAGCATAGCCTGTATACACCCTTTTTTTTTCCAGAGCTTTCAAATGCTTTCAAAAGTGCTTTCAAATAGCGTTTTGCTTTTAGCAAATGGTGTTTGCTCGCAAACTTTGCTTTTCTTGTATGCATTTATTGTGTTCCTAAATCTTCAATTTTATGCTCCAAAATCATGTTAATTCTGATCTCGAATCTTAGTTTTCCTCTCGGAAACTATTTTTTTGTGCTCCCGAGGTGCTCCCAAATGGAATTTTTCTGCTCCCAAATAGAATTTTTCTGCTCCCGAGGAGCTCCCAAATGAAATTTTTTCTGCTCCCGGGGTGCTCCCAAATCGAGTGTTGGAGTTAACATCCCTGCAAAGATGATCCGACTAAAAAGTGGGCAGGGGTGAGGACTGATAAATCGTTTGGATCATTAGAGAGGGGGCAAAGAGGCCTTGAATTGAGAATTGCCTCAATTTGCGTGACTAAAGTCAAAAATTCCTCATGAGTCAAAATTGTATTTCCGATGACTCTTTTTAGATGGTATTTCAATGATCGTGCACCTGCCTCCCAGAGTCCTCCAAAATGAGGAGCTGCAGGTGGGTTGAAGTTCCATTTAATACCTTCTCTTGCAACATAGTCCTCAAATTCTTCATTTGTCCCCTTAAATAAGTCCCTAACAATTTTACGCAATTCGTTGTTTGTGCCTACAAAATTTGTTCCATTGTCACTAAATAATTCTGAAGGTTTACCTCTACGAGCGACAAACCTCTTTAAAGCGGCAAGGAATGCTGCGCTGGTTAAACCATTAACTATTTTGAAATGCACAGCCTT
Organism: Cheiracanthium punctorium; assembly: GCA_038373885.1. Lineage (NCBI taxonomy): Eukaryota > Metazoa > Arthropoda > Arachnida > Araneae > Cheiracanthiidae > Cheiracanthium > Cheiracanthium punctorium. Next base: position 1,025,418 of record JAWZYV010014119.1, read on the forward strand.
GACAGAGAAACATACGAAAATACAAATGAAACACTTTTGAAGGTTCTTTGATCTACCTGAAAACATCTTAATACAAAAGGGACCAGCGAAATCCAAACCTGTCCGGTTAAATACCCTTGAAGGAGAGATTCTAGTCAAAGGCAAATCTGCCATAATTTGCTGAGAACCTTTAGTACTTACCCTCTTGCAAGTTACACATTTGTTTACTACCTTTCGAACAGCATTTCTACCTCTTACTATCCAGAATCTATTTCGAATAAATGCCAAAGTTCCTTCTGCACCTATGTGAAGATAAAAAGTATGATAATGATTAATAACAGCATAAGTAAAATTATGGTTGTTGGGAATTAAAATTGGATGTTTTTGATTTAGCCCTAGTGAGAGTTTCTTAATCATCCACCCACTCTTAAGATTCCTCGTGAATCTAAAAATGGGCACAAATTGAGCAATTTACTGGAACGTGGTAGAGGCCTTCCCTTCTGCAGATATTGGATTTCTTCTGAAAATGCTGATGATTGAACATTTTTAACAATGCACATCAAAGCACGAAAAAGTTCTTCACTTGATAAACAACCAAGTTTTAGGATGTTTAGTATTATTAATGAAGCGCAAACACCAGCCGATTACTCTTTGAAGTTTGATGAATGACGAACAGTTATTGATTATATACAAAGTCTCTAGTCCCTGTACGAATGCACAAAAGTCATTGGGAACATCCTTGAGTTCCCTGCGATAAAGTTCTGTATCTTCTACTGATTCAATGTTCGAATATTCAATTTCTGCTTCTCCGTACTAGAATGATGGTCCAAACCACCATAATCCACTCCTCTTGACACTACATCTGCAGGATTATCCTTTGAACTTACGTGTTTCCATGACTTTAATTCTGTAAGCTCTTGAATCGTGCTAACACGGTTTTTCACGAACACTTTTAATTGAGAGAGCGGCTTAGCAATCCAAGCTAATGCGATTTTTGAGTCAGTATAGAGAAATACCTCATCAATGTTAATCTTGAGAGCATCAGTGACCTTTTTCACGAGCCTTGCAAGAAGAACAGCACCGCAAAGTTCTAAACGTGGGATCGTAATTTCTTTTACTGGTGCGACTCTTGATTTGCTACAGAGAAGGCTCACTTTAATTTCTCCCTTGCTATTTCGACAACGGAGATATGTCACTGCCCCGTACGCTTCCCTTGCAGAGTCTGAGAAGCCGTGCGATTCAATTCTGGATACTCCATCCATTAGCACAAAACGAGGTATTTTGATTTGTCTAAGCTCGGATAAATTTTTGCGAAACAATTCCCATTTTTCCCTTTCTTCAAGCAGCAAATTGTCATTCCAAGCAATTTTCATTTGCCACAGTTTTTGCAGAAATTTCTTTGCTTGAATGATAACTGGGGACAACAGTCCTAATGGATCAAATAATCTAGAGATTTCGGCTAAAACTGAATATTTGGTTGGAGGTTCTGTACTACAAGAAACATTGAAATAGAAACATTCTTCTATTGGTTCCCATCTTAAACCGAGTGTTTTTACTGTGTTGTTTTCAATAAAGTCATATTCGATACGATTGTCCGAAACACGCTGTAGTAACTCTTTTTCATTTGAACACCATTTGTGGAGCTTCATTCCTCCACTCTCAAACATTTTTATTAATTGGCCTTGGAGCTCAAGTGCAGTGGTCACATCGTCTGCACTTGTCAAAATATCATCAACATAACAATCCGACAACACGGCATTTGCAGCCAAAGGGTAACGGATTTTTTCGTCTAACGCCAGTTGTTTTAGAGCTCTAGTAGCAAGAAAGGGTGCCGAAGCAGTACCATAAGTAATTGTCTTTAATTGAAATAATTTTGCCTTTTCATGAGAATTTTGCTTCCACAATATACACTGTAAATTTCTTTGTTCAGGATTTATCCATATTTGCCGGCATAAGCGTAAAGTTTTCAAAATTATTGGGGGGCCGGGCCCCACAACCACATATATTCACGTCAGTGGCGTAGCCTAGGGGGGGTCATAACCCCCGCCTCATGAGGAATTTTTTTCCATACAAAATGTATATTCTACACTCCCTTATCATACACCCGTATACATATATGTGAGTTGCAGAAGTCGTAACTCCCCCATGAAAAATTTCTGGCTACGCCACTGATTCACGTACATATAACTTAGTAATAGCTGCCAACTACCGTGGAATATATATAACCACTTTTTCTACATGATTTTTCGGCTTAAAATATAGCAAAATTTTTGTGCTGCGCGCACGAGCTGGTTGCTATTTAAAAAAAATAATTTAAAAATATACTGCTTACAAAAAATGGTTAATAGGTTAATAGTAGTTGGCAGCTATGACTTACTATATATAAGTAAATTATTGGAGGCGCTTGAGCTCTATGGGTCTATAGAATTCTACACCTATGTAAGGTAAGTATCCATGTTAGTATCTTCCTACCATGTTATAAGTTAAAAATAGAAGCAGTGTAAAAAACCCAAAGGAGGGGGAAAAAAAAACATTTTCGATGAGATAGTGCATTTTAGACACATCTGAACTTTTCTGTATTTCATACTTTACATTGCATAATCTGATTTTAATTAACCAGAGCCTGGTGAGAGCAGCTTATAGTAACATTATGTGTTACGTGGCGTCACAATGAATACTAAATCATGATTGAAATCAAAAGAAGAAAATTTTTAAAAGTCCAAGTAAAGGTTTTTTTAAACGTTTGTAAATGGCGTGAAATACTTTTTTTTATGTTAGTATAAATTAATTTTCTGTATGTAGTGGTAAATTATTGGGTGGGCTCAGCCCCTATTCACAATTTATTGGGGGGGCTCGAGCCCCACGGGCCCATATAATTCTACACCTATGTTTGCCGGTACATCCTTTTGATGTCGGCTATAAACGCTATCTTGTATTTGGTTATGACGTTATTTTCTTTAAAAACCCCATGATGTGGCATAATATAATAATCTAAGTTATTAGTAAATTCAATTTCTTGCATATGCCCCAAAACATTGTATTCATCCATGAAATCTGTGTACAATTTTTTCATTTCAGGATTTTTGTCTAGTTTTTTCCATAAGTTATCTAAGCGCATTTTTGCTAAACATTCCGAATTACCCAGATTCCAATTTTCCTTTAACGGTAAATTAACAGTATATTTCCCAGTTATTTTATCTCTTTTATGTGTTTCACAAAAAATTCTTTCACATTCGATTTCCTCGTCCTTTGACGAAGGGGAATCCTCAAGATTCTCCATTTCGTAGAATTTTTCTACACTTTTTTCTAATTCGTCAAGCTGTGAAAGAAACCCGCAATGTTGTGTTTTCTGAGAGTCTTCAGTTACCCCACATATTACATACCCGAAAACAGTTTCCTTCATCATTAGCGAATTCGTAAGAGAAATAGTTCCCGATTTCAAAATATTAAAGAACAGTTCAGCACCGACAAGTATGTCCACGTGACCAGGCCTGTTAAAATGAATATCTGCTAATTGGATATTTTGTGGAATGCGCAGCTGGGAAATATCTAATTGAGTAGCTGGCATTAAATCCGTTATCTTTGAAAGAATCAACAAATCTAACTGTGCCACAAATGATTCATCACAGTTAGAAATAATTGCAGATATTTGTTTCTTAATATTGACAGTCTTTCCTTCCAAACTCAAAATTAAAATATTTGTTCTGTTTTGAGTCAAACCCATCTTATTTGCAAGTTCAGTTCGAATGGCGTTCACTTGACTTCCCGAATAAAAAATTGCTCGTCCCTTTATCCACGATCCATGCTTATCCTTCACATAAATTTATAGCAGTAGCGAGCAAGATGTTTTTGTTTTTTGATGCGAAGCATGAAGTTAAAGTGTGTGAAGATGCGTCATCATTCCGATCATTAGTTAGGTGTGAAGTGTCTATATCAAGCGAAGTTGGGGCCCTGTTTTGGGTTGTGTTGTGAGAGGCGACGACATTCTGTTCCGCGTTACTGTTTTGTTTCTCCTCTCTGTGCAATAATTATGAGATAATTATGAGATTTCGGCTTGCAAAATTTGCAGGCATATTTTGATTTGCAATTAATTAACATATGTGATTGGGAAAAACAATTCAGGCAGAGTTTCTGTTTTTTAACAAAATCAAATCTTTGGGAGGGATTCATCTTTAGAAAGGAATCACAATTATACAAAGGATGAGATGAATTAGCACACAAATTACAAAACGAATTCTTTGCGTTTAAAATGAAACTTTTAGCCTTGTTTTGAAAGTGTAGAGGTTTTGTTTTTGTTATTTGACTATTGCTTTTCTGCATGTTCTCCAGAATCTGGGATCTATCCTGGAGAAAGGAAATGAATTTATTCCAATCTGGCAAGTCTGGGGAAGTTAAAGTCATTTCGTATTCTTTTCTAGTTGTTCTGTCTAATTTTCTCATAATGATATTCATTAATAAGTTTTCCCTGAAGTCGTTCATTTCTAGTTTCATCAATTTTAATGCTCTCACATGTTTTAAAATATTGTCTACAAGCAATCTTAATTTTTCAGAAGATTCATAAGGGACATTTTCTAAGTTTAGTAAAGAGTTCATATGACTATTTATTATTAATCTTTTGTTTTCATAACGATTCTTGAGGGTATCTAGCAATGAATTGTATGTGTCTTCTATACTTTCTAGCTGTTTTGCATTGCCGACAAGGGCAGATTGCAAATAAAAAAGCTTCTGATTATCGGTTAACATATCATTGGAACCAATTATACTTTCAAACTGCATTTTGAAATTGTTCCAAGTTTCGTAACTCCCATCAAATTTTGGAAGAGTTATTTCGAGGAGCTTGATGCTTAGTTTTTGATTACTTATACAACTAAAGTAATTAAAAAACTTTGTAAAAAACACACATAAGAAGTAATAGGTAAGAGGAGGTCCTCTTACCTATTACTTCTTATGTGTGTTTTTTACAAAGTTTTTTAATTACTTTATCGTTTAACACCAATATTTTGAGTGATTTTTCAGTTACTTATACAACTGTCTTTATGAGACTCAATATGTGAATGTTCTAAAGTTTTATTTTCATTTAACTCTTCTAAGGTAAGTTGAAATCTTACCTTTTGTTTCGGTAGCTCTTCGTTGATTTCTTCGAATTCTTCATCACAGGCTGCGACTTCTTCATCCTTTAAGAGCTTATAGTATTCCATTCTTAGATCATCCAACTTATCTCGAATTCTGTTCAAATTTTCTATTTTACTTTGAAGTTCTAATTTACTTAGTTTCAAGAGGTCATCGTTACTAATTTTCGAATCTTTTGATATTTGAGCCTTAAAACCACCACATCTTCGATTCAGTGCGGTGAGCTCCATTTTTTTCTTTTATAAGCCACAGGTCAACAAAGATGGAGCCCCCTGAAGCGATGGCCGGACCCACTGATGTTTTTTTGGGTCTCGCAAAGGGCCAACAATAGCATATTTTCGAAGGGGGAGCAAGATCCAGTTTTTAGAGGATAAAGCATTAACATTCCGGAATTCACATGGGAAAACATCGGTCTGGCCACTACTGTAGGAGGCCCCCCCGCTTGAAAATATGCTAACGCTGGCTCTTTGGAGATCCGAAAAAAATCAGTGGGTTTGGCCTTCGCTTTAGGGGGCCCCCTGGAAAATATGCCTCCACTGTAGGGGCCCCTCGAAAATGTGCTACCGCTACTCGAATAAAACGGGTTTTTCCTAGTTAATTTGGATTTTGCCTAGCGCTGTCAGTCAGAGCGCTTTTTGCCTAGTTAATTCGGGTTTTGACTGATTTCAGGTTTTAACTGTAACTATATATATATATATATATATACATACACACACATATTTACAGGCATTGTTATGGAACTGGTCAAATCTCTGCTTCTTGACCTTACTTACCATTTGGTAAGTTGGTGACTTGGACAATAAAATGAAGTTTCTCAAGCATGATGGAATTTCCTGTTTATCTTGATTAGAAAGAAAGTTACAATGAGCCATCTAGAAATTTCTATATGATGTCATTTCTGTCAAGAAAACTAAAAGGGATGTATCTCACTTTTGTGAGTACAGTTGATATTGCAAGTGGATAAGCTGTTGGAAGATGAGCACTTTTGCTTCTAGCTACTTTTCTCATTATTAGCAATTTAATGACTGATTAGGTTCTAATTTGTGCTAGCTCTGTACTTTTCGTATTATAGGTAGAATGATTTTTTTGGAAGATTTTATTAAATAGTTTTTTTTTTTTTTTTCAGTAATCCAAATATTTGGACTGTTTAACAAACACCCACTTAGTGATATTAGTATGTATATATGCAGTGCAAAATAAAATGAATTTGTTTCAGCAAATTGCAAATTCTTATTTTTTAACTAGACGATTCCTATCTCAAAAGAAAATTACTGATTAGCAGTTGAAAAAAGGACCCGCCCTCCCCCCAAAAAAGAAGGGAAAAAGAAATTTTTGTTTCTAATAATCATCTAATGTTTGATCATTTAATTGATTATTCTAGAGCTAACTGTGGAAGAATGAAATCTGGGTTTAAACAAACAGAAAAAAAAAAAATAAATATAGCAACACAAAAATAGCTCTTGATATAGTTTTAAAATTTTAAAAGTATTTACTCTGAAAAGCAAAATTTCATGACTTTTTTTTCTGTCAATTGGCCCAAATATTTTAACATTTTATCTTGATTAACTGAATAAAAGTTCGGTTGTTTTGCTAATTGTCTTAATTTCTAGACTCTTGTACAAATGATTTGCTGCTGAATTAACTGTTTCCCTAGTAATCAGAATCTACTGTGTAGTTGGTTTGAGAATAATGATTAAGTTATAATATGGAAGAAGCTAGCAGTAATCTGGAAATAATATTAATGAATTTATTTCTAAACAATTTACCATCTTTTCTAAAATTTAAGATTGTAAAATGTTTGAAAAATAAGAATGAGTGTGTTCACAAGCATAAGATAAAATTGCTATTTATTTTTTCAGAAAAGTGAAATTTTTCTAGTCAAAAATTTATGCATAAATTCTTCTCTGTTTAAATATTTATTTATTTATATGCTGTAAATACTTTATAGAGTTGGCCATTTATATGTATAAAAATAAGGTATAAAATGAATGCAGTTTAATCTGTTCTTTTAAGAAGTAATGTAACTTTTGACTAGCTTTTAAAAGAATGTAATTACATGAAAGACTTTAAAAATTCAGACTGTCACTTTATAAATTGTATTATACAGGGTTGTTCAAAAACACTGACCTAAGCTTTTATTCTTTAAATATTGATCATAGACATATAAAATAAATTATGAAGTTTTGTTAAAAAAAAAAAAAAAAAAAAAAAAAAAAAAAAAGGTACAGGATTTTATGATATCAATTAAGATTCTCAGGAGATTAAATAAGTATAAAATTAAAATTTTATATTTCTACCAAAAAATTCTCAATTAGTAAAATGTCCCCCATACATTAATTATGTGATGTACAAAGCTTCAGCCCTTCATACCAGTTCAGTACTTGCCACTTAATAAAATCATTTGTTCTTAGCTAAATTGATTTAAATAAGTAGCTGATTTTTATATGCCGTGAACATTATTCGAGCTCAGTGAGGGTGTCTCATCTGTTGTCACCTTCCAAAGTCATATAGAAATTATAAAATAAGACAGTTAATAAAGTTAGTAAATGAAAGTTATTGATTTCTAATTGATTCATCAATAATTCATTCAAAATTTATAGTATAAACTTATAAACACATACTTCATGTAAAAGGAATTTACTTACATATTACACAATAGACTTTCTGAAAAATTATCAGTGCTTTGCATTGCTTGAGCGTGATTTGGTTGTCTAGCACAGGAGTGATATTGGGAATACATTTTCCCCATTAAATTCTTCCATTTGTTGTTTGCAAGTACTTTCAAACAAAACTAGAAAATCTCTCACAAATTACATAGAGGGAAAAAAAATCATCCCTCATGGTCATTGACCAATCTCATTTGATTGACAGTAGTGCTAATGCTCAGCACTTTTTTTTTCCTCTGGTGAAAAAAAGTTTTTATCTAGCCAGCTAGACCAGTGCTCCGCAACCTTTTTACTGCCGCAGACTGGTCAACATTTGCTGATTTTACTGCGGTACACTGAGAAAGATGGGGGGGGACATAGTTTTTTTTATATTTTATAGTGTTTTGATTTAATAATATTCGATCATGTTATTATAATTTTGATGTATAAATGATGTTATGTTTATTTGTTGTTCAATAAAATCTCATTTATTTATTCGTTTCATTTTCTCAGAAAAATGCATTTATTTTTAATTTTATGAATGCAATTTTAATTCATAATCTTTTAATATTTAATAATTAATAAACTAATTTAAAATGGTTACAAGATTCCTTCTGTTACAAAGGTATAAATTAGCACAAAGTCGCACAAACCCAAGAGAAATACACTACAGTAAATAAAATGGAAATAATTTAATGTTCCTTGGGTGGCCCAGGAGTTTGGGATCACTGAGCTAGACTGTAGAGATGGATGGGGTTAACTAGCAGATGAACAATTAGAGCTCAGGGTGCACTTTTCCTTTAGGTGGATCTCTATTTAAGCAAGTTGCTAGGTCATATGATGAGTAGGTTATGTTTTTGGGCGACCCAAGGGTTTACGGCAATATTCCCCCGGGGGAAGAGTCCAGTTTATTTAACTTTGAACAACAATACAAACTATGCCACTGGGGTTCGCAGTATCCCAGTAGCAGAAGGAACAAGGATCTTAGTAATACAGAACAAAATTTCTTAATTAAAAAAAAACAAGTGCTGATGATGCTACATCATACAGTTCACGTATTTTCATAGTTCGTATATCTTTCACAGTTTACAGTTCATAATACAGTCTGAGCTGTAGAACACTGTCCACTTAGTTCCTTTTTTTTTCTTTCCTTTCTTTAATGAGGGAAGAATTACTGTTCCCGTGTTCTGCCAATTATTACATCTATATATATTTTTATTTTTACCAATCCATTTCGTTCAGTGTGGCCTGTTTACAATAACATATAGTACTAACTATTAAAAACACATTAAAACATTAGGAACAGGAAAACTATATACATGGGACAACAACACATTATATACAACAACAGACATTAAATAATACATTATAAATCATATAATATTATATAATTGAGAACAATTGTCTTAATACCACTTCCTTAAGGGACAGCCCAAGCTCCCTGGTACTGAGCCAAATCCAAAAGCATATCCTCTAATTTAACGAATATATTATTTATCCTGGCAATGCGAGTGATTAACCCCTTTCCTATTATTTTCATAATAATTTATTTTTATTATTATAATTTTTTTTAAACCATATGTGGTAAACAGAATAACGCTTACTTACGTGACCCCATACAATGTGAGATTTTTTTTTGCTATAAGTCATAAACTTTTCTAAAACTTTTAGCATTTACTGCATCCTGATAGCAGGTTTACTCTGTCACCCTTACATATCAATGCATATATGTATGCTATACATGTTACATTGATCCATCACTATTATACAGTTATCATATTAGAATTTTCTACATTATTTTTCTATTTACATCTCACATGACTTTACATGTTACATTGATTCTTTATTTTTTTACCACTATCCATATTAGTTTTTCTGCACTACCCTACAGTTTTACAAATCACGTTACCTATACACTTGCTTCTTGCCTATGCTTTACTTATAACTATTTATACATTCTTGAACATGCATAGCGGTACACAAAATCCCAAAGAACACATGCTTTAAAATTTGGCAATATACCATTTACTATATACACAAAAACTCAAACACATGCATTACAATTGAATATATACATATAATTACCATACATATTTACATCTCTTACTACTCCACAGTACATTTATTCTTAATATATAATGTAATTCAATATGAATCTATAATTAACGCTTACACATTATGTTTAAAACTGTTGGATTACTGTTAACAGTATGTTTAAAACTGTTGGACCTATATAGTGACAGCAGTTTTATAATACCGGGTGATCCAAAAGTCAGGACAAGCTTTAAAAATTAATAATTCGAAAACAAATCAAGATACAAAGATACGATTTGCACCAAACGGATGGAAAAGAAATCGGGTTTTGTGTGGCAACGAAACAAAAATAGTTCTCTTGGTGTCCGACAGATGGCGCAGTCGTATTTCTTACATAGGATTATGCAAAGCGACAAGCGATATAAAAGAGAGCAACTGGAGCGGGTAATGGTAGTCGAAGCTTATACGCATGGAAATGCTGTCCATAGTTGAGAAAGCCCTCTTAGTCAAATTTTATTATAAGAATGCAGAAAGTGCCACAGTGGCATTGCGAGCATATTGCTACATGAAGGGCATGTGAGGCAGAAAAGGACCAATAACGCCTTCTGCATTGATCAAAATGACGAAGAAATTTGAATCTACCTGATCTTTGGCGTCACGTACAAAAAGTGGTCATCCCTCAACAGCCGCTGCTGTTGTCATGACAGTGGAGCAGACGGTGCAATCCATGTCAGCAATTTCTGCACATGAGGAGAGCAGTGCCCAAGAAGTTTCGGGGCAGACAGAAGTGTCGTACGGAAGTGTGTGGAGAGCACTGAGAATAACTCTGAAACGGTATCCTTATAAGTTGCAACATAACCAAGAACTGAAACCTCCTGACTTCGACTCTCGTCAAGATTTTGCCAATTGGGTATTCAGTAAAATGGAAGAGCAGCACGACTGGCTTCACACTGTGCTTTGGACAGATAAGGTGCATTTCACACTTTCTGGCACTGTTAACACCCTCAATTGTGGAGTGTGGACCATAGAAAATCCACATGCATATGTTGAGGTACCCTTGCAACAGCCTAAAGTGACAGTCTGGTGTGGTTTCACTGCTGATTTCATAATTGGTCCATTTTTTTTTTCAAGGAAGTCACACAGATGAGTTTCAAAACAGTTTCTGTCACTGGTCAGCGATATGCAGCACTGTTACAGAACAACATTATTCCTGAACTGCAAGCGCGACAGGCACTTCAAACAGTCACCTTTATGCAAGATAGAGCACCACCTCATACTGCTCTGCCTGTGCAACATCTGCTACGCTCAACATTTGGGGAGGATCGCATTATCAGTCGCTGCTTTAATCAATCATGGTCTCCAAGATCTCCCGATCTTATGCCCTGTGACTTTTGGCTGTGGGGATTCTTGAAGTCAAAAGTGTTCCGCGACCAACAGGCATCACTAGTAGCACTGAAAGATGCCATCCACCAAAATGTGTCTGCCGTAATGCAAGAAATGCTGTGAACGGTGTGGTGACTCATCTCACAACTGTACTTCTGAATGATGGGCAGCACATTGAAAATTTACTGTAGTACCAATTTAACTGTATTTAAGCTGACTTGTAAGTTGTCAACATTTTTTCATTTGTAAATCATCTTTTGGTGAAATAAAACACTACAGCACCATCTGTTGTTTGCCAACAGAACTATTTTCATTTCATTGCCACACAAAACCCGGTTTCTTTTCCATCCGTTTGGTGCAAACCGTATCTTTGTATCTTGATTCGTTTTCGAATTATTAATTTTTTAAGTTTGTCCTGACAGTATATAAGGAAAAGCAGATATATATGTATACTGTTATTAAATTAATATTTTTTATTTAATTAATGCAGTAATAAGATACAAACCAAGAAAATAATAATTGATGCATAATATACTTACAGAAGTTAGAAACATAATTCAGCATTTAAACTATTCATTTATGTAGAATTGCCTTTCATTCAGTTTAGATGTTCTTACCACTACTTTCTTAAGATCACTAGCAATATTTAAATGTTCCTCTGAGGCCTTAGATTTCTTAAAAAACAACTAAGAGCGTGAAACGAAAATGCAGTGAGAAACACGTGAAACAAACTTGGAACTTATTCCAGGGATGGGTGTGACACATGCTCTGCACCCGATATCTTTTTCCTTTCTAAACATTGGATAGAGCAAGGTGCAATCCTCTTTTCAAAGATATGTGTGGCTTATTCAGTAGTAAACTTGGTGGTGGCTGTGTGCAGGAGAGGGGGAGGGGGTTAAGCCTTTTAGTAACTCTGCAAACTGTCCCTTACATTATCAACATAATGAAGATTGCTTATGTCTTGCTGAAAAATAGCTTTGTCAATTTTCAGAAATATTTCCCACAGTGATCAAAGTGACCATATAAGCGATATTAAAATACACTCACTTGCAAGAGTTAAGCACAGAAAGGAAAATGCTAATTTCCAGAAGCCAATCAGAATTGAAGAGGATGCAATTCGCTGCAGAGGTAGATGGAAGTATGCAAATATGTTAGGTAACAGCCAATCACGCTTTCATATCAAGAAATATGTAAAAAGGGCAGTCTTATAAGATGCCAGGTTTATGAAGGGTTACAGAAGTTGATTGTAAGTGCTGATAGAAGGAGTTTAAAACTTTCATACAATTTGTTTTCACGACATACGTGTTTCTATGACTTCCAGAAGACGAATGGAAGATTCTGAGCGCTGGCATGCTGTGGGGTGCATTGAGGCAGGACAGTCGATCACAGGCGTTGCTCTTTTCTTCAGCGTTCATCATTCTGTAATTTCACGTTTATGGAAACAATTCTAAACCACACAGACAGTTGTCCGAAGGCCTGTAGCCAGTCGCCTGAGGGTTACAACCCCTGCGGAAGATCAATATATTGCTGGTTTAGCCAAGCGGAATGGCAGAGTGACCTCCACATGTGTGACATCTATGGTTACAGCATCCATTGGTAAGGCGATATCTGCAGCTACTGCACACACTGAAGATTACATATGAGTCAGTGGCGGATATACGGGGGGGGGCTCGAGCCCCCCCCCCCAGAGCTAGAAATACACTATGGATTTGGGAAGTTAAAGAAAAATTGTAAATTTTCACATGAACTGAAATTTGACAGTCGACTCTTTGTTTAACGACAATCTCTTTCCAAAGACGATATTTCAAAGTCCCAGCAACTCCAACATAAAAAATTTCTATTCAAAGACGATGTCATTTCTGTTTAACAACGATTTTTCTTTTTCATCTTACGCTACAGGAACAGGGGAAAATTTTTTTAAGAGTGGGAAAAAAGTGTCGGGGAATGTCAAAAGTGCAATTCGCAAGACAATCTCAACTACCTGAGTGTATTATCAAAGGTATTTTAGAAGCAAAGAGAAAATTCTTGGAGAAGCACAAAAATTTAGTTCGGGATCCAAATCCAAACGACCGAAAAGTCAATGTGGCCAATAGGAAGAGTTTGCCAAAGCACTTCTGCATGCAAATGGTTGCATGAAGCAAGAGCATCCAACATTCTAATTTCTGGGCCCCACCATGGCAGAGTGGATAAGACACTCGACATGATAGACGGCTGAAGTGTGAAGGTCCCACGTTTGGGCCTACCGCGCGGCTGTCGATCTAACTATCTGGAGTTTTTTCCAGGTGGTTTTCTCCAGATTTAACGTGAATACGCGTTAGAGCCTCTGAAAAAATCCTCCAACCAAGGCAACCGCCCCAGAATGCAGGTGCCCCAGGACGATTTTTTACATTTTCACGGTTCCTTGAAAGTCGTTAAACAGAGAGCCAACTATATATATATATATCAGGGGTGTAGCCAGAAATTTTTCATGGGGGGGGGGGGTTACGAATACTACAACTCATATATATGTATACGTGTGTGTGATAATGTAGTGAAGAATATATATTTTGTATGGCAAAAAATTCCTCAATGGGAGGGGGGTTATGACCCCCCTAACCCCCGCCCTTGGCTACGCCCCTGATCAGTGGCGCACCCAGGATTGTAGTTTAGGGGGGGCTGGGCTACATACAAATACTGCTCTGAACTCGGTCATAGTGACCTCGGTTAGTTACAACTCTCTTATAACGTCAAAATATTCGGTATCACTTGACTGTCCCATAGAACACAAGCAATGTAACTCATTATAGAGTCATAAATAATTATCTGATCTTTTGAGCGACGTTGTTACCGTGTGTAACGGTATAACTAACTGTAAGCATTTATTTAAAAACTTTTTTAAATAAATGTCTTTTTTGGTTAGAAATAATTTGAGGACAATTACAAAAAGAAAGAAAGAACTAAAAAAAATTAATTAATTAGTGACAATTTTCATTTTTTTAACGCTTTTCACTTCTAACTTTCTACCTTTAGGGGGGGCTTCAGCCCCCATAGCCCCCCCCCCCCGTGGGTGCGCCTATGCCCCTGATATATATATATATATGTACATATATATACAGTCGACTCCTGTTAATCGGACAAGGACGAGACCGTTTGGTCCCATTAACAGGCTGGTCCGATTAAACTAACATTCTCCAAAATTACAGAAAACATGCTATTTATTATATAGCAGCACATTGAAATCTTTATTGTGCGACACGCATGTCTGAGGAGAATATAAACAAGAATTACTATTGCCCACAAACTTTATTCATTGCAAAAATTCACAAACAATTTTTTAAACAATCTACACAGTATATAGCATACAAAACCATAGTAAAAATGGTCTTAACACATTTAATCAATGTTTGAAGAACTTATCTAGCGTCGCTTGACGCATTCTCTCGACTGATTTCATTTCCACAAAATCTCCACAGACGTCTAACGCAGCAATCAGACATCGAACTGCCTTCCTTTCCTTCTTGTAAAAAATAGCGGCGAAAAGTATCAATGCTTTTCCTTGCATCTTGTGTTGTCATTGGCTCCAACACATTAGAAGTATCATCATCACTTTCCTGATCTTCCAATGCTGTCATGTATTTATCTGAAATTCGAGCAACAACTGCAGAGTCGTAATCTTCATGTTCATCGAAGCATTGTAGCTTGTTGTTGATGGATAAAAATTCGTCATAATTTTCGACATGTTGAAGTTGTTCTATTCTGCCAGCATTTTCACTTTCAATGAGTACGGCCACATACCTCTCCAAAACCAAATGCTTAAAGCCACAATGTGAAAAACAGTTCTGAATTGTCTCATTGCTCAGTGCTCTCCAGCTATCGGCACAAATATGATTGCTTCTAAAATTGCGACTTTTGCGCTGACTTCTATAGCTGTTGAAGATGTGGTCAGCAAACCTTCTTCAATTGCTTGAAGGCGTAATTCACTGACCTTGCACGATAAAAGGTCTTTAAATTTTTTTACTATGCCCATGTCCATTGGCTGCACTAAAGCTGTGGTCCATTGGCTGCACTGAGCGCGTGGTGATCCTCTCCACGAGTTTGATTAAATTCGACTCTTTTCGCTTTATTTTTCTCTATTTCATTTATTTTAATCAACTGAGATCAGTGTTCGGCTGTCCAGTCTCAGAGTTTTCCGAGGGTTTACATCCGCTCCACGCAGACGACTTATGACCACTTCTTCGCTATCGTTATCTATGGTCCTATTAAGCGGAATTTTGGTCCAAATAAGCGAAGAATATTATGCTTATGAAATAGGATTTGTATCGGTTCTTTAGGATTTGGTCCAATTAAGCAGTTGGTCCGATTAACCGGAATGTACTGTACATATATACCAAGAATATTTACACCAATACTTATTGAATCATTGTGAACTAAACATAATTTCTCTATTTACAAAAACGATAGAGCTTTTATTTTTAAACAGAAGAAGGGGCAAATTTTATTGACTCGCTATCGCCACAGTGGCTGGAGCACACTTCCCAGTTTTATTTGTACAGTGGAACCTGTCTAATGGGATTACCCTCGGGATGAGCAAAACTGGTCACCTTATAAAGGTGGTAAAGTGTGATGTTGTAAAGTGAAATTGCATTAAAGTTGTCACTATAGACAGACGATATCTTTACCAAGGTGGTCACTTTAGCAATTTCCACCGAATTTGAATAGACGACGGCACACTGATACAGAGAAAAAAAATCTTCCGTTGCTCTCTCTTTTATAGGGGCGGAATTTGCGGTATAGTGTAGAAATCTTTTATAGGTAAACCCCGAATTCGTAAAATTCGCGACGAGAATGCCCTCTTACCCACTGCAGTCACGTGAGACGCAGCGGCTATCAGCCTCGGCCTTAAGTGATGCTGAAGCCAGGGGCGTAGCCAGGGTGGGGGATATCGGGATATATCCCTCCCCGAAATTTTTGGATTAGTGATGAAAATCAGTCTATTTATACACATATAAGTTCATATCCCCCCCCCCCGAAAAATTTTCCTGGCTACGCGCCTGACTGAAGCATAGACGAACAATCCAACCCTCCGCAATTTGTACAGCTTTCATTCTTTCAACTGCTCTCATAAGTAGTCTACACCACCCAGACGTATGGGTACAAATCCTCATTATAAAAGTAAAACATATTCTAAGACATCAGATAAAGCGAGTACCTGGCAATGTATACCTGGTCTGGTTTTAAAAAAGAAAGCTCAAATTGTAAATAGAAGGTAATAGTGATAATAGTTGTAAATAGCAATTGAGGTTGGTTTACTACAGTCCTCACAAAAAAGGATGGGAATTACTTAATCTGGAAAACTTATTGCAATCCTAAAATGCAAAAATATATGCTGTGAACACTGTATATTGCACGGTGGCTGTGAAATGGGTTCAATAATGCATTCAGCAATTATACTCTGTACACACTAAAATGTTAATGGGTAGGGCCCGCGAACAACAACATGAATAAAGGTCGTTGCTGATTAGCCACGTCTTGTTGTCACTACAGGGGTTAAGGAGACATTTTTCTGGCGAAATTTACGACTTTTAATGACCAGTCGGAATCTACCAACAAAATATTAATGTGTTAAACTAAAAACCCTGTCCCCCTCACACAATGGAGAGAGAAACGGAACATTTTTTCCCCGTGTCAGTCCCGTCGTCCATTGAAACGCATAAAACACGCGGCTTATGACTATGGGCATCGGCCTTAACTTGATCGGTATAGGGCGCACGATAGCTCTGCCCCCCCCCCCCTTCCGAGTTTTCTTTCGAAGGTTCTTTCAGCAGACAACATACTTATTTAGTTGTGATATACCATGTCTAATTATACATTGGGAGAAAAAGTATTGCGAAATGAATGCATCATCCTAATGAAAAACGGAGCCCCCCCAGATGGTCTCTCTGGATCCGCCCCTGATATGAGTGGACTGTACGCCCGGGCACCTCGAGTTGGTGTTTTTCTATCTGTCCAATCAAGAGGGGCATGATTAAAGTGGTGCCAGGAACATGTCAATTGGACTGTGTCTGACTGGGGCAATGTCGTGTTTACTGATGAGTCAAGATTTGCTCTGGAGCCAGATGACAAGCGTATAAGTATATGGCGTGAACAAGGAACACGCAATCAGCCCCAAAACATCACCGAACATCACGCATTCCGAGGCGGAAGCATTATGGTGTGGGCAGGGATTTCATTAGGATACCGCACCGACCTGTACATCTTTAAACGGGATTCTGTGGCAGCTGTGGTATCGAGATGAAGTCATAGAGCCCATTGTGAGATTGTACGCTGCAGCAGTTGGCCCTACTTTTGTTTTAATGGATGATAACGCACATCCCCATAGAACTGACATCGTCACTGACTGGAGAGTGAAAGGATTGCATGTATGGCGTGGCCAGCATATTTGCCCGACCTTAATCCAATCGAAAATCTTTGGGATGCTCTCAGCCATGCTGTATCTTCACGTTTCCCACTTCCAGCCACTCTTATTGAGCTGGAAACTGCTCTACAAGAAGAATGGCGATTGCTTAATTCTGCGGTGGTTGACCACCTAATTGAAAGCATGGTCACAAGGTGTAAACTTTGTACACAGATGAGGGGGGATCACATAACCTATTAATGTCCTTTTTTTTCATTTTATGCTGTTTATTTTCACTTTACACATAATTCTGTTTGTCACCAGTATGTCATTATCTGTTAACTTACAAAAATTTAATATTGTTTTCATTTCTGTATATAATTATTCATTTTGTTTTATGCATAAACTAGCTGAAGTACCTGTCGTTGACGAGTTAGTACTGAATGCAAATTTCTAAAAAGCAAGAACTTTCGTCAGCATTGTAGGAGTACACAGAATGGAGTAGTATGTTGCCAAAGTAAAGAAAGTGAAGTTATAATTTTTATGTATTGTTAAAATATTACAGGTTAGAGAGTAACTAAGTAATATCATTTCATTCGCTTTAGTCGTAATTATGTGATGCGCGAATGAGTATTTATGCATATTGAAATAATTTTTGCAAAATCTCAAAATCTAATCAATATTTTTGAAAAATTGGAAGCCTAGAATTTAAGTTGAGTGACAACCTATCATGTCACCAAATTTCATTTCATTCTCAGCAGTCTTTATTTTGTGATGCTGGAACAAAATTTCAGCATTTTAAAATGATTTTCACAAAATCTCAAAATGTAATCAAAATATTTTAAAAATTCAACACCTATAAATTAAGATTAGCAACTGCCTATCATATCACCAAATTTCGTATCATTCGTATTAGCCGTTATTACGTGATGCTCGAAGAAATATAAACGTTTTTTGAAAGAATTTTCACAAAATATCAAAATCTAATAAGAATGTTTAAAAAATTGGACACATATTGTTTATGTTGAGCAACCATCTATCATGTGCCAAAATTTCATACCATTCACTTTAGTCGTTATTACATAATGCGTGAACAAAGATTCACTCGGTTTTAAACAATTTTTGCAAGATCTCGAAATCTGATCGATTTTTTTTTAATTAGATGCCTATAGTTTAAGGTGAGTGGCCACCTATCATTTCACCAAATATCATTTTTTCACCTTTGGAGTTATTACATGATGTGCGAACACAAATTTATGCAGTTTGAAACAATTTTCGCAAAATCTCAAAATCTAATCAAGATTTTTTAAAAATTTGACACTTATGTTTTAAGTTGATTAAACCCTATCATAATACCAAATTTCATTTCAATCACTTCAGTCGTTTTTACTTGATGGCCAAACACAAATTTACGCAGTTTGAAACGATTTTTGCAAAATCTAATCAAGATTTTTAAAAAATTTGATGCCTATGTTTTAAGTTGAGTGACCACCACTCATCATACCAAATTTCATTTCAATTGCTTCAGTCATTTATACGTGACGCTCGAAAGGATTTTCTCAAAATCCAATCAAGATTTTTTAAAAATTCAACGAGTATGTTTTAAGTTGAGTGACCACCTATCATGACACGTAATTTCATATTATTCGTTTCAGTCGTTTTTACGTGATGCTTGAGCAAAAAAAGTGTCACGGATAGAATGACAGACATACAAACTTTTTTTTGAGGGTTGCACCGGATTCCCAGGTTCTTGAAACGGATAGAAATCGTAAAATTTTTGAATTCCAAGAAATGTACAGACAAGTCTAATTTTATTTATATAGATATATATGCTACTTTCCTGCCGAATTTTGCATCAATCAAAGCAGTATTTGTTGATTTTTTTGCATTTTACAACTTCATGTTTAGCTTTCGGAAGTGAGTGTATATAGAATTCCTATTCAGTCAGCCGGGATTTTTTCAAAAGTGACCATATATGCGGGATGACCTTGTAAGTAGTTAAGCCCTTTAGTAACCCTGCAAACTGTCTCTTACATTATCAAAACAATGAAGAAAGGCTAAATTGCTTATGTCTTACTGAAAAATAGCTTTGTCAATTTTCAGAAATATTTCCCACAGTGATCAAAGTGACCATATAAGCGTTTAAAGGTATGATGGCATGACCATATAAGCAATATTAAATATATAGAATTCCTATTCAGTCAGCCAAGACTTTTCAAAAGTAACCATATATGCAGGGTGACCTTATAAGCAGGTGACCATATAACGAGGTTTGACTGTATTTTATTTCATATTTACAATAGTAAAAGGAAGTTATGCATAAAATGTCTAAAATTTCTAGCTAAAATTAGAAGATGAAAGATACAGTGCCCTGCCTATTTTATATGCCCTGTTCTGAGTGCCAAGAATAAGACCCTTTTTAAAAAAATTTAGGATGGGGGTTCTGACACCTCAAACCATTGCATCTAGAGGTCTGCGCCGCCGCGCCACGCCGCTGCGCATTTGTACCACGCCGCCGAGGTCTAGGCCGGCGCGCCGTCGAAGAACGCTGATTTTACACCACCGCGTACAATTGCTTCATAACTTTTTTTAAAAAAAAAAGGAAAAGAAAATCTGAGACCTTTTCAGATTTTAAATACGCACCAAAGTGTATATTAAAAGCGTATCATAATTTATGCGTCGTCCCTATTTTCTTCCTTATTCCATAAGGTTGGAAAGTGTATCATTATTCATGAGTGAGCAGTATTTTTCTTCCTTATTTTATAAAAATCATCTTTGGAATCGAAATCTATCTTAAAATCGCCTACTAAAACTATTTTACAATCTTCGCCAAGTATATTACAACTATACTTCACAGTTTTAAATATTGTTTCGAATGTGCATCATAATCCATGAGTGTGCCGTGTTTGTCTTTCTTGGGTTGATTTCTACTTTAACCCCCCGACTCTCGCCAAGGTGGCGATCATTAAACGTATACAGTAACATGACGATTTTTTGTATTTACCTGGCAATCGTAATTTAGAATTAAAATGGCGATTTGGAACAACCTGTAAGTACAGCATCCGTTACATTTTTATTTATTTTGGGTTGCCAATTAATGTAGTTTTAATAATTAAGTGTCTTCAAATTCCTTAACTAGTGCGTTTATCACTAATTTGTTCACTTTAGTTTTTATGTAGTTGTTTAGGGAGCGTTGAAACTTGTGCATAACTCCTAGAGACCCATTACTTCCAAGCTCGCCAAAGGGCGGGGAATTTTTAGGTTGGCGAAAGTAGGGTCGTTAAAATAGGAATCGACTCTTTCTTGAACCATAAAGCACATCTTTGGAATCCAAATCTATCTCAACCTACGCGTATTGATACTGTTTTAAAATCTTCACCAGGCATATTCGAACTATAGGCATATTCCAAATATATCTCGTAGACAGTTTAAATACTGTTTGGAATGAGCATCATAATCCATGAGTGTATCGTGTTTTCCTTCTTTGTACCATAAAACACTTCTTCGGAATAGAAATCTCCATTAAAATCGCCTACCAAAACTGTTTAACAATTTTCGCCAGGCATAGTCAAACTACACTTCACCTTTATAAATACCTTTTGGAAATTGTATCATAATCTATGATGTGTACCGTATTTGTTTTCACTATTCTATAAAACACTTCTTCGGAATTAAAATCTATATTTAAATCATCTACTAAAACTATTTTACAATATTTTCCAGGCGTTTTCTAACTATACTCAAAATATATTTATAATAAATTGTCGCATTTTGGCACTAATCTGGCAAACACATTTCAAGAGTGACTCGACGCGCTAATTGTACCAAAATCGTGTCTACACAAGAAGCAAGGTTGAAATTAATAGCACTCAGGTGCTAAAAAAAAAAAAAAAAAAAAAAAAAAAAAACTGTACCTAAACTTTCAGTTGCTTATTTTTGTTTGGATACTTCTTAACGCTAGTAAGTTGTAAAGATACAATTTACATTCTTTAAGACAATGGCGTAATTTGAGTTCTTTAACCCATTTATGCCTAGTGTCCCTTTTTTGGGACGGCATTATCGCTATTAGTCGAAAACGTTATTTATTTTTCCTGGCCTTTATTCACGAGTATTGAACCTCAACTCCACAAAATATTTTAACATTACGAAGTAGAATGTAGACATTTAAATTTTTATGCATACTGATTTTAAAAGAAATCACCCCTTATTCAAGAAGTTGACATCAGAAATTTATCTGTTACTACTGGTATTAGCAAAAATCGAAGAAAGTCGCAAAAATATCTAGGCACAAATGGGTTAAAAACTGTTTAAACATTGGCCGCATTCGTAAACGCCTAACGAGTTGCACTCGTGCAACGAGTTTCCACCTAAGGTGTTCGTAAAGGAAACTGAGTGCATTCAATTTAAAAACTCGAACGTTCGTATACAAAACTGAGTGCAATTAGTTTCAAACGAAGTAAACCGAGAGCGATTTAAGTTGACTGAGTTTGTTGAGAAGATAAACTGCTGCACGTTGTTGCTGTTTAAAAATGGCGTCTGTTATGGAAAAGTATGTTGTTATGAAAGTATTTTACGTTTCCTGAAGCTGCTTTTTCGAGGAGGAAATTCATGCATGCGCTAGAAACTGCTACGAAGGTACATAATTTTTCAAAGGTAATCATTTAATTGTATTTTTAATTTTAGTAAATTCAAAAATGCATGTTTTAGTGTTGAGATTAAAGTTGATTCAAACCGTTATGAGCGAAATTTGAACTTCTTTTGGTAAATACTTTTGAAAAAAATTAAGTTTAAGTTGAAATTTCTAAATTTTGATCTGTGCAGTTCAATGATGGCCACTCTTTCTTTTAAAAATCCTGTTGATTTTATATTGAGTATGTACTAAAAACTCTTCTCAGCAAAATGAACGCATTCGCGAATTGTAAACAAACACGTCTCCTAGGCGATGAAACTAAATAAACTGAATGTGTTCGTAAAGTCCAAAGAAACTGATAACCACTGACAGCACTAAACACACGCATTCCAGTTTTCTTACGAAAACTCGTGCAACGAGTTTGTCGTATACGAATCACCCATTGCATTATACCGCAAAAGAACATTATAGGTTTGGAATAGTTCATGAGGAGGTTATGGAGAAAAAAAATGCTTTTAAGCAAATAATGTATCATTCGTATAACTAAATGTATTGTGAATGTGCATATAAACAACATAAACCTACCCGATTTTGATAAAATCTATTGTTTCAGTTTTGCAGCGGAAATATTTTTTAAAAGTGTACCACAAAGGCAAGCTCATACTCTGGGGACCCACCAGTGGCTGAGCGCATAGCGCTCTGAACTGGGAGACGGAAGGGGCCTGGTTCAAAACTAGGTCACGTCCGCCAATTTAACAGTTCGTAGTTTTCCGTGGTTTCCTTCGAAACTTAGTTTAGATACGGGTTAGTACCGCTTAGAAAGACCCCTACGGAGGACACTCCTCTAGAGATGAGTTCGAGCTCATTTTTTAAAGCCCGAGTCCGAGGACTTAATTCGAGCCCGCCCAAGGTGATATTATTTAAGGTGGTATTATTTGAGTCGGAGCCCGATCCCGAAATTTCAGCTAATAGATAAATAAAAGACAATTACTTCATTGATAGAATATCATAAATTTTGCCGTTTGTACAAATTAAAGAAAAATATAATCGATCCCGCCCGATCCCGAACACAGTAGTGATCTCCACACCCCACCACTCGGCCGAGAGCTCACGTGCAGCTAATTGGCCGTAATCGCACAATATCATAATCAGGACTAGTTTTCATAAAAACTTTAGTCTTCATTCTAGTCTTAAAAGATCTTATTTTAGCTCCAATGTATACATATATGTGTATGTCTGTATGCATACACCCATTTTCATCCTGCTCTTTTTGAAAAATATTCTCACGCCGCAGCGCGGCGCAGACCTCTAATCGCATCCTTATGCCACTGTTCAAGAACTAGCCTTAAAAAAACTAGAAATGGGCCATTCGTTCAACAAATATGTTTATAAAATTAACTTGGAAGCATTTTCAAATATTTGATGATCAAACAAAAGCACTCTTTTGTTTAAGAAAAAAAAAATCTTTCAGTCTGAAAATTTTGGGGGGGGGGCGGGGCTCGAGCCCCCTGGGCCCACCCTCTTCATACGCCACTGTTCTTACAGTTAATTTTAAAAAGCATAATCTTGTGAGTTAGCATTTTGCAGCTAGATATAGAAGAATAACATATGTCCCTGTCATATGTAACATATGGCCACTTCTGTGTGCTGGGGTGATCCAAGACAGAAGATTTTATAATTTTACCTGTAAAAATATTTAGACATTTATTAAAGAATTCTTCTTCTTCCAATAGAACAAGAAAACTTTTCCTTCTTTTATTCTATCATTTGAATGCTTATTTTAGAAACTGAATATTCGATTTAAAAAATGCCAATGTCATATGTATAATTTTTCATTCCATTTCTGAATCAAGATTTCAAAAAAAAAAAAAAATAGGCCTTAAATTATTTTTTTTCGGTATCAGTTTCTTAATGTTATTTTTATATCAAAAGAATAGTTTGAAATATAGATGTGAGACTTATGATTTGTCTCGATCTCAGATTTTATGATATTGCTTAAGATAATCATTTTAAATAGTGACAGCCTATTTTCTTTTATTAAATGTTCTATATCTAAAACTGATTATTAAACTAGTTAAAATTTTTTATTTGGGAATACCTTATTCCCCTGTACATGATATATATTTCGGTTACATACATAACCATCATCAGTCGTTTCTGGATCTTGACCAGAAACGATCCAGAGTTCATCACCACCGAACGATCATCAGTCGTTTCTGAGATCCAGAAACGACTGATGATGGTTATGTATGTAACCGAAATATATATCATCTACGGGGGAATAAGGTATTCCCAAATAAAAAATTTTAACTAATTAATCCGCCGTATTAAATAATGTTTTATATGTTTTTATTATGATTATTAAACTTTAAAAGAGTGCATACTAATTATTTTCTTCAGGATAAAAGTCAACTTGTTTGTGGTTGAAATTTAAATAGTAGAAATTATTTGGTACACCATGTAATTTTTCAGTTTTTGAATTTAAGCTCACACAGTATTCTCCTGTTCCCTACATTTGCATTCTCATCCTTGCTATAAATATATATGCCTGAAAATATGTACACGTATATTTTTCATTTTTTGCTGGGAAATACGTCCACGTACATTTCCTCTTTTTTGTTCTTCAAGTATTTTCATGCCTGATACATTGAAAATTAAACTGCAAACATTCTCAAAATGCTTAAAATATGAAAACTTTGAGTGTTCTATCATCTTTTTGCTTTTAATGTATGTATTAATAATTGTATTTTATGTTGAATATAAATTATATTCAATTTAAGCATACTTACAAAAAGAAAAAAAAAACCTTCTATAATTTCATAATTTGGAAAATCTGGAATTTTTGCGATCCCATTGATTCTGGGTTTTTGAAGTTTTACTGCATTACCAAATCCTAATTTTAACAAATGAGAATTTTAATGATCAATAACTCATAAATTAATTAACTAATTTAAATGTAAGGAATTGAAAATATTGACCATTTCTTGTACAGAAAATTAATGCTCATGTGTAGATCTAAATGCAAACTATTAATTGTAGATTATGCTCAAAGGATATTTAATTGAAAGAAATACATTAGTGAAGTTGTTGTTGTTTTTTTTTTGGGAGGGGGGAAGGGGGTCTTTAATTATCTGTTATACACAGTTATAAATGTTACAGGCTGTTATGCTGAAAGTGCCTTATAATCTGTACTTTTAGCATCATTCATCTTTCTTATTAATTACTAATTAAAGAGAATGTTTTATAAATTCTTGAATTTCATTTTTCAGTTTTGATTTATTTTAAGTGTAGTACAAATTTTGAATTTTTTGTTTTTATGCTCAAGAAAATATAATTATCTGTTTCCTGCAGGTCAAGAACGTTGGCAGAAGTTCATCAGAAAGATCAAGAAATGGCACATCTTTAATATGGTGGACATTCTAATCTCAAGGAAATTAAAAAGGTTTTGAATATGAGTATTTCAGGAGTGCTACAGCTGTGCCAAACTGCACTAAATGTAACCTCTTGATACACCATGATACTGATAGCATATTTTTGAAGGCCTCTGCACCAAAAGAGTTTCTTCAAAGGTCTCTTCAAAAAGAGTTCTTTCATGTAAGAATACTAATGATAAATTCCAAAACTGAATTTCCCCCAAAATCGACAAATCAGAGTGATATACTTATCGTTTTAAAAGCAAACACTCTCATTTAATAATAGTAAAATAAAAACAATTAACAAAAAAGCTTAATGATTTTTGAATTTTCTTCCATTTCAAAGCTCTTATTGAATAAATTCATGTAAATGCAGACAAAACATTGTTCATTTCTCTGTTAACACTGTCTGGGAATTGCCTTTAGAATGAGGCAGATGCTCCATCAAAAAAATAAGCAGATGTAGCTTTCTGACATAAAATTAGGTAAATAGCTTAAGTCAGGGGTTCCCAAACTTTTTTTCCCCGCGGCACCCTTGTCAGGCTAAAAGCATTTTGCAGCACCCTTGTCAGGCTAAAAACTTTCGCCGCAGATTTCGTTTAAAGCAATATGAATATGAAGGTTAGAATGAAGCAGTTTGGATGCATTTTACGTTATTTTTTGTTTGTTTGTTTATAGGGCTAACTATCAAGAAAGTACTCTCTTGGGAAAGGGATATAGAATTTTGACAATACCCCCATTTCAGGGAGTTCCTATAAAAGAGAGGCTACAGGACAGTCTTGAACTTGACTGAAATATTTTTGTTTGAGCCCACTTAGCTTTGCTCACTTTCTTGGGGATACCAGTTCAGAGGAAATTAATTGATTATACTCCACCAAAACACTTTTCTTGATTTTCTCCACGGCACCCCTGACATACGCTCGTGGCACCCTAGGGTGCTGCGGCACCCAGTTTGGGAACCTCTGTCTTAAGTGCTAATTCAAATCAAACAACAATAATAAAAGTACTAATGTACTTGAACACTTCTCTGATATTTCTGAACAGTTGTAAATGGTTTTTATGCTTTTAAAGAATGAAGGTTATTTTTCATAAAATATGATATTAAGCAGTTTTTTTTTTAATTATTTATGCAGTTTATAAGCATAGCATGACACTCTTTTTTGGGGGACATAATACATTTAAGAGTTAAAATAGCGAAGTTTCTTCAGGCTTTGAAAGAAAATTTTAAATGAATGTCATTCTGAACTAGTCCCACCTTCTAAACCAAGAGCCTTTTCTCTTTCTTTAATGGAAATTAATTTAATGCTTTAATAAAAGAAAGAAAAAATAAAAGAACTATTGTAAAGAGTTAATATTTTTCAGTTTTTGTTTTGAATTCTCTTTTCTAGCCCCGAAGCCTTTGATATGATGCTGAGAAACTTTTACAGTTAATCAACTTTTGAAAAAGTTATTGTATATTGTTTAATCTAGTCTCAATAACTAACAAAACACTCAAAATAATTTGAAAAAAGGATTTTTAAAAAGTTTTTCTCACATAGAAATATACAGAGAGTGTAAAAAAACTCCCTAAGAGTGAAGGTAGATTTTTTCTTCAATTATAATGTAAACAATGAAAAAAACTCAACAGCTATTTAAAAACTGGCAATTCTCATAAACTTAAATGAGCTTGGTGGTGGAGAACCAATGGATATGCATCAGTTATGATATGCAATCAGAGTCATCAAAGGAAACAAAAAATTGTGTATCACTAAAATATGAAAAATGTCAATATCTATTATGTGAGATGGCTCTAATGTTATGTTAGTAGCAGTGCTGTCAAGTTTTTTGACACATGATTTAAAACATATTTTAACTATTGCATCAGAAAACTTTGTCTCAAAAATCTTAAAATGCAATATTAACACTTTATGAATTAATATCATTCTAAAACTAACTCAAAAACTAAATTACAAGATTGAATAGTCCAACATGACTTTCGCATAAGTGCATACACAATAATTAAATTTTTTGTTTTTTAAAAACCGTTTGGTGTGTGTATTTTTGATGTAGAGTTTATAGAAAATACTTATTTTGTTACCATGTGTTAAAAACTTTTAATTTATTTTGAAAGCTCTTTGGAGCACATGGTCTGTTTCACTCACAAATGCGTGTTACAGAAGTTTGCATCGCTGTATCATAAGACTCAGGAAAGTAAGAGTCTTCCAACCTTCGGTGATTCTGGACCAGTGGAGCACCACATTTTTTTTTTTTTTCCAGGGGTGAAGGTTCATCCTCACATTAATAGGTAGATAAGTTAAAGAAAAATTTAATTAGTGCTAATTATATTAGAATTATGATATAATAATTTTCATTTTAATTACAATTTTTAGTTAAATAAATCATGAAAATGCCAGTATAAATTTAAGCTTCCCAAGTATCAGATTCTGGGGGTTGTTCTAACACACCCTTCCCTCCCTTCCCCCAGGTTGCTTCAATATACCCATGGGACTTTTCCCAATTATGAACAAATAAACTTACTTTCTTTTAAAGTGTTAGCCTGTACATAAAATTTTTCTTTCTTTTGAAGAGTTATAAGCTGAGAAAATATTTTTTCCTTCATTTACTTAGTTTTTGATAATTTTTTATCATCATATAAATATTTATATTCTCACTATGCAAGACGCCTTAGGCACGGGTGCTAATTAAACCTTGAAAGTCGAATAAGTCAGTAGATATGTTTATTAATGACTTTTTAGTGATTGGACTATTTTTTAAAGTTTTTTGCATAGAGCATTACTAAGGATGTATTTAGGGGGAGGGGGTCCAAGGGATCTGGACCCTGCCCCCCATAATTTTGATTTTTGTCACTAAAAAGATAATGAAAATAGTCTTTTTGTGAAAAATTCTGCCTTTTTTACAGTTTGGATCCCCTCTGAAATTTCTGGGTCCCCTCCAAAATGTTTTTCTGAATACATGCCTGAGCATGACCTTACTATTTTTTTTAATATAGAGCCCTATAAAATGTATGACACAAAAAGTAACTGTCATTAGAAAATTTTTTGTCACTGGTAACATAATGCTTATGTAATAATAGATTAATAGATTGAAATACCAGCCATCAATCGAAAGAATTCAAGCACACAATATAACACTGATTTTAAATTGTCTTTTGTTAAATAATAATAATCAGCTTTATTGACAATTTCTTCCTTTTACCTTTTTTATTAGGACTGGCACTACATAATATATAAGTGATACAAAACTGCAAAATTAATATAAATATAGGATTTTCTTTTCCTTTTTAGTTACAAAAATCTGCAAAACTAATACAAAACCATATATTTTTGTGATGCAAAACTGATACTAAAGCAGATTTTTTTTTTTTTTTCCTGATACAAAAAGTATTACAAAAGCCATGAACCTTTGTAGCACCACTGGTATTTTATAAAGTTTCAATAACATCATTTCTAATGTGTTAATATTCAAATTAGAAAATGTGTATAACTTTTTATTTTATATCAGTTTAATGAATCGCTTTAACATCTCTTTGGTACAGCTTTTGTACGAGAAACAAAGAGAAAAGCAATGCACATTTAAAAAGGTGATTTATTTTATTGCTTTGTGTATTCATTATTTCATGATATTTTTCTTTCTCATTTATACTGTTTTACCTGTTATTACTTATTTGTAAATTAAGTGTTTTGTGAGATTCTGCATCTTTTACCATGGTATAGTGATGTGCGATCTGAAGTGTAATTGCTCAAATAAAACAATATTTTTTATTTAATTACATTTACTTGTTCATTCAAATAATGTTGGTGGAATTACCATATTAGCCCAAATATAGTGCGAGTCAGGTTTTTTATGGGAAATGATCAGTCAAAAAATACCGCGTTATATTTAGGCCAATACAGAAGTCATTTTTGCTATAATTTGAATGCAGAATATTTTTTTTTTTTCATCCTTATGATGTGTTCCAATCCAAATAGAACAATTCTAAACATGCAGTTTTAAGCAGGGTTGTCGGAATTGCTTCCTGTGTAACTTATAATTTTCCTGATTTATTCACATTTTTTAGTCTGTAAAACTCCGATTGTAAAGGATAAAAATTAGTAAACATAAAGTTGAGCATGGTGTTTGCAATGACTTTTAAAATATAATTGAATAATTGCTTCACATCTTTGATATATATGCTAAGCTGAATTGCTGTCTGGACCGTTTTTTTCCTTCCCAGGCTTTAAGCTGCTGTTCAATCAGGGTGTCTACCATTATGCAAAGGTCAAGAAAGTCACGGAAAAGTCAAGAAATGAAGCACTAGTTCATGATTAGCAACTCAACTACGCTTTTTCCATTTCATTCAAATTCTTAGTTTCTTTTCTTTTTTTTTTTTTTTTTTTTTTTTTTTGCATTAAGTTTATTGAGAGAAATTATTTTATGTATCCTTTCTTAACATCATTTATTCATAGTTTGATTTCACGAGTGGTTTCCAGTGAGAAAATAAGTAGATTTGTTTATTCTCGTATCAATGGTGTATGTGTGTGTGGTGGGGGGGCACTGCTGGGTGTCCACTCTTCTCCCTCCCAACCTGAGGAGAGGATTAAAACCGTTCACTGTAGCTTCAAGTCATAAAATATCTCATTAGAGAAACAATCTGTCATTCAGAAAGAGTAGTCATAACAATAAATTATTTCTTACTGTAAATGACACTTTACTGTTTCTTCTAAATGCTGTAAATAATTAATAAACACTAATTGTTTTTTTTTTTCTTTTTTGATCATCATTTTACTACTTGAAAATACTGAATTTTTGGTCAGCATCAGAGCCAAATTGATGACAGTTCTGCTGTAGAACAATTTTAGGCGGAGAAAGGGTTGGGAACTGTCAATACAAAATTTGTGTCTGTTTTGTGGCCGCTCCACAGAAATGAAATCGTCGCCGATTGCGAGAATGCAAGTCTTTCGTGGACTAAACGAGCCCCTGGGATGATCATTTTCACAGTACTACGCACTCAGCTAAAGCCCAATCGACAGTGCGAAAATGCGCGTTGGGGAGGACCATTCAGACTATTTTGAATTCATTGATTGGGAAATTAAAAATTTGTGCAAGAAGTCAAATTTTTTCCCATCCCTGAAGTGTTGAGAGTTGTTTTATAATTATGTAACTATGAATATTACACAACAGTAATTATTAAGAGTTTTTGCCTCTTTAGAAAATCCGTTGTTGCTGCGCATGATAGGAAATACTATCATCCCCCTTTTTTTTTTTACTATTTCGCGCACTTGGAATTTTTTTTCCTCGGACATTTCTTAGCTAAATTGGAGTTTCTATTACACATTATTTCCAAATATTATGCATGTACAATTCTGCAACTAGAGATCACATCGCCCAGGAAAAACATTTGTTTTGGTGCTCCCTTCTTTCCATTTCCGTTTTGATGTAACATCACTATGCTTGGAGCAAGTGTCCCATTTCCCCTCCTCTAGTTGCAGACTAGCATATATAGAGAGAGAAAATTTGCGTGATTATGAAAATTTTGTTGGCAAAACTGGATCCCCGTTATTTTACGATTACGAAATTTAATTTTTTTAAATGTTTTTTGTTGTTGTTGAAATAAAACATGATGGCAGCCTTACACAACTTTTGTAAAAGTATAGATTTCATTAAATGAAAAAATTTGGTTGTTTAAAATATAAATCCCACCACACTTTTTAATTAATGTAGTTTAAAGTTTTTAAATAAAATTATGACCCATAATCTCTTAAAATTTACTGTAAATGAAAGTACCATAAAATTGCACCTGAAAAAGAATAATAATAGAATAATAAAGCCAAGTTGTTTGCTTTTACAGATGTCCCCCCCCCCCAATCAAGACATCCACTTCTTCATTTTCATTATTATAGTTCCGTTGTTATGTTTTTTGTTGAAATAAAGCATAATGATGGTCTTACATAATTTTTGTTGAAATAAAGCATAACAACATTCTTACCACTTTTTATGATTTTACGCTAAACTTTCGGGTTTTTTTTTTTTTTTTTTTTTTTTTTTTTTTTTTTTTTGGCTTTTTAATAAATTTTTGAAGTTTTTTATATGCTATTACAAAACATGAATTTTTTATGTTTTTTGTTGAAATAAAGCATTATGACAGTCGTACACATTTTTTTGTAAAAGTGTAAATTGTATTAAGTGACAAAAATTTAGTATTTTAAGATACAAATCCCCACCACCACACTTGAATTTTCCATGCAAGAGGAAAGAAGTAAACTCATTAAGACAACTTGAATATACTTGTTCATGCTTTACAAACTTTACCTTTTACTCCAATTTTTATGATTTTATGTGAAACTTCCGTTTTTTTACACTTTTTAATGAATTGTTGAAGTTATTTTTTTAAATAAAATACGCCAAGTTTTTTATTTTAATAAAATACTTTTGTTTTAAAATTAAAATCTCTCAAAATTTATTATTAATGCGATTTTTCCTCAGAATTCCGCGGTTATTTTTTTTTTTTTTAAGATTACTGAATTGCCACCCTCATCTCTTATTTAAATTTAAAATAAGAATAAAATTGATTCTTATTTACAATTTAAATTATTTTTTGACCACTTTTTAAAATGTAAAATAGTAAATATAAAATTTCATTGAAGATCCCAGGTTCAAATATAACGAAAATTACACAAAATGATAGTAATAATAATGAAATTGAAACGAAGGCTCTTTTGATAAGGAAAAAGTAAAATACTTGTGAAAGCAAACGACTTGGCATGTTTATGTTTTATTAATTCTTCCTTTACAGGTGTAATTTTAGAGTACTTTTTATGCATTACGTTATTGCTTTTTTCCCCCATCCCTAATGTGTTTAAAATCATATAAATTTTGTGTCCAATATGAATTATTTTTTTCTTTTTGTATAAGAAATATATATTAAGTTTGTGCTCTGTAAATTTTAATATTTTATACTATTTAAACTATGCAAATAGACAAAACTTAAGTCTTTCATGTGTTTATTTCATGGGAAAACACGGGGATCTGCTTATCGCATAAAAGATATTCGTTCATCTGGCATAAGCGACAAATCGCTAAACATCGCCAAATATAGTACTTTTATTTATACATCTGAAACATGCACAAAAAATAATAGAATGCTATAAATAATTTGCAAAAAAAAAAATTGAAAAGGATTTTTTAATTTTTTCAACTTACCTTTTGGATGATTTCAATAAAATCTGTATATACAAAAAGAAGAAAAAAATCACATTAATTCTAGTCTAAGTCTGAATACGAGTTTTCAAACAGTTCGTGGAATTCGCTTTCACCCAGATAGCACAGCAAACTTGCAGCAAGCTTGATTTATCAAGTCAATAAGCTTGAAAATTCCAAGCGTGTAAGCTTGATGCAAGCTTGAATCAAGTGCTCTAGTTTACACTTGCCCAGCTTGCATTAAGCTTGACATTTCAAGCTTAAAAAATTTCCAAAAAAAATTTTCTAAATACACGGGGCGCCCGCTGGCTAACGCGCCCCACATAATTTATTTTTCCGTGCATTTTCCCCCTCTACGCTGAAATTTCAATTTAATTTAATCTGTTTCCATCGAGTGTTCGTGGCTGGAATAGAACCCGGGCCCTTTGGCTTCGCATTCGAGCACGCTATCCATTCCGCCACCGGAGCCTTGTGCAGCTATGACTAAAGTTTGAAGTGACTTACCACGCTGTTTTCTCGCCTGATTATAAGTGGGCGATGTGTTATTTGTTTCTTTTATTTTTCCATGGGATGCATCAAAATTAAAATAATGTTATGTGTGATTTAGAGACTCTACTAATAGTGAAATAAACATAATATAAACTTAAGAGCAGCACACGTTTTAAAACTTTCAGTACCGCAACACTCATGAAGCAATACTGCTGGCCAAAATCGAGACAAACGACTGATTTTGAAATCAATTTCGTAGTGTAATTGTATTTTATTTTGAAAATTTTCCATATTTGGAAATATAGAATGGGTTTACTTAACACAAATTTTGTGTTAAGTAATCTGAAATGAAAGAAACAGATAGTTAAACGTTACTTCGAAATGCTATATCACAGTTGCTAACATGTATGGAATACAAACACTTTAGTCATTTTTGTAAATATTTCTTAAAATAATAAATAATTGAAAAATTTTGCTATTTTTTAAAGCTAAAAATTCTCTTTACAAATGTGTTTATTTTCCTACATATTAGTATGCTATATTGATATAGAGCATTTTGAAGAATAAAAATAAGTTTAAATTAATTTATACAAATGTAAATTTCAATTATTTACATTGTTCATACTTTATAATTAAAAAAATTATTTAACTTCTGAATTTTTTTTTTTATCCTTTGTAATTTTATTTTAAAATTACAAAAGTGTAAGATGTAAGATTTTTGGGCCCTAAAATCTGTAGGTCCTGGGCAGTTGCCCCGTTTGCCCTGCCGGTAATATGGCACTGGTAATAAAAAACCCATCCCCGTTAAAACACATCTTTTACGAACTTTCAGCAAATTTGAGGACGCTAGACAATTAATGTCCATTCTCTTTCACAGATGGCGCCATCACCGCACTTTGCAAGCGAAAATCCAGCTTAAGCCAACCTTGCATTGCCAAGCCAAATGTCAAGCTTGATTTAAGCTTATGTGCTGTCTGGGCAGTTATTGGGATGTCGGGGTGAACATCGTCATCAGTTCTGATACTTTCTGTTGAAGAATTTCCGTATTCTTCGTACACCAAATCATCTTCACTACCATCCATACTATTACTGATGAAGCACTTTTTAAAAGCTTGCACAATAACTTCAGATAGAATCTCCAACCAGGAGTCTTTCACCCACTGCGCAACTGTTACCAAATCTACTTTTTTTTAATTTTATTTATGGCTTTGTGTTCTGTTTCCATCCATTTAGACCTCAGTCTATCTTTAAATGGCTTGTTTAAGCAAACGTGCAGAAGTTGGAGCATTGATGTTAGTCCTCCCGGTATTACAGCCATTTCTGTTTTTATTTCATGGCATTTGTGCTTCATTTTATCCGTGAGATTAGCTCTGAAGGAGGACCAAACAAGCATTGACGGTTTATTAAACACAGCACCTTTTCTTTGGTTCCATGTTGTATTTTCTTCCAGTCCAAGATGCTGTTCGCTAAGTGAGACTTAAAAATAAACTAACAGGTTCTTCGCTTACTAAGCGACATAGTCTAATATTATTTAAAATTAAAGCAGAACGTTAAAAGCTATTAGCACAGTGAAATCTAAAAGTAGGAAACTTGGCAGTATGTAAAGATGACTAGGATTGTTGAGTGATGACACATAAAAGATTTAAAATAACTTTGTTTATTGAAGCATAAAAATATCAAAGTAAAATATCACAGATAAAAAACATATTTACCGCGACAACGTAGGAACTTTCATTTCATTTATGAAATGAAAAGGCACAAGCAAGGACAAGTCAAAGTAAGCTGACACAAGTTTAAGCAAGCTTTTTAAGCAAGTTCTAGCAAATGTTAGCAAGTTCTTAAATGAGTTCTACGCTACACATTTGTACAAGTATTTATACCTGCCGCACTACGCAGTTACCGTAAAAATACGGGTAAAGAGCATGACCGGGAAAACGTCATCTCTCTCAAACAGGGACCGATTTGCAGAGTTCGGGGCCCTGGGCAAAAGCTTCATTGGGGGCCCCTTCTTCGAAAACTTTTTCAAAATTTACAAATTTTTAAACTTCAAAGAACAATTTGGGGGCCCCCTTTTGGTAGGGGGCCCGGGCCCTTGCCCCGAATGCCCTCCTGGAAATCAGGCCCTGCTCTCAAAGCAACACGTTTGCGGAAGTTGAGCCGCCTGGCGGGAAAAAAATGTAAACACAACATTCCGCGAACGGCCGGCAGAAGGTAAACATCGCCGTTGGTGATGAAAAATTAATTTTGACTTGGTAAAGCGTACGGGTGCCGTACTTGGCTCCAAGTATGTTCAAATAATTATTCATAAAGTACACGGTAAAAAGAAATTCGGAAACGTTACCCCAAAAAATGGGGCAGCTCTTGTAGTTTAAAATTGCGGAAACATTTCCGAACCATGCGGGTAAAGTACTTAGAAACGTTTTTGCATATGTCGGAAACATATTTACCTATTTTCCTGCATTTTAGGTAAGGTTTCTGGAAAAGATAGGTAACGTTTCTGTATATTTTGGTAAAATATTGAGTAACCTCTCCGTGTATTTCGGAAAGGTTTCCGAATTCACGAGTAACCTTTCCGAGTTTTTCAGAAAAAAGTAACATGCACTAGATGAAGCGTTTCGAGTATCTTAACCTAGATGGCAGCACCAAACTCTGTCGGAAGGAGCGGTGAGGACGACCAGAATCGAACGTTGGACCTACGCAATCGGAAGAAAGCACGGTACCACGGCGCTGCGCTTTTCTTGCCGAATTTTGCTTTATAAGTAAACTGACTGCTGCAAAAGTTATTTGTGGTACGGCTTGTTTTGGAAACTTAAAATTTTTTTGAAGTATTTTGTAAATGGAGAGAAAATACCATAATTAATAAATATAAATTAAAAATCTTAAATCTTTTTTCTTCCACATAAATTATTTTCAGGAGATAATGTGCTGTTTTATTTAAGTATTCATCCGTTTTATTTAAGTATTCATCCGGCGACGTCACCTGGTGACTGGTCACAAATAAACTTCACAGTGACCACACAGTGAAGTTACATCACTCACAAGTTACCAGACCCTTATTATCGCATGGGTAAATCAGGACTTTGCCCAGGGCCCCCAGTTTCAAATGTTGTTCTGAAATATTCTTTTATATGTCAAAATATTATGAAAAGAAAACAAATTTTATAGATGGGGACCCCCAAATTCATCAATGCCCGGGGCCCCTGTTGGTCATAATCGGGCTGTGCAAGAAGTTACAATGTGACAGTCCTGTGACAAGTGTGACCCTCTGTGACGTCACAGCGACTCTTTTGTGACGATCTGTGCTATTGGGGAAGACGCGTTCACTGTTATCCCTCTGTCTCTTGGCGCATGCGCGCGAAGTCCCAAATAAAGATTTCCTTTCGCCCGTAAATACTTTACCCCGAAATATGGGTTGTTTCCGAAATCGTGAGTTCGAGTAGAGCATCGGTAGGTTACGCTATACTTTCGGAAACCTTTCCGCTGTAAGTGTGTAACGTTTCTGAATTTTTTTACTGTGTATAGGAAGAAATTAAAGGAGCTTTTAAAAGGTAAGTAATATATTTGACAGTGACAAGAGCATAAAGTGTTGTAAGGGCTAACAAGCCCCCCCCCCCTCTTGTCACTGTGACGAAAACGGCTAACAGCCAAAGAACTCACAATTAAATAAATTGTTACATTTCAGCTACAAAAAAAACTACTTTTTTTTCACATTACGTTAAATATTACGTTAACCAGTGGCGGATTTCCCAATAGGCGCATGAGGCGCGCGCCTCGGAACTCTCAAATTTAAGGGCCTCAAAATTTCGATTCAAGTATATATATATATAGATAGATTTCTGTTCAAAACACAGGAACTTCGTTCATAGTTCCAGGATTGCTCCTAGAGTAGAAAGCGCTCTTGAACAACCTTTAATTTGATGCCTTTCGACCTTTTCCCTCTTCACAGCATTGGAGATCATAATCTAAATTAATACTTTAACAATTGATACTTTTCGTTTATAAGTAATTAGTGCTTTAATTCCTTATTTCGCTGTAAAAAATCCAGAAACGTTCCTTGGAAATAATGGGAAAAGATAGATTCTCACAAATACCGTACAGAAAGTAAAAATTTTCATCTGAAAACTTTACTATTTCCTTTAAACCGTCCCGTAACCGAATATTGCTCTCACGATTCACTTAAAAAAAACGCAAACTGTCCATTATTTCCCAGGAAAGTTACTAGATTTTTTTTTTACAGTGTTGTTTTAATTTGTTCATTATTTCGTCTAAAAAGAATGCAGGCGCAGAGAGTCCCTCCCTAGTCCTATTTCTTACCCGGAATGAATCAGATTGCGGCGCAGTCGCTGGTATTGCAGCAGGACATTCAAACACGCCAACTTTAAAGACTCCCCCTTCCCCAACAACCAAAAAGTGTATTGGCTGATAACAGGGGCGGATCCAGAGAAACCATCTGGGGGGGGGCTCCGTTTTTCATTAGGATGATACATTGATTTCCCAATACTTTTTCTCCCAATCTATAATTAGACATGGCATATCACAACTAAATAAGTATGTTGTCTGCTGCAAGAACCGTCTAAAGAAAATTCGGAAGGGGGAGGGAGGCAGACCTATCGTGCGCCCTATACGGATCAAGTTAAAGCCAATGCTCATAAGCCACGTGTTTTATGCGCATTGCAATGGACGACGGGACTGATACGGAAAAAAAATGTTCCGTTGCTCTCTCTATTGTGGGCGGGGGGGGGCAGGGTTTTCAATTTAACACATTAATCTTTTGTTGGTAGATTCCCGACTGGTCATTAACGTAAATTTCGCCAGAAAAATGTCGCCTTAACCCCTCTAATGACGTCAAGACGTGACTAATCAGCAACGACCTTTATTCATGTTGTTGTTCGCGGGGCCCTACCCATTAACATTTTAGAGTGTACAGAGTATAATTGCTGAATGCATTATTGAACCCATATCACAGCCACCGTGCAATATACAGTGTTCACAGCATACATTTTGGCATTTTAGGATGGCATTAAGTTTTCCAGATTAAGTAATTCCCATCCTTTTCTGTGAGGACTGTAGTAAACCAACCTCAATTGCTTTACAACTATTATCACGATTACCTGCTATTTACAATTTGAGCTTTTTTTTTTAAAACCAGACCAGCTATACATTGACAAGTACTCGCTTTGTCTGATATCTTAGAATATGTTTTACTTTTATAATGAGGATTTGTACCCATACGTCTGGGTGGTAGAGCAATTGAAAGAATGAAAGTTATACAAACTGCGGAGGGTTGGATTGTTCGTCTATGCTTCAGCATCACTTAAGGCCGATGCTGATTGCGCTACGTCTAACGTGACTGTAGTGGGTAAGAGGGCATTCTCGTCGCGAACTTTACGACTGTTTAATGGCAATTCGGGGTTTACCGGTAAAAGATTTCTGCACTAAACCGCAAACTCCATCCCCTATAAAATGAAGAGAGCAACGGAAGATTTTTTTTACCCGTATCAGTGTGCTGTCGTCCATTAAAATACGGTGGAGCCTGCTAAAGTGACCACCTTGGCAAAGAGATCGTCTGTCTATAGTGACAACTTTAATGCAATTTCGCTTTACAAACATCACACTTCACTACCTTTATAAGGTGACTAGTTTTGTTCTTCCCTAGGGTAGTCCCATTAGACAGGTTCCCCAGTACAAGTAAAACTAGGAACTGTGCTCCAGCCACTGTGGCGATAGCGAGTCAATAAAATTTGCCCCTCCCTCTGTTTTAAAATAAAAGATCTATCATTTTTGTAAATAGAGAAATTATGTTTAGTCCACAAGGATTCAATAAGTATTGGTGTAAATATTCTTCGTATGTGTATATATTTAAAGTTGGCTCTCTGTTTAACGACTTTCAAGGAACCGTGAAAAATCGTCCTTAAATAGAGATCTTCCATAAACAGAATTTGTAAAAGAATAACGTTTCCCTTTACACTTCCGAAGGTGTGGTTCAAAACCAGTTCGCGTTCGCCGACCTAACTGTTCGGAGTTTTCCGTGCTTTCTTCCGAAACTTAGAGTAAATAAGTTTTAGGACCCTTTAGAAAGACCCCCACGGAGTGTACCCCAACCATCGGCTTTGATTCCATGTGCAGATAATTGGCCGTAAACCTATAGTACCAACACTTTACACTTTACATTCTTAAGGCTGTGAACATTTTTCTTGATATATTGGCGTGTTTAAAGATGTTACTTTTATTATCATTATATTACTTTATTATCAAAAAAAAAAAATTATTTTAAGTTACCATAAAAAAAGTAGTAAAAACAAGCAATGCAATAAAATTAGGTTTCAAGAAAATGAAAATGAGTCAGTCGTTTCATTTTTCGCCTTCCCGTTATTCTTTCTTCCAGATTTTCTCAAATGTGAAGTGCTTCAGCTTCCATTTTATGAATTTTTCTAGCTAACCAGCCGAAGCCTGAAAATTTTGCATTCCAAATTTTTCTGCCAGAATAACAGCACTGCAGTAATTGCTCTATTTTATTTTATTTTAGTAATACGAACAATTATCTACACGAGGGATCTAGGCCGAGTACGGGGTGCCCTACGTAGGTGTTTTTCTAACGAGTCTTAATCCGTATTTATGAGAAGTTTCAGAGAAAACTGAGTAAGACTTCGAACGGCTAGATTGACGGACGCGACCTGGGCGCGAACCAGGCACTTTTTGTTCGCTAAGTGAGACTTAAAAATAAACTATCAAGTTCTTCACTCACTAAGCGACATAGTCTAACACCATTTAAAATTAATGCAGAGAGTTAAAAGCTTAAAAGCACAGTGGAATCTAAGAAACTTGGCAATGTGTAAAAATGACTAGGATTGATGACACATAAAAATTTTTAAATAACTTTGTTTATTGATGCTTAAAAATATCTAAAGAAAATATCACATATAACAGACATATTTACCACAACGGCGTTGGAACTTTCATATCATAAAAGACACAAGTAAGTACAAGTCAAAGTAATCTAACACTAGTTTAAACAAGCTTCAAAGAAGCTTAAGTACTTGATAAGTTCCTAACAAGTTTTTTTAGGTAAGCTCAACGCTACACATTTTCACAAGTATTTATACCTGCCGCACTACGCAGTTACCGTAAAAATACGGGTAATGAGCATGACCGGAAAAACGTCATCTCAAAGCAACACGTTCGCGGAAGTTCAGCCGCCTGGCGGGTAAAAGTGTAAACGCAACATTCCGCGAACGGTCGGCAAATGGTAAATATCGCCGTTAGTGATGAAAAAAATAATTTTGACTTGGTAAAGCGTACGGGTGCCGTACTTGGCTCCAAGTACGTCCAAATACTTATCCATAAAGTATAGTAAGAAATTAAAGGAGCTTTTAAAAAGTAAGTAATATACTTGACATGTTTAACAGTGACAAGAACATAAAGTGTTGTAAGGGCTAACACTTTTCCCAGTTGCGAGCGCTATGTCCTCAGCCACTCGTCAGACCTCCAGAAATTGGAGTTATGTGTTATGTGATGAGCCTATACTAGAGGCATCTGCATTCTGGGGCGGTTGCCTTGGTCGGAGGATTTTTTCAGAGGTTCTAACGCGTTTCCACGTTAAATCTGGAGAAAACCATCTGGAAAAACTCCAGACAGTTAGATCAAAAGCCGCGCGGTAGGC
Organism: Cheiracanthium punctorium; assembly: GCA_038373885.1. NCBI lineage: Eukaryota > Metazoa > Arthropoda > Arachnida > Araneae > Cheiracanthiidae > Cheiracanthium > Cheiracanthium punctorium. The sequence continues at coordinate 1,066,330 of JAWZYV010014119.1, forward strand.
ACAAACGCGGGACCTTCACACTTCAGTCGTCTATCATGTCGAGTGTCTTATCCACTCGACCATGGTGGGCCAGAAATTAGAATGTTGGATGCTCTTGCTTCATGCAACCATTTGCATGCAGCATTGCCCTGGTAAACTCTTCCAACCGGCCACATTGACTTTTGGGCCGTTTGGATTTGGATCCCGAACGAAATTTTTGTGCTGTTTCAAGAACTTTCTCTTTGCTTCTAAAATACCTTTGATAATACACTCAGGTAGTTGAGATTGTCTTGCGAATTGCACTTTCGACATTCCCTGATACTTTTTTCCCACTCTTAAAAATTTTTTCTCCTGTTCGTGTAGCGTAAGATGAAAAAAAAATCGTTGTTAAACAGAGACGACGTCGTCTTTGAATAGAATTTTTTTACATTGGAGTTGTTGGGACTTTGAAATATCGTCTTTGGAAAGAGATCGTCGTTAAACAGAGAGTCAACTGTATATACACTGCTACTTTTTAAAATTTCAGTTCATGTGAAAATTTGCAATTTTTTTTAAACTTCCCTAATCCACAGAGTATTTCTAGCTCTGGGAGGGAGGGCTCGAGCCCCCAGAGCCCCCCCCCCGTGGATCCGCCACTGGCTGATAAGAATATTTCGTATATCTTAAAAGAGAAAAGCCTGAACCGCTTGATTCTACAGCTTCTGATTAAAAAATTTCTCAAAAATTAAATGTTTTATATTTTTTAACCGTTCTTCATTTAAATGATTTAAGAAAGGACACTGTATTCAATGAAATTTTCAAATTTATCTTGAATGTATAGTTGTTTGGATGTCACGTTGTAAAGAAATTAAAAGGAATAATTTATCTCCTTTCGAAAAATTAAAATTTAAGCCAGAGATAACGATTTTATCTTCTTTAGAATCGAAAGAGCTTTCCGAGGATAAATGATGTAATAATAAAAAATTGCCAACAAATAATCAGCGACCGCCAGACCTTCGTCATAGTATAAAAGCTGAAATTTTGTCTGCGCATACCCCCCAACAGAGGACTGGAGCCTGGTATACCACTTCTTGCTCTGATTGGCTCTTCGCGTCAAGTGACTTCTGTAGAGCTCTGATTGGTGCTCTTCGTTATGTGTATTTCCTCTTCATAGTGTGTTTGTGTTGGCGAGATTACTGCATACTCCGTTCGCAAAAAACTTGGTTTAAGTGATTTTTTTGAGTGATCGGCGGGCTTAAATTGCTGTGTAATTATCTGTACATTATTAATTAATTAAATATATTATTTAATTAACTCGTAATTAAATCATATGCAAAATATCACCTTTAATGAGATCAATCAAAATTCATAAGCAAATAATAAAATTGAAAATTTTTTGTTCATTAGCAATCATTAATGCTGTTATTAATTTGTGTATTGGTTTTATTTCACATTATGAATCATTGAAATATGACATACAATCAGTTTTAAATCATAAATAACTTAATTACATATTCATTAACTTCAGTATGTAATTAATCAATTTAATTACACATTTAAACTCATTAAGCCAGTTAATTTGTCTGTTACAGTTAAAAGAAGAATTGAGAAAAAAAGCAGTACTAAGAAAAGAATTTTTTGAAAGTAATACACATTACTTTTTTTTGGGGGGGGAGGGGGGTCGTCCCCTATACCCCCTCTCCCCAACTTAGATACGGCACTGATCAGATAAGAACTTTTATAAATAAAAAAAATAATAATGTTCTGCGAATAAATATGAAGTAATAACATATTTTATAGACTGAAAACGCACACATGCTTTCTAGATTATACGTATTTAAATAACTAAATGTTTATAACACACGCATCTGCTAAATAAACTCATTTAAAAAAACACTAATCAGTATCCGATAGCATTTTATTTAATAGACCTCATTATTTCAAAGAAAAAGGAAAAAATAACTAATCGAATATCAATAACAACATTTTGCTATTCGCTTATGTTTATGTTTAGCTGATCAAGCGGCATGACAGAGTACTGTAATGCAGTGCTAACTGCCAAATATATCTGAAACGTTCCTACCCAAAGCACATATACGGTAAGCATGCGCACTCTGTGTTACATTCCGGTCGCCGAAATCATCGCTACTAGCGCCACTTCGCTTCATAGCGAGGTGGTACCGAACTATTTCGGTTTAACAAACCGGTTTTGGTTTCTGGTCGTCTGCTTGCTACCTTGAGTGAGTGAGCTATTGAAACGCGAGTTCTCTTTCCCCATACTTCCTTTTTATACTCGACTTTCGCGGTATTACTAATGAGCGTATTACTTAAATAAAGATGATATGACACCGCATTTCATAAGAAAAATAATAAAATGCAATCTTACTAAAATGATCAACAATCTCCCCCCCCTCCAAAAAAACACAGCCGGGCACTTGCTTTTCCAGCATTCACCAGTGAAGACAATTTTTTTATCCAAGTTAATTTTTGTGCTAATTTTTAAATAGCGATATTTAAACAGCAATTATACTTCAGTTCAAAATAAAAGTATTTTTTTAAATAATTAAATACTTACATTTTAAAAAATTGTTTAAATAACTTACAAGAAATCTAATAAATGGAATACAATTCAGCACATTTTTTAATTATAGTGCATTTGAATGTGTGATGTTATGTATTGAAAAGCTATTAATAATGCTTTATCTCTTTCCTGCCCTTAACATTAACAAAATGGAGACAATTACCGCTGATGAACTCTACTTCAAAATCTTATAGATCTTATATTAGTATTCTTGGTGGAAGCATACTTTAGGATCTTAAATATTATTTACCAACAATTAAATGTGAAAAAGTAATAAATACAATACAAAACTGCAGATTTAAAAAGACAGACAAATCTTTATTTACTGACATTTTTACATATAGCCAATATCTAATACATACATATAACAAATCATTGATTGAAATTAAGAAGCATACAAAACATTACCAACAGACACTGTTATGAAAAGAGCTTTTTATAACAGTAAACATCATGTTTTATTATTATTGACAAGAATAAAATACCAAAAATACAGAATTTCCTTATAAAAAATTACACAGATGCATTTGGAAGTTCATACACAGCATCTCAGAATATCTATAAATATACAATCAGGGCTCACAAATAGTTTCCTTTTTCCCTAAAAGTCTCTTTTTTAGTTAGAGCTCTCTAAAAGTCCCTTTTCCATGTAAACGGTCCCTATTTTCTCTTTTTCACCATGGATTCTAGAAATTCCAAAATCATGCCATGGTAACTCTCGAATGATAAGCACCTGTAAGAAATCTAATTGCAAACCAACTGAGAAACCCATACACATAAATGTCAAATACAAGAATTTTTACTGGTCCTGTTTATTTATAATAGAAAACAGAATCTGGATCTTCCTTTTCACCCTCACTTGTTAATGATTCAATCTGAGAAGATAGGGAAACACACACAAAAAAGAAATGTAAGTTTCTTTTCTGTATTTTTTTTTTTTTTTTTAGCACTACAGTGAGAGCAGGTTTTTTAGCATTGGCATAATTTGCCTACACAATTTCTCGTGCTGAAGCATTTTTTTTCAAATGTGTTTGCCAGATAACGAGAAAGGAGGGAGGGGGAGAATAAAATGTTGAAAGTCGCACAAGGTTTGCAATTTTTGATAATTGATCGCCAAATTTTGTATCAAAAAGTCTTCAAAACCGAACCAAGCTCAAACATGACAGTTTATTACAAAGGAAAAATATAGTTAGAATATTCCTGGCAAAAATTGTAAAATAGTTTTAGAAGGCGATTTTAATATAGATTTCAATTCCGAAGTGTTTGTGGAACAAGAAAGACACGACACACTCTATGGATTATGATACCCCTTCCAGAGTTGCCAATTCTCCTGATTTAGGCAGGAGACTCCTGATTTTTCATTGATCTCCTGCCAACCTGATTTAGGGTACATTGCTCCTGATTTTTGATAATTTGTTAATTTTCTCCTGATTTTTATCATTCATCACATGAAAAAAGTAATTTTTTGAATTTTAAATCTTTTTTTTAAGTTCTGTCTTAACAAGGAACCATTCTCAGCATTTTTCTCTTTTCTGAAAACTAGTTCCAGGAACCTATGAAAAAATTTGGGCTTCACTGACAAATGTATAATAAGAAGTGCAGCTTCATGTTCTAAAGCATTCCAATTTCTATCTTTTTCCATCACTCTTAAAAATTATTATTTTTTCTTTCACATTGTTTTGTATAATCCTCCAATGCCTTAAGTGTAAAATTTAAACCCAATTTTCAATTTTCTAACTTAATATTTTTTATGTTACCAAATTTTTTACAAGATACTGACTAATATTGGGTCATGTCTTCTATTAGATAATTTTTTTTATGCTCTTAAATTACCAGTGGCACAGCGAAGGGGGGGGTCCAGAGGGTCCGGACCCCCCCTATGAGCTAAAGGGCCGCTATGAGCAGGGTCCGTTTACCTACAGGGCGAGTGGGGCCCATGGGCCACCAATTTAAGGGTCCCATTTTTTTCCTCTAAAAAGGGCCCATTTTTTTCTCTTTCTCTTCTTTCTTTTCCAAATTTATTAATTAAAAAGTGTCTTTTCTTTAAAAAATCTTTTAAAACTTTGTATCGGTAGTTGGCTTGAAAAGGAGGACGCAAGATAAAATCATCAAAGGCTTCCAACAAGCACTAAGCCTTGGTTTCCTGCAAGCGTCCAGCGTCCAGCGACCAGAGTGATTAATGACCTTAGCGGGTGCCTCTCGCGTCCAAGGAACGCGTTTATAGGTGGTTTCCTTCCAGCTTTCCTTGCAGGAAACCAAAAACTTCCAGTTGTCTCTGGTAGAGAGTTGGTGGGGCTAGGATAGACGAATCGGGCAATGTAAAGGGGAGTAATTGGCACTCTTGTAGCGCAAAGGAACGAAATATCCTCAGAAAGAATCTATTCATGCTATAATTAGCTGATAACAAAATTGTCATGAAAGAGCAAAATATATTGCCATAGTCTTCAAGCAGACCGCTCCTCTTTTCTTGAGATAAACAACTCACAATATTCAAATAGTGAACATACACCACACCCACACAACAAACAATAAAAAAGAGGGTCTGCTGGGAACTTAAATGTGGTATAACGAAATTTCTAATGGCTCAGTTTTAGTCTCTCCTGAATTCACTTAAGTTGAATGCCTTTAATTTGTGAGCTGAAGTTTAAGTTTTGGGTGAATTCGTCCAGTTTAAAAAGAAAGAAAACCCAGAGTGAAATGTTTTTATCTTTCTTCGAGAAAAAAATTAAAGCCGATGATGGTGATCGTGCAGCACCAAAGACTGATAATAGTATGGACAGGCCCGAACCCAATGAAAAATCTATTACACCGAAAGAAACCTTTGAGGGTGCTGAATCTCAAGCTCATCCTCTTGATATTGGGCTCTACATTTACAAAGAGGTAAATTTTTCTTGATTAAATTTCAAAATAACTTTACACAACAGAGGAGGTGGAATTACACAGACGTGGTTCATAATTTATTACTAGTAAAAATTTTAATAGAAAAATATCTTTCAAGTATAATCTAGCACAGAGGTTCCCAAACTTTTTTTCCCCGCGGCACCCTTGTTACTCTAAAAGCATTTGGCGGCACCCTTGTCAGACTAAAAATATTTCACGGCACCCTTTTCAGGCTAAAAACTTTCGCGGCAGATTTCCTTTAAAGCAATATGAATATGAAGGTTAGAATGAAGTAGTTTGGATGCATTTTACATTATTTTTTGTTTGTTTGTTTACAGGGCTAACTATCAAGAAAGTACTCTCTTGGGAAAGGGATATAGAATTTTGACAATACCCCCATTTCAGGGAGTTCCTATAAAAGAGAGGCTACAGGACAGTGTTGAATTTGACTGAAATATTTTTGTTTGAGCCCACTTAGTGATCAGCTTGGCTCACTTTCTTGGGGATACCGGTTCAGAGAAAATTATTTGATTATACTCCACTAAAACACTTTTCTTATCTCGACGGCACCCCTGACATACGCTTGTGGCACCCTAGGGTGCCGCGGCACCCAGTTTGGGAACCTCTGATCTAGCAGATGGTTGAAGTGTTTTTATTTATAATTAGCCAAGAATTTTCTAAACACGGATAATCATACTTGCATGCATACAATATGTAATGATCCTACATATAAAGATTATTTAAACCTATATCATAACCTTATTATTACTGGCAACTATAATGTAGTCAATGATAGGAAATCTACTATCTTACGGTACTAAATATAAATATACATTACTTATTACATACTAGCTGCTTAGCCCGGCGTTGCCTTATTGCATTATACGTTAGGACGCAATCTAACTTAAAAATTATCTACTGCTCTAGTCAGCTAATCAGCTAGTCCTGTTTACGGAAATGAAGCTTATTTTTTCACAACACTAATGCACAAAGTAAATATTAATATTAAAAACATTGTTACTTATATTATTAAAATTACTTGAACTCAGTAGAATGCGGCCCATCCCTTTCTCATCTGCGATTTTAATTCTTAAACCCAGATTTAACCTGTTAGCTTCCGCCGTTTCAAAGATTCAACACCGAAGATTTTATTCTGTTCCCAACATCGTTACCCAGATTGGTCTTGGTTTTTCAGTGTCTGATGCAGCCACTGTTGCGCTTTCGCAACGCTGGACTCCAGCGGAGCATTCACAGATTCATGTTGCTAGGTACAGAAGGGTATCTTATCCGTTGCATCTTTGCAACGATGGTGTGCGGGGAGGGGAAGTTAAATCTGGGTTCAAAGGGAGGGTTTAACTCCATAACACTGGAATAAAATCAAATTGACATTTTTTTTTTCTTTTGCGAAGATGCTCACCGCTCAGGTACGCACTGCTAACAACCCAAAAACTTATACTAAATGGATTGCACCATGCCACTGATTGACTGGGCTCTTCTTTCTGTAGTGGAACACTATAAAAGCTTCTGTGTGGTATCTGAATTGATTTAAAGTGTGCAAATTTATACTGAACAAAGTTAATGCCTGGGAAATAAAGATATCATATTTCTGAATTTACTGTACTTAAATGTGAATCAAATCAATTCTATCGTTGGTGATAAATTTTATAATATATATAATATTTTAAAAAGGCATTTAGATAAAATTATTAATAATTTAATTATTGATTATATTTTCCAATTGAAGCATTTAATTATTGGAATAGTTAAATGCTTCAGTGATATATTCCATTCGTATTTATTTTCCTAATGCCTATATCACAGCATTTATTTAGAGAGGGATAGATCAGATCTTTACGTTGCTCCACTTAGGCAGCTATTTCCTATTTAAAATCAGCTCTCTTAGGTTTTCTTAGGTTCCGATTAAAAATCAGCTCTAAGGTTTCCTCGTGATCAGCATACAAGGCTACATAGGCCAAGCCTAAATGATGAGTTTGCGCTGATTTATTGCCTGAGACTATACCGTTTAGCTAAAAAAAAAAGGTGCGTGCATGTAATGCGAATGCTATGAAATAACTATTAATGCTATTATTTTTAGACTTCAAGAACAATTTGGGTTCCACCTTTTTGTTGGGGGCCCGGGTATTTGCCCCGTTTGCCCCTCCGTAAATCAGGCCCTTGTTATGACTTAGAAAGATAATTAAATAGAAATAATGAGATAGTACAGCTAAAACTTACGATTTATATTATCTCTTTAATAGTATTAATAAAAAATTATAATGTATTATATAGCCTTTACATAATAATAATGTTAATAATTTCAGTTATTTACAATAATTACTTCTGCCGTAATAAGTATATATATATCTACATACAAAACCAAGGAATAGTGCGGGGTGCTTGTTTCTCGATTTTCCTCATTTATATTTATTCTATTTTAAATTATAATAGTTATACATATATTATTTTTATATTTATTTTAATTTTAAATATTTAATATTTATATATGCTAGTACAAATAAGTTTATTTTCTTAAATAATAATAATTTAATAATGTTTATATTTGTAAGTTATATATTAATATTAATTAATGGCGGAAATACAACCTGTAGCAATCCAAAACATATGTAGCCACATTTTTAGAAAACTAAAAATTTATTTATAAAAATTTATATATATACAAATAATTAAAATAAATATTAAAATTTATTTATGAAAATTTCTATGTATTTGTATATTGTGTAAATATATATATATATACACAATATACAAATACATAGAATTCTTCTATCCAAACTTCTACCAAAACTGTGTACTTTAATAGAACAGTAAAAAAAATAAATGTTATTTTCTTAGACCTTAATATTTATATAGGAAATAATATACTCTTCACCAATATTTATAAAAAGAGGAATGATTATAACTTTTATAACTTTAATGATTTTAATTAAATAACAGCAAATATGAGAGTGATTTCTCAATAGATCGTAAGAAAACACTTTTATTGCGATCACTGAAATTTGAATTAATCATTCTCATACATTCATCATGTTTACTACATTTGAAGTTAAAAAATAAATGTTAATCTTAACAGCATAAATTTCAGCTATATTATATATTAGTGTTTTAAAGGAAGTTTTGTAATAAAAACTAAAAACTCTGGCTGTATGTGTTTGAGATCTTAATTTAATAAAGATTTATAAAATTTGAATAAAAGTAATTTTTTAATGACAAGTGTTTGTAATACTCATAATCAAAAATAACTTTTCCATAATCTTGTGGTAAACTAAATGGTGTTATCAGAAAAAAAAAAAAAAAAAAAAACTGCATATAAATAAAACATTACCGTTTTGATTAATTGGTTTTGAGTGGTGAAAAGAATCATATTGTCTTGTTATTTACATATGTGTGTTTCTTACAAAGCGAACTGCTCTTTTCTGGCAGCATATTGTGCGAATTTCCTAGAAAAAATAGACTACATTTTTTGTAATCAGCTTTGATATAAACATTGTACCATAAACATGGGAGAATTTCTCACGGGTGTATTGAGCCCGTCTGAAATATTTCAGGGAAATATTTCAGCCACAGGTCCCCAGCTCTCCTGGTTTCTACGCCGATGAATAGACCTATAATCTATGTATGTGAGCTGATGTATGATTTTGTGAATTAATTTCTTCAATGATGAATTTCTTCAATTGACATGTTTCATTTTAGTATGATAATTGTATATAAATAATATTTTACAATTTTTATTTAATTAAAAATTGTAAAATTTTTCGGGATTTATTAATTTTTCTGTTCAGTATTATTTTTTGGATATATTTTGTATAAGAGTACACGATATGTGGAGTTTGTGTGTATTTATTAGAGCTATGCTTTATTAAAAAGGTTTTTAAAAGAGGAGAGACGTTTCTTAATGAATAGAATAAATATGAACATAAGCCTAGAATTAGAACACTTGAATATATTTTATTTAGTGTTAAGAAACAAAAAACTCCACCAAGCCCCCTCTCCCATCTCGAAAAGCGGTCGTTAACGATTAGATGCTTACGGTTTTCCGTAGTTTTGTTTTCCTTATAATAATGTATAAAGGCTAATAACTAGCAATTTTATTACAATAATACATTTTTATAATGAAAAATGTTATTTCATTGATTTGTATTACATCAAACAATTGAAATTTCTGCAAGACAAAAAAGTCTAACAGCTAACGTTAAATTTATGCAAAAGTGTCGGGGGGAGGGGGGATGGCTATATAGGCTGGCTTGCCAAGAAAGGGAGAATATAGGGTTTTCCCACTGATTCTGTGCTTTCTGGGGGCCTGAGAGTAAAATTTCAAATGTTTTCTGTATAGGTGAAATTCGCAAAACGTTTCTTCAGGAGAGAGGGATGGGTGTTGAGTGCCTGTCTGAGATGACCAGTTCCCCCCTTCCCTACAAAAGCTTATATGGGTGTCATTTACGGGGGCCCTGTGAACAGCAACATAATCAATTTTAGGTGGTCTGATATCCCCCCCCCCCGAGTCCGAATAATTTGGACCCCCCCTAAAAAAAATTTCTGGCTGCGCTACTGTAAATTACTATACTGGCAACAAATTACATCAAAAATGCTTTTTATTTCTCTCTCCAAAATATAGTTTCAGCTGATACATCCTTGATCTTTTAAAATTTTGTTTTTTTAATCGAAAACAAGTCTCCTGATTTTTAGAATAAAATCTCCTGACTTTTGTCCTTGCCAGGTTGGCAACTCTGCCCTTCCAAGCAGTATTTAAAATGGTGAAGTACAGTTCAAATATGCTCGGCAAAGGTTGTAAAACATTTTTACTAGACAATTTTAAGATAAATTTTGATTCCAAACATATGTTCTATAAAACAAGGAAGAAAAATAGGGACAACGCATGAATTATGATACACTTTTAATACTGAGCACTTTAGTACGTATTTAAAATATGAAAGTGTTTCAGATTTTATTTATTTATTTATTTTTTTTTTTTAGCATCTATTTTAAATTACCGCAGTTGTTTACACTTGTAAACATGTTTAATTCTGTGTCATGATGAATATCAAATACTTAATGGAATCCTTACAATTATATGGCAACATCAGGATGGATCCAAGTCAAGTGCACAAATAATTCCCAATTTTAGGATCACTACCGAAAAGTTAAAAATTCTAAATACTGAAAAAGAAAGAGTTACTAATTTTAAAAAAGAAAATGTATTAAACAAAATTATTCTTCAGTGGTATTTTTCTTTGTTCGTACAATTGTTATCCTTCTTCGACGCAAACTCTATTCCCCCCCCCCTTTTCAAATCATACTTTTTTTTAATATCAGTATATTTTGTTCAAATTTAAGTTTGTGTGAGTAAACCTTTGCAGAATAGTTTAATTTTGCACAAAAATGCCGATAATGGTGATCCACCGTGACTTGAATTTGTTATAGCCACTTAAAATCAAGATATGCTGACTTAAAAAAAAAAAAAAAAAAAAAAAAAAAAAAAAAAAAAAGAAACACCGTTTTTTATATTTTTAGTTTTCAGACTATCATATAAGGAATTCTAAAATTTATTTAAAAAAAAAAAAATGTGCAACAGTTTTAACCCCCCCCCCCTCTCTACCTTTTCCTTGGCTTTTCCCTGCAAATTTAATTTTTTTTACATACTGAACTGTGCGGAATTTTCACATATCTGGCATTTGGTGTTTCCCCAGGCTTTTGCTGTCTATATATTTCTATTCATATGAAGCATCGGGTACTATGCATTGCTGATAAAGAGCAACTCAGGCTGCTTAAAGAGATAATTTTTAACATTAAAAATTTGGATTTCAATGTTCTGGTTTGTCTACATTTGTTTAAAACTTATTGTTTTTTCCTCTCTCTCTCTATCTTCCTGCCTTCACTTATTTGCGTTATTTTAGGTCCTCATGCAGAGTGAAAACAGAGCCAGCAGGAAATATGAGGGAATTTCATAAATTTGGCGTTTGGGAATAGGGAATTATATAAATTTGTTTTATTCCTCCCTTTTTCTGATCTTTTTAGGTACAAATTTAAAAATATCAGCTAAGCTGAAATGCCGTATCATGAGTGTAAAAAAAAAAAAATCAAATATGATGCAAATGTTGTGGGTTGTGTTTTATAAAGTCTCTTTTTTTCTAGAATTTGGTCCCTTTTCCTCTAGAGATATCATTAAAAACAGTTGTGAGCACTGTACAATGCAAATCTTATTTATACATGGGGGATTTCAGAGTATTGGGCATATTCTGAAATCATGTTTGCGACTAATCAAAACTAAATGAAATAATGGTGAAGGTGAACAGCTGTGTGTGTAAAAAAACTTTTTTCTTACTTAAAAAAAAAAAAAAAAACTCCTTAGTTACGATTAATAGAACTTGTTGCAGACATCACACAAACACAATACTGTAATAAACTAATTACATAATACCTGGAAAAAACTAATTACTATAGTACTGTAATTATACATGTACTAATACATAGACTATTATTTTAAGTTATTCAAGGAAAACAACACATGGTTGGAGAACAAGAAATTGTATGTACTTTATTGCTAAATCACACAATTTTGGGAAAAAATACTAATGAGGATGGTGTTGAAATAGTATCTCAATATAAAAGAAGATGTTATCATATCAAAATTGGATTAATTTAAATATACACTTTAAATTTCGAGATTTCCTTTTTTCTCCCCTTAGTAAATTAGAACACGGGACTGGGGTTAAATTGGCAAAAAAGCAAACAGACTGACATATACAAGCAAAATATTTTCATAGGTGATTCTATTTGTATATGACATAAACGTGAAAGATGTTTTAATAACTATATTTTCTATCCAGTAAGTATCAATTAGAAAAAGAAAATTAAATCCTGACTGAATGATTTATATTATATTTTTAGTTTACAAAGTTTGAAGACACCATCAAGGGTATTGGAAAATTTAGAATTAGACAAAAAATTTTTATTGACTGTGCATGATTCAGTTGCAGTATTTCCCTTTCAGATGTAAGAGAATATTTATAGATAAATGCCTTTTTATGCCACTCATTTTGCAACTTTTAAAATGTGGGAAATTTTACAGTTATTCATTTCGTGAACCTTTGTAACATTTCCATAATTGATGTCCAACATAAAAAAAGGCTGAAATCAGACAAAAAGTTGAAGAAACTCATCCTTCAGAGGTGGAAAAAGATACTTTTTTTAGGTCTGTGAAAAATATGTATAACAGAATCATTTAATTCAATGCGCACTGCAGGCTCGTAGCTAAGGTGGGACTATGATCGGTTTGTATGGTTATTAGATACTGATGAAGAAACCACTCATTTGTTGCTTTCGAAACATGCATATCTTTTTTAAAGGCCATGCGAGTAATTACAAAGTTTATTGTTTATTTAATTTCAATACACTATTCTTAATTTTTTCTGTGTGTTTACTTTTTTTAAAAAATATTTGTAATTTATTTTCCATAAAGCGTATTTTCTTTGGCTGCCTCTATAATTAGTTAATAAAAATTTTTGGTAATGAACTTAGTTATAATGACCTCGATTGTAATTATAACTCTTTTATAACGTCAAAATATTCTGTACCACTTGTCCATGGAATACAGTCTAGTATCAACATAACTCATTATAAAGTCATTGGTTTGGTTTGTGGGGTTATGGTTGATTAGCTATTCATGTGCTCTAGGCCGAGGAGTGGAGTGGCCTCCATGAGGATCTTTTAAAGAGGGTCTAAGCAAGTTTTGGGAGAAAACCATGGAAAACTCTGAATGCATGGTTAGATTGCTGTACGCAACTTGATTTTGAACCAGGCACCTTCCACCTCCCAGTTCAGTGCTGTATGCACTAATATGTCATTAATAATTATCTGATCTATCCAGTGATATTGTAACCAAGTCAGGGTTGGGTTTTTGACATGACAAGCGTCGAAAACTGGTTTAATCTGTCGAAAACTGGTTTAAACCGTCAAAAACTAATCCATAAAAGAAAGAGAACAATATGTAAACTAATTTTGCAGTATATTTTCATTTTGCATTAAACTAAATACATAATTAAAGTTAATTATATTGAAAAATAATTATTATATTGAAAACTGACAGTTATTTCACAACAAATGACAATTATTGGGCTCATTAATAATTGTCTGTAGTGTGCATTTCTTTGTATAAATAAATAAATACCATTTATTGGATAAAAATTTTAAAATTTAATTTATTCAGTAGTATATATACATATGATTTGGAGGGAGAGTTATTATATAAATAATGTTGAGCAGTCTTTCAAAATTTTCAAACTCAAGTATGGCTAAACATTTCCTGTAGAAGCAAATGTTAAACTTATTTTGATTTAATCTAAATACCTAAATTGAAAGGGTTTCAAGCAAAAACAAATAACATAATAATTTCAGTCATTAAAATAAAATGAAAAAAAAAAATATTCAGCCTTCAGCTGAAATTAGTTTCCCCTCCGCTAAAGAGGTTTTTTGACAGAACCTTTTAATTTGTATTGGCAGCCATGTACAGGATGTATTTGCATGTAAATCAAACGGGGAGAAACCAACCGTTCTTCCAGTGGTGTCAAGTATTTTAAACAATCCGGTATTTCGGGGAATTCGAAGCCATTGCTTATAGCTAATTCTGGTATTGTCAATTTAATCAAACAATCGTAACATGTTTTGCAAAATTTGCCAATATCATCGATATCTTTGTAAAAGACTAGTTTTATAAAGTCCGTTGTCGCTCCTTTGGACAGTAAAGTTGTTTTGGAATGGGTTCTTATTGACTTTTTGAACCACAGTCGATCACAACAATAGCATTGGTGGATTGGACCATCAGCAACAGCTTCGAAAAATTTCTCAGCTAATTTACGAAATTCTAGTTCTTCACACCTTACATTTAGATCAGTATCTGTTCTTGGTCTTTTCGATGGTATATCTAGACAAAGTCGTAAACGTTTTCTGTCTTGTCTTCTGGATTTGGATTCCGCTTCTTGAGCACGAAAATCTGGATCTTCCCTTTTTCTTTGCATAAATAGACGGTTAGTTTCACGATGACTTTCTTCCGGATCAGACAACTGGCGAGGACGGCCAGCGCGGCCTTGAACAACAGTCCCGGGTATATTCTTCTGATATTTAACGATGTAATACTGAACAGTAGAGCGTGAAATACCAAGCCTACGAGCTATTTCACACTGATCCCGCAAAAATGAAAATTTTAGAAATGCCACGACAGAACACCACCACTTGCTCCGAGGAGGGACAAAAGTTTGAACGCGACTCTGGAAACAAATCCAAGTTCTGAAAAATGAAATCGGAACCTCGGGAACTTGACAGCCAGTCGCAGACGCTCTGACAAAATCTTACAGTTTCCCCTTTTGTTTCATCTGACGTTACTTTGAAATTTTTCAAGTATCCATTATTCCAATCATGTGTCGGATCTTGGTGTGTTTCAAATTTCCGTGAGATCTGTAAGATTTTATTTACTATCAATTATCATCCACGACTTTTTTTGTCTGCCCAAAACTATTACCCTCTTTAGCGGAGGGTAATAAAGATCAACACCTTTAATTATCAGTATACTAAAGTTTCCCATTCAATACAGACTACCAATTTATTGAATGTAACCAATGTATTAAATGTAATGCAGCATTGAAATTTATCACAAAATGGTATTGGTATTTTATATGTGGGAAACTTACAAGCCCTGGAAAATTTTAAGGACAGTCCCAATTTTTGATGCAGATAGATTAATTTAGAATTTTAATGTTATAACAGCAAGAATGATGTTTTGATGTTTTGATGGGGAGTGTCGGGAGTGTTTTGATGTTTTGATGAATGATGTCCCGTTAGATGTACACGTGTCCCAACGCCTTTGTAGCCCCGGATGCGGGTCATGTTGGTAAATGTGTGTGGTTCGAACCTACGGGAAGTGTCGTCCCTGCTAATGTAAAAAAGACGCCCCCTTTTATGCTATTACGCCTTATTATTATGTTCGAAATGACGCCCCTTCGAAGCCGGCGCCCAGATGCGTTGCTTCCTGTGTCGCAGTGACGTGCATTCAACCCAAGCAGTGCTTAGGCAACTGAAAATAAGTCTATTATTGTTTTTAAATTTTGCTTTCTATCACAAATTGAAAGAAAATACTATCTACCTTACTTATTTTTTAAAAATTTTATACGTATATTCATAATTTCTTAACACGACAAAGATAAATGTAAAGTGGATAAACAAGTACATTTTCTTTCTGACTCTCTTCATTTTTGTGCCGTGCGATCAACCCATCTGCAATGTCTGCTGAAGGAGTGTTGCTATAGAAACACTACCTCATCAGAGAATTAGCCAATCAGAGACGACACTCCAAAACCCATATTCTGCCTTACTGTGACTGATAAACCAAGCAGTGTGTATTCTGCATGGACCAAAAACAAATTGCGAGGTGGGCTGCATTGTGCTTTTTCAATTTCACCGATTCGAGACGATTTCAAGGACGGCTCCCACGAGGGGGCTATGGAGGCTATGTCCCCCTCCGAAATTCTGTTTTATAACGTTAGATTTGCATACTTCACGATTTTACACGCTGAATTTGCATTTTGAACAATTTATATACCTAAGTAAAATGTTCAATACCCCCTCACAGAATTCAGTCTGAAGCCGTGCTTGGAGATTTCATATTCTTTTTTAAAATTATGCAAATTTAGAGCTTTGTGCTATTTTAGAAAACATGGCTGATTTTACAAATAATGATGTTATAGCCGATTTTTTCGTCGGAAAACTTTTTGAAAAGAAAATTGTGATTGTTAAAGGAAGATCACTGCTAAATTTAAAGCAACAAAAAGCATTACACGCATAGGCGTAATCTGAGGGGGGCAATTGCCCCTGCAGTTTTAAAAATTGCCCCCCTAGTCTAACAAATCAGGGGGCAAAGTTAAGGTTTTGAACACAGATCATGCATCTATAACCCAAATATACTATCAGATTCTTAAAAAAAAAAAAAAAAAACCTTTTCCCCCTGCAAGATTCAACAAAAGATTAGAATCACATAAGCTTTTCAACCCAACGGGAACAATGGCAGATTCTACAAAAAAGGGCCAAGGTAGGCAATTTCTCAGGAACACAAAAATCAAGGGACAGCGATTTTAAACTTGTCTGAAATCAATTGTTCAGCGTTAGAAAAAAAGACCTGTTGCTGTAAATAGTGGCCCAAAAGAGATCATTTTCACAGGCAATGCCGCAATTAGAGTTTATGTCACCCGGGGCAACCCATAATTAGTGTCGTGTGCCCCATCCCAAGAAATTATAGCTGATTTTGGCATTCCTTTTAGAATGTCTCCCGGTGCTTGTCCCCACTTACCTGTCACAGGTTGGGGCCAGTTTCTCATTTATATTTTAGTGAACCTAATTTTGGTGTTTGAAGGTCAGTAGCAGAGAAACAATACACTTTTATGATCGTGCCCAACTTACTTGACTTGACAGATGACTAATTGCGAATTCAAATGCGACGCAGTTTAAGAGAACAAAAAACGGTCTGCGATTTTATGATTTATATCTGCTGCCAAGGCCGAAACTAGGGGCACGTGCCCCAGACTTGGTAGGGGGCTCCAAAATAAGTTATGGTTCCATGGGAGGGGGCCGTTCTAGTTGGTTCTTCGTGAGAGACGTAAACTCTAGTTGCAGTACTATCTAAGTCAGTATTTCGATACCTTTAACCCTTTTACATTTTCATGCATTAGAAAAATATAGCAACAAATCACCTCAATACTTCCTACTAACAGCGTTGCTCCCGAGCAATACGGAGAAGCACACGTTCACGGCACGGAGGGAATCACAAAGCACGGAGAAGCAACGTTCGACACAGAAGGGGGACCTTCACAGCTTTTGTTTATAACGATCTGCAGATGTGCATATAATTCTATTTTCTAGCATTTCAAAAAATTCGTTTAAAAGTCTAGCTAAGATATTATCTCAGAATATTAGTTTTCTTTAGTACATAGTATATGTACATTCACCTAATTTATATACCCCCCCCCTCTTTCTTTTTCGTGAAAACGTCTTCAACTTAAAAACTTACATACCCAGACAGCACATAAGCTTAAATCAAGCTTGACATTTCTTTGAATTTGACCTATTAATACAAGCTTGACAGTTCAATTCATTTTAAGCTTGCATCAAGCTTGGAGAAGTCATTTGAACTGTCAAGCTTGAATACAACTTGATTAGTGGATTTGGAAAGCCACATCCACATAACAAATAATTTATCATCAGTCATAAATGTATTTGACCATAGAATTAAAAAAAAAAAAGATTCTATATTTCCAAATATTGAAATTCTTCAAAATAAAATAGAAATATACTACAAAATTGATTTCAAAATCAGTCGTTTGTCTCGATTTTGGCTAATATTGCCAACATGAGTGTTGCGATATTGAAAGTTTTAAAACGTGTGCTGCATTTAAGTTTATATTATGCTTATTTCCCTATTAGTACAGACTATAAATCACACATAAAATTATTTTAATTTTGATTCATCCCATGGAAAAATAAAAGAAACAAATCGGCATCGGCTACTGATCAATCTCGCCAGAAAACGGCGTGATAACCATATCGCGTGATAACCATTGCGCTAGTCACTTCAAACTTCAGTCGTATCAGCGCAAGTCAGGTTGGCTGAGTGGTTAGGACGCTGCCTTCCCAAACCTTAGGACTTGAGTTCGATCCCAGCCGCGAACGCTTGATGGAAACTGATTAAAATAACTTGAAATTTCAGCGTAGAGGGGAAAATAAAATATGTGGGGCGAGTTCACCGACGGGCGCCCCGTGTATTTAGGAAATTTTTTGTTTTGGAAAATTTTTTAAGCTTGAAGTTAAGCTTGCTATGTCAAGCTTGATTCAAGCTTGCTATGCCAAGCTTAATGCAAGTTGGGCAAGTGTAAACTTGAATACTTGATTCAAGCTTGCATTAAGCTTACACGCTTGAAATTTTCAAGCTTAATTCAAGTTTATTGACTTGATAAATCAAGCTTACTGCAAGTTTTCTGTGCTGTCTGGGTAATTTATCAGGGGTAGATCCAGGAATATTTTCCAGCGTCCCATTTTTGTAAAAACTGCATATTTTTGTGAATTTCAATGCTTAATTTTGTGAATTTCAGCTCTTATTTTTGTGAATTTTCAAACCAAATTTTAATAAAAGTCACTTTTTTGTTAATTGATGAAACACATTAAAATGTAGGGTAAAATGCCAATGAAGGGCAGTTATACTCGATTGTATTTTTGTGAAGGGCTTCCCTTTAAATCGATTGTAATTTTGTGAAAGGGCCATGAAACGGACCCAATTTTTGTTTGTATCGACCCCTGTCTCCCGCTTATGCCGAGCTTTAGGTTAATGAAATCACGTTAAAAGTCGTCCCAGCTCCTCAAATTGTGAAATATCTTTTTGCACATTACTTTTCTAAAAATATTTACAATACTAACACCCCCCCCCCCAAATAAATAAATAAATAAATAAAAATAAAAAATAAATAGTTAATAAATAAATGAATAATATAATAAATAAATTAATTAATTAATAAATAAAAATAACGTACTGGACTCTTAAAAATTTCTGTCCAAGTCAAGGAAAAACACGAGCATTGAGCTCAGAATGCTGTAAATTTAACAGGTCGCTAACATTATCGAAAGTGCCGCGGGAAGAGAGTTTACAGAAAATAGAAAATGAGTTTAATTGTAATGTATTTCACACCTCGCAAGAAAAGCGGTTTTTTAACAAGGCATAAAATGATCGTTTTTCTGGACTTACAAACAAAACTTAAGAACATGTTGTCGTCACTAAATGATCATTAAGATTCTGTGAAAAATTGGAGTGATTTAAATGCCGAATGCGGCACTTTTATCTCCCGTTAACTCAAAAATCAGTCACATCTGTGTTCACTTAAATAGACTAGGATCAGTTATCCCCGCAAGCATATTGACTTTGTGAGGGAAGGAAGCTTTAAAAAATTTTGTATGTAACATGATGTTTTACATTTCAAGTCTGTTGTTAATCTTTCGCTACCTGGTTAGGGGGGAAATTCCCGACGAAGAACACGGAAGATGTCCAAGAGGGTTGGAGGGATTATTGAATGAGCTGCAAAGAATGGATTACAAAGAGCTAAGCTAAATAAATGTTGCCTGCGTGTCAAGTTTGGTTGTTAAATGAATTTTACCAGCCGAATATCTGTATCCTGCAGTGAAATATTAACTTGTTTTGTGTATGAGTACAGGTAAGTAGTTTTCGTAATTTTCGTGTCAAATCGGTAAATTTTAAATAAAGTATTAGTCTGGAAAAAATACTACAATGTACTGATCATTTGGTTTTTTTTTTTTTTTTTTTTTTTTTTGTCAGGAATTCCTTAAGGAAAAGACATCCATTATAGTTGCATTTTGAGAGGGGAAATGTAGATTTGTTTAAATAAAAAATGATGCCTCTCCTTGCTTATTGGAAAAACCCTTTGAAAATCAAAGTCGGCCGCTTCAATTTTTGACCGTCAAATCTTTCTTGACAGTCAAGCCCTGCTAATGTCCAGTGGCTGTGGAGTTTTTTTCCTTTTTTTTTGTAGTGAACGCATAGATTTGCAATTTCCAATCCTTCCAATGAACTTTGTTTTTGACGTACACTACACACAGACTCTACCGCTAAAAGCTGATTCGATCCCCAGTGATACCAGTGGCTGTAGAGTTGTTTTGATAAAAGGGGAAAAAAGTAAGCCCTTTTCTCTATTTTATTAATTATACTTATTGCACTATTTACTTTTTGTTTTCAAGAGTTAAAAATAACTGTTCTCAAATTTCATCTGTTTTAGTACACTATTTTTCCATTGTTATAGAAGAAATATTTTATGATTTATTAATGACTATGTCATTTTATCTCTCACACCCCTTTATTTAAAATTGTCCGAAAAATGTGTCCCAAAAATGCGACATAAAAGTAAGAATAAATTTTTGAGTATTGAATTGTTAATTTTTTTATTGTGCAATGTCTTATCCTCCTGAATGCCGTATCCCTCAATAAACATTTATCTACTTAACTGTACCTGTGCTCGCGGACGCATTCTTTTTCCTTCTATACATTTTTCACTCAGCGTAAATACGGGTTAAGACCCCTTAGAAAGACCCCCACGGAGGGCATCCGACCCATCGGCCTAGAGCCCACACGTAGCTAATCGGCCGTAATCCCACAAACACAAACAAATCTATACTTTTTTCCTTCTTGATGTTACCTTGTTATGTGATGTGCTTGTTTCTTCCGTTCTAATAAAATGTTATGTTGAAATCCCACGCTTACCAAGGTTGTGCCGTAAATCTGCTAACATTTCTACAAGGTTATGGACACCAGATGGATTAATTTATTTATTTGCTTATTTTCAACGTTCGTTTCAAGGCTGCATCATTCATCCTCAAAATGGCGACTGGAACGAGGCGAATTGAAACGCTGAACAAAGATAATTACGAAACATGGAAAATGCAAATGAAAGCACTTTTAATAAAGAGTGATGCCTGGATTTATGCATCAGGTTCAAAGCCTAAACCTGAAGTTTTGGAAAATGTCGAAAAATCGCAAGAAGAGTTCGTTACGCGGATCCAAATGGACGAAAAAGCAGATATAATTCTATGTATATCGCCATCTGAACTCAAAGAAATAAAAAAATGTGACACTTCATCAGATGTCTGGAAAAAACTGTCAGAAAGCTATCAGTCTAAAGGACCTGCTCGTAAAGCTGCATTAATGAAATCTTTAATTCAATATAAGATACCCAACTCGTCTAATGGAATTCACGACCATTTGAGAAAATTCTTCGACATAGTGGACAGACTTTCAGAAATGGATATTAAAATAGACGACGACTTGCTGATATATAGCCTCTCTACTACTTTCGACAATTTCCGATGTGCTATGGAATCAAGAGCTGAGCTACCGAAGCCAGAAATACTCAGAATCAAATGCCAGGCGTAACGATGACAGACAAGCTGAAGACTCAGGTGCTTTCGTGGCTGCTCCTGGAAAACCTGAGTCTAAAAATAAAAATTATGGAAAATACTCGGGCCAGCCGACTCATAAAATTAAGGATGCGTCAAGAATAACTTGTAAAAGGTGTAAACGAATCGGGCACAGGGCTAGAGAATGTGAAAGTGGAAAAAAGAATAATTTTAAACATAAGCCTAACAGTCCGAGATTCTTATCCACTCTGGATGACTTGCCAATAGGGTTACCAGGCGAAATACAGCAACCCTACTCGCCTAAAGCTCTCTCAACAATATCCAATAACGAAAAGCAAAATTTTTGGTGTATTAAGATAGATACTAAAAATTATATAAGTTACTTCAATTATCATCGACCCACGTTTGCAATTGCAGGGAAAGATCAGGAAACCCTCCTACTTCCTGTCGATGAAATAAATGTAAAGGAAAAATAAAAGAAAAACGGGTGAGAGATAAAATGGCAGTCAATTAATATTGTTTTAATATGGCAATAATGAAACTAAAAATTTAGGGGGCTCAGGGGGTTCTCCCCTGACGAGGCCCGAAGACCGAATTTATAGTTTATATATATATATATATATATATATATATATATATATGCTTTCCCATAGGTAAGGGGGAGTCACACCTCTGAGATTTGCCTTATGCAGTTCATATTTTTAATTAATATAGAACACATTTATAAATACCTTTAAACTGTTTAAATACTTTTATATTAATCTTTGCAGAATACAGTTATGAATATAACACATTACCTTGGCAAAATCTCAGGCTGTGAGACTGAAACCTATGGTGTAGAGTTGTGCATTTCCCCCTCTGATGAAGACAATGCATTTTATACTGTTTTGATATAATAACAATGACTGGCCTGGGGGGTCTTTCATTTTTGTTTAAAGTAATATTAAACACGTTTTCTTTTAAGCAGCTTCAATAAGCGCTATGTAACATGTGGAACCACTGTATTTTTGTTTATTTTTACATAAAATTCAACTATATATATATATATATATATATATATATATATATGAGACGTCAGATATTTCAAGTAAAGTTTCAGAGTTAAGGCAGGTAATATGGTTTATTGAACATTACATTTAAGTTACAATTTAGAATGAGGAGAGGGGAGGGGAGACGGGTACAAGAATCAGCGTGGACTCATTAAGCAGTTCCAGTGGCAGAAGTCCACCGATTTTCGATGTGCGGGAGTATTTACGCTTACCACACCACGTGGTCTGCGAAGACACAACTCCTCCTCTCTCTTATCTCTGATCGAACCACACACATTTACCAACATGACCCGCATCCGGGGCTACAAAGGCGTGGGGACACGTGTACATCTAAAGAACTCAGAATCGACGGCCTGATGTTTGACAAATAACAAAATAAATAAAACATAGCTCCAGAGCGCGCGTGGCAAGTATGACAGGAAAGTAAAACTTACAGTGAAAGTACCCGCTTGAACAATACCCAAACTAGTAAAACCCAAATTACATTTTTATACATTACATATATATATATATATATATATATATATATATATATATATATATATATATATATATATATATAATAGCTTACTTACGTAAAGTGAAATCCCAAGATAATCCAATGATAAAGTGAAAAAAATATAAAAAAATAAAAAAGTAGATAGCACATGGTGCCAATTAACGAGCTTATTCCGGATAAGTGTTTAAATATAGCCTTTTAAGGCAATGAAAGAGTGGAAAAATTGAATATAAAGCGCCAAATTAGAACTGGTGTGCTTTTAAGCCTAATCACATGTAATCAGAAATAGTCCGAAAATGGAATTAATATTGAAATGGTGTGCTCTATCATCAGGCGCCACCGCACACACATTTCAATTTAATCGAAAAAAACAATAATAGCTAGGTTTCTGCAAGTTACCTAACCAAAATTAGGGTCCTTTTGTGACTTGGGGGCGCGACCGTAGCTATTAGAAAAAAACAACGAGGAAGTGGACCGACACGAAGATCAAAGCTCAGTAATGGAGGCAGTATTAGTGCATGTTGCCATCAGAGAAGGCTTAATGCAATCAATAGACAAGTAATGCCATGGAGTGTGAATAAAAAATGATATATTAATAATACTTTGGAAGTATGGAAAGGAAAAGAATAAATAAATAAAAAAAAGTAATAATTAAATGAATAAATAAAAAGAATAAAAATGGTAATAATTAAATGAATAAATAATAAAATAAATATTACACTAGTATAGCTAGCCTATGTTTTACGTAGTACTAGCTGCAGTAGCTAAGAAGTACTTAGTTGAGGTTGTGGAAATGGAGAAAAACTGTAGCAATAATATTAACAATAATGATATTGATAATAATTATATTCATTTATTATTGCTATTTATGCTAATATAATTGTAAAATATTTATGTAGAACAGTACTCTGTTTGGCTTCATTGGTTACAGACTCACATAAAAAGGAAAAAGTACCAGTAATCAACCATTCTTAAAAATAGATTTTTTTTTAAAATAAAATATATATATATATATATATATATTATATATATTATGTTTTTTTTTTTTAATATAGAAAGAACCAACAACCAACCCCATCCTCACCAACCAATATTCTGATTAGGACATACAGTTTTTTTGATTACATAGAGGATATAAAATGGAAGTTAGAAATTTACTGGGATAATTATATTTTATAGCAGTTTTATATAGGTCAGTTAAGTTATTAGCCTTAAAACTATTGGTACATAGAGACTCTATTCTATACTTATGATTAGAGATAATATTTCTAAACACAGAAGTGTGCATACATGAATTGAAATGAGTGAAGGTATTAACCTGAAAATTAAAGTCATTTCTTTTATTATATATATTAAAGGATAGACTCTTATCGTCATTGATTCTAATTTGTAAGTCTAAAAAATTAATTATTCTATTATTATTAGGATTTTTTATTAGTTCTAGGGCTGAATGGTAGGCTATGGGTAGGTGGTCAGTATCACTATAAGTATTGTCAGTAGCTATTGTTATTATGTCATCTATGTACCTATATATTATAAGAGAAGGTTTATTGTAATTTTTTTCATAATTATATAAATATAGGTCTGCTAAGTAACTGGAATTGGAACCACCTTGTGGAATTCCTATAACTTGCTTATATAATTTATTATTATGTAGAATGTAGTTATTATAGATTATGAACTTTAACAGATTTTCGAAATACATAGTATCTATGTAAGAAGGCAGGGTTATATTATTATTACTATGTATAAATAGATTCAATATTATATTGTATAAGTCGTCTAGTGGTATACTATTGAATAAGTCTTTAAAATCATAAGTTGATATATTAATTACATCGTATAGAGCATTAATCTTATTTTTTAGTTCATAGCTATTACCTATAGATACAGAAGTAGTGTTAGATTTTATGTACAGATCATGCATAGAAGTAAGTATTTTTAGTAATATTTTGCTTGCTACATTATTATAAGTGTTACATCCTATAGTAACAGTTCTGAATTTTAGTGGCGTTTTATGAAACTTTGGTATTAGCACTAAGTAGGGATATTTTAGATTGTCATGCTTGATTTTAAGTAACTTGTGGAAAGCTAAGATCTTTTTGTTAAATGTTATCTCAGAGATAGATGTTAGACTGAAATTTGGATTATTGTTAATGGATGAAGCTAAGAGATTGTGATATAACTGCTTACATATTATAGCGTAGTTATTGCTAGACTTATCAACATAAGTAATGATAAAGTTATTCTGTAGCTCTGTTATTTGATTGCTTAGTTTTATATTTTTAGTATATCTAAATTTACAAAGTAGTTGTTTTTTAAGGTCAGCAATAATATTAAATTTCCATTCATTAAAGAAGGCGGAAGGTTTGCTGTTTTTTATTGAAGTGTTATATATATATACGTCTATATTATAAGTGAAAGTATCTATTATATCATCTATACAGTATTTAGTGGGTAACCTAAACTTAGTACCTCTTTTCATGATCCGTTGAAGATCTTTGATAATAGAAAGATCTCCGGTAACTATATGTCCAAAATCAGAATTAACATAAGAATTGTATTGACCACTGGTACAAAGACATGGTACCTCATCATCGGGTACAAAGTTCCTACAGAAAGAGTTATAATTAAATATCTTTCTACCCATAGGTATAGGGTATTTGAAAGATTTTTTTAGGCTGAGATGCGGTAAAGGGAAAGAGTCAGAGTGAGATGATAAAAGTTTATTGAAGTTAATCATATTGAAAACAGGATTGGAGAAATTAATTACATATATATATATATATATATATGTATGTATATGTATATATGTGTGTGTGTACGGGCACGCATAATATGGACTTCCTTTAAAATGACTTTTGCCCCCCCAGTTTCGAAGCCCAAGTTACGCCCATGATTACACGGCACTTTAAAAGGTTTATTATGAAAGATGTAAATGGCTAGCAGGAAATGCTATCTTTAACGAATAATTTGTTGGAATTGTCCACTATTTAGCTGTGAAAAAATGTCATCTTGGATAACTGGTTACAACAAAAGGCAATATGGAATCATGTTGCTCATAGTCCTGTTTCCACTACAATAGCAAGTTTTGGAACTATTAGTATTGAGACTGAATTGAGTGTTCAATATATTGAGAATTAAAAACTGTGCACGTAATGGAAATGGACAAAACAGACTTTCAAACCTCGGAATTATATCAATTGAAAGTGATTTGTTAATTATCTTAAAAGAAGAAAATATATTTTTCGATTTTGTAATCAATCATTTTGCTTCTAGTGAAAAAAAGAATGAAATTTGCTTCAAATAAAATTAAATATTTGAACTTAAAAAAAAAAAAACCACGGGTTTCTTTTCATTGTTATGCTCCTTTAAGGAGCAGACATTAATATCTTGCTTAAATTGGGATATTGTTGTTGTGGTGGGAATATTGCTTAGAAGGAAATGTTAATCGGACTGTGTGCGTGTGTCCGTCTTAGTTTTAGATTTTCTCTCTCTCTCTCGAATGCAGTGGCGTAGCCAAGGGGGAGGGGGGGGGGTTAGGGGGGCCATAACCCTCCCATGAGGAATTTTTTGCCATACAAAATGTATATTTTTCACTCCCTTATCCCGCACAAGTATACATATATGAGTTGCAGTAGTCGTAATCCCCCCCCCCTCAGTAGCGTAGCCAGAAATTTTTCATGGCACTGCCTGGGTGAGCTGTTGAGCCACCGCACGTCCCTGCTGTGTCGGGCCGCCCCTGATTACAAAAATAAGATGGTTAAATGATAAAAACCTGAAAAAAGGAAAAAATTATTTTCGTCTTATATTAATTCTGGAGAGCTTCTGGAGGTATTGGTCTTTATCAAAAATGGAAAGGGAAAAAAACTAAGAAAATCTGAAACATTTTCAGATTATAAATATGCACTAAAGCGCTATGTATTAAAAGCGTATTATAATCCATGGGTCTTCCCTATTTTCTTTCCTTATTCCATTAAGTTGGAAAGTATATCATTATTCATGAGTGTGGTTAAACACAACTAAAATTGATATTTCTATCCTTTTTCTGGATGTAATACATTAGAAATAGATGGGAAAAGCTGTGTAGAAAAATGCACAATTCGAACTGAAATAAAGTTCAAAAACTCATTCAGGTGTAGTCATAATTCAAGTAGCGGAAGCAGACGATAAATAGCGCTTGGCGCTAGAATCACATCTCCTCAAAATCGTATATCAACCATTTTATTTGTTGCCAAATTAAAAAGTTGCACGTTTTAGTCTCGGAAAGTTTCCAAATCAAATTTTTCTTTTGAGTATAAAACATTTCATTCCTGCTCTGATTTCACATGCACGCGATGTTTTAATTAAAAAATAACCTTACAAATAATGTAAAAAAAAAATCGTTATTCTTTAATTTTTACTTCAAGAGTCTGAATAATTTAATAAACTCACCAAACATGGCAACCTAGATAGCTAAACTCTCCCTCTTTCCAGTGCAGGGTTACAATTGCGAAATGCCGAGAACAAAAAATGATCGTTTTGCGACACGTTTTTTATCGATATCTCCTAAACTAATTTGATTTTCGAAAAAAATCGCTTCGAGGTGTGTTGAGACGTCTTGGAGAATTTCCGTACAAAATTTGGTAGGTCTACTATCACCCGTTTCGGAGCTACGCGAGACAGACAGACAGACTAACGGACAGTTTACAGATTGCTTTATTTATATAGATTCTCATCGATATTTTTTTATTAAAAATTTATAAAAATAAGTAAATAAAACTAGCAACTTCTCCTAGTGTAGCAAGAAAGTCGGGGGTGAGGTGTGATGAAGCACTAAAAGAAATTTTTTTTATAAATGTTAAAAATGCAGTTTCTACATTAACCCCTACGATTACCCCCAAAACTGTTTAAATATGCATATATAACTTTAATTATTATTATTCTTATTATTACTATTGATTTTTAAAAGCGTTATGATATTTTTTCAATTTTGAAAAAAAAAAAATCTTGTTTAATAAAATTAATACTTCGACTAGTATTTTATGGAAAAATAGATTTTCCTGAGGAGTTGCTTGCAACTTTCACCGCTAGATGGCAGCATTAATTCATTTCCCAAGCGAGGCTTGGGCTATTTTTATAGCATGGCATTTGCCCCTAGTCTCTTTAACTCAAGGAGGTTTAACTTATGGAGGCGCCCATGTTCCCCGTTTTTGAAGCCGGCGACCACGCCCCCTCACTATCCCAGAACATCCGATATCGTCATTGGCATGCATGTAAATTTTCAAGAACAAAACTGCTGTATTTCTCATTTTTTACTGATTGTTCGTAAGTTTACCCTAAAGCCACATCTTTAGGCATAATTTTAATCTTAATTCTGTAATACTTTTATGTATATTTTTAAATAATATATTATTTTTAAACACGTATTATTAATTGGACATCAAGAGAGCGTTTTCATTACTTTGTTCGCTTTGTTATTATTACTTTCTTTCAAGTGAACTATGTCCTTGAAAATCAATAAAAGTCCTTAAAATTTTAAATGTAATTTGGTTAGCTACTACATTTTATATGAAACCTTATCCGTTTTTCCCCCTCTACTAAATGAAGTAAACAGCATTGATGGAAATTATTCAACTTTCATATTTCTTTCATTACCTTAAACTGTTTGTTGATGCAAAATATTATTATGATCAATGACCTAAGAAGGTTAGGGATGGATGTGAGACGAAACGAAACGAGACGAGACAGAGCCTTGTCTCGCGCGAGATTTCTCGCCTCGCATAAATTTACAAAATTTTCATCAAAATGGATGAATACGTATGTAATTAAATCTTATGGATATTTCATATTTTTCTCTTAAAAAATTAATATTTCTAAATAAAATGTTTCATCTATTATTAAAAAATGCCTCTTTCACCATAAGCCGAGCTATGCAAACGCAAATACAACGCTGGGTATCAGCGGAGCATTCAAAGATCCACGTTGAGAAGCAAGCCTGATCACAAGTCTTTTCTGTTGTTTCTTCTTTTTGATGGTGTGAATGAGCAGGTTAAACCCGGGTTCCCGATTAAATGTGAAACCCATACCTTGCACACTAAAATGAGGTGTGTGTGTGGGGAGAAAAGGGGTAAGTAGGCTTTATTATAATTATCCCGTTTCCATTGAAACTTTTTATGAATTTACTATTCTGTACATTGGGGCCGCTTAATTAGATTCAAATTTTATTTGCGCACCATGTCCTGAGCTCTGCATGATTTCTAAAAAAATTCTAAGCTTTATATAATTTCAAGAGCAAATAAAACTTCTATCAACCATGCGTATTTCATTTACGCAATTTCGGAAATAAATAAATAAAAATAAATGTTTTTTCGGTGTCTTGTCCCATTATATATATGGATTAAATCTGAATTTATTATTACTTCAAATGCACATATCACTTAATATTAATTAATATATGTACTAATATTCTAATATCTAACTAAGGGGCCGATTCAAACGAAACAGAGTTCTATCGTTTTCCGTTGCGATCGCGGAAATTTGAAACCTGTCTATCGCTTTTGGATCACGTGACACTGCGATTGGTGTTTTGCTATCGCTTTTTCAAAAGCGATCGTTTTCGAGAACATGGCGGATCGATCGGCGGATGGTTGATAAGAAGATTACAACAACAACGAAGACTCGTTATTTAAAATTACGAAGCAATCGGTTGAAATTATCAGACAGGGAATTCTGCAAAACATTTAGGCCTGCGGAAAGCTGAATTTTCTCGCAGAACAGAATTTCTGTAGGGTTTATTTTCTGTCGGCCTTTGAGTTCCACTCTAGCAGACACTACGATGCAGGCGCCATCTATAGTCCGTATTTTAAATCGTTTATTGCTCGGTAAATTTATAGCTGATGTTTGAAACAGCGCGAAAAAATACGTGAATAACGAACAATTTCTCGATAAAATAAGCATCCTAGCAACCCTCCTAAACAAATACAAATATTCATACTATTATATTAAGGATGTCTATATTGTTAATTATATATATATGATTATTAATTATATAAACATAAAATATATAGTAATTCTACCCCTCCATTATAATTATAAATAGCTTCTCTGCTACAGAAAAATAAAATGTAGTAGGCAAACTAGAGAATAATTATTATTCGATAATTCGACATGATAATTAAGACGAACAATACTATTATTAATAATTTTCTAAAAAAAATCTTCATAAATTAAAAATGTATTTCCATGATTATAAACATACAAAAAGTATTAACCTAAACCAGTTAAAATTTTAAAACATTAACCTACAATACTGTTGGGGAAAAAAATTAAGACACAGCCTGTTGTCCGTTGCAGCTCAAACATAAATAAATAAACAGTTAGTCGTCGCCATTAAGTTAAAAGTTTTTTCCAGAGAAAGATGCGATGTATTTATTGGTTAACTGCGACTTTCTACGTCACCGGAAGTTGCGTTTTCACTCTGTGGCGATAAAGTTTCGATATAGCAAACCTGTAGGTTCGATCGCCTATTTTGTTTCACTTTGAATACACTTTTGCGATCGCTTGTAAAAGCGATCGAACTTCCAGAGAGAAAACGATCGTTTTGGAGACGCCCGATAGCGTTTCGTTTGAATCGGGCCCTAATTGTTATTATTAATATTATTTTCCCATAAAATAGTAATAAGTTACTAAAAATATGGTAGCAAAATTTCAGCTCATAATTTTGCGAGACTCGCGAGACGCCTCGCGACAGAAAATTTCTCTGCGAGACGAGACAACCCAGTTTCTCGTCTCGCACGTCTCTAAAGAAGGTTGAAGTGTATAATTGTTTCCTTGTGTCTAAAGAAGATAACGTTCTGTCACTGTCTGTAAATACCTCATATATCTTATTTAACATATTTGAAATGGCATTCTTACTTCTAATACCTGTAACATGACAAAACTATTGTTAATATAATGTGAGCAATTGAATAATTTACGCTGATGTAATAAAACTTATTTTTACCCATGTAACAACAAAAATATCTTCCTAGAAATATAAAAAGCAACTTTTTATTATCATAAAACAATTATGAAAAAATATAAACAGTTTTGCAAAGTATAGTATAATCATAAGAATAACTGTTTTTTGTTTCACTTGATGTTTAAAACGCAATGCACGAAAATAAATTTGAAATTATGCAATAAAAAAAAGCAAGTTAATACGTGTAAACAATCTTCCATAAACGTAAAATGGATTAAAAAAATGGTTAGTAACTTTTAAATTATTTTTATTAACACTTTCCGGAACTCGTTTCTCAATGCTTCGCTATGCGTTCTTCAATCTTCTGGGATAGAGAGGGGGCGTGGTATGGTTTCACTTTCCTAGCACTGCGGAGCGCAGCATGGGTGCCTCCATATGTAAACCTCCTTGTATAACAACGCACACTATCCTTTCTAAAAAAAATATCATAATCTTGGGGCTACTAAATAATTACACATAATATAAACACCACAAAGCAAACATTTATTTGATAGTCGCGCGCGTTACAATTAACATTCTCTTAGAACATCCACACCAAACTCATCTCTCTGCAACCCGTGTTGCCAACGAGACAAAAGAAAAGAATGAATGAAGGGAAAAAAAAAGTTTAAAGTTTGGTGGTTTGTGACAGTCTTCCCCTCAAGCTGTATAAGTCGTCCTCGGCATACAGCTTGCCTTTCTTGGTGGCTGTTTCCTTGTTGGGGCAGACCGTTGTTTATTTGGTCGGTTCTGCAGGGCTGGAACTTTCCTTTTGGGGCGGCCTCTACCTCGCAGGGGATTCACGGGAGTGGCCTCCGGTCCTACATAGGGGGTCAAACATGAAACATGGTAAGGACCTATGGGAGTAGAATCATCATTAGCAGTTAATGTATAAGAGACTGGTGATCTCTGTGATGAAATGGTGTACGGGCCATCACGCCTTGGCACGAACTTTGATGTTCTATTCTTTTTGGACTCACTATGAGGATGAACTTTCACCCATACTTTATCACCTATTTTTAAGGGGGGTGCCTTCCTGCGTTTTTTTATCCGCCTGTTGTTTGTGTTGGTCTTGATAGGTCTCCATGCTTTCCCGGACCTGCTTGCTAAACTTCGCAAATTTTTTTAAGTAGGGCGTGATTTCAGGGACGAAATTATCATTCTCGATTACACTTCTAAAATCATGGGTAAAGTCGTCTATTGTTCGTGGTTCATGCCCGAACATAAGGTATGCTGCAGTTTGACCGGTAGAACTGCATTTTGCAGAATTTAGGGCGAATCTGATAACTGGCAACTTTTCACACCAAGTTGTATGATCGTTACCAACTAGCATAGACAACCGGGGCTTTAGATCTCTGTTTTTTCTTTCCACGAGGTTAGCTTGTGGGTGGTAAACTGGGGTTAAAGACGGTTTAATTTTCAACAGGAAGCAAACTTGTTGCATTACCGCACTAATGAATTGTGGACCGTTGTCACTGACGACACGTCTTGGTAGTCCGTATCTTAGAAAAACTTCTTCGATTAACGTGATTGCACACTCTTTAGCTGTGGCATAAGTTAGTGCGAACAGTTCCACCCATTTGGTTGTACAGTCTTCCACTATGAACACCCATCTTTTATCGTTGCTTTTCGGCAACGGTCCAAATAGATCAATAGAAAGAGTTTCAAATCGTTGATTGTAGATCGGGGTTTGCAACAGTCCAGATGGTTTTTGATTGCTAGGTTTATAACGACAACATTCAGGACAGTTCTTTATATATTCAGTAATGTATCTTCGCATACCAGTCCAGTAGTACCGCTTTGAAATTCTGTCATACGTTCCCTCAATTCCGTAATGGCCTGCGGACGGAGCATCATGATGTTCTTTTAGTACTCTTTCTCGACACGGCACCACTAACTGGGCTTCTTCTGTATCTACGTCGGGAGTATACCTATATAAAACGCCTTGATTCATGAGATAACCTCTTTCACTCCAATTCGCCCAATCTTCATCTTTATCGACACGTTCTAAGGATTCGATAATTTTCTTAACATTTTCATCTTTTAACTGTTCTTCCCGAATTTCTTTAACGCTTCGAGTAGGAAGATCAATAGTAATAGAACAAATTTCACAGGTTTCTTCTTTATGCTGGCAAAATGGTCTGGACAACATGTCTGCAACAACGTTCTTTTTTCCAGGCACATATTCTATGTTCAGGTTGAACGCCTGTACTTGTAAAGCCCATCGCGCAAGGCGACCTGTAGGAGATTTCAATTTCATCAACCATCTAAGGGGTTGATGGTCGGTTACTACAGTGATTTCTTGTCCGTCAATATATGCACGAAACTTATTCAAGGCCCATACAACGGCTAAAGCCTCTTTTTCAGTAGTGGAGTAATTTCTTTCTGCTTTTGTGAGTAACCTGCTTGCATACTCAATAGGGCGTTCGTCTGCATCAGCACCTTGTAACAAAACTGCTCCAAGAGCGTAGTTGCTAGCATCTGTTCGTAAGATGTATGGCTTATTTGGGTCATTTTGTCGTAGGACAGGAGGACTTATCAGACAACGCTTTAGGGTTTCAAATACGTTCTCCTCTTCTTCTCCCCACTTCCAGGTAACATTTTTCTTCGTGAGATTACTTAAGGGCCTAGCTATTTCAGAGAAGTTTGGTACGAATCTTCGGTACCACGAGCAAGTTTGTAAAAAGGATTGGACTTGCTTTAAATTTCTGGGATGAGGCAAATTTTGGATGGCGGCAACTTTATCTGGGTCAACTTCAAGACCAGAATTAGTAATGTAATGTCCCAAGTATTTTACTCGGTTGCACGCAAAATTACACTTCTCTCTGTTAGCATGTAACTTAAACTCACGCAATTTTGAAAACACGTTTTCTAAGTCATCTATATGCTTTTCGAATGTTTCAGATAAAATTATTATATCGTCTAAGTACGACAGAACCAAAACATCTTTTAGGGAATTTCTGAAGTTATCAATTAGTCTTTGAAAGGTCGCCGGCGCGTTCTTAAGTCCAAAAGGCATACGGCAATATCTATACGTACCAAAAGGGCACACAAAAGCTGTTTTATCCCGGTCAGAGGGATTTACTTCAATTTGGTGATACCCGGATCGTAAATCTATGGTCGACATGTACGGTGTATGTTTAGCTTCATGAAGCAAATCATCCATTCTAGGCAAAGGATATTTGTCCGTTTTTGTAATGGAGTTCAACTTCCTATAGTCGACGCAAAGTCGAACTTGACCATTAGGTTTAGGCACTAGCACCACAGGTGCAGAATACGGAGACTCGCATTCTTCAATTTTGCCATTGGCCAGAAGTTTCTCTAACTCTTTCTTAAGTATGTCCTTCTTTACGGGAGACATGCGATATGGTGGAACAGCAACAGGAGGGTTATTTCCCGTATCAATGTAATGTTGTATCATAGGAGTCGGGTCTTCCCCTAGACGAAAGATATCATCATACTTACCTACCAATTTATTTAGTTCTGCTCTTTCTTCATCGGTTAGATGTTTTCCCTCACTTTCTCGTAACCGCAACGTGTTAACTTCCGGAGCATTTTCTACACACTTAGGTGATTTAAAAGTGTCATCGGAACTAAAGCTAAATTTTTGTTCTGGTTTGTCGTGATAAAACCAACTATGATTTATAAGGTCTAAAACAATCCCAGCGCTACACAAGAAATCTGTTCCTAAAAGCGTTCTGTTATCTTTTGCAGCAGGTAAGGCAAATAAAGTTATGAGGCAATTTCAATTTCGACTTCGGCCTTACAAACGTCTGTTTCCTGCGGGATTCCGTCGGCGAAGATTACTTTCATAGTAGTAACCTCAAATTCTGTTCCTCGTTCTCTCAAAAGGCGATATAATGTTTCCCCAGCTATAGTGTGACTGGCTCCCGTGTCAGCACACACAATTCCGTTTATTCCATTAATTTTAACACTCAAAAGAGTTGATTGGGGTTCATCGATAGACAAGGTCTGAAGACGAAGAGCTCTGAATTCGGCTGGTTCTTTTTTAGGAGGGGGAGAGCAGTTGGGGCACTTGGCCTTGACGAACCCTGGCTTCCCACAGCCGTAACAACTAACTATTGGCCGATCTTCATTTCTTACTCTATTCCTCGATGATGCATTTTTAGGGCTGTTTTTATTATGCTTATAATTATCTCGTTGATGAAATCCGGGAGGCTCCCTACTCGCATGTTTAATTTTAATCTGTCTAGCTTCCTCATATAAATCTAATTTGTCAACAAGTTCCAAGGGATTGTTCCATTCACTCCAGTGATCCAAAAAATGTTCTTTATACTCTGGAGGGGCCTTCTTTTTAATTTGATCCGATAGAATTAAGTCTTTTAGCTCATCGAAAGTAGAAACTTTTAGCTCTTTAAGCCAACTATCGAAATAATTTTTTAAATCGAAATAAAAATCTCTCCAGGTGCTTTCTGGATCTTTACGGTGTGTGGCAAACATTTGCCGAAATTTCTCAGCACTTAATTTAAAACGCCTCAATAGAATTTCTTTAACTTTCTTAAAATTTTTGGGCATCGTCAGCCGATTCTTTCGCAATTAGTTTGGCAATATCAGTTGGCAAAAGACCAACAAGGTAGACTACCCACTTTGAAGAGGGCACTTTTAAAAAAGTCAACTGTTTCTCAAGTAAGTCTAAAAATAAACTCATGTCGGATGTTTTAGGGTCAAAATTAGGGAGTAATTTGCTTAATTCTAACCTAGGCATGTCTACGTCTGTGGAAGATAACACGGCTGCCGAATCTGTACTATTGGAAGTAGTACTAGTACTAGATTGTATTTTGAGTTTCTCTAATTCAAACAATCGCTCATTTTCCTTCTCTCTCACAGCACGTTCCTTCTCTCTCTCTCAGCACGTTGTTCGATCTCGATCTCTTTCCTATCATTTATTATGCGGTTCAGACACTCTTTTGCAAATTCCGCGTCATACGTTGGGCTTTTAACTATCGCATCCTTTATTTCGAGTATTTTAAAATTTTCCCCAATAGTGACATCTATGCCTCCGCTAGTTCAATTAAGTCCTGTTTCTCCCCTTTTGCTAGGAATGCCATATTAAAATGAGAACGTGACAGTTTTTTCCACAAAAATTTACCCGTAAAACTTAAGGGTTAAATTAAAATGGGTTCAAACATATGTTATTTAATTCGCAGAGATCACCATTTTATATACTTTAAACCATTCAAAAAGCACTTAATTTAAATACACTTTAAACATAAATATTCAAATGCAACTCAGACTAATAAAACAAAATTCAAAATAAGAACACTTTTTACTTTCGTTTCTGATGCTTGTAATCAGATGTACGGCATAAATTCTTTAATATTATTATCAAAATAAAATTCACTGTTCTTAAAATTGGCACAGAATTCTTCCAAGGATTAAGCTTATTATAACATACAGACCAATGTAATTCTTTAAAACCGAAACTTAACACACTTCAGAATATGGTTAATAGAACACTAATAGTATTCAAAATACTCTCAATCAACTTATTTATATTCAAAATTGTTCTTCATATCAATGTAGCGGGGAGCTACAAAACCTTCGAATGTGGAATGTTAACCATCATCATATTAATTAACTTGAAATGCGTAGTACTATATCAGCAATTTGATAATCGATAATCAAAATTTTTAAATTCAAGCATTAACTATTTAATATTTCTGTAGTACTCTGACTACTAACACTGTATACAAATGGATAAGTATACCATAGCAAAACAATTATCTTCAGGCACTAAAGGAACTGGTATGCAAAACTGAGAACAATTCTTATGTGATCGGGGTGACCAACTTCTTAGAATCAAAATTTCAGAAAATCTTAATGCGATCTGGATGATCGAGATATTTGTGAAATTCGAAATAACTTTGGTCAGGGCGACCGAAATAATTTTTTCTTTAGTTCCTGTTGTAAACAGTTTCAAATTACATATGAAAATACTTATCTTGTAATTGTGTTTCCATAAGAACCGTCTTTCGGACGAATGACGAAACTTCTATTTTTCTTCTCGCCCGACGTTGGGCAGCCACATTATAGAGCATTTCGACGAACCCCTCCTCTCTGCGATCGGTCGCCGTCTTGCGTGACAGCTTGGGGTTCTCGTAATGTATTTCAATGGGAAAAAGCCGATTTTCAACATTCAAAAAAAGTATTAAATTTAATTTTTTGGATGATTGTAATGGATGGAATTTGTTAATCAGACCTTCGACTTTTGTGTCCCAGGTGGCGTTTAATATTTTAAAAAGCTTAACATATAATATTTTAATGATATTTCAAGCGACTTTTTCCGCTGGTACTGCGTTCGGAAAGACAACATTATGTACGGGAATAAACACAATGTTTGTTTTAAGATTCGGCAGGTCATTCGGATTACTGTTTGTTTACAAATATCATTGTTGTGCATGTGAGATTTATGCAATAATAAAGTTTTGTTTTTGAATTATAATTGGTACAGCTTTAGTATGGTCCCTTTGGCGCGATTTATTTTTGGCGACATTTTTGGTGCGATAACGGCGCCAATATGGTAACCCCTCCGGCGAATGCTCCGGAGCGGAGGAGCTGGACATGGCAACCCTAGGTGCGTGACGTCATTCATCCGTGACGTCGCGGTTTCGCTCCAGCGAATAGGGAGCGTTTGTTCCTTTATTAAACTTTTGGAGACCCCTTTGCCAGTATTTCGCGCGGGAGCTTCGATTCGAGTTGTGGAACCGCCATTACGCTTTATGGTTTTATTTTAATGGCTTTATTTCAGATTAAATTTTATTATTTAATTATTACTGAAATTTAAAATGGATATTCAGGTTCATACTGACTGTTTATATACAGTTTTGTATGAATAAACATTCTTTTGATAGTACGTTTCAGGTTAATATTTTCGTTCCGATTGTTTATTTGTTAAGGGTAGAAGCAACAAATAATTACGTTATTAATATTTGATACAGTGAAATAATTTTAGATATTTTGATTTTATTATTTCCATATTGTAATAACTTAGGGATTTTAATCAAGGTATGTGATAAGCATTGTTTGTTTTTATTTGTTATTATTACCTTTGTTTATTTGTTAATGGTAGGAGCAACAAATAATTCCGTTATTAATATAATATTTGATATTTTGATTTTATTATTTCAATATTGAAACAATTTAGCGATTTTAATTAAGGTATGAGATAAGCATTGTTCGTTATGATTTGAATTAGTTCTTTATTTTGCTTACGTAGTCTTTTGTCAGAATGCTAAAATGTATTTTAATTTTTTTGTCTTTTTTATTTGTTATTTTTGTGAGGTATTGCCTTTAGAATATTATTTGTTTGCATTGTTTAATTTAATCTACTCAAAAGAGAAAGGGGGGGGTTGAGGGGGGGCACAGCCCCCCCTCACACAAAAAGAAAAGTTATTAAATTTTATTAAACCGAATCTATATGTACATGTAAGCTTGTTATCTGTTTAATTTTTTTTCATAAAAATATTTAAAAGCCATTAAAATAAATCATAGCAAAATTAACGGCGACGATCAACTATCTCGGAACCAGCGCCATCCGATCCGCCATATTGTTTACAATTGGCATCGGCAAGGCAAACTTGGGTTGGCGACAAGATTTTGTCGCCAAATCAAAAAATCGCCAAAAAGGGACCATACTAAAGCTGTTCCTTATAATTCATCGGATATTCTGTATGCCCTAGAAAACATCAAATTCCATTAATATTTATATTAAAAAAGTGTTTATTTAAATTTCTATTACGATATATTCAGATTGTTTTTTTTTCTTTTATAAAAAATAAATGTACTGCTTGTTATTATTTATCATAGTGTTCTTTTAAATATGTAAATGCCTGTAAAATAAGACCAGTTATCCCATTAATAAAGAAGTGTAACATATGCATCGCATAACATATTTGTACATGTAATTAATCTAATACGTATGAATATGAATTAAAAAAATAATCCAATAATTCAACTAAATTAAAGACGTAGACCAATTAATGTGTTCTTTACTTAGTTGCATAATTATTTAAATTGACAGTAAACATGAGTGCAAAATGTAAATTTATAATTCCATAAAGCTTCTGCCTTTTTATTATAAGATGGAAAACATGTTTCGCAATGTTAGCTCATAAAACTGTACTAAACAATTCTACAATTACATTTTTGAATTTTGTTTCAAGTTAGAATCAGAACAGAAATCAAAAGCTGGAACTCTGACCCTGTATTTCTTTTTTCTGGGTGAATTTTTACATATTAGGCAAAGCTCATGAATACTTTGCTCCGAAGCCCAACACTAGTATACATTAATTCATAAATTTTCCCCTTTTCAAGCACAAACTGATTTTAGCAGACACGACAAATCATATTCGCTTCACCTCGACCAGATTTGAGAGTCCTGAGACCACCAGAATTTGGGTGTTTTCTGTATAATGTTTATATTTCTTCCTGCTAATTTCCGACTATTTAATTTTATATCACTGTTCTGTGAAATAATTATTATATGGGAAAATCTTTAAATTATTGTTATTTTAATTAAATGTGCTACCAACCGCATATTACAGGGGTTTGCAGTTCGCTACTGAGTATTAACATAAGAATATTAAGGCTCCGGCACCTTTTTTTGCCAGAAATTGCCGCTAGCCCTGGAGCAATTAAATGTTTTCTCATTGAAAAATTTCTTTCATTAATTTCCAAAAAGATACACTTTTTGTATATAACCCGCATACAAAAATATCCCCAATCGGTAAAATGTGCTCCATATTCTGATGAGGTGATGGACAAAATTTGATAATTATATCCTGAAAAGTGTCAAAGGTATGAAGATAATAAGTACTGACTTAAACTAATTTTCAGTAGCTCTTGAAAGGAAAAAAATCACAATCACATTTTAAGGGTCATACAGATATTATGAAAGAATATTTTACATTCAAATTCAAGTATAGACCCCAGTCACCTTTGTTTATAGATATCCCTTAAGACGTTATATGATGAAAGGCTGAAATTTTGTACATCACCTCATTTGTGCATGGGGTACATTTTATTTTCTAGGAATTTTTTTGTAAGGTAGTTCTAAGAAATTTTAAAAAGTGTAACTCTGTGAAAATTAACAAGAGGCATTTTCTCTTAACATAGTCTTTTTTTTTAACCTTATTTTAAACATTTATTCAATTCACACTGCCTAATTATCTTTAATAGATAAAGAATTAAAGCATGTTATCACTTTCTAGGGGCACTGTACGTGTGTGTGTGTCTATACAATTTATAAACACTAATATTTTTACTTCCTTGTATGACGTACAAAGAAATAATGTGATCGCAAAAAGAATTCGGTATCCAGATTTTGACTACCTCTAAATTTACTGAGTTTTTGCTTGACATCTCATTGTACACATGTATGTATGTTCATATAAATTCATGTACAAGCATTCTGACTGACAGCTAGACCATTTTGATCAGTGTTTCCTGGCGCCTGTACGCAGTAGCGGATTCAGGGGAGGGACTTGGGGGCTTCAGCCCCCCCCCAAAAGAGATTGCTAGAGCGTAACATTCTGCTTCATTATGCACTTTGAATATGTAAAGTGATCTTTTTTAATCACTTAGCCCCTCCCAAACAAATGTAAAAATCCTTTTTACATTTGTTTAGACTAAAATTTTGCTTTATTGTATATTTTCTTTGGGTGAAATAAGCTTTTATCAAAATTTAGCCCCTCCCAAAAGAGAATTTCTGGATCCGCCACTGCCTGTACGTACTTGTGTATGTAGGTAACTCACATATCTTAAAAAGTACGAGTCGTACAATGTTGAAATTTTATATTTAGGATTGTTGTAACATCTACATCCATACATTATATTTTATGGGCAGAAATTCATTAAAGTGTAATTTAGAGATATTAAGTTATTTCAAATAAATCAAAAATGATATATGTTGTTAAGGATTACAAAATGAATCTTGCCATCAAAAATGGTATCTTTATCATTTACAGTTCTACAGGAGCACTCAGAAAAATTCCAACAAATTACAGCCAATGGCAGTTTTAGAAACATTCATTCATTTCAAGCAGAATAACATCTTACCATATGGTTGGATAATGGTC
Source organism: Cheiracanthium punctorium (assembly GCA_038373885.1). Taxonomy (NCBI): domain Eukaryota; kingdom Metazoa; phylum Arthropoda; class Arachnida; order Araneae; family Cheiracanthiidae; genus Cheiracanthium; species Cheiracanthium punctorium. The sequence continues at coordinate 1,107,347 of JAWZYV010014119.1, forward strand.
CGGTGACGTTCAGCCACCTCCCTCAAAAACTGCGTTAAAAGTCACCAAACTTGGCAACTTTTGGTATATATATGTATATATTTAATTTGCATATCTCAAAAACTATTAGTCGTAGATTGCTGAGATTTTATATATAAGATCATTGTAACATCTAGTTGTACAATTAGATTTTTTATTCCAATCTACTGGAGAGTTTATTTACAGGACCACCCAAAAGAATTTTGGTACTTGCATGTATCCTTGCAGTCTGCCAAGATGAGCGATTTTTCGCTTTGATAAATCCAGGTTGCAGGAAATCATGATGGTTCCGAATACAATTGGCCAGGGGCGTATCCAAGGGGGGGGGTTATGGGGGTCATAACCCCCCCATGGGGAATTTTTTGCCATACAAAATGTATATTCTTCACTACATTATCACACACGCGTATACATATATATGAGTTTTAGTAGTCGTAACCCCCCCCCCCCAATCAAAAATTTCTGGCTACGCCCCTGCAATTGGCTACAGTTTGCCAGCACATTTTCCGAAAAAATAATTTTGGCACGAATGTCTATCAGGATAATATGCAACTACCAGAATTCCAATACATTAATGTCTAGTATAGACATCTTCAAATAGTGACGTAGCCAGAAATTTTTCATGGGAGGGGTTACTATTATAACTCACATATATGTATACATGTGTGTGGTGAGGGAGTGAAGAATATACATTTTGTATTGCAAAAATTTCAGGGTGTGTGTGTTGTGATCCCTTATTACCCCCCCCCTCCCCTGGCTACGCCACTGTCTTCAATATATTATGTCTGTAGTCGTTCATTGTTTGGTCCATGCACAGAATCTCGTTATTTGTCATCCACCGTGTTGAGTTTTGCCAAAATATCGCTAATTTAACACCAAAAAAAACTATGCATTTTGCATGACTCTAAAACTTTTAGCCGTAGAATGTTGAAATTTTGTATTTAGAACTATTGTAACATCTAACTGTGCTTTTGATTGCTGTGGACTGAGTAATTTATTTACAGGGTCACCCAAAAGACTTAAAATATATTAAGGGTCTATAGATACCTTCATTTCATTAAAAATCTGTGATGAATAACTGTTACAGCTGTGACTGAAATCTCGCTATCGCAAGCTTATTGGCTTTTGTCAAAATATTGCCCAATTAAGTGAAACAAATCTTTAAAATTTGACTCAGCTTGGCGGTAAACTTTAGAATTGCAGTATTTTGTCTCTTTCAAATGAAATAAGTTTAGATGAAGTGCCCCGAAAATATTTCTGGTTTAATAGAGGTACAAGGAAGTCATGTGGTGTCCATATCAGATTTATTAGTTCAATGATTTGATTAAAAAAAACAATCATAATAAAAGGAGTAGTATATAGAGTTTTACAGTTATATTCTTCCATGATGATTGTATGTAAGAGATTTTTTTTTTCAACATCGTAAATTACAGTGTTACTTGAAAATATGTTTTCACATAATTTACACAGGAACCAGACTACATGCAAGCGATAGATATTAAAAAAATCAGATGTCAGTCAGCCAATTTAAATTACTTTAGAAGTTATTTACAAAAAAATTGAAAGAAAAAAAAAACATCATATTTGACTGCATAAAATGATTTAGGTTCTTGAATCTAAACAGCAGGTAAGAACAGTATTCATAGAAAAATTGCTACTGGCGTATTATCCCGGCACTCAAACAAGACAGGCGATTTCTCGCCAAGATAAATGCCAATCACATGAAATTATTAATGGTTTCAAATACGATTGGCAACAGTTTCCAGCACATTTGATGAAAAAATACTTTGTTGGAAATGACCACTGCAATAATACGTAAGTATCAAAAAATCTAAAAATCTTCAGAATAATTTCTAATCCTAATATCAGCTCCACGCAGAACAGAGTGGAAATAGTTTTAGGTAAAAGAATAAGGATTTATTTTAACGAAGTACAGTTTAACCATTTAATCATCTGTCCATGGACACGAGAACAACAACAGTATAACCTTGATTTCACGAAGTCAAAGAAACAACAGAAAGAATTGAGATAAGAAGGTGAAATGAAAGAGGGTGTCAGTTTAATAGAAAAAACACATTTATTCAAGATATTTAAGCTCCACTCCATACCTAATTTAGAATACTGCAAAAGAATAAAAAGGCTGGTAGCCAAGTTTAGTGATTTTAAAAAAGTAGATTCTATAGTTTTTTAGCATAAGCAACAATAAGTAATCATACATTAACACATCACAAACTTCCTGTTTTATTTATTTATTATTATTATTTTAATAAACCGACCACTCGTACAAAACTAGTTCTGTAAACAATGTATAAATTGACTTTTTAATCAAAATATGTTTTTAAAAAATAATTAACAAACCAATTCTTTCATGTTTTCTATTGATTTATTCTTATGCATTTTATATGCACATTTAATCACAGAATCCACACCAGAAAGTGCTATCCATAGAAATAATAATAATAAATAAATAAATAAAAACATTAAAATAATAATAATAAATAAATAAAACAGGAAGTTTGTGATGTGTTAATGTATGATTACTTATTGTTGCTTATGCTAAAAAACTATAGAATCTACTTTTTTAAAATCACTAAACTTGGCTACCAGCCTTTTTATTCTTTTGCAGTATTCTAAATTAGGTATGCGGTGGAGCTTAAATATCTTGAATAAATGTGTTTTTTCTATTAAACTGACACCCTCTTTCATTTCACCTTCTTATCTCAATTCTTTCTGTTGTTTCTTTGACTTCGTGAAATCAAGGTTATACTGTTGTTGTTCTCGTGTCCATGGACAGATGATTAAATGGTTAAACTGTACTTCGTTAAAATAAATCCTTATTCTTTTACCTAAAACTATTTCCACTCTGTTCTGCGTGGAGCTGATATTAGGATTAGAAATTATTCTGAAGATTTTTAGATTTTTTGATACTTACGTATTATTGCAGTGGTCATTTCCAACAAAGTATTTTTTCATCAAATGTGCTGGAAACTGTTGCCAATCGTATTTGAAACCATTAATAATTTCATGTGATTGGCATTTATCTTGGCGAGAAATCGCCTGTCTTGTTTGAGTGCCGGGATAATACGCCAGTAGCAATTTTTCTATGAATACTGTTCTTACCTGCTGTTTAGATTCAAGAACCTAAATCATTTTATGCAGTCAAATATGATGTTTTTTTTTTCTTTCAATTTTTTTGTAAATAACTTCTAAAGTAATTTAAATTGGCTGACTGACATCTGATTTTTTTAATATCTATCGCTTGCATGTAGTCTGGTTCCTGTGTAAATTATGTGAAAACATATTTTCAAGTAACACTGTAATTTACGATGTTGAAAAAAAAAATCTCTTACATACAATCATCATGGAAGAATATAACTGTAAAACTCTATATACTACTCCTTTTATTATGATTGTTTTTTTTAATCAAATCATTGAACTAATAAATCTGATATGGACACCACATGACTTCCTTGTACCTCTATTAAACCAGAAATATTTTCGGGGCACTTCATCTAAACTTATTTCATTTGAAAGAGACAAAATACTGCAATTCTAAAGTTTACCGCCAAGCTGAGTCAAATTTTAAAGATTTGTTTCACTTAATTGGGCAATATTTTGACAAAAGCCAATAAGCTTGCGATAGCGAGATTTCAGTCACAGCTGTAACAGTTATTCATCACAGATTTTTAATGAAATGAAGGTATCTATAGACCCTTAATATATTTTAAGTCTTTTGGGTGACCCTGTAAATAAATTACTCAGTCCACAGCAATCAAAAGCACAGTTAGATGTTACAATAGTTCTAAATACAAAATTTCAACATTCTACGGCTAAAAGTTTTAGAGTCATGCAAAATGCATAGTTTTTTTTGGTGTTAAATTAGCGATATTTTGGCAAAACTCAACACGGTGGATGACAAATAACGAGATTCTGTGCATGGACCAAACAATGAACGACTACAGACATAATATATTGAAGACAGTGGCGTAGCCAGGGGAGGGGGGGGTAATAAGGGATCACAACACACACACCCTGAAATTTTTGCAATACAAAATGTATATTCTTCACTCCCTCACCACACACATGTATACATATATGTGAGTTACAATAGTAACCCCTCCCATGAAAAATTTCTGGCTACGTCACTATTTGAAGATGTCTATAGACATTAATGTATTGGAATTCTGGTAGTTGCATATTATCCTGATAGACATTCGTGCCAAAATTATTTTTTCGGAAAATGTGCTGGCAAACTGTAGCCAATTGCAGGGGCGTAGCCAGAAATTTTTGATTGGGGGGGGGGGTTACGACTACTAAAACTCATATATATGTATACGCGTGTGTGATAATGTAGTGAAGAATATACATTTTGTATGGCAAAAAATTCCCCATGGGGGGGTTATGACCCCCATAACCCCCCCCCTTGGCTACGCCCCTGGCCAATTGTATTCGGAACCATCATGATTTCCTGCAACCTGGATTTATCAAAGCGAAAAATCGCTCATCTTGGCAGACTGCAAGGATACATGCAAGTACCAAAATTCTTTTGGGTGGTCCTGTAAATAAACTCTCCAGTAGATTGGAATAAAAAATCTAATTGTACAACTAGATGTTACAATGATCTTATATATAAAATCTCAGCAATCTACGACTAATAGTTTTTGAGATATGCAAATTAAATATATACATATATATACCAAAAGTTGCCAAGTTTGGTGACTTTTAACGCAGTTTTTGAGGGAGGTGGCTGAACGTCACCGGACCATTATCCAACCATATGGTAAGATGTTATTCTGCTTGAAATGAATGAATGTTTCTAAAACTGCCATTGGCTGTAATTTGTTGGAATTTTTCTGAGTGCTCCTGTAGAACTGTAAATGATAAAGATACCATTTTTGATGGCAAGATTCATTTTGTAATCCTTAACAACATATATCATTTTTGATTTATTTGAAATAACTTAATATCTCTAAATTACACTTTAATGAATTTCTGCCCATAAAATATAATGTATGGATGTAGATGTTACAACAATCCTAAATATAAAATTTCAACATTGTACGACTCGTACTTTTTAAGATATGTGAGTTACCTACATACACAAGTACGTACAGGCAGTGGCGGATCCAGAAATTCTCTTTTGGGAGGGGCTAAATTTTGATAAAAGCTTATTTCACCCAAAGAAAATATACAATAAAGCAAAATTTTAGTCTAAACAAATGTAAAAAGGATTTTTACATTTGTTTGGGAGGGGCTAAGTGATTAAAAAAGATCACTTTACATATTCAAAGTGCATAATGAAGCAGAATGTTACGCTCTAGCAATCTCTTTTGGGGGGGGGGCTGAAGCCCCCAAGTCCCTCCCCTGAATCCGCTACTGCGTACAGGCGCCAGGAAACACTGATCAAAATGGTCTAGCTGTCAGTCAGAATGCTTGTACATGAATTTATATGAACATACATACATGTGTACAATGAGATGTCAAGCAAAAACTCAGTAAATTTAGAGGTAGTCAAAATCTGGATACCGAATTCTTTTTGCGATCACATTATTTCTTTGTACGTCATACAAGGAAGTAAAAATATTAGTGTTTATAAATTGTATAGACACACACACACGTACAGTGCCCCTAGAAAGTGATAACATGCTTTAATTCTTTATCTATTAAAGATAATTAGGCAGTGTGAATTGAATAAATGTTTAAAATAAGGTTAAAAAAAAAGACTATGTTAAGAGAAAATGCCTCTTGTTAATTTTCACAGAGTTACACTTTTTAAAATTTCTTAGAACTACCTTACAAAAAAAATTCCTAGAAAATAAAATGTACCCCATGCACAAATGAGGTGATGTACAAAATTTCAGCCTTTCATCATATAACGTCTTAAGGGATATCTATAAACAAAGGTGACTGGGGTCTATACTTGAATTTGAATGTAAAATATTCTTTCATAATATCTGTATGACCCTTAAAATGTGATTGTGATTTTTTTCCTTTCAAGAGCTACTGAAAATTAGTTTAAGTCAGTACTTATTATCTTCATACCTTTGACACTTTTCAGGATATAATTATCAAATTTTGTCCATCACCTCATCAGAATATGGAGCACATTTTACCGATTGGGGATATTTTTGTATGCGGGTTATATACAAAAAGTGTATCTTTTTGGAAATTAATGAAAGAAATTTTTCAATGAGAAAACATTTAATTGCTCCAGGGCTAGCGGCAATTTCTGGCAAAAAAAGGTGCCGGAGCCTTAATATTCTTATGTTAATACTCAGTAGCGAACTGCAAACCCCTGTAATATGGGGTTGGTAGCACATTTAATTAAAATAACAATAATTTAAAGATTTTCCCATATAATAATTATTTCACAGAACAGTGATATAAAATTAAATAGTCGGAAATTAGCAGGAAGAAATATAAACATTATACAGAAAACACCCAAATTCTGGTGGTCTCAGGACTCTCAAATCTGGTCGAGGTGAAGCGAATATGATTTGTCGTGTCTGCTAAAATCAGTTTGTGCTTGAAAAGGGGAAAATTTATGAATTAATGTATACTAGTGTTGGGCTTCGGAGCAAAGTATTCATGAGCTTTGCCTAATATGTAAAAATTCACCCAGAAAAAAGAAATACAGGGTCAGAGTTCCAGCTTTTGATTTCTGTTCTGATTCTAACTTGAAACAAAATTCAAAAATGTAATTGTAGAATTGTTTAGTACAGTTTTATGAGCTAACATTGCGAAACATGTTTTCCATCTTATAATAAAAAGGCAGAAGCTTTATGGAATTATAAATTTACATTTTGCACTCATGTTTACTGTCAATTTAAATAATTATGCAACTAAGTAAAGAACACATTAATTGGTCTACGTCTTTAATTTAGTTGATTTATTGGATTATTTTTTTAATTCATATTCATACGTATTAGATTAATTACATGTACAAATATGTTATGCGATGCATATGTTACACTTCTTTATTAATGGGATAACTGGTCTTATTTTACAGGCATTTACATATTTAAAAGAACACTATGATAAATAATAACAAGCAGTACATTTATTTTTTATAAAAGAAAAAAAAACAATCTGAATATATCGTAATAGAAATTTAAATAAACACTTTTTTAATATAAATATTAATGGAATTTGATGTTTTCTAGGGCATACAGAATATCCGATGAATTATAATTCAAAAACAAAACTTTATTATTGCATAAATCTCACAACGTAAGAAAATTTCGCATGCACAACAATGATATTTGTAAACAAACAGTAATCCGAATGACCTGCCGAATCTTAAAACAAACATTGTGTTTATTCCCGTACATAATGTTGTCTTTCCGAACGCAGTACCAGCGGAAAAAGTCGCTTGAAATATCATTAAAATATTATATGTTAAGCTTTTTAAAATATTAAACGCCACCTGGGACACAAAAGTCGAAGGTCTGATTAACAAATTCCATCCATTACAATCATCCAAAAAATTAAATTTAATACTTTTTTTGAATGTTGAAAATCGGCTTTTTCCCATTGAAATACATTACGAGAACCCCAAGCTGTCACGCAAGACGGCGACCGATCGCAGAGAGGAGGGGTTCGTGGAAATGCTCTATATCATAATCTCGGGGCTACTAAACACCACAAAGGAAACATTTATTTGATAGTCGCGCGCGTTACAATTACCATTCTGAGACAAAAGAAAAGAATGAATGAAGGGAAAAAAAAAAGTTTAAAGTTTGGTGGTTTGTGACACTTGGGGTTTTCTCTCGTATGGCGTTTACGAATGCGGCCTGTATGTATCCAGTAAATAACGAATGAGCCATCATTGAATATTTCGGGTGTGAAACTTGGCAACAGAGAGTGTAAATAACTTTAGGTTTGGGATCTGATGTTCTCTCCCTTTGTTGCTGGATGCTAACTTGTTGAGTAATATAGTATGAGTGTTTTGTTGGTAAAAGTTTCTTTAGGTTATTTTTTAAAGGCAGAGTAGGGAGTTTTAAAGCAAGATTTGATTGTTGAAGTTTGATTGTAAGTATCATGATTTGGCAGTTATTGTTTAGTTTCGCTGCATGTTGTGATATTCTTGTTTTTAGATTATGATAGTGTTCTGTTTAGTGTGCTTTTGTATTACACTTTTAAAATGTAATTTCTGAATCCTCAGATGTATTCAAATAACGTAGAAAATTAGATAATTCATCTGTTTTAGGGAATCTATTTCGAATGACTGCGTGATCTCTTTGTTTCAGCGTTTTCTTTCGCTAGCGGGACGCTAAAACAGGTTTTCAGTGGAAGCCATTTTTTATAGTTGTCTTTAATAGTTATGTTAAATGCTACCTAGGAACATTCATTAAATGATTTTCGGTTTTAAAGTGTACAAGAAGATATAATCAAGACTTTTTTTGATATTTGAAACTAGTATAGGGGTCAAGTAATTAAAAAACTTTGTAAAAATCACACATAAGAAGTAAAAGGAAATAAAACCTCTTTCCTTTTACTTCTTATGTGTGTTTTTTACAAAGTTTTTTAATTACTTTATCGTTTAACACCAGTATTTTGAGTGTTTTTTCAGTAGTATAGGGGTCATTCCATTTCAAATCAACCAATAAATTTCAAAAATGTCACCCACCGTCTCGGATTTCTTTGAAAATTTTTATAAATGTAGCCATTAGTGTTCTAACTAACAATATAAAATTTTACTTCAATATCTCTAATACTTTTTAAGATAAAAATTATTAAAATAATGGGAAAGTGACCATAAATGGCGTTTTTGCAAACAATTATTTTAATGGTGCTTTTTCAGATAAAAAATCATAACTTTCTTTATTTTTAATATATTAAATTGAAATTGATACCAAAATGTTCACAAAGGTTTGGAGATTATAGAAAAAATTAATTTGATAGTCCTGTTTAGAACTGGAACCCCCCAAAAATTCATAAACTTTGTTTTTTTCAAAAAAATTTCATAAAAACAATAATTTTGCAAAAGCTGTTTCAGAAAATGGTGTAGCTCTTAACAAAGCAAACTATTTTTTTACTTACATGTAAATGCATAAAGTAAGATAATTTAAAATAAAAACGGTGGGTATTTGAGTCCTAATAGGTTAATTTAATTAAAAACCAAATATTTTGAAGATTTTTCTTAAAATGTTATGCTGCATGCAAATGTTATTATAAAATAATTTTTTATTTATTTAATTTAAAAAGGTGCTTATTTTATTTAAAAGTTAATATTTAGTTAAAGTTATTTTACTTAAAATTTAAATTATTTTAAATTTTAAAAATTTTTAAACAAAATCGGAAATACATATAGTTAACATGCGTCAAAATTTTTCTAGCTTTTTTTATTGTCAACTAAAAATTAATATTTTAGTTAAAAAACAAACATTTTTCTTTAAAAAAATAGCTGTATGCAATTAAATGTGTAAAAAAGGATTTATCTAATTAATCAGGGGTCAGTCCAGGTTTCTTTCCCAGGGTCCTATTTTTGTGAATTTATACTTAATTTTGTGAATTTTTTTCTATTGTGAATCTTTCCTTATTTTGTGAACTTCTTCCAATTTTCTATTTCATTTTTGAGTAAGAAAGCAATCACGAAATAGAATTTAATGTTTTTTTAAAAATTAAAAATAAAATGGGTATAGTTAGTTCCCTTAAAAAAAGTTGGCCAAAACTGAATAATTCCTGTTCACCGAACATCCGGGATAGCCATACCCTAGAACAATAAAAAAAAAAATTCGATTAAAATTAAAAATATAAAGCTTTAAATCTTTTACTTTTAAATGATTAAAATATGGATTTTATAATAAACGTAGGCCATGATAGTTTTGATTTTAAATTGCAGGTAGTAAACACTTATTTACACCACAAATTCAAACTTTAGTAATTTTTAAATATTACAATGTCTGTCAGTTTTGACTGGAAATACTCTAATACTAAAGATGTGGAAAATGCAATTTTAAAATCTAGTTAAATTTCAACAATTGAAGGGAAATCAAAAATAAGTTGCAGATAATTACAGATAGGAGATTTATATTTAAAAAAATTAATTTTAACTTCTACCATTAAAGAAAAATTACTTGCCAGTGTACACAGAATATCCCAAAAACACTGACCCGGGGTTTTATTCCTTAAATATTTTTCACAAATATTTTACAGTAAATCACAAATTTATGTAAAAAAAAAAAGGGGTACAGAATTTTACCGTAATGATTATAATTTTAGGAAGATTAAATCTAAATAAATACAAATGTACATTTTTATATGGTCTCCAAACAGAAAATTCCCATTCTGTAAGATGTGCCCATACATTAATTAAGTTTAAAAAATTGAATTAAGTTATAAATTTTCAGTCTTCTATCATTTTTTGCTCGCTACGGCCCTGCATATGCTGATAGCATTACTTTGTAGTGTACCCCCATGACCGCTCTTTAAAAAGACAATAAATCCCAGTAAAATCACTCCCATGCTTTGTTGTTCCCTCCCAAGAATGAAAAAATGCAGTATTACACTATTTCTACCCCCCCTTTTTTTTTCCAGATTTGAGCAATGATTGACCTATATTTATCCCATTTCACATTCCACAGTGTGGAATCTCGACCGATTAAACAGGGCGCGGTACCCGGCAACCCTTTAATGTCTGGCAGCCCTTTTTCTCCCCCCTATGCCTTGGTATGTTGGCCCGTTTTTCCATTCTTATTTGCCAAAACTTTTTCTCCTTCCTTACCATTTATTCCTTATACAGGAGACAATACAATGAAGTCAAAATTGACGTTTAAACGGCCCTTTACAAAACAGGACGTATAACTGTTCCTTCACAAAATTCCAATCAGCCTTTTTTTGTTGTTGTTGTTTATGAAACCAGATAAAATGTCCTTTTATAAATAATTATTTTTTCTGTTTTCTTTCATTTGCGAGATCTGAAAGATGCCCTTGGAATGTTTGTTTTTTCAGCAATGTAAAAGGGCCATCTGGCACATTACGCTTTCAGTTGGGGGGGGGGGGAAAGAAGGGAGTTCAAAATGATTTCACCGGTAAGGATATTATGTTTGATAAGTATGCAGAGTTGTGAATTAGTAAACATAAGCTTAGCACATAAATGACGGCAGCTCCCGTTGTTTTGAATTGGATGTTATTCTTGCAAGTTGTTCTTAATGATTGCTTTTAGAGTAAGCATTACACGTCCTTTCTACTTCAGATTATTTATAGTTACTACAGATATTTACTAAACATTAGAGAATTACGGATGCATTTCAAAATAAAAAACGACTTATTGCGAGTTAGAAAGTTTGCGCGATTTCGAAACATGCATTGGTCTGAATTTATGTCTGTCATTAGGAATAAGATTTAGGACTAAGTTAATCATTTTGAGATTGCATCTAAGGATTTCAGAACATTTACTACATGGTGCATAAATGTGCCAGTTTGGAAAACAAAGTGCTTTCATTTAATCCCCTCCCCAACCTGGCTGCCCTTTTTACATACGCCACTGGCTTTATTCATAAAGAACGTTATAATTTTCCGAGAATGACAGCTGTCATCACCTTTTCTTCTAGCAATGACCCTTATTAATATTATAGTGGAATAAGTCTTGATGTTTAATTTTTTGGCATAAACACAACTCACTTGAAAAGAATTAATAAATGAGCGCTCATTACTAGTCTGATTTTTATTCCCAGAAAGAGAGCTCCTACATAGCAGGTGGAGGGAACTTAGGAGGAAGAACAAACAAGTACAGGCGTCTGCTTCAAACTGCAATCGTAGGCGGTGTAATTTAACCCGCTGGCTTAGGGTCTCCAATCAACCTACCTCCCGTCATCATCATCAACGTCGTTTACATTTAGGCCAAGATATTGTTGGGTGACGATCGGCGATCGCTAAATGACAATAATTCCTAAACTCAATTGAAAAGTGCAATAGTTATTTTGTGAAAGGGCCGTTTTGGTCAAACTGAATTTTGTGAAGGGTCAGTTTTTCCGATATTGAATTTTGTGAAGGGTCCGTTTGTAACTTGTTGAATTTTGTGAAAGGTCCGTTTTCGGACCTGATTTCGACCTGGACAGACCCCTGTTAATACTTTCTTAATTAAAACAATTTAGACAAAATTTTGAACATTAATTAGAAAATATGTGTTGAAGATTTTTTGAACATTTCTTTGAATCATTGACTACAAATTAAATAAGAAACATACTAACTTGCTTTAGTATAAAATGAAAATATTAATTATTATGACTGATTGTGACACTTATGTTCAGTATTTTACCAGGGAAAAAAAAAAAGTAGTTCCGTTCCTTCAATCAATCAATTTCAATGGAGATTCACCTATGTTTTGTAATAATACATTAACATCTTCTAAAGCTTCTTGTTTTGAAATTGTCAATTTCAAATTTGTGACGTTTCATCACTGCCAGTTGATACTTTGCCACTGGTATCATTGCCAGTTGATACTTTGTCATCAAGCTCAGAAATAAGTTTGTTTACCTTCTTCCTACAAAAACTACATTTTTTTGTCCAGAAATCAATTTTTCACAGTTTGGCAATTTGTTAATTACCTCAGATAAATTTGAATTAATGGTTCTCAAACAATTTTTTCTTTTCTTTTATGGCACTTCAATGGGTCAAAGCATGATGTTTGAAATATTTCAAATTTATTCAAATAAAATGATTTTTGATGTTCACAAATATTAAGTAAAAGCTCTGATTGTACATTACTTCTCAAACTTATTAAGTTCAAGTCTGAAGGCTTAATAATGCAGTACTTGATGCAGTTTCTACTTGAGTATAAGTCTTTTTATGGCTTTCAGTTCCATTTTTCTTAGCCAATACTACAGCACGTCTGGGAATAATCTGCTGCCATATTAAATGTAACTGATATTTAGTAGTAGCACAAAATAAAAAAACATTCTAATTTACTTTCAATTAGATAAAAAAAATGAGCTTACAAATCAAGCTGAATAATTTAGCTTTATAGTGCGTTCGCCGAGTCAAGAGAACAAAACTAAACAATTGCACGTGTAAACTGTCGTTGAGTAAACACCTGGCATTTTGCCAAAGTGCCAAACATTGTGTGAATTTCTGCTTTCTTCCATTTACGCTGCTTGGGATTAAGAAAGGTTAAACTCGCCTAACTAGGGATTGGTGCCAAAAAAGTGTAATTCTTTGGTAACCCATTTGTTTACTTTCGTTCTCTCGTTTCCGCGAACAGTCTATAGATTATTGGTTTAACTCTTTAAAATAACTTCAACAATCCCAGAGAACATCAAAAACAATTCCAAATTACTCAAACAACATTTTCACTTAACCAAAGAAAGGCAAAACTCATTCCAATTCCCTTGGAAGCATCTGACCAAGAAAGGGATATTCACACCTGCAAACAAGAGGGTGACTCATTGGAAGAGGGAATGGACCCCTTTACTATCCTACACTACTCAGTATCTCCCCCTGCAACTTCTCATATTACACCAGCTCCTTACCACACAACAAACAGAAAGCATGGGACAACAAACAGAAAGCGAGTTACAGTCCAAAAGCCTGTTGACTGAAAAGAGACTACTGTCATAGTTCTTTTAAACTGATGTAAAAAGAAACAAAATTATGATAAAAAACAAAACAGTTTTTAAAAGTTTTAATTAAAAATTAATATGAATTGAATTTATAAATAAATAATTGTTTTATATATAAACAATGCTATACAGATATGCCTTCTTCATGCCTAAGGCAATTTACCCCCCACCCAAAAAAAGTACATTACAAAATTGGCTGAGACAGCATTTAAATTTGAAGTTTTCTGACTGTACATCACATAAATTTAACTATTCTTTTTTCTTAACATAAATTTAACTATTCTTCATTACTGTTAGAATAACTGTTCCTAAAAGTGCATAGAACAACTTCTGAAGAGACATTCTAAAAAACTTTGAATCTCTAAACTGGGATAACTTAACTGCATAAAAATAACTTAAAAAGTTACATCATTTCTGGGAAAAAAAAAACAAAACAGCCTGTTCTGACTTTTTCCCCATCCCCCATTTTTTTATTATTTATTAACACACTCTCTCTTTTTCCTTTTTGCTTAAACTGATTTAAAAAATACCGATTTAAACATTAATAAACTATTTTAACTTGATTTCCAATGACCCATTAAAAAATTTTCAATTAAAAATAAATAAATACCATGTTTTTACCTGACAGGTGAGGAGATTCCTATTATAAGCAAAGCATTGTCTACATTAAAAAAAATAAAATTAACAGTTATATTACTGCTCTAAAATAAGTCAGAATGAGTGTAATTTAACTTGTAGTTGACAATAAAAAAAAGAAAAGCTTCCAAGTTTTGATGCATGTTTACTATATGTATATTCCGATTTTGTTTAAAATGTTTTATATTTTAAAAATAAAAAATTAAATTTTAAGTAAAATAACTTTAACTAAATATTAACTTTTAAATAAAATAAGCACCTTTTTAAATTAAATAAATAAAAAATTATTTTATAATAACATTTGCATGCAGCATAACATTTTAAGAAAAATCTTCAAAATATTTGGTTTTTAATTAAATTAACCTATTAGAACTCAAATACCCACCGTTTTTATTTTAAATTATCTTACTTTATGCATTTACATGTAAGTAAAAAAATAGTTTGCTTTGTTAAGAGCTACACCATTTTCTGAAACAGCTTTTGCAAAATTATTGTTTTTATGAAATTTTTTTGAAAAAAACCAAGTTTATGAATTTTTGGGGGGTTCCAGTTCTAAACAGGACTATCAAATTAATTTTTTCTATAATCTCCAAACCTTTGTGAACATTTTGGTATAAATTTCAATTTAATATATTGAAAATAAAGAAAGTTATGATTTTTTATCTAAAAAAGCACCATTAAAATAATTGTTTGCAAAAATGCCATTTATGGTCACTTTCCCATTATTTTAATAATTTTTATCTTAAAAAGTATTAGAGATATTGAAGTAAATTTTATATTGTTAGTTAGAACACTAATGGCTACATTTATAAAAATTTTCAAAGAAATCCGAGACGGTGGGTGACATGGCCTGGTTGATTTGAAATGGAATGCTCCCAGATAGATGTCTTTATAAAGAATTTTTTCTTAATTCAACGATTAGTGTTTCATAACGTCAGATTCTCGATAGCGAAATAGAGGTTTTCTAAGAGTTTCTATTATTGAACAAAACTGTTATAATGAAAGAAAAACAAAAAAAACCCTTAAAGTAATTAAAAAACTTTGTAAAAAACACACATAAGAAGTAAAAGGAAAAAGGAGTCCTTTTACTTCTTATGTGTGTTTTTTACAAAGTTTTTTAATTACTTTATCGTTTAACACCAGTATTTTGAGTGTTTTTTCAAAAAAAACCCTTGTCTGTTCTCTTTTCAACTTCCGTTTTTGAAACCAAAAAGAACTAAGGAGCTAAGCGAATCGAAAGAATTGGAAAGTAAATCGCTAAAAAATAACAGCTGAACTCGATTGTGTAAAAGTGAACATAATATTAGCAAAGAAACGAAACTGACAATGTTTAGGTATGTTTCTTGGTTTTTTTTTTTTTTTTTAAAGTTCGGTTTTTGCAGTATGATGTTATGTTTTGAGTATTTATCCGATCTAGAAAAGTTTTTATTAGAGCAGTTTTTATTAATAAGTTCTCATTTAAAAATATGAGAACTAAGCCTAAAAGAATAAATTTTATTTTCCCTTTTTTTTTTTTTTAAATAATTTTAGATATTGTTACTGTTTTTAATTTAGCTCTTTGTTTGGTGTTTGAAATATGCTTTCAAACAATATAATGGCTACAGGGAAATATATATAATACTTATTAAATCAGGAAAATATCCAGAAATAACTTTAGAAAGCAATTTTCATCTCGGAAAACTCAAATAAGACTGAAAATGTGAAAGAATAAATGTATTTTTTTGTTAGATTTGTTTAACATTTTTAGTTTATAGTTCCTGTTCTCAATTTCAGTTTATACTATTAATTCAAGAACAAAACTTATTGGCATTATAGTATATGGGTAATGTTCATAAAATGCTAGAAATCATGACCCTTCTGTTTGATGAAATCCAGATATTTTGCTTTTGTTACTTATAAATTAATAACAAAGTTGAGTAAGATTTCTAAAAATGCCTGTGAATTACAAATCGAATAAAAAAGCATGTATGCATAGGCGCACCCACGGAGGGGGCTATGGGGACTAAAGCCCCCCCCCTAAAGGTAGAAAGTTAGAAGTGAAAAGCTTTAAAAATATGAAAATTGTCGCTAATGAATTAATTTTTTTTAGTTCTTTCTTTTTTTAATTGTCTTCAAATTATTTCTAACCAAAAAAGACATTTATTTTAAAAAGTTTTTAAATAAATGCTTACTTACAGTTAGTTGAAACACTGTTACACGCGGTTACAACGTCGCTGAAAAGATCAGATAATTATTTATGACTTTATAATGAGTTACATTGCTCGTTTTCTTTGGGACAGTCAAGTGGTACTGAATATTTTGACGCTATAAGAGAGTTGTAACTAACCGAGGTCACTATGACCGAGTTCAGCAGTATTTGTATGTAGCCCAGCCCCCCCCTAAACTGAAATCCTTGACAATTTTTCTGTTCACCTGTATGCCATAATTTACAAAACACAAATCTGTTTTTTTTTTTTAAACCACCTAACTCAACCTCAGTGTTACAACATCTCGACCAAGGTGTTATTCAAATAGAAAACAGTTGATTCTCATTATGTTAGAGGGAATGGATGAAGATCAGGATCGTAAAATTTCTGTTCTTAATGCTATAGAACAAGTATGAGCTTTGAAAAGTTTCGGGCCAAACTTCAGGATGTTAGCGAAGTCATGGGTCGTATAACTGGGATTTTGAATGGTTTATGGGTTTTATAAGGGGTTTTGATATGTTCCGCGGCCCAGATCAAAAGCCCTGGTGGGCCACCATCCACGGGCCAGACGTTGCCCATATGTGCTATAGATGCTTGGAAAACTGTGATGCAATCATACATCCAAAATTGTTACAGGAAAGCTGGATGGATTGTTTAACAATGCTTTGAACATCAATTTGTACTATAATATTGATGATGTCTTAACATCAGGTATACACTCAGCTGAAGTTATCATTGCGTAAGTGACAAAAGAAATGGAACACACATATGCACAAAAAAAAAATAATTGTAAGTCAGAAGAAGAAACTGGGCTTGAAACACCATAACATACTGGTGCTGCAGAGTCATTAAAAATTCTTGATCAGTTTTTTGAAAGGATGTAAAATACAGATGAGGCAACATTTAATGTATTAAGTATTTTGCGACGAAAGTTAATTAGAACTAAATTTTGTAAAGTCAAACAGGCAACTTTGGATAAATGTTTTTCAATTCTCAATAAATATTATCAAACCACAATTGACGTAAGTTGTTTTTTATGTATTAAATTTTAGGTTCTTTTAATATGAATTCAAATTTAGTGAGCGACAGGATCTCTGTGTCATAACCTCCTTATTAAATGCAGGTCCTATTGTATATCATGATCAGAATTTAAGTTACCACAAGCTTCCTTATGTAAACTGACACATTTTCAATACATTTTTGTATTCTTTCATTATGCTGGTTTAGTTAGTGTTAGAATTTTCTGTTTGGAAAGTGTTTCAGATATGTATTTTTAAGACCTATATACAGGGTTGTTATGATTTTGCCCAACCCGAAAAAACCCAACTGGGTTTTTTCAAAATTTCAACTTTAATTACTTAGATAATGCATCGCTTAATATCAGTATGTCCAGGGCCTGATTACCGAAAAGGCTCGGGAAGCTTGAGCTTCCCCTCAGATTTTGACAGGGGGCCCGAAAATGACAGAAAAACAACTTAAAATTAAAAGTTTTATTTTTAGACGCATTTTTAATATTTTCTTTCTTTCTTTTGGGGCGAAGTGAAAGTAGTCGGTTGACCGAAGGTTCAGTTGCATGACATTAAATTGACGTCACCCAAACCCTGCAGGGAAATTTGATTGGATGATGCTCCTCAGATGAGTTCAATGTGACGTCATGCAACCAAGCGTTTGCTTAACCGACTACGGGAGATTATACCCCTGCTGTTTGTAGTGGATGCTAGCGAAAAGAACTTCAACTTCTACTTTGTATTAGTGTTTTGTTTCGCTCGCTTCTTGCTTACCTCTGTTCTTCAATTTTGTAAACTGTTACTTTACATAGGTTTCTTCCTTGCTTTACAATTTGCAAAATCTTCAATGATGTTATCAAATTTTAATCTATTGGTGATATCACTTTCGATTGCCAAAAGAGCAAGACCGCTTAAATTTTTTCGAGAAAGAGATGATTTTAAATGATTTTTAATACGTTTCAAATCTGAAAAAGAGCGTTCACTTGAACAATTTGTTAAAGATATGGATAAAACTATTCTTAAGGCAGTTTCTACATTTGTAAATGTATGTCCAATGTTTAATGATTTCATCATTTTGAACTTATCAACAAGTTTTAAATGACTAGTAAAGTTGTTAAACTGTAGAAATTCATCAGCAAATTCTTCTTCAATGTCATCTGAGTAAATATTTTGAAAATCTTTCGCACATTCTTGAATAATGTCTTCTGAGATAGTCTTATTATACATAAATCCGAATCTGGACTCCAAGAAAGCATATGCAGATTTTCTTTTATCTAATTCTGTGATGATAGAGTTACAAATTACATAATGTACTTGATATAGAAAGCGTTCTCCTTCTATAAAAACAGCAGCAGTAGATGAACTTTCAACAAGCATTTTGCTTTTAGCAGATTTTTAGAATGTGAAGCTGTATATTTCCTTGTTTCAACTAATACTTCTGCTTGATTTTCATATTCTGAAAAATTGTTTCTCACAGTGTTTATGAAATCAATTAATGATGACTATAATGAGACAATACCAGTCATTTCACAGTCAACAGATTGAACTGTTTTGCTGACACTATGCATTCTTTGCAAAATGCTGTCCCAAATGACTGTCATCAGTGCTGATTCGAACTGTTTTAATTTTAAACATAATGAACCAGCTTCATGTCTTGCAATAGCACTCTCATTATCACACTTTGAAAGGAGAGATAAAGTGTTTAAAATAACACTGTAATGCCTTAACTGCATCCGCATTGGCAGACCACCTTGTCCCTGACAATGACTTTAAAGTTAAATTACCACACTTTGTAATTAAATTTGTAGTTAATAATTCGCATCTATGGGTTAACACTGAAAAAAAGTTGTACAAAGTCTGAACAAGGCCAAAGAAAGACACTGCCTAATAACAACATTCTGCAGCACTGGTTCCAACCTAGATTTAAGGGATGTGCAGAGCATGGAACATAATCAATCAACAGAAAATCTTTTTTCAAACGTGACCAGACCTAGACCGAACAAGACCAGAATATTTACCTGACATATTAGAGGCATTATCAAAAGATCGCCCCCGACAATATTTAAGCTGAATTTTGGCTCTCTCAAGGAAATTGATAGTGACTTCATGCAGATTTTGTGAGCTGTGCCCATGAATCGCAATAAATTTTTAAAAGCGTTCCACATATTCACCATCTTTATCCACATATCGCAAGACTATAGCTAGTTGATCAGTATGGCAAATATCAGGCGTTGAATCAACAATTATGCCAAAGTATCTCGCTTCTTTAACTTCAGATAATATTTCTTGAAATACTTTGTTCGACATGACATCAATCAACTCTGTAACAATAGTTACGATAAGTAGTTAACACTACCTTTACCTTTATTTCCATGTGATTTTATATGCTCAGCTAAAAACAGATCTCAATAGCTCTATAAGTCCAAGAAAATTTCCATTCTATAATGACCTAAAAGTCTCATTATCTCCAAAACATGCAAGTCCACGTTGAGATATGAACTTAATAATTGATACTACTCGATATAAAATCTTCCAATATTCACATTCAGATTTATATTGGTTAACAAGATTATTATCAATTCGATTTGCTGCAGTAGAGCACTGTGAAAAGGAATATACTGATTTTCTATGAAAATCTGAATTTTCATGGGACGATAACCTTTCTGAAATGTTCCTCCAGTCAGAATAGCCATCGCGACATAACGCTTGATCACTGGAATTGAATTGGTTATAGCCATACAGTTTACAAATGTAACAAAACACTGCTTTACAGCTCTGAAAATAGACCAACCAGTCCCTTTTGACTACTTCCCCATTTTTCTTCTTGCGGATAAAGTTTGTGTCTTGACACATTCGTTCATTTTTCCCAAACAGTTTTTTAGAGTTCTGTAAATTCATATTTTGATTAGCTTCATTGTGAATGAAATGTTTTCTGGGTTCATCTGTTAAGGTGCTATCACACGAGAGTCTACGCACTGCAAAATGCACGTACAACACTTTTGTACTGCAGTTTTGCCCTTCAGTCAGGCGAAAACCGTTGTGTGATAGCATTTCCCTTGACACCGGACTGTGTTGAAAAATGTTTGGTATGAATGGCGAACTCAGCCAATCAGAGCTCTAGACACTGTCCACACCTTCATTCAAGATGGCGACCTCCATGCCTGCAATGTGGACGGCGGAAATAGAAGCCGATTTTATTTCCGAAGTGCAAATCAAAAACCATTATAAACTTTTTTACTGTATTTACTTAAAAATGAACCTTCGAATTTCAATGTCAATGTTCGAATGCACGGGGCGCGACAGGGTGAGTGATTTTTGTGACAAAAACAGCGATAACGTAATAACTGTTTTGTCACAAAACGAGCGATAACGTCGCCAAATCGTCAACCCCGTGCCAATCCACCAGATCGTTTTCTTGCCTTGCAATACAACCCTATACCTTGCTTTTGACAAGAAAAATGAAAGCCGAAAGAGTTGTACGAGCATTTTGAAGGGCGAAAATGCGGTGCCTGATAACGGCTTTATTGGTGAGGGCAGAAAGATGTCTAGCTTTATCAAATACTTAGCAACAGCTCTTTCTGGATTAAAAGAAAGGAAACGCAGATGCAGAATGAACAAAAGCTTGTAATGTCAGGCAAAGGAATTTAATATAAAAAATTCAATGTTTGCATGATAAAATAATGTTATTTTTGGCCAATTTGGAAAGTTTCGGTTATTCTTTTTGCGTCGCCAGATTTTCGATGCAGTTTGTACAACTATATCGTCTCGCGTACATTTTAAACTGCAAAGCGATACTGCGTATTTTCAGTGCTGTGTAATGTACAATGTTTTAATACCAATATGTATGGGGGGGGGGGAGGAATTTTAATATCCGAATTTTGAAATGATATTTATTGATAGAAACATAGAAAACTTTACTTGGAAAACAAAAAAGGGGAGGGGGGGCCCGAAATGAGACTTAGCTTCCCCTCACTTCAGAGGTTAATCGGGCCCTGAGTACGTCACTTGTAAAGTTTATAAACAGCTCCCTACCTACCCCCACACCACCACTAGCTAAGGTGAAAAAAAAAAAAAAAAAAACAGACTTCACATAGGCATAAAAACTTCTAGGGTAAATTTTTATGCCTATCTGTATTAAAATGAATAAAGATTTTTTAACCATAAAAAATTATTAGTTTAAAAAGTTCTAATTAAGCACTAGTATATCACTGTTAAAATTATTACTAATAGTCAATTTATCTAAGAGCAAACCATGATTGGAGTTGCTATTGCTACTGATTTATACATTTTTTTATGTATGATTAATAATTGTAATTAGTTATTACTATTAATTTAACCATTTTTTATTTATAATTGATTTTTGTAATCAATTAGTTGCTTTAAGTTGTATTTAGTAATAAGCAAATTTTTTTCAAATATTCTGAAACCCCATCCCTTCTTCTGATAAAACCCAAAAAACGCTGATAAAACCCAAAAACCCTGAAAAAATCCAGTGGGTTGGGGGTTTTTCTGAAAAAACCCGAGTTTTTAACAACCCTGCCTATATATATAGAAAATTCGGGTACTTAAAATTTTTTCTTGTGTTTCTGGTTTATAGGAAAAGTTTATTTATTGAACTTTTATATGTTATGATTGTAATGGTACACTATTTTTTCTTCTTAGATTCTGGAGGAGATAGTTTGTTGAAGTTGCTAAGGACAAAATGAGCAATCCGGTATGTAATAATTTTCTAATTTTCATTTGACATTATTTCCATTAGAGCAACTAATACAATCTAGTGTTGACTCTAGAAAAAAAGGGCCACCGGGGGGGGGGGCACTCTGTTCTCAAAAAGGGCACTTTGGGGTTCCACGAGAATGTACAGGTAGATAACATATAGAAACTGGTTTGAAACGATCTGATCCCCGAAACTTTAACATGTAGAGTTGTAATATGTGTTCTGACTTACAATGCATAGTAAGATTTTTTCCAATTTGTCTTAGTCCCCCCCCCCCTTCTTTTGGAGAAAATATCCTGTAGAAGTAAGTGTAAGCGAAATAGGAAAAATAATTTGTTGATAATATTTTGGTCTAAACATGACATAAATATGTGAATTAAATCTACATAACTAGAAGTTTTGATTTAAAAAAAACTTCTAGCATAAAGAAGTTTTAATATAAGTAATGTTGAATTTTCTGCTTAATTTTTTTTCTCAAAATTACGTGACATACATGTTTATTATTTATAAGAATAGTACATTTATTGAAGAAGATTTCAGAAATTTTTAGCCAGACATGATTTGTTAGGCAGTAGGGGAAGGCAGAGGGACTGTTAATTTTTGTTCCTCCATTTTATCACACTATCACTACTGGACCACAATTACTGGATCTCATTCATATATGATATTTCACCTATATTGGTACAAACTTTTAAACAGAAAAGGACTGTCAGTGTAAGTGGATTAGGGTAGATGCGTTTAGCATGTAATAAAAATAATAAAATTTCTGCAATGCAGGATGTATAAAATTTAATTATATAAATCAGAATTTTATTTAAATACTTTTGTTTGCAATAATTATTGAATGAGTACCAAGTAAAGATTTTCAAAGTTACCCTTATTACTATTAGACATTATTAAAATTGCATCAAACAATTTAACTCATCCATCAATTGATAACTACAGAAATTGGGGAAATTTAATTCAGAACACAGAAGATTGCTGGAAAAAATGACATAGTCATGCAAATTTTGTAATACATCCTATGGTTGGAATGTACAACACCATATCAAATCAAATCACTGAAATATATTTGTTATTCCTCTTTCACTTCTAATTTAATGCTTGCTCATTCATGAAAAGTGAATATAAGTTTTTTTTTTAAAAAGTACTCTTTCTTTAAAATAAATAAAAATAATTACTACATGTAAGTTTTTTAGCAGGTATAAAATTAATATTTTTTTTAACTATAAAGTTTAAAATATTTTCAATAATTTATTTTTCATAAAGCTTTATTTTTAATTTCTTCTAACATACTTAAAAAGGTCTCTTTAAAAACACTAAATTTTCTTTCTTAAGCCTTGCTTTAATCTTTTTAAAATAAAAATAGTACTAATCAATATTTATTTTAACTATCAAATGTTTTTAATCTGCTTAATATAATTAAAATAATCAACATCCTGGTGCCGAAAGTACTTAAACAAATTATCTATTAATAAACCTTCCAGAATTCTTTTTCTTTTTTTTTTTTTTCAACTGAAAATAAGCTTAAATTGATGACAGTTTGTTTTATGAATAACCTAGCTGTTAACTTATGACACAATTTGTTTTCTGAAGACATCCTTTTCCAGAACTAGCTTTCTTTTGCTTTTATTATTTTTTTTTTTCCCTTTCTTCATTCGTTAAAATGTTGAGAATTTTAAAATCGGAAGGTGTATAATATGAATATTTAGAATACCAAATCTTGTCAATAGTCTGATTTACTAAATTCTGCATTTACTCCACTTTTATGTAATTAAAACTGTGACGTAATAAGTGAGGGGGGGGGGGTCCGCCCCAGCGGCAAAAAAACAAACATGGTGGCCGTTAGGACACTTAGAAATAATAAAGTGGAAAACTAAAGGCCCGAAATGGGGGCAGAATGCTGAAACTTAGAAAGAATGGGGCAGCAAACTGAAAGACCGCACCGGGCGCCAATAACGCTAGCACTACATTGCTAAAGCAAAAGATCATTATTATGCTCTGATTTTGGCAAAAGCATAATGTGTTTCAATTGCTGTATTCCCAAAACGTCGCAAATCCCTCGATTTTCAGATGGATTTGAGTAGATAAAGCCACTGAACATGGTACACGGCTGAAGTGTTGAAGTTCCCACGTTCGGCGGGCCCCGCCCGCGCGACTGTCGGTCTGGAGTTTTGGTCGGTTTCATCAAGATGTACGCGTCAATACACATTAGAACTCCTTAAAAAGGCACCCAACCAAGGCACCCCCCCCCCTTAGAAGATATCCCTTGTCTAAGCTTGCCATAACAAACAAGCAAATCCCGCGAATTTTCGAATCGCAAAACGTCGTATTGCTAAGGCATTCTTTCTGTATCATCTGTAATTATATATGATTAGTAAATAACTGTTATACATTACGAATAATATGTACTAAGAAAGCCGATTAAAAAGAGCAAATTGTTTAGGGGGGGGATACTTGCTAGTGTTGCGAAACGATTAAAGACATCGAGAAGAGCAATAATTATATACAGCTGGCGACGAACTCTGGTGTAATGATTGTTTGATAATTCGCAACTACATATTTATCAAACGTAGCCATTGATATTTGAGGATTGACAGATGGAATCAGAAACTTTTAGATAACTTGAGAAAATTTTGAATTTCCCAACCGTATTTTCTTCCCCCAACTCCTAAGTGAAATGCCGATCGGGCTTCTCGCTTGAGTCTGCAAAAACAAAACATACAAGAGGGGCCTTTTCGGGTTACGGCTTGCGCGGCTGTTCGGGTCGCGCAAAAGAAAACAAAGAAAAGGGCAGTAGGAGTATTTCGATCTGAAAGAGTAGAATATTTGAAAAAAGCATTTTAATAAATTACATTTGTGGGAAAGATCGGATTTCATAGACGGTTTTTGTGAAAGGACCGTTTTCAATCGAACCTATTTTTATGATGGGATTATTGTACTCAATCGTAACCGTTTTAATTAACGTATTATCGTGATGGGACGCAAATGGTATGTAGGAAATAAAAAGTGCTGGTTGTTTACTAATAATAAAAATGTAAAAGCAGGAGGGCGCATAAAGAAGAGAAATAGGGCCGCCAGGTGCTAAAAAGACGACAAAAGGGCCGCCGGGCGCTAAAAAGATAACAAAAAGGCCGCCGGGCGCTAAGAAATAACAAAAAGGCCGCCGGGCGCTGCACCCTGCCAAATTAATCTAGAGTCAACACTACAATCTTTGGCCAAATTATTAGATGCACTACAGTTTAAAAAAAATGGCAATAGTTTGAAAAAAAAAATCTTGTTTTTGGTATATAAATACAAATAAATTACATGTCAGAGACTTCAAAATTTGTAGAATGTTACTAGATATTGCAATCCAGCATCAATTTCAATCTGGTCAGATCTGGGCCAGATCGTGTCAAATTGACCACATCAAAAAGGTTTTTCTTTTGTTCCAAAGTTAACTGTATAAAAGATGTTTAAGTGAATGTATCATAAAAGTTTATAAAAAGATCGTTTATTTCAGTGATGTTACTGTTGTGCCATTTGCGACAGACTGAGACAAAACGGCTTTTGCCTACGCCATTTGTGACATTCAGCATGATTTCTGCCATAACTGCTCCTTTCTACGACAAATTATGTTTATGTTAATGATATCTGAATCATCGTTATCGTCTGGCTAGTACGTGGGTCATTCCATTTCAAATCAACCAGTAAATTCCAAAAATGTCACCCACCGTCTCGGATTTCTTTGAAAATTTTTATAAGTGTAGCCATTAGTGTTCTAACTAACAATATAAAATTTTACTTCAATATCTCTAATACTTTTTAAGATAAAAATTATTAAAATAATGGGAAAGTGACCATAAATGGCGTTTTTGCAAACAATTATTTTAATGGTGATTTTTCAGATAAAAAATCATAACTTTCTTTATTTTCAATATATTAAATCGAAATTTATACTTAAATGTTCACAAAGGTTTGGAGATTATAGAAAAAAATAATTTGATAGTCCTGTTTAGTACCGGAACCCCCCAAAAATTCATAAACTTTGTTTTTTTTTCCAAAAAAATTTCATAAAAACAATAATTTTGCAAAAGCTGTTTCAGACAATGGTGTAGCTCATAACAAAGCAAACTATTTTTTTACTTACACGTAAATGCATAAAGTAAGATAATTTAAAATAAAAACGGTGGGTATTTGAGTTCTAATAGGTTAATTTAATTGAAAACCAAATATTTTGAAGATTTTTCTTAAAATGTTATGCTTCATGCAGATGTTATTATAAAATAATTTTTTATTTATTTAATTTAAAAAGGTGCTGATTTTATTTAAAAGTTAATAATGAGTTAAAGTTATTTTACTTAAAATTTAAATTATTTTAAAATTTTTTAACAAAATTGGAAATACATATAGTTAACATGCATCAAAATTTTTCTAACTTTTTTTTATTGTCAAGTACAAATTGATACTTTAGTTAAAAAACAAACATTTTTCTTAAAAAATTTAGCTGTATGCAATTAAATGTGTAAAAGAAAGTATTTATTTAATTAATGCTTCCTTAATTTAAAAAATGTAGACAAAATTTGAACATTAATTAGAAAATATGTGCTGAAGATTTTTTGAACATTTCTTTGAATCACTGACGACAAATTAAATATGAAGCATACTAACTTGTTTAGAATAAAATGAAAATATTTAATATTATGACTAATTGTGACACTTATGTTCAGTATTTTACCAGAAAAAAAAGTAGTCCCTTCCCTGAAAATACACACATAACGTATTTAACAAAGCTTTGATAAGTTTTTTTTTTCTTTAGATATCATTCAAAGAATTTAACAAAGTACATTTTAAATTACATAAAACAAAAACTGTGAAGATTTTGCAGGGGTAGGGAGCAGTGACCATAATAACATGTACATCTTGATTCATGATCAATATTTCATACACTTGAATTGATTCTACAATACATTATAACAATTTAATTGCTTTGTTTTGAATTTAACATTCTAACCAGTAAGAGTTTGAAAATGAATGAATATTTATATATTAACAGATACGAATGAAATGATATCATTTAATAGGACATGCACTTTTTTAAAAATACAAGCAACAAGTATAGTCTTACTTAGAACTCAATTTTTTCCTCTACCTTTTAACTATGATGTGTTCTTTTTTTAATATCTTTGTGTATTGCTGTTGGATAAAGTTGAGATCGCTCTTTAAAAAATAATACACTCTCCCAGATCCTTTTGTTGTTGGAGGATTTACACAAGCTATGATGCTGCATATTGGGACAAAACAAATGTCTTCTGTAGAAGGCCAGTAAAAAGATGTAGCTGGGCCAGGAGGATGTAAGAATTTGACTTTAATATCACCTTCATCTTCATGTTTAGATAGAACTAAAGAAAAAAACCATTGATTTTCATAAAAACAAGCAATATAATTTTGAATCCCAATACTTGACATTTTTACTAAGGGTTGCACGCCTGAAAAGTAAAAGATGGTGCAGAAATTTTCATCATGGCTTATTCTTTTTGTCCCTAAGGCATCTTCTGAAATGGGTACAAAATGATGAAAATTGCGTGTACCAGGGACTGTTTTTGCCCTAGAGAAACGATCTTCTAACTGCTGGCGTGCTTTTAAAAATACTTCTTTTGCAATAAACCAGAACCGAATGCTTTCAATTTTATTCTTGCAAAAAGATACTAATTTTTCTGCAGAATCAATCAAATCACCGGGACTCATTTGTAAGCTTGCTTTGGTAACTAAACGTTTAACAGTCCCACCAATACCATCGCAAGGAGACTTACCATGGCTAGTAGCAAAAAATGTCCAAGTGCAGACAAATCGAAGTCAGTTTTATGGTGACAAAGATTAATAAAATTTTTGCAGTTTTTATATTGTGCTGCACATCCATCACTGAAATAGTTAATTTTTTTTTACACTTGGATATGACGTTTTCAGAAAATCTATGATCACCTTTTGTATTTCATAAACAAATGCTGTATCATGTTCTAAATCATCAGATATTATGCATAAAGAAGTTACTATAAGATCTCCAGAAAGCCCATCCCGTGTATAAATTACTACTGGATGGAGAGAACAACTATTATGTGTCCAATGGTATGACTGAACTTAATCTTGTATCATATAAGAATAATTTTCACTAAAGTCTAGAAGAGCTACAGCAGTATCACTTTTCAAATTTTCTTTAATATCTTTTAAATACTTGGCTTGTGCTTTTGTGACATATGAGTGAGGCAAAAGCACTTCTAAACTTTGCATTAATGTTGTTAAGTATTCTTCATAACTTACTGTGAACTGTACTTGTTGTGTTCTATCAGTTGATATCCAAGCGCTGTATGTAATTTCATCCATAGGATACCACTCTTCAAATTTTCCAATTATGAAATTTTTGAGATTTTCACTTGATGGGCACTGAGAACAGTGACGAAGCATACAGTCTCTATTATGTCTAGAGCATACTAATTGATCCATTAGCTCATTATATGATTCTTCTATTGCGAATGCATGGAGCAATAGAATGACA
The DNA here is from genome assembly GCA_038373885.1 of Cheiracanthium punctorium. Classification (NCBI taxonomy): domain Eukaryota; kingdom Metazoa; phylum Arthropoda; class Arachnida; order Araneae; family Cheiracanthiidae; genus Cheiracanthium; species Cheiracanthium punctorium. Next base: position 1,136,008 of record JAWZYV010014119.1, read on the forward strand.
TTCTGATGAATACTGCAGATACAAACAGAATGTGTTCCAGAAGAGCCTGCAAGTACACACCATTTTGGTCTTAATATACAAAATTTGGAAAATCCTATTTTTAGATTAGGATATTCAGATTTAAAAGCTGAGTATAACTCATTTAAATTACCTAATATTAATCTTTTTTGCATATATTCATTTTTTGAAATGCTTATTTTATCTTTTGATCCTGGCATAATTCGGGAATACTCGTCACTTTGATAAAAGTTTTTAACGGTGGTAATAATATTCTCATCAAGTGGATGCCCTTTTCTAGGTTCAGGCAAAGCTATTATACCTTTGTCTCTAAGGAGTTCTCGAGCTTTTCGTACAGTGTAATCACTTACATTAAAGACATCACAATTTTTTTTTTTGCTCCATGAACCAGGAACGAGTGTTAAAACTTGTATTCTTTCTCTTTTTGTGATACATGTGTTAAGTTTCACTTTAATTAGTTCTATTAATTTATTCATATCATCAATCATCAGTGAAATATCTTTAGGAAGTTCAGGTGCATTCTTTTCAGGAATTTCCTGTTCTATTATCTTACTCATCTTCAATTTCAAAGTGCTGCACGCTGACTCAATTTTTCTTTTAGTATACACAGACTTGCTGTGTGAAGGTACTGCATGCAATTTCAATGGAGATTCACCTATGTTTTGTAATGATACATTAACATCTTCTAAAGCTTCTTGTTTTGAAATTGACGATTTCAAATTTGTGACAGTTTCATCACTGCCAGCTGATACTTTGTCACTGGTATCACTGCCGGTTGATACTTTGTCACTGGTATCACTGCCAGTTGATACTTTGTCATCAAGCTCAGAAATAAGTTTGTTTACCTTCTTCCTACAAAAACTACATATTTTTTGTCCAGGAATCGATTTTTCACAGTTTGGCAATTTGTTAATTACCTTCGATAAATTTAAATTAATGGTTCTCAAACATTTTTTTCTTTTTCTTTTCTGGCACTTAAATGGGTCAAAACATGATGTTTGGAGCTTTTCAAATTTATCCAAATAAAATAATTTGTGATGTTCACAAATATTAAGTAAAAGCTCTGATTGTACATTACTTCTCAAACTTATTAAATTCAAGTCCGAAGGGCTTAATAATGCAGTACTTGATACAGTTTCTACTTGAGTATAAGTCTTTTTATGGCATTCAGTTCCATTTTCTTTTCCAATACTACAGCTCGTTTGGGAATGTTCTGCTGCCATATTAAAAGGAACTGATATTCAGTAGTAGTGAAAAAAAAAAAAAAAAAAAAAAACATTCTAATTTAAAGTTTTTCAATTAGATAAACAAAAATGAGCTTACATATCAAGCTGAATAATTTAGCTTTAGATTATTGGTTTAACTCTTTAAAATAACTTCAACAATCCCAGAGAACACCAAAAACAATTCCAAATTAATCAAAGAACATCTTCACTTAACCAAAGAAAGGCAAAACTGATTCCAATTCTCAAAGCATCTGACCAAGGAAGAGATATTCACACCTGCAAACAAGAGGATGACTCATTGGAAGAGGGAGTGGACCCCACCCCTTTACTATCCTACACTATTCAGTATCTCCCCCCTGCATCTTCTCATATTACACCAGCTCCTTACCATACAACAAACAGAAAGCATGTGATCTGATCTAGTTACAGTCCATAAGCCTGTTGACTGAAAAGAGACTGTCATAGTTCTTTTAAACTGATGTAAAAATAAACAAAATTCTGATAAAAAACAAAACCTTTTTTAAAATTGTTTTAATTATAAATTAATAAATTTCATTTATAAATAAATAATTGTTTTATATATGAACAATACTATACAGATATGCCTTCTTCATGTCTCAGGCAATTTACCCCCCCCCCCCAAATATATATATATTACAAAATTAGCTGAGACAACATCTAAATTTGGAAATTTGCCAACCATACAGCACATGAATTTCACTATTTTTTTTTTTTTTTCTGCATGTTTCATTACTGTTACTAACCTTTCTTGAAAGTGCATAGTACAGCTTCTGAAGAGACATTCTAAAAAACTTTGAATCTCTAAATTAGGATAACTTAATTGCATAAAAATAACTTAAAAAGTTGCATCATTTCTGGAGAAAAACAAAAACAAAAACAGCCTGTTTCCACTTTTTCTCCCCAACCCCCATTTTTTTATTATTTGTTATTGACACACTCTTTTTCCTTTTTGCTTAAACTGATTTAAAAAAATACTGATTTAAACATTAATAAACTATTTTAACTTGATTTCCAATTTCCAATGGCACATTAAAAAATTTTCAATTAAATATAAATAAATACCAAATTTTTACCTGACAGGTGAGGAGATTCCTATTATAAACAAAGCATTGTCTACATTAAAAAAGTAAAATTAAGTTATATTACTGCTCTAAAATAAGTCGGTATGAGGGTAATTTAACTTGAAGTTGACAATTAAAAAAAAGGAAAACTTCCATGTTTTGACACATTTACTATATGTATATATTCAGATTTTGTTTAAAAAGTTTTATATTTTAAAAATAAAAAAAAATTAAATTTTAAGTAAAATAACTTTGAATCTCTAAACAACACATTAACTTTTAAATAAAATAAGCACCTTTTTAAATTAAATAAATAAAAAATTATTTTATAATAACATTTGAATGCAGCATAACATTTTAAGAAAAATCTTCAAAATATTTGGTTTTTAATTAAATTAACCTATTAGGACTCAAATACCCACCGTTTTTATTTTAAATTATCTTACTTTATGCCTTTACGTGTAAGTAAAAAAATAGTTTGCTTTGTTAAGAGCTACACCATTGTCTGAAACAGCTTTTGCAAAATTATTGTTTTTATGAAATTTTTTTGAAAAAAACAAAGTTTATGAATTTTTGGGGGGTTCCAGTACTAAACAGGACTATCAAATTATTTTTTTCTATAATCTCCAAACCTTTGTGAACATTTTAGCATAAATTTCGATTTAATATATTGAAAATAAAGAAAGTTATGATTTTTTATCTGAAAAACCACCATTAAAATAATTGTTTGCAAAAACGCCATTTATGGTCACTTTCCCATTATTTTAATAATTTTTATCTTAAAAAGTATTGGAGATATTGAAGTAAAATTTTATATTGTTAGTTAGAACACTAATGGCTACATTTATAAAAATTTTCAAAGAAATCTGAGACGGTGGGTGACATGGCCTGGTTGATTTGAAATGGAATGACCCACGTGACAGTTCACCCAACGACCCAAAATCTATTATGTCTTGTAAATTTCTTATATATTCAGTAGCATTGCAGATATTAATATCCTCTTTCTCCAAGTGCAAAGACACTTTTGAAACAATATCTAAAAAGTCTCTAATAGCCAAACTACGATACACCATGTCGTACATCAGAAGGTCTTTTAAAATGTTCTCGGCAGAGCTATTAACATTACATGTGTAGTTATTACTGTGTTCAGAGACAACATTAGTTAAGTGCTGAACTATCGGTTCATAATTATCTAAGATAGCAATTAATGAGCTTTGCTGTGAATTTGCCCATCTTGTTTCCCAAATAGGCTTAAAGGAAATCAGTTTCATACCTAATGCTTCTACAGCGTGTGCAGTTCTTGGGTAAGTTTCGGACTTGATCTATAAAATGTGTTTATGGATCTAAGAAGTGCCATTGTTTTAGTTGCCATTGGGGTATGATTTATTGCATCCTTTATAGATAAGTCCAGTAAATGGTTGTAATAGTGAATGTGTGTTGGAGACTCTAGCATATTTACTAGTTCTTTATGCTTCCCAATATTCAGGCGCACCATCTACTGAAAGGCTTATCAGTCATTTTTACCAATCAAACAGTTTGTAATAGCTTTTGACAGTCCTTAAGACGTTTCATTTTCAACTTCACACAGGCCTAAAAATGATACCTTACTCTTTTATCTCCAGGGTCGGACTGGCCTATCTGTCCATCTGCCCGCGGGCAGATGCGCCCTCCAATGCAGTTTCACATAAGAAATTTCACTCTCTGTGCTATTCTGACACTATTTCTTCTGACACATGTCGGCTGCAAATCATTCGTTAACGTTAAATACATTCCGAGGTGCACTTTACCGCTTTCCGCTGGCAAGGTATCCTAGAAGCATGCAATATTTAGGAGGGGAAAGTTCGGAGTCGCCTCTTTGTGGAAATGTTTCTTTTTAAGTTTAGAATCAGCCCGCGAGGAACAGAATGAATCATCGCACTTCCCCTACACCCACCCCCACACCCCTTGTATTCCTCCTTGCTGCTCTGTCAAACTTCTGGTGGCACCTATTTGGTCTCCTAATTTGTCGTCCTATTCTTTTTAAGTTTTGGACATTTTGCCGCCCCCCTTCCTTCCACTTTCAGTTTGTCGCTTCATTCTTTGTAAGTTTCGGCATTCTGCTGCCTCTCATTTTTATTTTCAGCTCCTGCAATCAGCGTCCCTCCGCCCCTCCCTTGTTACTCCATTGACTCCAAAAACTTTACTACTGAAATGGTACAAAAAGATTTTGTTTTAAGAGCGAATACGAGGGGGGTGGGGGGTAAGGGCGCGCACCCAACATCGTAGGCCAGATGGGCGGCTGCCAGGGGCGCAGCCCTCAGGGGGACGCCTATAGGGCAGTTTCAGATTACGTCACTATTCTATCCTGGTGGAATAATATGACGTTCCTATTGGTTCATTCAAGTTCCTGGTGGACAGACGTCACTTCAAAGACGAGCTTTTATTGGTTAAGTCTAGTGCCAGTCACGTGGTTGAAACTGCTCTATTGGAGACTTTATGTTATTTCTCTTAGAAAATATCTTCACTGGGGTACCAAAATTTAAATTTTGTCAGAGTCACTCATGACTCTAGCTAGCTACAGTAGACACCGGTTATAACGTACTCTGACGGGATATAAAAAAGTAGTACGTTATAGCCGAAGTACGTTATAAGCAGTACTGCCGGTAAGATTCCATATTACACAAAAGAAAGTGGGTCATAATTTCACTGTAATATGTGTTTTAAACAGGTCTGATTTTTTTAAATTTAAAGAGAAAATTCATTATTACTTACAATTTTTATTGAGATAAATAATTTGTAATTTTCTTTTGTTTTAAATGGGCAGATGCTACATTAAAAATACGATTTTGGATATCCATAATAGACTTTTGTAGAGTCTCTGCATCATCAATGCGACATTCAAAAAATCGTGATAATGTTTTTGCAGCATTTAATGCATCGGTAAAGGCTCCCCTGTTTCTTCTTCACTATCATCAGAATCATTATAGCTATGGCTTTTCAGGAGGCATTTACATTGATCAATGACAAATAAAAAACATGCCTTGTTCTTAGCCCTACCTATCAGGCTAAAAAGATAAAAGATCCCTTCATTCATGCACAGTTCATCTCAGAGAATCTGAAAACTGACAACGAGTGTTTTGAAGGTACTGAAACTTCCTAGAAAAGGAAATAAAATTCTTAAGAAAAGCAAAATTTTATTTTGGGCTTTGGTATAAAAAGTACGTTATAGCCGAAGTACGTACTTTTGTTAAGTACGTTTTAACCGAAGTTAAATAACATTATAAATATAGGACTTCAATCGGGATTTCGCTTCTAGGTACGTTATAACTGATAGTACGTTATATCCCAGGTCCGTTATAACCGGTGCTCACTGTATATCTTTGTACGCACCCCCTTTCAACGGGGGAAATATATTTATGGTATATAAAAAGGGCTTTTTGATTATGATGACATATTTCATGCAATTCTGAAATTAGATACTCGAGCTTTGCCTGAAATAAAAGTTTCTGTATCCGTCATTGTTCGCTATGTTATTAAAATACTTAATATATCATTGGCTAGAGGCTCTACGGAGTCATTTCGTATTTAAAATTAATGTCACATTCATTGTACATGTAATAAATTGTAAATAGTTTTTTAAGAGTAATAAAAATTATTTCAATCATACTTACATTTTTAATAAGCGCGCACGTGTGTGTCAGTTATACATCAACTGTGATTAATCAATAATAATAGGACTTGGATGACTATTCGACGATGTAAATATCTTTAGGTTATCATACAGATAAAAAAAATTATTAAAGACGTCTTTTTTAAAAATTACTGGATTTTTAAATGTTTTAAAATAAACCAGTGATGCTATACGCTCGGAAAATTAATACTGCTTTTTCACAAACTGCAGTATGCACTTTTGTTATTAAAAACTTTTATTTTCATAAAACTATTTTAAAAAGTGCAAAAATTTCAGTATTAAATGGGTTGAGGCGCCATTCACTTAGAGAGTTTTTTCTTGAATCGTTCATAAATGTTACCAGTTGAACGTTTGTAATGTTTGGTAACTACAGTTTGGGAACTGAATATTTTAGAGTCTCTGTAATTCTATGCTTTAAAAAGCTGTTCAAATTTTACATTATTTTTTCAAAGAACAACCCTAGCAAAAAGACTGATAGAAAAGAAAAGTACTTTTTAATATTATAAACAATTTAATGTTCAATAAACAGACAGTTCAAAAAAACTGCATTAAAACTCAACGATTGATTAGAAATGTTAGATTAACAAAGAAATCGATTTGTTCATCTCCCGCCTCCTTAATCGGCCAAGTTTTTTTTGTCCCTTTTTCTCCTAAGACTGAAAATTTTCATTATTTATTGTAAAGTACTTCTGGGAGAGTCGCTGTCTCTGGGTCAGATGCCGCATTCCTTCTATTTCTTGTAATTGTCGATAGATAGCAGTTAAACCCACAGTATACATGTGCAATGAGATTTCCTTAACAAGTGTATAACTGGAATCCCTTTCAATGCTTTAGCTGTAACTATGCAATCCTTATTTTGAGATAAGCGCATCCAGGGCGTAGCCAGGAATATTTTTCGGGGTAAGGGGGGGGGGATATGCGCCTGTAAAATTTTTCGGGGTAAGGGGGGGATATGCGCCTGTAAAATTTTTCGGGGTGGGGGATATGAACTTATGTGTATAAATAGACGGAATTTCATCACTAATCCAAAAATTTCGGGGGGGGGGGGGATATATCCCGATAGCAGCCCCCCCCCTCCGAGTACTGTGTCTTTGGTTACGCCACTTTCCATTGCGAAGACTGGCAGCTGTGATGTGTTACGTCTGTACCATACAAACTGGAATATACATGCCGCACTGCTATTCAGGTAATGCCGCAGTTTCTTTTGTACGGGATGCCGCTTTTGGTAAACTTTTAATTTAAATTTCTGTGTCCTATTTTTTATATTTCTGAATTTATGTTACAATAGTTTATTTGCTGGATTTAATTAAGTGTTACTATTTTTTCTTTCATTTTGCACAGACTCACCAAGTTGGGCATGTTATTAGTCGCTAATAATTTTGCATTTTAACATTCTGGCTTAGATGAAATATTGTTCCTCAAAACCAGATAAATTTTAATTTGTTTTTCAGATTTTATTAGAAACGCCCACATTTTATAAAAGAATAAAACAATGTTAAAACAAATAAAACAAATTAAAAACTATTTGTCTTCTTTTTCTTCCACAGATACACTGATGTTACGTTGTTGATGAAACAGTTAAAAATGAATTTAAAAAAATAGGTATTTAATTTTAGTAGTGTACTAAGTCGATAGACTATATTGATTTAAACCTACCAATGCGTTTCTTTGTACTCATTTAGTTAGGTAATTATAGTCCAGATGTGGATATTTATTTTAATTTATTATTTCATTAAGTTCTTGTGATAAGCGCCTCATTACTCCCGCACAACAGCGGCTTCTCAACCTGAAGAGCGGCTACTCACCCGCATTGCAATGTTTTATTTTTTAAAAATGCTAAAAAATATTAATTATTATTTTTTTTTAGATTTTTTTGCCTCAGTACACATGTTCTATATTCTACTATAAATAGCACGGCATGACTTATTTTATTGTATATGCATCCTGGGATTTTTTACACAAATTCAAAAAAATGTGCGGCACAAGGCCCGAATTACCCTATGTATTAATGAAAATAATATGAAAAGATTTTTTTCAAAGCTGCTTGTGATTTTGCAAACAAAAATATAAGAATACAATCAAATGCAATAAACAAGAAAAACAATGTATAGAATTGCATAATTAAAAAAATATTAAAATGCAAACTGTTGTTTCCATCTAAGCAGGAGATCATCAACTGAGAACTTATTTGTTTATTGCAAAGCTACACGTAGGCTATCTGTCTAAGACGGGGGATATCTTGGGTGGAGGATTTTTTAAGGAGTTACACCGCATATTAATGTTACATCTGGAGAAAACCGCCAAAACTTCAGATTGTTTGATCGACGACCGCGTGAGAGACCAGAACCTTGGACCTCCCCTTCAGCCACCTCTCTGTGTTTTAGTGGCTTTACCACTCAACCACTGATTTGGCAAGACAGAGTAGAATTTCACATTTAAATGTTGCTGCTGTATAGCAAATCTGAAAGCAAATTAATTTTGTGATGGCTAGAAAAAGTTGACTGTCCGAGTCAAAATCAACATATTTTCATATTTCTTCTACATAGTTATCGACATAGATGTTCGAATGAGAAGCATTTTGACTAAAAAGGCTTGAGTGTCAACAATGAGAGACAAATTAATGCAATTTTGTGTGTGGGGATGGCTAGTTTAAATTTATGTCCATTTTATGAAAATAAAATAGGATCTCTTAAATTTTTTGAAATTTCTCTTTTAAAATACTTTCGGGGGCGTTCGTCCCCACATTCCTCCCTTCCCCTTTAAGGGGTGGACGTTATAAAGTTTCTTTTTTTTAATTTTTGACCAAAAATTATGATTTTTTGTATATATATGCTTTGAAATATGACAAAATTAAATGCTAAAAAAAAATAATAAAAAAAATTGCTTTTTTAAAATTTAAATTAAAAAAATTGAATTTCTAAAAAATGTCTCTTGTGTGCCAATTTATAATTTTTCCTTCAATTATACCTTGTTATTATTCAAAAATGTATTCCGAACAAATTTTCTTATTAATTTAGAGATTCGTTGAAAAGTAAAAGTTTAGGAAGTATTTTTGTACGTAAACATTGAATTTTCACAAAATTTTCATGCTTTTATAAATTTATATTGAATTTTTATAATCTTAATGACCACCAAAATTAAAACGGATAAGAAAATTTATCTTTATATGCATCTTGAGTCTCTGTAATGTGAATTTTATAAGATTTCTTTAAAAATGATGTCGCAAGGGACATTTTAAAGACACAGAACTGCGAAAAATATTCATTTTGCACAAAAGGCATTTTGGGGGACTTTTAGAATGCCATTTATGAGATATTTACATTTTTAAACCTTCATAACTTTTTTACTAATTAAGACATGCGGTTTTTTGTCTCAGATACAGTAAAAATCATAGAATATTAATACATTAAAGAAAAAATACCGATTTTTTGGTAATGTCATAGCCCACCATTCCCTTTATCCGTCAGTGGCTATAATTTATATACTTCAGAAGTGCGCCCTTTTAAAAATCCAAGGTCTGCGCCCTGTTGAAGCGGCCAGTCCGACCCTGTTTATCTCGTTTTCAGGTACTTAACTAGAACTGCCTCATATTCAATAAATTTTTTGGTGGTGGTGCCATCAATTAACAGAGTTAGGAATTTTGATTTGTTAATACTGCTGGCAGATTCATGTTTAAATTGCAATGCTGTGTAGTAGGGTGGATCGAATTTTTTTTTTTTTTTTTTCGAAATCTTTATCTCCTGAGGTCTCAAAAGTTGTATATTGATATAACTAAGACGTGTGTAAAATTTGAATGTTCTACGACAACGTCTTGGGGTTGCGCATCGAGCTTGAAATTTAAAAATTCTTGAAAAATATGACTTTTTTTAAAAATTGACCAAAAAAATTATTTTCCGAATTATTAGGCTCCCGAGGTTTTAGAAGTTGTATATTATTATGAATAAGACGTATGCAAAATCTGAAGGGGCTGTGACAGTTTCTAGGAGTTGCACATCGAGCTTGAAATCTATAAATATCTTTGACCGACTTTTTTTTTGACTCAGGAGATAAAGATTTCCGAAAAAAAATTTTTTTGATCCACCCTACTGTGTAGTGTAAAAGCATTGCAAAGGAAATCTGGTTTTGATAGGTGTCTCCGAAATTAATGCCATTCAGTTTCTGCAATTGACACTCTGAAGAAAAATTACTTGCTGGCCTGTCTTTAAGTGCAAAATAAAACACAGTCCTTATGATACTAACTATTTTTGCATGCGCCTTTTCATCTATGGTAGTAATTTTTTAAATAAATGCTGGTGTCGTAGCTTTTATGCTGGTGTCGTAGTAGATTTTTCTTTCTCTACACATCGAGAATGTGCTGCACTTGAAAAAATGTATGTCTACGCTTTCTTTTTTTCGATGAGGCAGTTGGAAATTTTTTGCACCCTTTACAAAATTAGACAAACATTTAGTACTAATGTGTGAGGCCCATTTTTTGCAAACAAGGCACCACATACCCCAAGGATCTCTGGCTTCAATAATTAAATTTTGAATCTGATCTTCTGTTGCCTTTTCATTATTTTTTACTAATTTCCACTCCTCTCTGTATTGCTGGCTTTTCTCTTTCTCAGCATTTATGCTTTTCTTCACTGCTTCGCCCAGATTAGTATTTACAGTGATATGTTCTGGGGAACTTGGCTGAATGACAGAAATAGATGATACAGGTGTCGACCTAGAAGGGAAAACTATTCTTTAGTTAATTACTAATTAATTTTATTAAGGTTAATTTATGAATTTAAATTTCCATTACGATTACTAGATAATTAGAATTTTCAGAACTGTTAAATTATTTAGAATTTTGAAGAAGTCTGAATTAAATATTAAATCAGTCGGAATTTTAGAAATCATTTACGAGGTTTGAATATTTCATATCCTCAGATTTGTAATGAAAGCAATAAACTATTTGTTTTTATCGTTGTCTTGTACTAATATAAACACCCCCACTCCCTACAGTCAACCATGAAAAATACAGCTTTAACTGCATATAACAAAAGTTAAATTTCAAGACTCAAAGAAAAAATGAGAAGAAAGTTTTCTATACGAAATTTTTAGAAAAGGGGGTAATAAAACAGTAAGTTTTAACAAAACATATAAGAATGAATCACGAGTGATATTTTGCTTGCGATTCATTCTTATATGTTTTGTAAATTCATAAATTAACCTTAAGTGATATTTTGCTTGGGAGGGGCAAATTTTATTGTTTATTAGCAATTTTTTATTTGCGTTGATTCTAAAGATGAGATAAAAAATTTCGCATAACATATTCTCTTCCCCTCTCCTCAATTTTTTCTTTCTGACTACGGCCTTGCTCTAGTGCATAAGAATATTAAAATGCACAAAAGCAGCATGTTGAAAAAACGCAAAAAGCCTACACATTATAAAAACTTTCTTTGTGGTTGTGTGGGAAGGACCTAAAATGAGTAAATTTGCACTGGATAAAATACGATTGATTGAAATAGTCCTTTACACAAAACATGATGTATAATGGTCCTTTCACAAAATTCCAATCAATGAAATCAGACACTTCTCATAAATACAACCACATAAAAAACATTGTTTTATGAATAAATTTTTCCTCCGATTTAAAAATGTTTCAGATTAGAGATGAGTTCGGGCTCATTTTTTAAAGCCTAAGCCCAAGGACTTTTTTGATTCGAACCTGCCAAGCCCAAAATTTCACCCAATAGATAAATAAAGTCATTGTCTTCATTGATAAAATATCATAAATTTTGTGTTTGTACAAATTCAAGCTAAATATGATAGCAAATTTTTAATGCACTTTCTAATTCTTTATATTCGAGTTTATCAAATAATAATATAATTAGTTATTTCTCCAATTAATCACTATTAAAAATCTGTTTGCAAAAAGAGTATGTTTAATAAAGAAGAAAATTCTCAGGAACCCAAGCCCATCTCATCTCTTTTATATAGCCATCACTTCTTTGGTTCATCCATGTTCCTTTCGCATGACTTGAAAGGTACCTCTCAGATGCATGTTTTCAATTAACCCAACAATATAAATGGTGATATCACACATTATACTTTCAGTGAGAGGAAAAGAAGAGGGTCCATAATGATTTACGCTGTTGATCATCTAACGTGGAGTCATGTTAGATAATTGCGCAGCTGTAAATTCCTACTAATCATAATCTAGTTTTTGGACGCCTTAGCAAAAGCTGTTAGTCAGCACAAGTGTTGACAGCTCCTTTTCTTTATGAGGCTGATTTGCACATTAGCAAGATTTTATTCTTCATAATGATTGCTTAGCATAATCATTATCTGGCCTTCCTACGTTAGATTATTTACAGTTTTTATAGATATTTATGAAATAGGAATGTAATACAACATATTGCAAGTTAGAACTATTTCGTGCAAATTTCAGATATGTATTGGTCTGAACTCAAGACATCTTTCACGAGGTTTTAGTTTAGGAATAAATTTGAATCATTTTGAGACTGCATCAAACCAATTATAAATAAATGATTTCCTACTTCATGCACAAAAGCGACTTTTCCTGGAACCGAGTGCTTTAATTTTTCTAGAGTCAACACTTCATAGCAGAAGCTGTTCTTCAGATACTTCATAGCAGAACTTCATAGCAATGCAGCATAGCAATGAAGTTCTGTAAAATTAGCATAGCAATTTCATAGCAATGAAGTTCTATAAAATTAGTTAGAAATACATAGTTCTTACAAACTTCCCTTACGTTTAAAATTATTCTGTAGGAAAGCAATATAATTAAATAAGAAATATTGCATAAAATATTAAAAAAATGCTCATAAAATTTTTTAATAATAATGAATTTCCTAATTAAATATTTCAAAACTTAGAACACAATAAAATAAAATTATTAAACTTAAAAATATCAGTATCATCAAGAGAAGCAATGAAGAATTTGTGTTATATTTAAATAAAAATGTTATTGTTTTTGTACATTATCAGTACCAGAAGTCCACCATATTTGTTTACATTTTTCTTGTTGCCAGATTCTTGTCTAGTCTGTAATAGAATGACTGAAGAATCAGTCTTTGAAGACTGATTCAGATTTTCTTTAAAAAAAAAAACACATCAAACTCCATACAAAAACACCTTTTCCAAAGATATTTTTCTCTGAAGACATTACAAACACTATTTCACCTGTACTATGGTGGAAGAATTTAAGTAAAAGTAAAACTGGAATAGATGCAGAATTTCTCCAATTAATGGAACATCTTCAGGGGTGTCCTGCATCATCAGCATCTCTGGAGCGTATTTTTTCTAATTTTTCTTTCATTCAAAACAAGATTAGAAATAGACTGGGTTTACAAATGTGGTATTTTGCTACCACTGCCGTGAAAATTAGTTTAGCAAAGTTAAAATTTTGATTTTCAAATTAAGCAAGTTACCAAAACAGAATTAAGATTTGACCATGCGTTGTGACAGCAGTAGTTAGTTAAATAACCCAAAGTTCTCAGCCTTGCCTGAAGTGTGTGTTAGAAATGTGGTAAAATAAACACAGAGACATTGCATTAGATCACCAAAATACAAATTTTATTCAACAACAGAGGGGGGTAAACATCTAGCAGCCTCACAACATTAGTATATTAAGTAATAAAAGTAAGTAAAACACTGCGCGGGGGTATTACAGCGCGTGGTAGAAATGCACAAAAACATTGATCTTAGAGTGCTTTAGTTTCCCATTATCAGCCCTTGGCAAAGGAAAAGTAAAAAAAAAAAAAAAAGGAAATAAAAGAGTAATGCTTAATTAAAATTGTCATGACAGAAAGTAGCACGATTTGGATCCAAAACTTATGGTAAAAGGCTTTGCTGCAGCTTAAAAAAAAACTTATCCTGTCAAAAAAGAAAAATTTGGGCAATCAAGTCCCCACCTTTACAATCCAACAGATGAGCTAAAATAGTTAACAAATAAAATATGAACTTTGCGATTATGACACCAAAGGGTGCAGCAAATTCTCTGAAATGCTGACCAACTCAAACAAGTAATAACAGATTAGCATTGGTAAAGCAAGAAAATAGACCAGATTTATGACCTTCCAAAATTAGCTAGGCAAGAAAAAAAACTCAGCATTAACATTTATCATTTAACAAAAAAAAAGAACTTATGGCATTACTGGTAAGTTATACATCAGGATAGTACTGCTAAAGAAAAAGTTTAGCATTTTACAGTTGATTTCAATTCCCCCCCATTAGGTTAAGTGAGAAGGAGGAAACTTCTTAGGTAAGGACAGTTCAAGAGTGGACAGGCTTCCTAAGTCGATTGTCAGGCAATATTTGGTGATGAGAAGAAACAGGAATGAGCTCACCCGATCGACCAGCAGTGGTAAAGGGATGGAGATCCTCAGGGCGCGGATGGTCGGACGCTGGAGGCTCCCGGAGCCGGCATCTTGGTTATTCCTTGGATGGGATCACGGTCTTAGCAGGCTCCGCAGTCGTCGGCGAATTGGTGGTTACCCGGTACTTTCCATTTATTGGCGAATGGCCCCCGTGCCGAGAATCAATGGCCTCTGAGCAGGATATTTGGTTTTACTCGGCTGGTGGTGCAGGAAAAATAAAACAGGACGCCCCTGACAAAATGGCTCTCCACCAAGCAGGGGAAAGGGGTCTCAAGCCCAAATCATTTAAATGATAGAAGGGGAACTCGTACGCAGCGTCGGTGTTTCATCGGTATCTCGGCTAAATCCATCAGCATGTTGCAAAAAAAATGATGAGAGGCCACGGATGTTTTACGCACCAAAAACACAAAAAAATGATGATCTGATCATGTTGCTGGCCCTCCGGCCTAAGTCTTAACTACATCCTAACTAATTTAAACTTAATCCTAACATCCTAACTTGTGTTAGGATGTTAGGATTTAACTACATCCTAAGTTGTTAACTACATCCTAAGTTGCAGAATGGGGCGTCCTAACGACAACGTAGGCCAAAGTAAGAAGCGAGAAAAGGGGTCTGGGAAGCACCCTCCTTACAGCACCGCGTCAGGTCTCCGAATGACGCTTTCTGCCCTTTTGTGCGAGGAGCTTCACCGTGACGCCGACCCCGGGGACCAATCAGAGCGCGCCATCTCAGCCGGGAAACTTCGAGAACATTCGATTGTCGGGGGAAGGAAGAGAGGAAAGAAAAAATGGCAGCCAGCGACTTCCACAAGCGGAAAAGAAACGAACTTGGCCGAGAAGAAGCGCAGGCAAGATTGGCCATCTTGAAATGGGAAAAAAAAACTTAATTGATCAAAAAGGCATTAAAAATGTTATTAAATTTCCTAAAAATTTAGCGGGAGATAGCTAATCGTCCGAGACAACCCTGGGTAAAATTTGGAGTAAAATTTAAATTAGAAGTGAGTAAAAATAATTAAAAACCGGACTTGAACAAAAGATTATGGCAAGAAATGAGTTAGGCTATTGAAGAGAGAAGGAAACATAATAGTCAGCAGAAAATCGACAGAATTTACATGATAATTAAATTTACACCTCCGGAGACAGGGCAAACAAAGGCAGAATTAATTTAAGGAAAAGGTAATTATTTAGAAAGTCCCAACAAAAAAAAAAGGGGTAATTAGTAGTAATTTAAAAAAAGACAAGCTATTGAGCTATAGAAGAAGAGTCACCCAGACCATTATATCTCCTGACAAAAGGTACTTAAACTTCCAAGTTAATTACAAGCATTAGAAAATAAATAATTAATGGTTAAAACAATTAAAATAAAAATTACTGCTTTTGATTTGTAAAAACATTATCCCCCAAAAAACAATACAACACAAAAAGCCTCTAAATTGGTATTTTGTTATATGATGCTAAAATCTAATAATGTGGAAGTGGAAGACGAAGAATATGAATACGATAACATTTGGTAAATGTATGGGAATCTGTATGGTGTGTAAATAAATATTTAAATAAATGCACTCCATTGTCTGTTTTTGTAAATCTTCCTTTTCTTTCTTTTTTGTTTACCTTTCAAGTTATTTACTTAGAACTCAATTTTGACATTTTTAAAGGTTGTTTTGAATTTATATTTATTTTTTTAATAATCAGTTTTTCCCATGTGGGAAAAACAGATTATTAAAAAACCGTCTGTATTTACCGTCCTGGTTTTTCCCAGGACGGTAAATACCGGTTTTTACCATGGTATTTACCGGGAGTGGGAAAAACCTTGCCAACCCTGAGGGGGGGGGAGGAGACTCGCTTTCTGATTACACTAGTCAACAAATTTAAACTTTTTTTCTGCCTCTGATTTGTAAATGGGTGGATTTACTTAATTTCACTGGTAAAATCAATTTATGTCTAATCACGTCACATTTCCAAGAAGCACAGGAAAATCAGAAGCAATACCGGCAAAATTTGATAGAATTGAAACTAAAGAAATTCATATTAAGAACTTAATAATTCAATATTATTTTATATGTATAGATTGGTGTTTATATGTATACACATTAGTGATGGGTAGTTCATGAACGAACTAGTTCACTACAATGAACTAAAGAACTAAGTAGTTCAACTAAATGAACTATAGTTCGTTCAAATGAACTATCTAGTTCATTGAACTATCTAGTTCATTTTGAACTATCTAGTTCATTTTGAACTATTTAGTTCATTTTGAACTATTTAGTTCATTTTGAACTATTTAGTTCATTTTGAACTAGCTGCTAGATAGCTGCTGAACTAGATAGCTCTAATGCTGAGCACTGGACCCATAAACCCAAAAGCACATTTTTAGAGTGATTACAGACTTTCTATTCTTTTTTCAGGCATTCCTTTAGGCATTCAGGCATGAATTCTCTTTCCTGATGGGGGGGGAGTAGGGGATGAGCATGAAAAAATTCATCTTTTCTATCACCATTTCAAATATCTCTCATCTCTCATCATTCATCATTTCTAATTTGAGAATAAATCTTGGGGGGTTCATATGTCCCTTTGCACCCCCTCTGGGTACGCCACTGTGGTGGGCTCAGCCCCAACTCACAATTTATTAAGGAGGCTGAAGCCCCATGGACTCATATAACTCGACGCCTGTGCATGAAATAACAGTTTCAAGTAACAGTAATAAATTTTTGAAACTGCAATATTTTACATCTTAAGTGGACATTATTTGAACCGTCTTTTTTTTCTTTTTTGTGTGTGTTTGTGTGTGTGTGGAGGGGGGGGGGATCATCTTAAGTTATCAAACACCTCAGAACTTAATTCATTTGAAAGATTTCAGTTTGTTATAAAATTTTTCACAATTCCGATAGCCTACCGATAACCTCCGACTTCCCCTAGCATATTCTTTAGATTTTACCTAGTAGTACATTGCTCCTTATGGTAATGACGATACGCACCCTCAAAATGAATTTCTGGGTACACCGCTGCTACGTCAAAAAACACTCCGATACAAAAAAAAAAAGCTCTCCCGATCCCGACAAATCAGAGAAACCATGCATCAGCCGTGCTCTGCGCGTGGTTTCTGTACCTGAAATTGATCTAAACTATTTCCAGTATGAAGACCACCGGAAATAGTTCTGTACTATTTCCGGTAATGAACTGAATAGTTCACCAAGAACTATATAGGTCATTGCGAACTACATAGTTCAACATATATAGTTCATCCCAAATTGCATAGTTCATAATGAACTATCTAGTTTATTGAACTACTTAGTTTATTGAACTACTTAGTTCATTTTGAACTACATAGTTCATTTGAACTACATAGTTCATTTGAACTACATAGTTCATTTGAACTACTTAGTTCATTTTGAACTACATAGTTCATTTTGAACTACATAGTTCATTTTGAACTACTTAGTTCATTTGAACTAGATAGTTCATTACGAGCTACGTAGTTCATATGAACTATTTCGAAGAACTAGTTCATGGCGTGAACTAGTTCGTTCAGAACTAGTTCACTAAAATGAACTAGATTGCCCATCACTAATACACATGCCAACATAGATATAATCTTTTTTTTTGTCCAAAATGCCCTTCCCACTTGGTTTGAATGGGGTCCAAGCCGCTAACTCGATATTTGCCAGTCTGATATCAAACGATGGATCACTGAACAATTTTTCTATTTGTGTTCCAATAAATATACTTTCTTTTAACTTTGCTTCACTTAGTTTGAAAAACTTTTCTTTCAAATGATTGAAGACCTGACCTCATTTATCCAGAGCTTTAACAAAGTTCTTCATAAAACCCAACTTGACATGAATCTGAGGCAAAATGGTTTTATTGGGCTCAACCAGTGGAGTATTTTTCACATTTTCCTTTACAGTTACATGTGATTTCCTTTTAAGCCACTTTACTGTATAGTGGCCGAAGTTTCATAAGTTTCTTTCACGTCTACTGCATGAGCCAGAGGCACAGATGGAAACGTATTGCCATTATGCAGTAGTACTGCTTTAAATCTGGTTTTCCTAGAGTCAATAAAGAGTGACTATTCCTGATGGTTATGTTGTACACCTAGCTGCGTCAGCAGACCATTGACATCTCTACATACACACATTGAATTCTGCATGTTGAAATATTGAGCGAATGAAGTATCTTTTGATCTCAAACAGGAAATTTTTGTACCTGGAGCTAGAAAGTTTTGTTGTTGCAGCCTCGACCCCAAAAGTTCAGCTTGCTGTTTTGAAAGTTTTTGATCGCGAACCAAATAGTTCAACTCCTTTTGAATAAAGGGCTGAGGTGAAAAATCTTGAGAATGAAGAGAATATTTTCTACAGGTTCTTGATCAGTGTCTTCAGATTCACTTGACACTGTTTCTGATTCTATGTTTTGCAGATTGCAGGCAGGAACAGGCAACCTTTCATTATGTCACCGGCAAATGCACTGAAGATACATTTTATACTTTATTTTATGTCTAGTTTTGATAGAGAATGCCCTGCAATATTTGTGAGAGAGAAGTTATAGGCTGGAAAATGATCCTTAGGCTAACTCCACATCATAGGAATTGAGAATTGCATAGCTCGGCATTTTCATTCAGTCACTTGGTTAAAGTAGTAGTACATGTTATGCATGAATACGA
Source organism: Cheiracanthium punctorium (assembly GCA_038373885.1). NCBI lineage: Eukaryota > Metazoa > Arthropoda > Arachnida > Araneae > Cheiracanthiidae > Cheiracanthium > Cheiracanthium punctorium. The sequence continues at coordinate 1,155,029 of JAWZYV010014119.1, forward strand.
GGCGCAAAAGTTTTATCTTGATCACCAAGAGGACTATCAAAATATAATATATAGGCCTTCTTAATCAAATCAGTAATAGTTTTTTTTTGGGGTGGGCTTCCGGGAATTTCTCGCAGACATAGTGAATTTCCCACAGACAAGAAAAGTTGTCGGGATGGTTAAGACAACTATGTTTACTAGTTGTTATTTTTAGTAAATGTAAGTTTTAAATATATGTATAAAGCAATTTTAAAATAAAAATGCCTCTCAATAGAAACACTCACTTATTAAAAAAGCTCTCAATACATTCTTAGGCTGAGATAAATACAATAGTACATAATTGTACCATGCATGTTTCAACATTCACTAGGTCATAATGCTAATTTCGCACTACTGGATTATCAGTCCATCTAATGAATAACACATGCCTGTGTAATATTTGACATCAAGTGACAATTTGTTGATCTTATAGCACTCTTGTACCAAACTTTAGAAAAATAAAATAAAATTAACCATTAAAATAAAAGAACGGAAAGTAGTGAAATTAAGAAAAAAAATAAATAAAGAACCTTAAAAACTCAAAAATCTTATGTGCTAGAGCATTTTGAAAGGTAGATTCGGATTCTACACACCAAAATACATACTAATTTATGTATCACATCCCAGAAGCAAAATGGCTGTTGAGTAGTGTTATTATTTTAGTGAATTTTAGACTAGTGCAGTAAAAAAATATTAAAATGTCTCCAGCGCCCACTATTTTTGTGATTTCCTATAAGTTCATTTATTCCCAGCAATGTGGTTTCGTGAACTCCTTTAGGTTCATATGTTCCCGGCAATGGAGAGTTATCCGTTCTTTCTGGATAGTCTAACTTTTATTGTGTATATTTAATTGTTATGATGCACTCAAATTACTTTAAATTATTTTCAGCATGAATAAATAAATTTAAGACCAAGCTTAACTTACTGCTCTTGAATTATTTCTTCCAGACTTCCTACTTGGTCTTGATTCCTGGAAAATGTTGTTATTTTTTGAGACTGACAGCTTTCATTAGTTTTTGCTTGTTGCTCACCTTGATCCTGAAATAAGCTTTTTTTTTTTTTTTTTTCGAATTAACACAGGAAAATAGTAGATGAACTCTCGCTACTTGTCTAATTTTTCCTCCCAGTAAGAAAGTTCTCACATGGCGCTTTGCAGGTGAATGAAAGTACGCAAGAACAAGTAAGTGCAGGTGTCTACTTCAAACTACAAACCTGCTTTTTGGCAATGGGGGTTGTTGTTAAAAGGGCCCTGCTTGCAAATTTTAAGAACAGATTATCTCTTTCGCTGATTGGTCGAGTGGTACTAATCCCCAGTTTAACCCTTTCAATACCAGAGCCCAATATCTGGAGTCTGGACTGCCCTCGAACATCCAAATCACCAGAGGTTTACTCGGAAACTCCCAAGAAATTTCACCCCGTTTTTCACCATGAGGGATGTCACTGCTTAAGTAATCAATCTTAGAAGGCGCTGAACTGGGTAGAACTAGGTAGAACATAATCCTCCCTGGCTTTCTATGTTATTCCTATTGAAAGGGGAGTAACTTTTCAGCCAGTACTTTCCTTATCTTTAAACCATCGTCCAAAATATAAAAGAAACATTCATAAATTAAACTGGGGTAAGTCCAACTAATGCATAGATTTATCTTTGAACAGGTGAAATATCCTACAAATGGAAGATGACATTTTAGCTGGAGAATGATGGGGGTGGTGAAAAGCAGGTTTGTGCGGTCACCCTTTCGGGCAGTGGCCTGGTTTTTCCAATGGACGGGCGATTTGGGGGGGGGGCTTTGTTTGTGAAAGCGATAAATGATGTGCCTTACTCTATACCCCCCCCCCTCCCCCATTGCTGACATCAATCTTTCAGTTTTGTTGCCTTCTCTCAAGAAAATCTGTTCATATTTTACTTTCAACTTTGAAAAATGGCCGTAAAAATGAAAATGGAGGAAAATGGACTACGGCAACTAAAACATAAACTTGCAGTCTCCACTTTCAAAAATGCAGTCGCCACATGGCGAGTGCTGACCGTTAATTTTCACCTTTACATTCAGTAGTGTAGTGGCTACACCAGAGGAAGCTACAGTAACAGCTATATTCTGGTCTTTTCTTATGAACGTCAATAATAAATACAGCAAGAACATTTTCTTGCTTCCTCCGGGGCATCAAGAAAGAAGAGTGCACCATTCCTTGACGTAACACCTGTTGAAATACGTGACTTTGTTCTGGAAGCAGCCGAGGAACTAATTTGCAGGGGTGTGCAGAATATGTCCGAAAGCACACACAAGGTTCGGGGGGAAATTCTTATGCACTAGGGGGAATTTTTGTGTACTTAAAGAAAAGTGTACTTAAAGAAAAGAAAAAAAGGGAAGAATGTTTTTTTTTTTTTTTTTTTTTTTTTTTTTTTTTTGAGATACAGTTGTTATTAAAAGAAGCTAGCGATAGATAGTCGCTTAAACTAGAATGAAAATATGCTCTTTCAGGGAAGTTTATGACAAAACAAATTACATTCTGGGGAAATATTGGGCCCTAAACATTTTGTGCACCCCTGCTAATTCGGCTACTTGCTCATGCAATGAAGTGAAATCATAGTTTAATTTGTGAGCAATTTCATCATTTAAGTAATTTACGTCTGATTGTCGAAGGCTTACCATTCCAAAATCTTGTAGCTTCTTTCCCACTATTGTCATAACCTTTTTTTCAATTTTTGTCAATGCTTTGTTGTACGTGTGCTCATTAAAAGTCAAATTTCCATTTACTTGCTGCAGGCTCCACGAAATATCTTCTGCCATAAATTCTTTGTATTTATCCCACAGCATTTGAGGATTGGAAAGGCTGCAAGATGATATGAGAGTTGCGTAAAATTTCCTGATTTTGTCTAGTGATCGGCATTGCACGGCTTACTCCATAGTTTTGTCCCAGTGGTTATCGTTCTCTAACAAACGTAGAGTTTCACATGCTTCTCTATAAGTTTCGCATTCCTGACTGTTGACAATTTTAAGGTTTCTAGCTCGTTGGGCCTCGTACATAGTGTAATAATATGTGTGAACAAAAACATTCAAAGTTTGTTACATATATGGTGTAGACACGGTCAAGAGTATCCGATGGTTTAACCCCTGGCCAATCTTCAACAGGAACAGGAGTACCTTGAACGCGGTGTTTCCAGTCATTGTTTGAGGTGTTCCATGTGTAATAACGGGACACTTTTGAATACAATAATGTTTTTGTGAAAGTATCTGTCTGAGAAAGCTGGAAAAAGGCAGTTCAGGAAGGGGGAAAAAAACTTCACTAAGTAGAGCACGTTCAGTTGTGAATGAAAATGATGTTAAATTAAAGAGCATTTTGACAATAAATAAACTTAGTTTAACAAGTAGTAACAAGAGCACTAGTTATTAACAAAAAATGAACTTAGTTTTACTGATGTGAGGTGGAAATTTACTGAAATGAGCACAAGATTTTACTGATGTTAATTTTCCCCGGTTGGCAAGTATGACATTAATTGTGGCATTAAATTTTTTGCTTAGAATGGGTGAATATGGCACAACCCAGCTATTATCAAAAAGTCCTAGCCACCCCACTGCGAGTCTGCATCATAACACTTCTACCACCATCTTCCTGTGCTCTTCGTCCGTATAAAGGGTAACCCTTATCATTGTGCACTGTTTCCTTTAGCAGTTCTCGGGGGGGGGGGGGGGGATTTATTTGGTACATTTTAAAATTTTCATGTAAGGCAGTGTTGGATTGCATGCTCCACAGGGACCATGAATCATGTTTCTGACTACGGTATTGTGCAAATCCTTATCTTGCTCTAGATCTGGAACCTTGTCGCTTATGATACTATCTATTTGTTTGGGACTAATTTTTTCTTTTAACCAAATAAGAAAGTGCACATGTGGCAAGGCTCGTTTCTGCCGTTTAGTGGAATACATGTGACACTGGATGTCTCCAAGTACTTTTCCCTTTGTAATAACATTCATTAGTTTCTGAACTTTTAAACAAAACACGCAGGCAACTAAGTCATGTCAGTCAGTAGCTTTTTGTCTGGGCATAAACTCTTCTGTTATTTCTTTCCATGAGGGATTGTCTTATGTATATTCATGCCGATAACGCAGGGTGTTCACTAAAGTAGAGGGAAGAATAACCATTCGGCCTTAATTATTGGGGTTTATATTACCATTCGTGCTGATCACATCTTGCAAGTGAATGTAATTTTCTGCTCGCAGTTTTTTCTGATTTAAAAAATATAACGAAGATGTTCACTTTTTACTTTGATGTACATGCCTGCTAAAAATTGGTGAAAGAGCTGTCTTGACCATGGAAAGAGGTTAAAGTCATCTTCTCGAAGCATTATGTAATAGGAATAGACTCCATGCGGAGTTCGATTAGCATGGATGATGACTTTATAATCCTCTTGAGGCCAGCTCTCTATTGCGGTTTTGAAGATATTTATCCAAATGTTGTGGTTATGTAATATTTTTTGAATTTTTAATACAGTATCTCTTTCAACTCCTTCAATGTATTGGCAACAATGGTTGACTTCATTTTCTTCATTACCCATAAAATAAACTTGCAAAAATTTACGCTGTTCATTTTCTCTTGGAAAAAGTGAACCAATTTGATGGTATATCTCACCTTGTACAGTAAAAGTTGGTGAAAATCCAGACATTCTTGTCTCCTTATTTACTCCAAAAGATGCCATCTAAAGCATGAATTGTACTTTCTGTTTTTATTTAAAAAGTGCTGTGATTCATCTGCTTCGTATACATATAGAGTTTTCAGAGGCTCTTCTGGTTCAACAAGTAAAGGAAGAGAAACTTTTCCATTTGAACAACACATCCCTATGGTTTCATCTTTCTAATTTAGAGTATGATTTTTGTAATCAATTAACGGATCACATTCAAATCCAGAATTATTAGACACAGACCAACTGTTATGCATAAAAGTTCGTTAGCGTTTGGTTTGCATTTCTGTATGAACAATTCTTCTCACATGCAACTCTTCTGAGTTTCTATTGCTCTAATAGCTGCCTGCTGCTGAGCTTGTTCTTTTGAATGGTGCTGCATTTGAAGGGGTGTTTCAGTAGCTCTCAAGCAATCTGCATTCAGCTTGTTCCTCTAAACACAATTGTGTTTGAAGGGGTGACTCAGCCGCTCACATAAAAGTCTGGCAGATGGCTTAGTGCTCCAGTCATTCCTGTCTTTGAGAAGGTATCTCATCAGCTCTCAAAGCAGCTCGTCGCTCCGCTTATTCTTACCTCCTTGATTCGGCATGAACAGAGGATTCTTAAAATCGAACAATTTTTGCTGCCAGGGCTCGCAATGAGCTCCTGTATAATTTAGAACTATGTTTGCAAGGCATTTCTAAAAGAAAAAGAAATAAAAATGAAAAAGAAGAAAAGTAGAGTAAAATAAAAGTGAAAAAGTAGAATTAGAAGTAAGATAATGAACCTGACTGCCATTTGAAACTACAGCTTTTTCAATAACTTATTCAGAACATTAAACATATACTAAACATATATCACCCTTTAGTAATTCTACTCCATCTCGTGATTATAGTATCATTTTTACTTAATTTTTTAATCTCGAGATGCTGTGTAATTCTAAGTAAGATCAAGGAGCTCATTTCTAAAGCTCATAAATATTACTTGAGTCATGGAGCATAGCACGACACTATGCAAGATTTTTTTTTTTTCTTTTTGCAAATTGCACTTGCAAATGTAGTATATCAACATGCAAATTCAAAAGTACAGTAAAATTTGGAAGATAAGTACTATTATTATGTACATAAATCCTAAACATAATTTTTATGGTAACCTTATTGCTGTCAGTTTAAAGGTAACCGTGACAATGCATCAGCATTACTGGGCTGATGTCTTTTCCTATACGTTATAGATATATTATATTGTTGAAGAGCTAGAGCCGAATGTGCATGTCTGCGTGCTTTTGGAACACTGTGAGTGAGATATTGCAACAGATTGTGGTCTGATATCCAGTGGCATAACGCAAAAGTCCAAGGCCCCCCCCCCCCCCCCCCACGAAATTTTTTTTGGGCCCCCCTTTGAATAATTTATGTAATTGCCAGCTTTTTATGCAAGCCCTTGCATTTATGATGCAAATTGAATGAATATTAATCATAAAGCTTCAAAACAAAAAATTGAAATAAATGCTAGACTTGTAAGTTTGAATTTATCAGGGATGAGAATCTTCCGCAGATGCGCAGAATTCCGCAGTTTGGTTATTTCCGCGTATTTTGCTTTTTTTCCCCCGCGTTTTTAAAAAACGTTACTTTCCGCTTTTTTCTGTGTTTGTGTTCCGCTTTTAAAAATATTTTGTGCAATTTTCATTTTTAAAGATGTATTCGCCGAAATACATCTTGCTTACCGATCTCAAGACCATATTGCTAGCCCCAACCCGTATTCGTCTTCGGCCATGCTTATTGCGTATTCAAAAATCTTGCAGGCTTGTAGTCCAAGGAGAAGCCTTTATGATCCACTCCTCAAAGCCAATGGAAGCGCTGCAACTTGCTAAGCATGCGCGCATCAAAGAAGTATGGGAATATCCAATGAAGAGGTCAAAAGTCGAAAGAGCCTCCGCGAAGTTTGTTCCTTTCGATAAAGCGTTGAATTTTATTTCTGTTGTGGTTTGTTCCGTTTTGTGGTTTTCTGTCCTCAGTTACGGAAAGCAATCATTTGGATATCATAAACCGCGTTAACGCTGCAGAAATAAACATGAATTAATTTTGAGGCATCAGATAAATCCCATAACATGCATGCCAATCTTAAAACAAACAATTATTCTCCGATGCACGCATTATGCATTGTCAGCATAACAGCTGGCCCGTCCGGTGGAAGAGGAAAGAGCTGTTTACTTTAAAAGAAATGGAATTTCTCTCTTTCTCCCTCCTCTGCCGTTGACTACCCAAACAGTCGTTTATTTATTTAATAATGTTCCTCTTTGTAAATTAAAAACATTGTTTATATTAAATCGTAGGCTGTTATTTGGCTTCCTAAATCATAGGCGTTAGCATCACGGAAACGCAAGTTTTTTTTTTTTTTGAAGTGTGCGTGGGGTAGCACGCACACAGCATATTCTAAAGTAAAAATATGTGTGTTTCTTGTGTGTAAAATATGTGTGTTATTTTTAAAGAAAAAAAAAAAAGGTTTTGGAATATGGTTTTCTAAACAAAGTTCGGGGGGGGGGACACCCCCCTTCTGCCCGACGATATGCTTATGTCAACTTAGCAGTAAAGTACTTTTAAATAGTCTATGAGAAGTAGGGAAGGAAGAGTTCTCAATTTAACACTATAACTGGTTTAAGCCATCAATAGTTAAAATCAAAACTGCTGATCTAATACATTGTGCACAAAATGGAAGGTACTCGGTTTGCAAACCTGCATGAAGAAAACATTTTGAATTTTTGGTAATTGATAAGTCACAAATTGTTAATCATTTGCCCAGTGCTGAAATAATTTCCTCTGTTTCAAAACCAGAGGAAAACAATTCTGAAACGGCTTCAAATGCTGGAGAGAAAGTTGAAAAACTTTCAGTATTTGTAGAAATGTCCATAAGAGATCAATATTTTGAATTCCTAAAAACACAAGACTGTGTAACCGAAGTTGAATTATTAACTGTTCACAAGCTGCAAGAAAAGTTATTTGTTGAAAGATTTCAAATTCTAAAACAAATCGAAATCAATATAACAAACCTTTACCTCAATTAACAAACTTTAATCCTTTTAGTAATTTCATTGTTTCCCCCTGTAAATAAATTGCATATTTTTGCTTTTTAAAGTAGTATTTGTATTTAAAAATTATTTTTAAGCATTATAATTATGTGACATTTAGTTTTTTTTAATTTTATATAAACATTAAGGTTTTTTTGTACTTTATATTAAAAGAATTATTTACATTCTGATATTGTTTACTAATCCTGCATTTAACATTCCTGACTTCTGCAAAATTGAAATTTCAAACATAAATTATTGTAAAAAGCAAATTATTCATTTTACAAATTGTAATGCTATGTAATCCAATTATTTAAAATATTAATAATACTTTGTATAGATAGTGAAATTTAATGTGTGAAAAATTTCAATGTATGGTTTATGTCACAAATAAGCAATTGTAAGTTTAAAACTGTGATATAGTAATACATAAATCTACTGGATTCTCTACCCTAGTTGTTGGCAGGCATACAACTAGTCAGCTTTCCCCTCCTCTCTCTCCCATTTGTTGGGAGAGAGAAAAATAAATGAGATGGCATTCAGCAGATTTTTGAAATATCTATGTATTTTTGTTAATGTTAACTTTTTAACAGGATAAATTTTATTGCCTGATGTAAGAGAAAAGTTGAAATTACTTTTAACATATAAGTATGGATATATATTTCTTTTGCTGTGCCATATTCTGTGTTCTCGGGCTATTTTATAATGAATTGTGGTAAATCTATGGAAGCTTGAAATATTTAATGATATTCTGGAATTTCATGAGAGACAGTTCATAGAAAATCAGGTAATTCCCCCCTCCCTCCCAGAAATTGCATTGCATTCACTTCCAAAAGAATAGAGTAAAATTGTTTTGTAAAGCTAGGATTTTGTCTTGACTGTAGATTTTGTAAAATTAAGATCATCCTTTAAATAATGATAACCTCTGCTTCATTATTGAATGTTCTGCATCTAAAATTGCACTTAAAAGTTTATGAATTTTAATTTTTAAAGATAATAAAAATTATAATTTAAATAAAAGTATTTTAATAAATAATTGTAACATATATATTGTTGATATAAAATAATTGTAATTATATATCAAAAATGGGCATCACGCGCTTGAACATTGCTTGAAGTCGAAATTACGTTCACACACTTTTCCTCTTTTTTCATATTTGTGTATTCTCATCCCTGATTTATCTAAAATGTGCAGATTACTTAAACATAAATATTTAAGACTTTTTAAACAAATGAAGTGTTTTGTTAATGGTTGAGCACACTTTTATTAGGAACTAGCAAATAGCCCGTTCTTTTCGCACGAGAATTGCTTTTATTTTCTTCAGCGGGAAGAAGGAATCTTTGTGTAAGCGTCACCTCCTCATAGAAAGTTGTACAGTCCTAGGTGGAAATGTTGTGAAGTTTCGGAAAGATCTGATATTTTTTTAAGCTTTAGTTTAGGCTAAAAGAAGGCTCCATGCTTAAAAACTCGAAATTATCAATTTGCTGCATGTAAATTACTTCATTAGTCATTTTTTGAGAAATATCTGGTAACATATCATCAAAAATAGCAAACTTGACGATCATTTATGGTTAAAAAAGAGCTATCTACGAAGGTTTTAAAATCCTGACTTATGACATTTGCAATCTCACTTGAAATTTAAAAGGGAATACAAGCTTTGACTGAAAACAAAGAAGCTCAATCTAATAATTCACGGCACAAAAAGACTGAAAAAAAAGGGAGGGGGGATTATTTCTATGCTAATCTAGGGGTCGATGTAGACTAAAACTATGTCCATTTTGCAGACCCTTCAAAAATTACAATTGATTAAATCGGCCCCTTCACAAAAATTCAATCGATGCAGCCATTCATTGGCATTTTACCCTATATTTTAATTTGTTTTATCAATTATTTTAATAAAAAGTGACTTTTATTAAAAATTGGAATGAAAATTCGCAAAAATAAGTATTGAAATTTCCAAAATTAAGCAATTTCACAAAAATGGCACCCTAGAAAAATATCCTGGATCGACACCTGTAATCAGAATTTGAAAAATTATGGAATTATTTCAAGTCTAACGTCTTTTTTTTTTTTTTTTTTTCCCCATTTCAGTCTGTTAACATAAATGGGCTTTTAAGTCATTTTTAAACTTGTCAATCTCACTTGCTATATAGCTTTACATAAAAAGGTACATCATATTGGTAAATTTTTACTCATTAGAATATCGAAGAAGTACTTTCAATGTGAAAATTGGGAAAATTCACAAGAAATAGGAGAATTACTAGATATTCGAAATTATAAAGTCGCCTGAGGTGTTTTTTATATCGTTTAACAAATCTGCTGAAATTTTCAAGCCAATCGATCGTACTGTATGAATTTGTATACTAGATAGAGACAAACTTTCACATTTATACATCTAATAGTGCTAGTTTATCAGGAGCACATGAGTATTTAAATTATCACATCAGTTTTTTATCAAAGAATTTGATGTTACAGTTGTTTAAAGTAAAAGAGCTGTCAGGATTTCAATGAGAAAAGGAATAAGCGCTAGGAAAAATCACAGTAAATTTTTGGATGCCTTCTATCTATAACTATATTTTTTGCCAGTTCTTTGTAAGGTGTTTGAAAACAAAAGTTTCATCTCATGCTCTGCTGTTACCTTTAAAAAATGAAAAGTTTTTTTTTCAACGGGGCATTTGCTGATTAGGCATTGTCCATTACAACTGCCCGAAGGTATTGTGGCCATTTTATTATGGGGGCACCCAGTGAGCGGCCAGCGTTACCCCCTATAAGGGGACGGACAAGTTAATATCCATGCCTAAGCTGGGATTTGAACCAGGACCCAAGACGTGATAGAATGGTTCTTAAGTCAGTACACCACCTGGGCAGCAAAAACGAAAAGTGAAAATTCATATCTGTAAGTATTTCATTTTGTTTTTAAATAATTCATTGTGTGGGGGCCCCTCTTCAGCCGAGGACCCCCCACACTCCAGGGGTTTATGGTACACCACTGCTGATATCACTTGCACCTCTGCCCCAAAGATCCACATATCAAACTTCTTTAATGCTTCCAATACAGCATAAGCTTCTCTTTCTATAGTTGCCCATTTTTGTTGAGTAGATGGCAATCTTTTGCTAAAGAACGCAATTGGATGTTCCTTGTCATCAATATTTTGTGATAAACATGCACCAACAGCACCTGCGTAAGCATCTGTGTACAGCTGGAAGTGTTTATCTAAATCAGGAGTACTCAGAGATGGCATTAAATGTAAATTTTCAAAAATCCTTTCTTGGCTGATGACTATCAACTGCATTTCTGCATAATTTTAGCTTCATGAATACGATTTCCTTTTTTATCTTTACAGTCCCCTACAATAATTCTGCAAAGTTTGAAGCAAATCGGAGGACACAATAAAAAGTTCCATACAAATTATCCCTTCCCTCACCCGCCACCCCCTGTAGGTTTTTTGCAAGAAAAAGTAGCATATAACCATAAATGTGATTCTTCCGCCAATTCACTATTCAAAATTAAAATTCCATTTTCACGTTGCAAAAATCCGCCAATTTGCAAAAATTTAAATTCTTTTACTTGGCAAAAAATCCTCCAGTGTGCTATTAACAATATTTTATTTCTGTAAATTTTACCTTCGGATGTACAAAATTTCTTGGCTACGCCACAGCGATGATGCGGCGCCGTATTGTTTTCTCTCTTTGTTTCCGCTCATGGAAAGCAGTTTCCCCCAAGGTTCCCAGTTTTCCCCATTGGCTGCATTCTTTCTCCCTACGTCTTGCCTTTCTCGGCTGCTCGGCGGATCACAGCAACCAATTAAAATTGTCCTGTTGCCGTTTCTAGTGGCTTGTTTCTTGTTTAATTTTTTATGTTGCCGGTCTTGGCATCCGGTGGAAAGCGTGTTTCAATCAGCAAGCACGTTGTGATAGTTAGCGTTTATTTAAGACCATGCTTATGATGAAAAGGTATATTTGCATTAGTTTAGGTAACTTTTCACAGAGATTGACCGTGATTACCTATATATGCAGTAGAAGATCGATATACCGCAATTCTATAAACCGCAATTCTCCATAAACCGCATTAAGACTGCGGATGTAAACAGAGAAAATCACAATTAAGAAATTTCTACAATCTGCTTTTTTTTTTTTTTTTTTTTTTTTTAATTGCTTTCCTAGGGAATTAATGTTGAGACATTAGATAAATCCCACAACATGCCAAGCTTAAAATAAAGAATTATTCTCCCTTGCATGCATTATGCATTATCAGCATAACAGCTGGCCGGCCGGGTCGAAGAGGAAGGAATGTTTACTTTAACAAAACCACGAACCTCTCCCTTTTTCCCTCCACTACCGAACCACTCTCTTTCTCCCTCCTCTACCATTGACTTCCCAAACAGACGTTTATTTATTTAGTTATATTTCTCTTTGTAAATTGATTTGTTTTATATTAAATCGTATGCAGTTACTTGGCTTCCTAAATCATACGCTTAGCATCACCAATTTTTTTTTTTTTTTTAATGTGTGTGCGTGTGGGTGGGAGAATGCACATAGCATATTCTAAAGTAAAAATAGCCATGTTTCTTTAAGTTTGGCAAGAAGAAAGGTTTTAAAATGAATGGTTTTCTAAACAAAGTTGGGGGGGTTTGGCACATGCCCCCGCCCCCTGCCTGACGATATGCTTATGTCTCAATATTGACAGTAAAATACTTTTTAAAAGTCTATGATAAGTAGGAGAGTTTTCTCAATGTAACACTATTTTAAAACTAAATTTTGGAACTGGATTTAAGCCATCTTGAGTTAAAATGAAAACTGCTGAACTAATGCATTGTGCACAAAATGGAAAGTACTCAGTTTGCAAACCTGCATGAAGAAAACATTTTGAATATTTGGTAATGGATGATAAGTCACAAATTGTTAATCATTTGACCAGTGCTGAAATAATTTCCTCTGTTTCAAAACAAGAGGAAAACAATTCTGAAACAGAATCAAATGCTGGAGAGAAAGTTGAAAAACTTTCAGAATCTGAAGAAATTTCCATAAGAGATCAATATTTTAAATTCCTAGAAACACAAGACTGCGTAACCAAAGTAAAATTATTACCTGTTCAAAGGCTGCAAGAAAAGTTATTTGTTGAGAGATTGCAAATTCTAAAACAAATCAAAATTAATATATTGTTTAACAAATAAACTTTAATGCTTTTGGTAATTTCAATTTATTTATTTTTTCTGTAAATAAATATTTATTTTTTCTGTAAATAAATAAATTCCATTTTTTTGTTTTTTAAAGTAGTATTTGTATTTAAAAAAAGTTTTAAGCATTATATTTATGTGTTCTAGCTATATTTTAATATGTTTACTAGGGAAGTTTAATGATATAAGTGAATGATCCATATAACGCAAAATTCTATATAATGCAAAACCTTGCGTTTCGAGGTTTGCATTATAAAGATCTTCTACTGTATTTACAGCATGTCGGTAATTGAGAGAATGGATGCTGTGAAAGTAAGAGATGTAGATAAAGGCGTTAAAAACAAATTCCATTGGGATTGGCTGGACAAAAAAGTTACACTATCTTTAAAAAGTGGTAATGTAAAATGTATAACATTAATTTTTATGATACAATTCAGCTTGGAGTTGTAAGGGACAAATTTAATCTTACTGCAATTATTTCAGTTTATTATCTTTTTACAGGGAATATATATGTAAATATAACTATTTTTGGTAATTAAGAAATCCAAAAACTTAAATTTAACAATCTTTAAATCCATAAATAATACTACAAGCACATTAATAGCAATGCTATAAAATTGTTTCACAAAAAACTATTAGAAATTGAGCCTTTCCCTTATCAGAACTGCAAGCCTTAGCTATACGAATGCATGTGCTACCATGATTTTAACTCTTCCAAAAATGATAAATGAAATTTTTAAAATATGATCTGAATGTAATGATAACGCATGCCTTTTTTCATATGTTACAATTATCAACTTTTCCTTATAGTAAATATTTAAAATAATGAAGAAACTTACCATTGGAAACATTTCTTTGTTGGCTTCTAAAATATTTTTCATTCATTAATGCTGTTTTCTCTGGACCTAAACTACTACTATTATCTAGTAAAGACATGATTGATTGTTTTATGACTTCATAATATCATTTAAAAATGCTTTTCTTGTAGTAAAAGTAGCATATAGTGTATTAATGGTGTCCTAAACAGTGCTTATTATGTATGTAAGAACCCTTTTTTTCATTGGATTCAATAAATGAGATAAGGTACTATATTTTGAAATTTTATTCATATGTATTAATTAATGTAAATATATATTATCTTTTTATGTTGAAATATTGAAAAATGAGCATGTAAATTTTATTAATTTATCAAAAATATATCCCCCTTCCCGTACATGCACACCTTGATCACTGTTGCTTTATAGACTATGTGAAGGATCGCTTCATAATCATTGTTATAACATTTTAAATATTTTCAGCCAATTTATTGTCAGAGTGATCACATGTATGTATAACAGTCTTCAGGGTCCCATCTATCTCTATACCAAAATTCATCATAATTGATTCAGCAACTTAGGCACGAAAGCATAACAAACAAACAAGCTCACTCACTTTTGCATTTATAATATTAGGATTGTGAGACTTGTTTATCTAGTCAATGTTTATTCAGTATTTTTGCCATTACCACGAAATACTTAAAAAGCAAGTTATGTAAAGTTTTATGTTGTACCCTTAAATTGTGTTTATAGGTTTGATATTTTTGTCCTATAACAAATTCACTAGTCTTTCTGTCTAAGTATTAGAATTGTTTAAAGGATTTTTAAAAATCTGAACTAATACTTAACCTGTAATCTGTTTATGTATAGACAAGTAAGAAATTTTAGTAATGCTACTTTTTAAAAATATACCTATAGAATTATACTGAATGGACACCAGAGCGGAAGAAAGAATGGGCAGATGAACGTATGCTTGCTATGAAATCAAAAAATCAATTGCTGGAACGGCGCCATGCGGTAAGATAGTTTTCATTTTATTGTTATTTTTTTACCTATATTCGATGAACTTAATATGTGTTTTACAAACAGTTGGATTAAATTTGACATTTTGTACTCTGGCATCCCTGTCAATAAGGAATAATAGTTCAATTTGTTGGTATCATAATTTGATCGTCATGTGAAGACTCGTGCCCAAGATAGTGGGAAGTTTTTATTCTTTTTAGTACTTCTAGTGAATTTCCTGCATTGGTTACAAAGACATTGTAACCATTAGTTTCAATACCTTCCTTAACTTAGTCACACAGTATTTCAGTCAGAATGTTGTGCAGTAAGAGTTATGACCAAGTCAGACTGTATGGACACATGCATTACAACCTAACACTTAGCCTCACCATGGCACAGTGGTTATGACACTGAAAATGGTAGACGGCCAAAGTGTGAAGATCCCGGGTTTGGGTCCCATTGCGTGGCTGTCGATCTAATGGTCTGGATTTTTAGTAAGTTTTCTCTAGAGGTAACGTGAATACGTGTTAGAATCCCTTAGAAAGTCCTCCTATCAAGGCATTCCTCCATCCTTGGCAGATCGCCCTATTGAAGCGTTGCCACAATCGCACGCACCAACCTAACACTTTGTGCACTCCTAAAAGTTTCCTCGCTACTGTGTTGTTAGTAATGATTTTAAAGTTTTCTTATAACTTTCAAATAGTTTATTTTGTCCTTTTTGCCTGCCATCGCTGCCAATTAATTTTTAAACTGTCCTTTATGTGAGTTAAAAATGACCCCAGTACAAGCCTCTATCATAAAAATTATCTCATTAAGTCCCTAGACCGTAAAGTTATAGAGAAATGTTTGCTGGTCAAACTTGCATTTTTATTTACCCTTATACCACTAGAAATAACATTCAAAAAGTTTACACTTATCTTCTTTAGAGCAAGAGTCTATGAAAGTAAACATACCACACTAATGAGCATCCCCTACACCAGTAGTGAGGAGCCAAATAAACTGCAGAACCAGCACAAGCCAACCATCCACCCAAAGTGAAAAGAACACTCACCTGCTGGAGAAAAGTGGGCATGCATGAGTAGAAAACACCTACCTAATTATACCAGGGCTGTAAAAAAAAGCCCACCCCGAGCACGTTTTATTAAAAAACCCCGGGTTTAGGGTGAAAAAATTTGCACATAGAAAAGTACTCAAACTATAGACAAACATAAAATTAGGGTTTGACTCACAAAGGGAATAAATTGGCACTGCTTTCAAAAAAGCAAATAAATAAAAATAAAGAAGAAATTTTCTTCTAAAAACTTTAACTGGATATTCTTTTGAATAAATAATTATTAGATTATAAAATTATAAGTAATAAGAACTTAAATTTGACATATTAAATTTTAATGTGTGTGTTGTAGCAAAGCTATGCAAGGGCTATCTGCTAAGGATGAGGTGTCTTGGTCAGAGGACTTTGAAGGGCCTCTGACGTATTCCTGTTACATCTGGAGAAAACTGACCAAAACTTCAGAATGTATGACATTCACTACAACAGTCTATCATTTTGAGTGCCTTATCCACCCCACCATGGTGGGGTGACATTAATAAAATATATCAAGCTATATATTTAAATCAAATGTACAAAACAAAACTGAGCAAGTAGAAATGTAGTAAAGCAAAGCCTATGGATACATTTGTCTTATACAAAGGGGTATCTTTTTAAAAATAAAAAAGTTACACAATCCATGTAATTGGTTACCCCTTCCCTCTCCCCTCCAAAAAAGGTTGTATGTGTAATAATTTAATTAAAATACAGTGAAACTCAATCTCTCTCTCTTGGATAATTCAAACTTGTTCAATTCAAAATTCTGGATAATTAAAAATTTTTGCTCGGTCCCTAGAATTAAAATTTTTTAAAATTTTATTTATCTCTTCTCTTTGAGAGAATATGTGTAATTTGAAATTTTGGATATTTCAAGCTTTTCTCTGGTCCCTTCAACTTTGAATTATCCAAGTTTGACTGTATATTAGACTACACAAGAAAAGTACATAAAGCCAATGTACAGAATTGAACAACAGAAATGTACACCCTCCTAAAGTATTTTGAGTGTAAGTCAACATCAAAATATCATTCTTGACATTTATATAAAAGTATTTTTATGAAGCTTTTGACAGTTGTTTGTAAATTTGTTATAAAAAAATAAAGAAATTCCAGTGATTTCAATATGGGAGGAAATGTTAGCAGTAACTTAACAATATAATTTAATTAAAAGTAAAGTAAAAATTCCACTTGCCACAAGGAGAGTTCTTGAGTGGACATTTCGTGCCTTGTAATATGGGAACAATGAAAGCATTAATTTTTAACATAGCCATTCTATCTCTGAAGTAGAAATTTTAATAAATTGATTTCATTGAATAATTATTAACATTATTTCGTGTGTGTGTGGGGGGGGTTAAGAATATTAGTTCTTTTTTCCCCCATGTTCTGTCGGTAGCAGCATATGTATGACTTGATGTTATTTTAAAAATCTCAAATTTTTTATGTTTGTTACACTGTCTAACAAACAATGTAAATGTTTGTTATATTGTACATTTAATACATAATGACATTTTTGCCATTCTAATTTTTATCAGCGATTCAAATAATAAATGCTTGATTGCATATTTATCATCCTAATCACTAATAAAATTACATTTATGTTACCTTAATTTAATGATTTCAAATGTGATTTATAGGAAGTTGAAGATGACAGAATTGCTGCAGAAAGTAAAAATTCTGCTATTACTAATGCTTTAAAGGTACTGTTCTTTCATTTATTGTTCATTCCCTTTCTTTTTCATGTTATTTTGCACATTTTTTATATCCTCATAAAATTTGTCATGGATTTAGTGAGAAGTCTGGACATCAATTTAGAAATAATGATTTTGGTATGACTGAAGCACATACTGATAATTTGTGCAGAAGCAGCCCTGGGGTACTTGGCTCCCCCTACAAATGTAAAAAGGTTGCCCCCTTTCATGCTCCAGATCAAGTTTTTTCCCAGTTTTTGAGTTTGAAATGTTGCTTCTTTGAAGATGGTGCCCTGATGTAATGCTTACCTTGCTTACTGTGTGTTGGGTCGCCCCTGAATCAGTGGATCGATCATATAGTGATGACGTAAATAAAAAAATTTGTAAAAAACACACATAAGATGTTATAGGTAAGAGGATACGCACGTTTCAACCAAAAATTGTTTTGGCCTTCGTCAGTCCAAGCCCTTCGTTGCAAGCAACACAGGGAACTGTGTTCCCTGAAGTTTTTTATTTACGTTATTGTTTAACACCAGTATTTTGAGTGTTTTTTCCATATAGTGATGATTTTAGATCAGTTAATTAGCGACATCAAACTTTCTGCATGTTTGTAATCAAGAAAAGTTACTTGTTATCAAGAAAATTTAGGTATAAAAAGTTTTTGAAAATGGCTAGATCAGAATTGTCTGCACAGTGAGTTGCATTTTAGTGTAGCTATTAGTATAGTGAGTTAGCTATTTTAAATCTTCTATCAGTAAATTCCTGCAGCAGCCAATCAATCACTGCTTAGATTGATCTGCCAGTCTCACATATTTTGACTGTGCATACATGTTCCAAGTCATGCAATTGACTATAAATGCATCTTTGACATTTGCGATGTCAATAATATGTAAAGTATAACCAAATGCAATTATTACCTGTTTCATTCAATGTTAGTTCAGCTTTAGAAATGTACAGTATTGTTCAGTTTAATATTCATAGCCCCTAAAAATTTAAATCAAATGCATACTTGGTGTAAAAGAATATACTTTTGAAAATATCAGTTTGTACATATTTAAATTTAGATTTTTTTGTTTTTTGCGATTTTAGGCTCAAAAGAAGGAAAAAAATATTGAAGTTCCGAAAACTGAAAGTTCCAGAGAGTGGGACAAAGGCAAACCCGATAAAGAGTTAAGTTTTTACTATGTTGTTAGCATAGCTATGTTGTTAGCGCATTTTCTTTTCTTTTAATGTGAACTATCAATGTTTTTCTGATAAATTTGCTATATATATTTATATTACTTACTTTCTTTTTTTTAATCGTTTTCAGCAATTGGAAATCACCTGAGCATCGTTCTTCATTTAGAAATTATAGATCAGGTAAAGTATATCTGTATTCAATATCTTACATGAGGAAGAAACTCCCTCTCCTTTTACTGATTGCACTGAGTTAATTGGGTGCCATAATCAGTTATGGTTTCTCAGTGGCAGATCCAGAATTTGTTTTGGGAGAGGCTAAATTAAAAAAAAAAAAATTATTTCACCCAAACAAGATGTACAATAAATCAAAATTTTATTCTAAACCAGTGTGAATGCTTTTTGGAAGGGCTAAGTTATAAAAAATGGATCATTTTACCTTATTTAAAGTGTACTATATAAAAGAATGTTAACTTTTAAATGTTCCTCTATCCAGAGACTTGCTTCACTATGTAAAATCTGCTAGGAGTAGGGGGTACCTTGATGTCTTGCAAAGAAAGAAACATGATCAACAAAAGTTGTAGGACCAATAAGCGAATAAAAGAAAAATTTCTGAGCAGATTAATATTTTGCAAAAGAAAAAAAAATGAAAATTATGGAAAAGCAATCTACTGAAGTATGGGTCATTCCATATCAAATCACCCAGAAAAAAGATGAAATGTCATGCACCACTTCAGATTTTTATGAAACTTTTTTTACATATTGCTATGACTAAGTTATAAAACCATTCCAAATTTTTTTGTCCTAGGTCAAATACTTTCCGAGATTTAGGAAGTCAAAGTTTAGTTAGGAAAGGCATTAAAATAATTTTTGCTGCTCTGGGGCAGTCATGTAGTCATTAAGAAATAAAATAATTCAGTCAAAAATAAAAAATTTTATGCCAAACTTTTTCTACATTTTGTATAATGTATACATATTTGATAGAAAATTCATTTCAATGTATTTCTGAAGAAATAATGGTAGAAAAAAAAAATAAAAGCTAAATGTTTTTTCAGAATTTTGAGTTAAAAACGTCTTTATTTCAAAATATGATTAAAAGGTGAGGCAGTATAGTTACCAAGTCAAACTTAAAAAAGAAATAAATAAACCTAAAAGTGTATATTAAAAGGATATGAAATAAAAACAATCGTATTTTAGCTTACTTTATTATTTTTAATCACTAATTCTAATTTTAGTTGAAAGATTAACATAGAATAATCACGATAAGGTTCAGAATTCTTACAGCTACTTTTATGTAATAATCAAATCTTATTCCACTTAGAAAGCAGAAACAACACTGTAACAATAAAAATTGTTAAAAAATAGTGATTATATAGAATTCTAGACCAGAACATTATTCCTGCATCCTGCAGTTGTTTAATCTTTTTTTTTTTTTTTAAATAGTCAAATACTACTATATTTTTCATATAAATTAAGTCACAAAGTTTCAAAATACAGTAGAACCTCGATCTATCATTTTTCAAGGGGTGCGTAATAAAAAACGATGCATGCGGAAAAACGACGAAAGTCAAATACAAAGAAAACAGTATTTATGAATACACACAATGTATACAGTATACCAAAAATACTAAATTTGTTACCAAACTGTAAAAGAAACAAACTGAAGTTGTGTAGAAATTTAGTGATACTTATTTTTTTAAAATCAGTAATTTTACACTTGGTTTTTCTTTAATCTTATAATTAAACAAAATGTTCAATATTTTTGTTTTGTCTTTTTATGTGTATTCATGTTTGTTTGTAAAAGTCATACAATTTCAAATACCGTTATTGAGTAGGATAAATTAGGCACTAGTGTTGGCTCAGTCTCTTCGGCATGAATATTATTCTCAGCTTCTTCACAATTATTTTCATTTTTTGCGTCACATTTCTTCCATTATTAGGATACCGCACGTTGCTACTTCTAAATCAATGGAAATATAATCACTACATTTCACACTATACTCATCCCTGCTAGATGTAAGAACTGTTAACCTATACAATCATCTACCCCAGATATCATACCAGGAATTAATTCGATTTGTAAGCCATATTGATGCACTTGATCTTCAATTTCATTTTGGTCAGAAGAAGCATTTTACAACGATGAACATGGGAAAGCTAATTTTTGACGAACGATACATGCGGGTTTTGTTAACGTTATTTGAATACAGTTTGTGCAGGGACCATATAAATAAAACGATCAATACGGGAAAATGATGAATGGGGGAACAATAGATCGGGGTTCCACTGTATACAAAAATTAGATTACTGGGTTACTACAAAATAAATTTTGAAAAAACTATTCATATTAATACAATTTTTCAAAGAAAAGATATAGCCAGAGGGAACCAATTAGGATGACCCTACTTCGGATTTTCTCTTCTAAAGGATGAATTCTGTTACCATATCTTCCCAATGGAACATTCCAAAACCACGTGACTCAGGAGACACGAATTCGGAGTCGAACTATACCTTCTGCCGACATTATTTAAAGATTCTATGATTTTTGTATACTAATGCTTTCCAAAAGTCTAGTTATTTGATTGCATACTAGAAATGCAATTGGATGGAACAAGTAGGATTCAAGGAAAAATAAACAATCCCTTCAAAGCAGTGGTGGCGAACAGGAATGTTCGGATGAGAATCGCACCTCCTGAGAGTTTTCAAAGCTTTAGCAAGTTTAGACTTTAAAACATATTTATCATCCAAATTATGTTAATGGCAGCTTGTTTGAAAAGTATTTACTTTAGAAAAGTGTGTAATCCCTTCTGCAAGTATAAGATGTTTGTACAAAGTAAAATAACACATCACATCTCCACTTGAAGTAAGGGAAAAATTTTAATGAAATCTATGTTTATTTGATTTGAATTGTTGGGTATAACTTCACTAATCTTTTAAAATTCCACTATAAAAAATTTTGTTTTTGTTATCGAAAAAATTCACAATATTGGTATAATGAAATTTCGTTACAGCAAAATGATTTCACGGGTCCCTTAGATTTCGTTAAAACATGATTCAGCTGTACTAGGCTATTGTATAATACTAATGCATGGGGAGCAAACATTACAAGGCCTGTTAATAAAATTGTGCCAAATGTTGCCAAACTTGGCCACTTTCCAGCAAAAAATTGCCAAATTTGCCCCCCCCCCAAAATAAGCTTTAAAACTGAAGTCAGCTGAGCAAAATAGCGAGAATATTTCTCAAAAATTCAAGAAAACCCTATGGGGACACCCAAATCTCCTTCTCACATTATAGTTTACCGATTTTCATGCAACAAGATGCAAATTTTAATTATTTGACACATAAAATATGAATTTTAAACAATATTTAATCCCGTAGAGCAGGTCACTCCAAAAATTAGTAACAGTATATTAGAAAGGCTGCTAAGCAAGGTTGGGTTTCTTCTAGAAACCAAGGAAAAGAAAATGCAATTTAATATTAGACTATTAACAGCACAGAATAGATAAAAGTGAAGTGTATTAGTTTTCTAAATAAAATAAATGCAAAATAACTTTGAGTCTAATGTCTCACTTCTGTTCTGGGTATATTTAAAAATTCCTTTTTTTGTCTGATTTTGAATTTCATTTCTAGGAATTTATGATCGAGAAAGAAGAAGCAGTGATAGAAAAGACTCATGGGGAAGACATTCCAGGAATGATAGAGATGATTATTGGAATGACCGACCATCTTCTGGTTATTATTTTATTTTCTTACTTAATACTTCAGTGTATTTATTTATTATTGCTTTCTGGCTGTTATGCACTGTTGATTATTTTTAAGACTGCAGGGTTGTTAAAAACTGGGATTTTTCAGAAAAAACCCCAACCCACTGGGTTATTTCAGGGTTTTGGGGTTTTATCAGGGTTTTTTGAGATGAAGGGATGTGGTTTCAGAATAATTGAAAAAAAATTTGCTTATTACTAAATGTAACTTAAAGCAACTAATTGATTACAAAAATCAATTATAAATAAAAAAATGGTTAAATTAATAGTAATAACGAATTACAATTGTTAATCATACATGAAAAAATGTATAAATCAATAACAATAGCAACTCCAATCATGGTTTGCTCTTAGATAAATTGACTATTAGTAATAATTTTAACAGTGATGTACTAGTGCTTAATTAGAACTTTTTAAACTAATAATTTTTTATGGTTAAAAAATCTTTATTCATTTTAATACAGATAGGCATAAAAATTTACCCTAGAAGTTTTTATGCCTATGTGAAGTCTGTTTTTTTTTTTTTTTTTCACCTTAGCTAGTGGTGGTGTGGGGGTAGGTAGGGAGCTGTTTATAAACTTTACAAGTGACGTACTCAGGGCCCGATTAACCTCTGAAGTGAGGGGAAGCTCAGTCTCATTTCAGGGCCCCCCCTCCCCTTTTTTGTTTTCCAAGTAAAGTTTTCTATGTTTCTATCAATAAATATTATTTCAAAATTCGGATATTAAAATTCCTCCCCCCCCATACATATTGGTATTAAAACATTGTACATTACACAGCACTGAAAATACGCAGTATCGCTTTGCAGTTTAAAATGTATGCGAGACGATATAATTGTACAAACTGCATCGAAAATCTGGCGATGCAAAAAGAATAACCGAAACTTTCCAAATTGGCCAAAAATAACATTATTTTATCATGCAAACATTGAATTTTTTATATTAAATTCCTTTGCCTGACATTACAAGCTTTTGTTCATTCTGCATCTGCGTTTCCTTTCTTTTAATCCAGAAAGAGCTGTTGCTATGTATTTGATAAAGCTAGATATCTTTCTGCCCTCACCAATAAAGCCGTTATAAGACGATGCATTTTCGCCCTTCAAAATGCTCGTACAACTCTTTCGGCTTTCATTTTTCTTGTCAAAAGCAAGGTATAGGGTTGTATTGCAAGGCAAGAAAACGATCTGGTGGATTGGCACGGGGTTGACGATTTGGCGACGTTATCGCTCATTTTGTGACAAAACAGTTATTACGTCATCGCTGTTTTTGTCACAAAAATCACTCATCCTGTCGCGCCCCGTGCATTCGAACATTGACATTGACAGTGGAATTCGAAGGTTCATTTTTAAGTAAATACAGTAAAAAAGTTTATAATGGTTTTTGATTTGCACTTCGGAAATAAAATCGGCTTCTATTTCCGCCGTCCACATTGCAGGCATGGAGGTCGCCATCTTGAATGAAGGTGTGGACAGTGTCTAGAGCTCTGATTGGCTGAGTTCGCCATTCATACCAAACATTTTTCAACATTGTTCGAAACAGTCCGGTGTCAAGGGAAATACTATCACACAATGGTTTTCGCCTGACTGAAGGGCAAAACTGCAGTACAAAAGTGTTGTACGTGCATTTTGCAGTGCGTAGACTCTCGTGTGATAGCACCTTAACAGATGAACTCAGAAAACATTTCATTCACAATGAAGCTAATCAAAATATGAATTTACTTCAGAACTCTAAAAAACTGTTTGGGAAAAATGAACGAATGTGACAAGACACAAACTTTTTCCGCAAGAAGAAAAATGGGGAAGTAGTCAAAAGGGACTGGTTGGTCTATTTTTCGAGCTGTAAAGCAGTGTTTTGTTACATTTGTAAACTGTATGGCTATAACCAATTCAATTCCAGTGATCAAGCGTTATGTCGCGATGGCTATTCTGACTGGAGGAACATTTCAGAAAGGTTATCGTCCCATGAAAATTCAGATTTTCATAGAAAATCAGTATATTCCTTTTCACAGTGCTCTACTGCAGCAAATCGAATTGATAATAATCTTGTTAACCAATATAAATCTGAATGTGAATATTGGAAGATTTTATATAGAGTAGTATCAATTAGCAACAATAGCAACCCCGATCATGGTTTGCACTTAAATAATTACTAATAGTCAATTTATCTAACAGTGATATATTAGTGCTTAATTAAAACTTTTTAAACGAATGATTATTTATGGTTAAAATATCCTTATTAACTTAATACAGATAGGCATAAAAATTTACTCCGAGAAAGTTTTTATGCCTATGTGAAGTCTTATGATTTATTTTTTTCCTTAGGTAGTGGTGGTGTGGGGGGAGGTAGAAAGTATGGATGTAACGGAGAGTGATTTTGCTGGATACCAGATATCCGAAGCTCCTTTGGTTGCCGGATACCAGATATCCGATTGGATATCCGGCACTAAATATGTTTTTAGTTATTAAGTGTATTTTTTCATTTTTTTATGTAATGACATCAGAATAATAAATTGCAAACATGTTTCATCCATCATTAAAGTATTTTTTAATAATTGACTTATAATTTACAAAAACTAAATATCTTTTCATATATGTACATAAAGAAATGTTACTTAAAATGTAAAAAGTTAAAATATTCTTTTTATGTGTGCACTACTGGAAGAAGCAAATAAATTTTAACCCTGATGCATTTATTAAGGTATCTACAACTGCAGATTTTTTTTCCTCAAAGAACTGCATATTTTTTTTTATTTATTTAAGAATAAGATATCTATTTTGATAAGATACCTATGATAGATGAGTTAATTTTTTTCCAAATATCGGTTTAATGCCTTTTTCTGTTTTAATAATTTATTATTAATTTACATTAAGGCATTTTTAGTTTTACTTTAAGTTAAATTACTTTTAGAGATTGATAAATAAGAAGTAAATCTGTTTTAAATATTTATTATGCTTTCTTTTGTAGTTTTAAATAGGGATGTAACTAATATTCGGTCATTATTCGGTATTCAGCCTATTCGGCTGTTTTGCCAAATATTCGGTAAGGCGAATATTGAACAGTAGGCTGAATAGTTGTGGCCAAATATTGCTGCATATTCAGCTGAATAATTTCAGGAAAAAAAAAAAAACAGTTTTTAACATGTATTTTTAAATGCATTTATAAATAATATAGCATAGTTATAAATCAATATGTTAATTTCATATTATAAAAAATTCTAAGTCATTGAATTTTAAGCTGAGTGAAACATAATCTGATGTATTTAATAATATTACAGAAATGCAGACTTTTCTACTTGGTGACACTACATGGCTTTGTTTTCTTTATGGGGTGGGGGGTAGGGGGAATCTTACAGATCCTCAATTACAAACATAATTTTGAAAAGCTTTTAAATATGTTTTGCCCAGAGGCTGTAAAACCCAAAGCATGATGTGATTATGCATACAGGGTATCTACAGACCTGGAAAGTCAGGGAATATCAGGGAAATGAGTTTTGGTCTGGGAAAGTCAGGGATTTTGGAAAAAAGTCAGGGAAATTTGAAAAAATTGAAGAAAGGTCAGGAAAATGCAAGAATATTTGAATTTTGCGGCAAAATCAAGAAAATACTTCCTGTTTGAACCTAATTGTAGAAATTGTTTTATTTTCATTTTCTTATTTAACCTTATAAATAATTTTAAAATGTGTCCTGTATTAACATATCTTGTTCAGTTGAAATATTCTTAATTTTATTCTACACTATTATCAAACGTGGTTTTTGTTAGAATCCAGTGATGTCAAATAATGTTTTTGTGTATATTGATTTATTATTATTATTATTATTTGTAAAAAAGGGGCAAAAATATATAAAGTTATTAATTAAAGGATGTAATATTAAAAATAGAAAGGTAAAATTCAGGAAAGCATTCTAGATAAAAAGTCAGGGAAGAGCATGATAGATGTCAGGGTAGCATAAGCTGTGAAATCTGTAGAAACCCTGGCATAGTAATCAAGACTAATCGCATTAACATGGCATATTTATTAAATTATGAATATTTCAAAATTCAGTTATGCTACTATTAGTGTTTATTTAACTGTGAAAGACAGGGCTGTATATTGGGGGAGGTGGGACAAGAGGGTCCAGGCCTTCTCTGAAAATGTAAAGCAACTATTAAAAAGCAGCTACTTCAAAACATTCATATTAAATCTTGTAACAATAAAGCTTAAAATACCTGGTCTCCCACCCCCCTCCGAAATGAAAACTTATATATGCTACTGGTAAAGATATTTTTTCATGAGTTGAGATTTTTTAGTTTTACAGATAATATACTGTTGTGTGTTTTTAAGTACTTACAAATAATATGAAATGAATTTTAAGTAGCCTTTATTTAGTATTTAATTACAAATTTGAAAAGCGATATTTTATTTATAATAAAAATGAAATTAAAAAAATTAATATTTGGCCGCTAAATATTCGGTATTCATCCTAAACTATTGTCCGAATATTCGGTATTCAGCCTAAGCTATTGGCTGAGTATTTGTTATTCGGCTATTCAGCCAAATCACTATTCGTTACATCTCTAGTTTATATACAGGTATGAAACAGAATTTTTCAAGTTATGCATTAAATTTCTTAAATCAAAAATAATATATTTTTTTTAATTACAAGTTGAAAAACTAAAAATACATCTATTTAATTGTTTAGCTTCTAAAATATAAATTATTCTTTCACAGTACAAAAATTTATATGGCACCATAAGGGGGGGGGGGGCAAATTCATAAAAAAAATCATTTCAAACAAAAGTTTGCAAATTTTAGGACAATTTCATTTTTTTACTGTTGATTTCGACATTCCGACACGCACACGAACAAAAAAAAAAAAAAAAGAAAAGAAAAAAAAAGATTAATCAAAGTACTTTATGTGTATGGAGTGATAATCATACAAAATACTGTACTAGTAACTAAAACAACTATTTTAAACGGATACAAAACCATATAATTTTCATTGATAAATATTTCACCAACGCATTTTAAATGTACAAATTTTAAGTAGACTTAACTTTAAAAATCAATTGAAACTTGTTGAAAATCATAAATGAATTTAAGTAACTAAATTAAATTAAAAAATAATATGTAAAATAAAGAATTAATTTTTAATTATTAGGTATTGGAGACTTCAATAAAAAAAATGCTCAGTAAAAGATTGTCATTTAGAAAAAGGATGAAAATTTCTCCCTGCCTCTGTACATAAATTTTTAAGACAGAATAATCGGGAGTTTTTTTTAAAATATCGGATTTCCGGAGCAAATTAAAAATATCGGAGAAACTCCTTGTGGAGAGAATGTAAAATTACATTAGGGTCATTCCATGTCAAATCAACCAAAATTTTTTGAAAATGACACCGTCCGTCACAGTTTTTGATGAAATTTGGTACACATGTACAACTTTTGATGCTGATTACAAATATATCAATTATATTAAGATTAATTTAGGGATTCAAAAGTTATGATCTTTCAAATGTCAGATGAGATGCCCTGTCAGGCGCCATCTTGAATGACACTTATACACACATAAATAGCCATAACTTTCTTAAAATTTGTCCGGCAAACTTCAAATTTTTGTTGTTTTGATCAGAAAAGAACACAATTTTGTTTAAGCTAGGTCAATATTATACAACTTTATTACCGTAACTGTAAAATTTGTTTATTTCTCATTTTTTGGTTGAAAGAGTGAATAACTTCAAGAGCTAATTTCTTGAAGGGCTCCATTTTCAATTTCCACCTAATTTTTTACGCAAGTAGTTTAAAGTATGTTATAATATCTGATTAAAAATTTTTGATGGGTATTACACAGATAAAGTTTTTAAAAATAAAATTCTGAAAAAGTACATGCATCCTTATTACAGTGCACTGCAGTATTTTCTTAAAGATCATTTATCCATATAATATTACATTTTAAAAAAGTATATACAATTTACTGATAGTATAAAAGTGTTTTTTGATGTTTGTATTAATTTTATTCTAACAAGCTTTGAAGGAGAAAGAAAGAAACTCACTAAATAGAAAAAGCCACACTTTATATTTCCTCTTAAAGAAAAAAAAAATACTTTTCGTAGAAAAAGAATACACTTAAAAATAAACTACATTTTCTAATCTAAAAATGATAAATTAGTGTTAACTAATAAGTTAAATTATAAATTAGTGTACTAAATATATACTAGGATTTTTTTTTTCCTAGCAGGTGAATTTTGCATAAGATCAACCAGCATTTTTAATGACAAATCAATTCAACTTTCATGCATATTTAATAAAAATATTTTTCACTTAAGAAATTGAATTGATAACCTTTATTCTTTCTTTATTTAATTTTTAATGAAACATTTAAACATGTATATAGAAAGTGAAGTCTGCAAATTACAGTATGAAGTGTAAACATCAGGAGAAAAATAGATATTTAACAAAAACATAAAATCATACATACTGCCTTAGGAATCAGAAACATTATTTGTCATAGTATTTGTATTAATATATAGTGGTAAATGATAAGCCTTACATGTGTGTATACTATAAACATTAGCTGAAACCAAATTATTTTATAAAGATATTTAATTCCACAATAAGTTCATATGTTCTTGATATTAGATTTTTATTATGTTATTCTATCTGGATTTATGAAATCACATTAACAAAGGTTTTTAGTAACAATAGTACTAGCTTCTGAGAGCAGCTGTGATAACTCTTCTGAGCAGCTGCAATTAAATGGCAATACCTACAACACCTAATATTTGCTTTTGTTTAGATATAATATGTAGTATTTTTTACTTCTTATTTTTTATTTAAACTGTATGGTGAAATAATAAATTTTTGTTAACTGCTAATTTTATAATTAATATTATATATTCATTAAAAGCTTGATATTTTTGTATTTATACTTTTTAATTTGTGAGGAGAGATTCTAATGGTTATAAGTGCTCTTTGTAGAGTAAGTAAAAAATTTTCTAACAAATTCCCAAGAAAAATACAGTGTCGAAAGTTGGGGTAAATAAAATCAGGAAATCCTTTCATTGAGAATGAGAGTAAAATTCGAAGGGTCTGAGCTTATACTGTGTTCTTATATGTAAGTAAATTCAGTGACCTCCCTAAACCTTTTTGTCAGCCGGGCGGCATTATTAGGCTGCAGTGTGTAATCCTATCGAATTAAAACATTTTAAATGATATTCTGATTTTTCTGCTGGGCGGTCAGTAGTTGGGCTATGTGCCTTAGGCCATAAGGTCTGGGGAGAACCCGGAAATATTCTCATTCTTTACTTCCTGTAAAAAGATATTACAATTCATTTAATGTATGCAGCTATCTAAGTATTTTAGGAACAACTATTACATGCACTCATAACTTGCACTGTTTTGCACACTGCCACAGGAAGTACCTATCAACTGAGTAAAGAATCTTTCAACTGGTTCAAACAATGTGCAACAAATAAAAATTTAGAGTTTTTCTATTTTTAAATGATATCCAGCCAGCATTTATATATACACGTATTTATTTATAATAGCTTATAATTTAAAAGTATACATAGTTATAGAAATACCATGACAAGTAATCTTTCTGCTCCCTGAGATAGGCTGAGTAGTTTGATTTTATGTTTTACTAAACTTCTTGTTTTTTCTTTTAATGTTTACATTTCATACTAAGTTTTGCAGCTTTTACTTTCAATATTTATGTTTAAATGTTTAATTAAAAATCAAATGCATAAAGAATTTAGGTTGTTAATTAAATTTTATTAAGTGAAATATATTTTTATTACGCTAGAAAGCTGAGTTGATTTGTCATTAAAAATGCTGGTTGTTCTTATGTAAAATCAACCTGCTGATGAAAAAAAACTTATATATCAGTTTTAGATTAAAAAATGTAGTTAATTTGAAAAAGTGTATTCTTTTTCTGTAGAAAGTATTTTTTCTTTAAGAGGAAATATAAAGTGTACCTGTTTCTATTTAGTGAGTTTCTTTATTTCCCCTTCAAAGCTTGTTGGAATAAAATTTATAGAAACATCAAAAAATACTTTTATACAATCAGTAAATTGTATATACTTTTTTAAAATGTAATATATGGGTAAATGATGTCGGTCTGTCTGAACTTATTGCGAATGCAAGAAGTTTTATAGAAGTTATTTTTTTTATTTCTATAAATTCGCCTTTGTGAATATAAGCATTGATATCTGATTATTTGAAAATAGAAATCGTAAGCTTCATAAAATAGCGGTAAATACTTTAAAACACTCTATGGGAAGGAGGAGGACAAAGGAGATTTTTTACCGTTTATCCAATTTCTCCCGAAATATATCCCATCAACTTAATAGCTTTTTTAATAAATTAGGTCTAATAAGTAATGCAACATATTTTTTATTTATTTATTTTTTGTTAAATAAGAAATTATTTTAGAAATTGAATTTTATCTGGCATTGACTTCTTCTGACCTCGATCATCCCCCCCCCCCAACCCCTCTCCCACCAACAATCGCAGGTGCGGCGTTTCTTCCATAAATTACGGTAATTTCTGTAGACTTAAAACTACCTACTTTGCAAGTTCTGTTATATGTATGCAATGTTTGTGTTTAGAACAACAAATAGTATATTTCTTAATTACTTATTTTGTTTAGGAAACTATGATAGAAGAGATTCCTGGAGTGGCAAGACTAAAGGAACTTATAGGCATAAGGATACAGTTCGCTCACATTCAAGCCCTAAACGAAGGAGATCAAGTTATAGAAGTGGTGACTCATACAGAAAGCCCCATCATTCTTATTCTGATGATAAATATAAAAGATCTGATTATAATCGATCAAACTTACGAAGAAAATATTCTACTCGGACTCCTTCAAAATCGTCTAGCAGAAGTGGATCTGATAATAACATGAATCAATGCAGCAAATTGAAAGTTTCTGCTTTGTGGCAAAATGAAAAAATAGATGAAGATCAAACAAAACATGATCTTGTAGAAAATTGGGTTAAGTCTGTAAACGAAACTGGTATTTACACTGATGAAACAAAAAAATCTAAGCCATACTCAAAGTTTGATCGATTTGCTGAAAATTCATCTAGTGAAAGCTCAGAAGATGAAGGCCAAAAGGATTATCCCAGGGAAAGTACACTGTCATATTCAAAACCTGACAGTCCGAATAATAAATGCCAAAATACCAGAACTTCTTCCAGCACTACTGTACCTAATTCTGGTGAAAATGAAGAGCATAAAAGGTATATGAAAAACAAGAGAGGCCCTCAAGTGAGCTCAACTGGAAGTTTTAATAATGACCATGTTCGAAAACAAATGAGATTGAAAGAAAGGAAGTAAACAATGAAGATGATAAAGGTAAATTCTTTAAGTCTAAAGTAAGTGGTAAAAATGTATCTAAAAACTCATGGAATAACTCAGTCAGAGAAAAAAAGGATGCTGGGCATCGCAAATTTAATTTTCATGGTAAAAATCCTAAATTGGATGATGATGTTAATTGGGGTGCTATAAAACAGCCCAACGTTGATGATGGTTGGGATAATACTGACCAGTCTCATAGTGAATGGAAATTAAGTGATGAAGAAAGAGATGAGGGAAGAGATGCTAAACGAAAATGCATGAAGAAGAAAGCTATAAATGAACATGATACTTGGAATAATAATAATAATGAATTCTCTAGTTTAGAAGATAGTGCAGCTGCTCCACTAAAAAGCTGGAGAAGAAAAGAAAAAGAAGCTGCTACTGAAGGTTTGTATTGCTATAATTAGTATACATTAAATGTTTTATTCTTTTCTTTCAGCATATCTGCTTGTTAAAACAATTCTTCACAGTCAATTGGACTAGACATTTGTAGAAACTGCTTAATTTTTAAAAAATCCAATTTTAGTAAAAACATAAAACACACACCATTTCTAAAATTTGTCTATGAATGTAACTTTTGGCATGATGTATGGGCCATCATTGATTAGAACTGATTTTTTTCTACTGAAGCAGGATGTTCCGCCCTTTGTCTGTCAATGCATGTGCAGTAGGGTGGTCACAAGAAATCAATTTTCGAATTTTTGGGGGGCACCCCCCTAGAAAGTTGCCAATAGTTGCCAATTGGTATGTTTGCATAATATTAACCCCTGCCGCATTGAGGTTAAGTTTAGAAAAACCACAGTGTTCCCCAAAAGAGCAGTTTTTCCATCATAAAATGGATAAAATTTTGTCTAGAAACATAATGTTGGTCTCATTTCATGAAAAACTTTTTCCCTTGAGGAGCCACACATCACTTTTATGTAAAAACTTACAGATTTAACCCTCCAAGTGGTTGTGATGTCAAATCCTGTCCATTTTATTCCAGTTTTCCCTGTAATCCATCTATAATATTAATTATTTATAACATTGAGATATCATAAAATATGTTTTGATATTAAAGCTTTTATGTAATTTAGGAGCCTTTTTTAAAAATAAATGCAAATCTTCCTATTAATTTTTTTTTAAAATATAATTTAAAAATTGCATGAAAAATTTGCCGTGAAAAGAACCTTAGATTATTTGCCCATTTCCAAAACGCTCAGAAGGTAACATTCAGATCATATCTAGTACTGAAAAAAGCATAGATATATGCTTTTTTCAGTACTAGATATTATTCAGGACGAATCTTAAAAGTTGTTTTTTTTTTAATATTCAAAAAATTGTATTTAATCTTTCCTTCTTTCGTTTTTCTTTTTTGTGCACAAAATAAAGGTTTCAGTAAAAATTTCTGGGGAAAAAAAAAAAAAGAAAGAAAGAAAATTAACAGGAAAAGAATTAACAAGTAAGGTCAAAATAGGCATAAAATTGAGAACGATAAACATTCAGATATATTTGTTTATTTAACCTCCCGACTGTCTACAGGTTCGAACACTTCGGGCAACAAAGCGTACTTCGTGTTGGATCACAAATCCCTTTAAACGGTACAGGCCTAACAAGAAATTTTTCCATCGAAAAAAGCCAGTCTATTTTCGTTCCCCCCTGACGATCGACGCCCCGTGGTGCTTGGTTGGTGAGGAGCTGAAGCTATCGGTCATCCCCTGAAGCTAATTACTAGAATCGTGTGTCAGGAGAAATGGTTTTCTTCTGGTTAGGGGTGATGACCCCCCCCCTCCCTTCCCACCCACAGAATTCCAACACTCTATTGAATCTTCGAAAGACTAGTTTTTTTTTTTTCGATGTATGAACATGAATATTGTACTTTTTCTCTCTGCTTGTCCTAGAAGAAAGACCGTTTTTAGTGCAGAATAAAATGTATGCATCTTACTAATATATACATGTACACAGGACTGTTTTTATATATGCATATTTAAAATAATTTATTCTGTATCAAAAAATATTTTTCATTTTTTGATAGATTATTAATTAAAGGTATATTAGTAAAACACATAGAAAGCATTTCGAAATAAATTTTATGGTGATTTGATTTATCTATTTCTATTAAGTATTCACGGTAATTTTATAAATACCCTTTTAAATTTTTAAACTCTCCACTTTTGCAATTTTTCAAAGTTCCTTGGCAGATTTTCTAAATCAGAGAAATATCGGATCGTCACTTAATTCAAATCAAAGTAAATTGACTCCCAAAATCTGTTTTCTTTCTTTTTAAGTTTCATAATTTTACATTTTTTTTAAACTATGCATAAAACTTCTGATAGTTATACTAAACAATGCAGAGGAAAGCTTCGCTACTTAACACTTTCAGATACATTTTACTTGGGTGAAAATACTATATCCTGTGGATCTTTTACAAATCTCAGGAATGATTTTCATTGCTGAGGAATTTGAAATTCAAAATTTCGCAAAAAAAGAAAATAATACGTTTGTTTGTTTGTGTTATGAAAAGCGTACACGATGGGCATCTGCTAGGGGTGGGGTGCCTTTGATGGAGGACTTTTTAAGTGATTCTAACGCTCATTCAGGTTATACTTGGAGAAAACCGACCAAAACGTCAGACTGTTAGATTGACAGCAGGCCCAGACTGGTCAGGTCGGCTGGTCGGCTATTGCCGAGGGCCCTTGACCAAAGGGGGACCCAGCGAGGCCCCAATAATAGATATACTACTTTATAATTAGAGTAATTTGATATACATCAGAGTAATATATATCAAAGTAATTATGATTATTTATTTTTTAGTAATCTTACGCTTCCACACAGTGGCGTAGCGGAGGGCAGTAGCGTAGCTACAGAGGGTGACACCCGGGGCGGATATAAGTGGTGTCACCCCCCCCATACGAGCACTTTTGCCCCCATACATGCGATATTTTTGAAATTTTTGCTGTACAAGCCATCTGGTGTCACCCCTTTGAGGGTGACACCCGGGGCGGACCGCCCCCCCCCCGCCCGGCCCACACGGAACCCGAGGCGCGAGGGCCTAGCCGAAAAATAAGTGGCCCCAACAGCTTTAAAATAGTTGCAAGGAGCTTTTAGGTACGATCAACATTATAACGAACTTCAAAGGACCAAAAGTTTTGTTCGCTCTATATCCGAACCGTTAAGAAATACAGTATTAAAATTGCGGGACCGAAATTCTCATTCGTTATATCCGTGAGTTCATTATATACCGGTTTCGCTATAATGTGGTTGGACTGTATTGCTTACCGTAATATTCTATTCAATCCAAATTCCCTTTTCAATATCTAGCCGAGGACCCCCAAACGAGCCAGTCCGGGTCTGACTGACAGTCACACTGTACGGCAGAACTCTGAATCTTCACACTTCAGCCGCCTATCGAAATTCAGTGTTTTATCCACTCGGCCATGGTGGGGAATAAAATAATAAATCATGCGAAGTGCGTGAATTATAAACACTTTTCGACAAATTCATATAGACGTATATAATGGATTCGCCTATAAAAATTTCATAAAACCTGCCTAAATCTGAGTAATTGGTAAAACGAATTGTCTCTTTTCATCCAAAATTCGGAAAATTTCATTTAATAACTTTACATTTAAAATAAAAGTAAAGATACAAAAGAAACTACATCTTAACAAAGGTACTCTTTCATTAGAAAAGCTATAATATCTCTAATTCAAATCAATGTAACCACAAGGAGGCTGAGAAAGTACTTAAAACTCTGCATACTTAAATATAAAAATCTCCCGAGTTATGAGAGAGTTTAACCATTTATAAAACCCGTATTTAATCTGCTCACCATCTCTGAAAAGATGTAATGTAGAAGACACCCTATTGTGACCAATGCTGCTTCCGGGCCCGGTCTATTTCAATTCTCAGCTGGACAAGGTTTGCGCTCACACAGTTGTCGGGTAAAGAACCTATGCTTAACCTGTTCACTTTCATCACTGAAAAGACTTACTTTTTAGTCTGACAGACCGTCAAATTTCAGACAGCTGTCGGGTGGGGATGTGGCCATAAATCTCTGAGCTGCGGTCAGAAAAAGGCGGATTTCTCCATTTTGCAGTTTATCATTTAGTACTATAATTTTCGATTTATTTGTTCGTCAAACCGAAATACGCCACTTTCTAACCTCAAATCAGTCATTGCGTCACCTTTTCCCACGGGTAATAAAATATCCGTATCTCTCAGGATCTGAAAATGTATGGTGGTCTTTAGAACTCAAAGTAAAGTTGAAGAGTCAAACAGTTTTCAAATGGAATTTTCATTTCAATACTTCATTCTTTAACGAAAAATACTACACTCAAACACGTATCAAATAACAATTTTCAGCACATGTATACCTTTATTAAAATTTCCAGCTGCAAAAACAATTTAAAAAAAAAAGTATACGTAGTCTAATAATTTTAATACCATTCCACAAGGTACGCATTATTATGTATACGAGTATTTAGTTGTAGATACTTAGTTTGCAATGTCTAGGTGTACTGATGTGAGCACAGAAATTATTCAAAAAAGTTACTCAAACAGTCATTTTAGTACAAAGTAACAATTTGACATAAATATCATTAATAGTGCTTACAGTCTAAAAAAGTGCTTACTTAAAAATGAACTTAATTCCTCAGTTTCATGGAGGTTTCTTTTCTTTTTTTTTTTCTAAGAAAAGCCTGTCATTCACCTTTTTATTAAAATTTTGAGTAAAGATTACAAATGAAAAATTGTATGAAAAAATTTCGTATATTTTAATTATTATTCGATTTACACTACTGGCCAAAAGTATTGCAAGTTTCAGAAATCTATCCCCTTTCAAGATTAAGCCCTTTCTCCCCGTCAAAATTAAAAATCAATATAATTGATATTTTTTTATGTCAGCATGTTACAGCTGACATAAAATATGTTTGCATGTTTTTTTAATATCAGCATGTTACATGTTATGTCAGTAAGTAATTACTTCAAAGACACGATAGCATTGAGTTAAAGAATAAAAATAATTATTTAATTTATTGAAAAAATAGCATAAAAAATATATACGTTTTTATAGAAATCATAATCCATTTTCGCTCGTCGTAATAAAATTAAATAAAGAATTAATTTCAAGTTATTCTGCAAAAAGAGGATAATAAATAAATACAATTGAACTAAAGATCATTTTTTATGTTGTTGAGCAGCCTTGACTTTGATCACAACAGCCACTCTTGGATATGGAATACAGAATGTTTTACAGCACTTCCTTTGGTGTTTCGTGGTGCCAACTTAAATTATTGGTTCCTGAAGCTCTCTCTCTTTTTTTTTTGGGGGGGGGGGATTTTCAGATACATTCTTTCAAGTTATACTACATAAATTCTCAAAAATATTTAAATATGGCAAATTTCTGGTCCATTTTTTCTGGGCTTATTCTTGAAACGATATTTAGATTTCTCAAACTTGCAATACTTTTGGCCAGTAGTGTAAGTGTGCTCTAATACTGTAGCTTAAAAACTAAAAATATGAGCAATTTTTAATTTGTAATTATATCTCAAAATTGTAATAAAAAGCTATTTGATAGACTTTTCTTATTCTAATAATTCACTTTACCTAATCACACCGAACTCATCTTTTTTTTTTTTTTTTTAAATATAAGTAATGTAAAATTTGATATGTCTCTCACTAAAAGGAAATATTAAAAACTGCGGAATTGAGTTACATTTTCAATGATGCTTTTTTTTTTATTATTATTGCGAGCATTACTAAAGATATTTATTTCAAATTAGTTTTTTTTGTACGAAAAGTTTTTCGAGCAATTTTTAAATTTTTAAGTCAAATGTGAAAAATAAGTGCAAGAACTTTGAAAACATTAAGCTGAAATAATAATAATAATAATAATAAATATTCAAAAGCAGTTTTCTAACAAATGTACATTAAAATTCGGATAAATTTCTTAATTGTTGCACTCATTAAAACTTAATAAAATCTCAATTCCTGGTTGTAGACATTAATACTCAATTAGAACAATAATGATTTGAAGGTTATAGAAAAGTAAAAGTTTTCACCTTCAAACAATAGTATTTAAAATCCTTCATAGAAGAAACTGTTTTTTATCACATGAAAATGAAATAATTTTTAAATGAGTACTCTATTAAACATTAAAAATAATAAAATTGTTCAAAAGATTTCCAGTTCCACGTGGTGTGTTTTTACCGATTATTGAACTAAATAAAAGAAAAAAAATATGGAATTTTAATTTGAATATTAAAAGGTCGGTCGAAAAAATCTAAAGTAATGCACTAATAAATTTTAAAAACTTGTGAGTGACCTTTCAAAATTTAAATTTTGAACTGAAACTTTCAGAAACTTTTTTATTTTTGGTCTATAAAATTACACCGTAATGAGAAAAAAATTAAAAAGAAAAAAATTCGATTTTTGACCATCTTTAAAATTTGAAAAAATTTTGAGCGACCTCTTAATTTTTTTTTTTTTTTTTTGAGCTGTCCTTTGGAGGGGGCTCTTAAAACATCAAAAAGTAACATTTTTTCACAGGTGACTAAAAAAAATTGTCGTTTTTTTGCGTCACCCTAATATATATATATATATATATAATCAGTTCAATTGTAAGAACACTCAATTAATTTTGTTAATGCATACCAAGAAGTAAATAATTTAATTTTTGTAATTACTATTGTTGTAATTTTAGACTCATTAAATTAGTGAATATTAATAAAACTACTTTTTTACAAGAAAGGTAAAAAAATAGTTTATTTATAAAATATATCGTGGACAATTGTATCAGAGGTAACAAACTGATCAAAAATCTTTAAAACACATTTATAAAACTTGCATTACAAATTGCAGAGTTGAATTTAATACAAAAATGTTGTATTTCATGTCCATATTGTTATCCTATCTACGAAATTATTATTATTATTTAGAAATATTATTTAGTAAACTGAAAAAATGTAGATAAATTGCTTATCTATGAATAGCCTATGTAATTTCTGCTTTCTGTTCGCTTTTTCCACTCTCCTTTCATAATATCTCTAAAATTTCGTACAAACCCTTAATTCTATGTCCACAGCAATTAGGAGACAGACAAATCAAAATCACAGACGATACATCATCAACTTCTTAAGAAGGAGTTAAAATGGGATAAAAAGCACTTTCAAGTTTCGATACTCCACAGTTACGTCATTTTTATAAAAATATTCATGTCTTCCTCAATAATAATTATCGCCAAGGTGTTTTAAAAATACATTAAATGTATCTTAAATGGAGCTATAAACTTTGTATTTTGATGTCTATTTCAGTAGTGGAAAATTTTGCAAGTAAAATATAAAAGCAAGCAATTTAAAAAAGAAGAACGAAATCAACAGATCTGACTAATATGCTTTCTGTATAATTAAACTCTTATTCCCTAATTTTGAATTAATGGATGCTCGAACATTCCCCAGCTATGCGTACGCAAAATTTGAAGACAAGCTTGACAGTAATTAGGTAGAGGGGATCAGAATCCATTCGCCTTCTTTTGATAACAATACCAGGGTTCGTCGTGTCAGAGCCATTGAAAAAAACTCTACCGCCGATACTACAGTGGACCCTCAGGCCTGCAGGACACCCCCCATTGTGGCAGCTAATTGCCTCTCCGTTCTCACGAATTCTCAGAGGGGGAAGGGACAATTTCCGGAGACTGTCTTGCCAGTTTGAGAAGCAAAAATAGATAACGACTAAACACGACTTGAGCGCTTTTGAAGGCATCTTCAATTAGTGACTATAGTCGGTCTTGTCAATTTGATAGGCAATCTCGACGAACGGCTTAACACGGGGTTGACAGCGGGAGGGTTAAATTATGTAACAAAAAGGGAGCACATTATAAAGAAAATAAATTGTTATTGTTATTTTTTGTTAAAGTGGCAAGGCTTAGATAATGTGGCTCTCGAAGAGTCTGAAAAGTTTTTCTACATTCAGATACTACCTACAGTAAAAACTGCTCTTCTTTATCCTCAGTTCCTTAATCTTCATCAGAAATTGAATCCTTAAATTAATTTTACTCCCCTTTCAGCTGAGTAATTAAAAACCTTAAAAGCTTTCACATTTTTTTCCCCTTTCAAATAATACTGATTTTCACACCATACATCCGGATCAGTACTCAAAAATTGCATATTGAAATTAAATCTCTCTAAAAATTACTGTTTGAGGTGCAATAAAAAAATTAACTTCTTTGTCCAATAAATGATCCATTTCATTGAAACATTGTTGCTCTCTTACATCTTTATCATCATCATCATCATTTTCAAATGTAATTAATTTTACAGCCATGCTTATTTTGACTTTTTTTGCCTATGCAACTTTTTTTTGCCTAAAATGAAAATGCAACTTGCTCCAAGTTAAGATACCAAAGATGGCTTATCATTTTATAGATTTTTTGTTTGCTGCCTCTTTATCAAATTTTCTGTATTGAACAAGTGATTTTAATAATTTTAAGTCTTTATTGGGGCTATAGTCTGAGTGGGGGTGTTGAACCATGCCTTTACATAAATATCTATTATAAATAAACAAATTTCTGCAATACCTCCTTTTTCTAAATCTGTTAATGAGACTTGATGTCTGAAAACAAGTATTTTGAGACAATAAATTGCCTAACACATCCACCTGGCATGATGAACAGCACCAGGTACTCTGAAAGAAATGTCTATTTGGGGGAGACTCCTATGAAAATTAAACAATGTTGGATTAATTCTTTATAGTTAACCCTGAAGTGTTGATTTCTTAAATTGTTATGCAAGAAAAGTTGAAATTTCTTCCAAATTTTGTATTCTTTATGTAATAGTTTCATCTTCAATAGCAGGTTTGTACTTTGTCTTGTCCAACTTAGACCATCCAATCTGAATTTTTTTTTTTAAATATCTGGATGAGGAGCACTATTTTTGCCCACTTTGCAATCAAAACAGATTTTAGGATGATTTATAAAATATGTTGGCGACAAGGTAAATATAGAAGATATGTTCCCCTAAGGCAACCAATAGTAGCAAAATACAGGGTTCATACACCTCCTGAAAATCCTTAAAAACTCCTAGATTTCAATTTAAAACATTAAGGGCCCTGGAAAACTCCTGGATTTTACTAATTTTTCTGTAGACTCCTGAAATTTTAGTATGAACTCCTGGAAATATTGTTTCTTTTAGTTTTCTTTCTAGAATTTAAAGTGCCAAAAAAATTTTCGTAAGTGCGATCTGCCGAAATTTTTTTTTCGATTCGTGTTTCAACTGTAACAATCCACCGCCATGTTTATTGACATTCCTGCCACGGACTTGGAGACAAGGATTGTAATCACTTAAGTGGGCTGAAAGCTTACCGCAAAAAGTTCCAATGATGACGCGATTCGCTGTAGCCATTCGCCCCTTCTCTCCTCATATCCAATAATTCCGTTCCTGAACTAAGCCTGTTGGCATTCTCAAACTCTTTTATCGCTAACTGCTAGCTCTTACGTCACTGCGAAAGTATATCGTGATTAGTGTATGAGCTGTATGATCTTATTTCTTCTTTGGTACATGGGGTACATGTTTACAAAGCTTGCCGTTTGCGGCGGTGTGCTCGAAATAATCTGTATGCGTGTGACAGTAGTAAAATTTTAAAACATCCTGAGATTTTAACCATTTCAATTTGCCTAAAGCTGCCGGGTGGAAAATGCGTTTTCAATGATGCTTGGTTAGAAAAGGTATTTATGTATACTCCTGGAAAAATTATATTTTCTCCTGGAATTCATACTGCGAAAAAGTGTGGAAACCCTGAAAACACATTGCCTGGATTTTACCAACTGCCTCCCATTCTTACACTGCTGAAAATACAGCTTTTGCCTAAGTTATTCTCATACTATTTTCGAGCTGATGAACTTCTATTAACTGTTCTTCATCGCCACAGGTAATTAAAATCGCTATTCTCTCTACATAGTGTTGACTCTAGATTAATTTGGCAGGGCGCAGCGCCTGGCGGCCTTTTTGTTATCTTTTTAGCGCCCGGCGGCTTTTTTGTTATCTTTTTAGCGTCCGGCGGCCCTTTTGTCGTCTTTTTAGCGCCGGGCGGCCCTATTTCTCTTCTTTATGCGCCCTCCTGCTTTTACATTTTTATTATTATTAGTAAACAACCAGCACTTTTTATTTCCTACATACCATTTGCGGCCCATCACGATAATACGTTGATTAAAACGGTTACGATTGAGTACAATAATCCCATCATAAAATTCGATTGAAAACGGTCCTTTCACAAAAACCGTCTATGAAATCCGATCTTTCCCACAAATGTAATTTATTAAAATGCTTTTTTCAAATATTCTACTCTTTCAGATCGAAATA
Source organism: Cheiracanthium punctorium (assembly GCA_038373885.1). Lineage (NCBI taxonomy): Eukaryota > Metazoa > Arthropoda > Arachnida > Araneae > Cheiracanthiidae > Cheiracanthium > Cheiracanthium punctorium. The sequence continues at coordinate 1,197,138 of JAWZYV010014119.1, forward strand.
CTCCTACTGCCCTTTTCTTTTTCTTTTGCGCGATCCGTAACCCGAAAAGGCCCCTCTTGTATGTTTTGTTTTTGCAGACTCAAGCGAGAAGCCCGGTCGGCATTTCACTTAGGAGTTGGGGGAAGAAAATACGGTTGGGAAATTCAAAATTTTCTCAAGTTATCTAAAAGTTTCTGATTCCATCTGTCAATCCTCAAATATCAATGGCTACGTTTGATAAATATGTAGTTGCGAATTATCAAACAATCATTACACCAGAGTTCGTCGCCAGCTGTATATAATTATTGCTCTTCTCGATGTCTTTAATCGTTTCGCAACACTAGCAAGTCCTCCCCCCCCCCTAAACGATTTGCTCATTTTAATCGGCTTTCTTAGTACATATTATTCATAATATATAACAGTTATTTATTAATCATATATAATTACAGATGATACAGAAAGAATGCCTTAGCAATACGACGTTTTGCGATTCGAAAATTTGCGGGATTTGCTTGTTTGTTATGGCAAGCCTAGACAAGGGATATCTTCTAAGGGGGGGGTGCCTTGGTTGGTGACTTTTTAAGGAGTTCTAATGTGTATTGACGCGTACATCTTGATGAAACCGACCAAAACTCCAGACCGACAGTCGCGCGGGTGGGGCCTGCCGAACGTGGGAACTTCAACACTTCAGCCGTGTACCATGTTCAGTGGCTTTATCTACTCAAATCCATCTGAAAATCGAGGGATTTGCGACGTTTTGGGAATACAGCAATTGAAACACATTATGCTTTTGCCAAAATCAGAGCATAATAATGATCTTTTGCTTTAGCAATGTAGTGCTAGGGTTATTGGCGCCCGGTGCGGTCTTTCAGTTTGCCGACCCATTCTTTCTAAGTTTCAGCATTCTGCCCCCATTTCGGTCCTTTAGTTTTCCACTTTATTATTTCTAAGTGTCCTGCCGGCCACCATGTTTGTTTTTTTGCCACCAGGGCGGAGCCCCCCCCCCCTCACTTATTACGCCACAGTTTTAATTACATAAAAGTGGAGTAAATGCAGAATTTAGTAAATCAGACTATTGACAAGATTTGGTATTCTAAATATTCATATTATACACCTTCCGATTTTAAAATTCTCAACATTTTAATGAATGAAGAAAGGAAAATAATAATAATAATAATAATAATAATAAAAGCAAAAGAAAGCTAGTTCTGGAAAGGGATGTCTTCAGAAAACAAATTGTGTCATAAGTTAACAGCTAGGTTATTCATAAAACAAACTGTCATCAATTTAAGCTTATTTTCAGTTGAAAAGAAAAAGAATTCTGGAAGGTTTATTAATAGATAATTTGTTTAAGTACTTTCGGCACCAGGATGTTGATTATTTTAATTATATTAAGCTGATTAAAAACATTTGGTAGTTAAAATAAATATTGATTAGTATTTTTATTTTAAAAAGATTAAAGCAAGGCTTAAGAAAGAAAATTTAGTGTTTTTAAAGAGACCTTTTTAAGTATGTTACAAGAAATTAAAAATAAAGCTTTATGAAAAATAAATTATTGAAAATATTTTAAACTTTATTTCATACATACCTTTGGACAATTCTGTGAGTTAAAAAAAAATATTAATTTTATTCCTTCTAAAAAACTTACATGTAGTAATTATTTTTATTTATTTTAAAGAAATAGTACTTTTTAAAAAACTTATATTCACTTTTCATGAATGAGCAAGCATTAAATTAGAAGTGAAAGAGGAATAACAAGTATATTTCAGTGATTTGATTTGATATGGTATTGTACATTCCAACCATAGGATGTATTACAAAATTTGCATGACTGTGTCATTTTTTCCAACAATCTTCTGTGTTCTGAATTAAATTTCCCCAATTTCTGTAGTTGTCAATTGATGGATGAGTTAAATTGTTTGATGCAATTTTAATAATGTCTAATAGTAATAAGGGTAACTTTGAAAATCTTTACTTGGTACTCATTCAATAATTATTGCAAACAAAAGAATTTAAATGAAATTCTGATTTATATAATTAAATTTTATACATCCTGCATTGCAGAAATTTTATTATTTTTATTACATGCTAAACGCATCTACCCTAATCCACTTACACTGACAGTACTTTTCTGTTTAAAAGTTTGTACCAATATAGGTGAAATATCATATATGAATGAGATCCAGTAATTGTGGTCCAGTAATGATAGTGTGATAAAATGGAGGAACAAAAATTAACAGTCCCTCTGCCTTCCCCTACTGCCTAACAAATCATGTCTGGCTAAAAATTTCTGAAATCTTGTTCAATAAATTTACTATTCTTATAAATAATAAACATGTATGTCACGTAATTTTGAGAAAAAAAAAATTAAGCAGAAAATTCAACATTACTTATATTAAAACTTCTTTATGCTAGAAGTTTTTTTTAAATCAAAACTTCTAGTTATGTAGATTTAATTCACATATTTATGTTTAGACCAAAATATTATCAACAAATTATTTTTCCTATTTCGCTTACACTTACTTCTACTGGATATTTTCTCCAAAAGGGGGGGGGGGACTAAGACAAATTGGAAAAAATCTTACTATGCATTGTAAGTCAGAACACATATTACAACTCTACATGTTAAAGTTTCGGGGACCAGATCGTTTCAAACCAGTTTCTATATGTTATCTACCTGTACATTCTCGTGGAACCCCAAAGTGCCCTTTTTGAGAACAGAGTGCCCTTTTTGAAAATTTCCCCCCCGGCGGCCCTTTTTTTCTAGAGTCAACACTACTACATTTTCTTTATTCAAAATATGAGGAAACATTTTTCAATCCCAGTGAACAACAGCACCCTCTAAATCAGAATTTGAAAATCTGCTTTTTATGAAATCATTCTT